>OZ017772.1:1200000-2400000 GCA_963969385.1 Philonicus albiceps | reverse complement strand
CCGTTCATCTTCATTTTGGCTACTAATTATGTCGCGTTTATAATTAAACACTCCGATCTTTCTGTCTATGCCGACAATATGAAAATCTCCATATAAATATCCTCCTCCTCCTTTCAATCCAACTACATCAATAGAATTGAAGCTGTTCGCGCATGTTCCTTCGCTTTGCCTTACGCGATCTTCACTGGTATGATCGCCTGAAATTTTCCCCCTTATGAAAATCGCCTAATGCTAATCGACTTGTAGCCCTTATGGAAACGTCGAGATTGTGCTGATATTACTTTCATCCATCAGTTAATATCCGGCGACATCGATTGACCTTCATTGCTGTAGCGTATTTCTCTCAAAACCAACTCATGTTACCTAAGATCGGTGCTCCTCTTTCGAATTGCCACCAACGCACCAACTATGGCCTTTTAGAACCTCTCACCCGAATGCTTCATAAAGCCCCCTTCCCTCCTTTGATTTTCGAAATAAATAAATAAATAGTTGCCTTAAATTAAATGAACCTGATCTTAATTTATTGTTTAGTTATTCATTCATTCATATTACTTAATTTAAAGTGGCATTTGGATGAGTAAATTTTGTAAAATCTTAAATTTTGATTTGACCTTAAGAGAAAATTCATCAATTTCAAGAAGCTGTTGGGCTGTAGTATGTGTGTGACTGGGCTGGGAACTATTTGCTATCGGTTATATTTTTCTAGGTGGAAGATGATTCTCATGAGGAAGTGCTTCTACCTTTTTCTTTCTTTTTTTTTCTTTTTTTTTTTTTTGATACATATCGCAAATACAGGAAATTGTCACGAATGTCTCTTCCACCGTTGTTAGATATTTTGTGAGTAAATAAACAAATACCTTTCATCTCTTTGTTCCCGCAGGCATTGGGTTTCAAAGCATTTCCAAGATTTTGAACAGGATGCAACCCTACGCTCACAGGCAATAGCATTTTTAGATGATATCACATGTAGTCCTAATTTACTGCCATCTGAGCATCGGGCTGCATCCCAACTACTGAGACTATTGTGCCGAGAGGACCTTGATACAGGACTCCAAAAATTGGATGTAATCCTTTCACCACCGACGGTAATTTATAAGCGCCCCACCCCCACTCACTAACCCTTATGGTGTTTGAGTGACAAAAGAAAAAAAAAGGGTTTTGATCGGGATCGATTTAATGTCATTCTCAGGTCCCCAGCAAGGAGAGCATCGAAACTCTTTCAGCCTTGGAAATTGCCGAACAAATGACATATTTGGATCATCAAATATTCCAGGCAATTCGAAGCGAGTAAGTAGAAAATATAGATCCACCTCATTTTCATTTTTTAACCTTAAAATCACGAAAAGTATCGATGCTAATCCGCTATAAAAAAATTTTTTTTTTTCGATTTTTATCAGAGAGTTCCTTGGCCAGGCCTGGATGAAGGCAGATAAGAAGGAGCGGGCGGAACATATCATCCTGATGACGAAGCGATTTAACGACGGATCACGACTAGTTTCGTCGGAAATAATTTCGAGGTGGGGTTTTGATACCTTTTAAGGTTCATTTTAAGGAATATTCCCTCGCCTTTGTAGTAGGCTAGTAAAAATAAATAGAGGATAAAAAAAACATTTGTTGAAGGAATATCGAATTTAAAATATATCTTTAAAATTGTACTCTTAATCAAAAATTCGAAGAGTTTGCCATTAAAATTTTGAACCCCTTAAAAATAATTTTTGCATGATTTAGAGCAACATTTTTAATACGTTCGTTATCCCGGCACTCAATCAGCCCAATAGCTGAATACATGGCTGAAAATTCAATGCTTTTTATAAATCATAGCTGAAGTAGCTTAATGGCGCCGCAGCGGAGCCAACAGAGTGCAAATGGTTAAAATAAAAATTCATCATTCTTTCAATAGATGTGTTTTGGATGTTGTTGTTTTTATTGGTCTAATTTAATAATTATTAATAATTATTAATAATTTATATTATTTTTCAATTTTTACAATTTCAGGACAAATATGGCGTCTCGCGTTGCAGCTATCGAAAAGTGGACTGCTGTGGCTGATATATGCCGGTGCCTGCACAATTTTAATGGAGTTCTACAAATTTGCGCCGCATTCACAAATGCTGCTGTTTATCGACTCAAAAAGACTTGGGACAAAGTGCCGAAAACTGTAAGTTGTGTTAACTTTATTTCCCTCTCATTGGTAAACTTAAGGTTTCATTAAAATTGGATCTGGGAGTGGTATTTTCCTGTGAGAGTATCCCTTTAAATTTGTAATTTGTCACTTCAATGTTTAAAAGCTGTGATGGTTATCGTGGGGTTCTATGCGTCGTGTTTCTATCCAGAAACTTTATACTTTTAATTAAAGCTATTTTAATTTGATCCACCTTTTCCTTGAACCCCTTGCACTGTTTTTCTGTTTTCAATTAAGTTTAGAAGTTATGTAATTTAAGTAAAATAATAGGTTAAATAGTTTTCAGTTACCCTCAACAGTTTACTCGTGTAATTACCTTAGGTAGAGGGAGATATCGTTATTAATAAGACCCCCTTAAGCAAAACATCTCTAATAAAATTCAAAGGCAATTATTTTTTTTACAAAAATTCATGAACAGAACTTTAAATTTTATTTTTTTCTGTCGGTTTTTCATTCAGGGTATCCTCGCTAAATATTTTTAGTGACCTTAACTAACTATTGCAATTTTTTTTGTTAATGTAGATATTACGAAACGATTGAAACTCGGTCAGAGCACTTTCATTTATAAGGTGGGCAAACATTTTCAATTTTAATAATCCCATTTACCAAAAACCAATTATACGAAAAGTATTAACAATTTCTTCATAATTCAATATATAAATAAAACTAGATGAAATTGTAATTTTGGTTGGTTTTTATGACCTAAATAGAACAAATTCAACGTTGATTGCATCCAAACGCAAACTTTGAAGTTCATTTTAGTTTTCAGTAGAATTTTTAATTATAACGCTTTGGACGATTTATGTAAATTCGAAAATATCTCAAATGAAAATTTATCGACATTGTAAAATATTTTAAATTATTTCTCCCAGTAAAATAAATAGTTCTTGAGTTATTTTCTGGGTTTTTAGAACAGAGTTTTAAATTGTAGGAAGTAATTAGTTTTCCAGGATTTTAGTAAGAAAAAGGGCGATTTTTAAACCACTAACGGGTCTAGGTGGAGGGAGGGCCCTTCCTCAAAAACTAGCCTCCGTTCAGATTATACTGATGGAACTAAGTTAGAAGGCAAAGTTGATAGCGGGATATTTATTCCGAGAAACTGGGCCCCGAGAGATCACTACGGTTACCTAACCACTGCAGTGCTTTCCCGGCAGAGGTTATCGCTATATTGGAGGCAATGATCTGTCTCTCCATGGGTCCATGGGTCCATGGGTCTAACCACTCCTGAACAAAATTTCTATCCTTACTGATAGCCAGGCTGTAATCAAATCATTTACTGGCGTCTAGACCACCTCGAGGTTGGGTGGCCTGACTGTCGGTCGGTTCCCGGCTAAATCAGTTGGTTGAGTGGGTTAAAATCAACCTCATTTGCGTGCCTGGGCATAGTGATGTTCATGGTAATGTTATGGCAGATGAGCTCACTAGATGCAGGACTAATCTACCGGAAAACAGATATCTTGCAACACGTGGGGGCGCCTTTAGCCTCTCGCAAGTTGGAAATTGAAAAGATCGTCGACAACATGTGGAAACGCAAAAATAATTGCAAAACCATCAGGCAGATTTGGCGAATTTTTGACCGCAGCAGGTTAGCCGGGCTTATTTCACTTAGAAGGAAGGCCATCAGTGTAATCACCGGATATTGCCTAATAGGCAAACATGCCGAAAGGTTCGATACCATCTAATGAAGTTTTCATAATGAGTTCTCAGGAGTCGTCACTTGGGCACTACCTTCTTTGATGAACTATCTGACCTGGGCTTAATAAGCATCCGGAACTTAGTCTTGTTCATTAGAGACACTAAGTGGTTCTCCAGTTAGACTCTGGGTCGCCCCGTGTAGTATTACAATAGGCCTACGCTGTGGCCTAAGTGTGCTCTATAGATAGCTACCACAACCTAATCTAAACCACTGGTAAATTAAGAAACAACTTTTTGGTTTAAAAAGTATAAATTACTTCTAGCTCGTTGGAGTTATTGTTGGTACTAATTCAATTTGAAGTAAACCTAATAATCTAAAAGCTCATCTATAGCGGATACATTGGTTCAGTGGTGCACATCCGCAGTAATTTTTTAGAACTAACTAATTCACGTCCTATGGCAAACAAAACTAGTCCCATTTTCCCGCGATAATCCCTTCTAATTCACGTAGGCTTTTACGAAATTGCTTCGGGGCTAGCCAATATTAGACCTAGACTATTTGTTAAAAGCTAAAAAATTTCCATGTCCAATTAGTTTCTAACAATAAAGCGCCAGTTAACATCATTTTGCCAATTTGGTTTTTAAACTAATTACGCATTGACATCGAATTTATTGTCACTATGTTTTAATTACAGTAGGTGTCGCGATAGATAAATTTTATACAGAATAATCCCTGCACGAGATCAGGATAAAATAGGAATAGCTTCCGGGTCTGGGGTATTAGTCCGGTGAAACTTTGGATGATATCTAACAAGTCTATAAAAAACAACCCCCTGCACTTGGGGCAACCGAATTGAAATTGTTGCAATAAATCAAATTGTTCTCGGGCAATCTTTAGGAGCCCTGGAGCTCTCCTGCAATGGAATTTATTTTATTAGCGTCAGCCAGTAAAATTTATATGAATGCGAGAGCATCAATATCGCTCCTTTTCAAAATCCCTATAATAGCGAGTGACGTCATAATTGGAATGCAACTCATTCGCCACAAATTGTCTCATAAAAATGAATTATTTCTCTAACGAATGAAAATTCTTTGAGTTTAGGGCGGGTAGGTGGTGGGAGGGGTTCTTCTCCTTGCCACCATCGCTATGGTCAGGATTCCGCCCTTCTGAAGGGGACTGAGGGGGGCCAAAGTGTCGTTGAAATGTACACAGGAACAAGATCTCGCCTAAAGGAGCATATTACTTCTTTGTGTCTCTCCGTTGAGTATCATGTAAAAAAAACAAAAAAAAAAATTGCCATAATAAAGGCATTTATCAAGTTACGTTTACAACGTGATAAATGAGTGGAAGTCACGGCACAAATAGCTCACAACTAGCGCGGCCGTGGTAGAGTTCCTTTTGACGGGGGCGCAGAGCCCTAGAACAAGTTCTACAGCGGCAGTAGAAGTAGAAGTAGAAGCAGAACCAACGCCAGCCCAGCTCCTTGGAAGAGCTCCTTGGAAAGCTCCTTGGAGGCGCCTCAAGGAACAAGGGAATCTGGTCGGGCGGCTGTGCGTGGAGCGATATTTATTACATCCATTACATGAACATAAGACGAGACATTAAAGCCTGTTGGAATTTGTTTGCTTTTTCCACAATTTATTTATTTATTTATTTATTTTTTGTTCTTCCCCGCTAAGACCCTCAGTACCCACAAAATCTACCTTAACTCCATTCGGCACCCTATCTCAAAATCGGTTTGGCTGGCGGTGACTCAGGGCGCTTGAAGGAGGCATATCAAAGTCAGCCCTGGGATATGACTTAACTAGTCTGGGTTTTATGGGTTCTCAGCTGTGTTAATTGGTTCTTTAGCAGATATAAAATATGGCATAAAACCAGGAGGAGGCCCGTATTAGGCGCTGATTTATTGCGTTTATGACGTTTTTACAGCCGCCACTCAAAAGGCATATATACCTAACTTTGTCCCAAAAGAACCTCTTTTTTTCCGCCTTCCCCTTAGAGCGTGGATATTATCAAAGGTGAGGCGGTGCCCGCGTGTAGGGATTTTAGGGGGCGATGACACCAGAATTATGCAAATTGAACATTAGCATGCATGTAGAAAGACAGAAAAGTGGGAATTAAATTGAATAAAGGTCTCATTTGTACCCTTCTTTGAATATGTCCGGATGGGGTAACTTCATTGATACTCTTAGAGGTTAATTTAACTTGTAGAATTGCAGAAAAATACCATTTACATGGTCGAAATCCACCCACATTTTATATATATTCATTCGCGTATATGAGTGGGTAATTGGAAAACATGGAATAACCGAATGTGTTACTTGGAAAAGATTTTCTATGTTTTGGAGCATACCCATCTTTACAATCTTAGCAATCTCAATTGCTCCGTGAGGATGAGGTTCTATTTAATTTTGGATGGTATAAGGTAAACACACCATTTCGGGTCTTAAACAGGTCATTAGGTGGTACAAAAAGCTACTTAAGGAAAATTAATTGAAACATCCTTTTGAAGGGGGTTTTTCAAAGCTAAAAACATTGTAAATGTACACAGTATTTATATAAATCAGAAAACTTGAAGAAAATTACACACCATAGCATAAAACTTTCTTATATCAATAATTCAACCTTTTCCACTTGATTTTAATTCACATCTTCAGGGACGAATTTTTTAAAGGTGGAAAAAAATTATTCTAAATTTTTATCATGACATTCATCGGCATAGGGTAAAGTAATTTTTTAAGAGTTTAAAATTTCTTAAATTGTTCTTTAGAGCTTAGATAAAAAGCGTGCAACGGAAAGTTCTAAAAAAAGTTCTGTAAAAATTATTAATGAGTTCTGAAGGCGGACAATTTAGCAATAGAAGCATTCAAGAAATACTCAATTAAAATTATGAAGTTATGTACATGAAATTGATTAAATTAATTCTCACATATGGGGTCAGAAATGGGATGAGTCCATTTGAGGGCATTTTCAGTTTGAGGATGGCTGAGGGTGTAGGATCGGTCGATCGCATTTTTCATTAGAACAAAAATTACTCAAAAAAGGAATCGACAACGAGGCCATGGGTAGCTCAATTAGTTAGAGAGTATCAGAAATGCCAATTCAAAGGATACAGGTTCGAGTTCTGACCCTTTCGTCAAAGTCGTAACTTTTTTCGAAACAATTCCCAACATTTATTTACGTTACACGTCTGTGTTTGGGTACCAAATTTCAACTTAATCGATCCAGTAGATTCGGAGCAAATTGGCTGTGACAGACGAACAGACGGACAGATAGAGAGACAGACACACGAGTGATCCTATAAGGGATCGGGAACTTTAATAAAATTAAGAACGCACGATTTTTATAATTAATGAAAACTACGAAACAATAACTTTTAATAGAAAAACAAAAACGTTGAAAACCAATAAAATTAAAGAAAATATTTCCATGATTTGCTGTGTACTTAAATTATTCACTGATTTATAGCACCTACCCTAATAAAATTCTTTATCTTTTATAATTTTGGCTGATTAAATTAATAAAACATTAAGAAAGATGTTTATCAATCTTAATGTATCGTCTACACGCTCAAACAATTTGCGCAAATGGTATTAATTAAGCATGTAAAAGTTAAACTAATGCTTGTATTACCAAAAATTGTTATGAGTCATGAACGTAATTTTGATAATAAGCAATCGTAAATTGTTGAATTATAAAAACATTAATGAAAATTAACGTTTTGGTAAAAAAAAAAGCATTTTAACATACCCAAGAAATTTGAGAAATATTAAATTGGATATTTTAGGGAAGATTTTTAAGACATTAAGCCTACTAAAATGGGAATATGTTCAAGTTATACGAGTATGGATTTTAACTTTAAGGATATCTCCTAATTCAAAACGATACACGTGCGTATGCTAGTCAAATACAGGTCCTGGAGTAATAAAAATAAATTGGTATCCTTATAGCCTCTTAGCAACGTTTTTCTTTTCTAAAATGTAAAACGAAATGTGCCCGCAATTTTACCCTTAACTTTTGATTTATTCTTACAAATTTCTGAAGAAAAGGCTAAGAGATATATCGAAAAGGCTTACATTCATCATGGTAATCAAGGTCTCTTTTAGCGTATAAGTCCAATGTAAACAAAGGCATATTTCGTGGAAGCTGTACGATTTTATTATTATTTTTTTTTTTTTGCCTCGAAAGTAAAATATTCTAAAAATCAAATCAAGCATTTTTTCGTAATTTATCCTATGACAACAAAGAAAAACAACCCTCAATTTCCCTTTTATAGGGGCAATATTTGAAAAGGGCTTAACGAAATCGTCTTATTTAGTTTTAAGGGATATTCAACGTGTCACAAAAAGTGTTATCATGAATTCCAGCATTCGTTGGCATAGTGTGCAGCCGGAGCAATGCTAACAAGAGGCCCTTAAAAACATTGGGACTTAAAATGATAGGCCAGGCCGCACAATTTGAACACGACCCTCTGGAGTGGTGGTGCCTCACTCCAACTGATGGGGATTTACATGAATCCATCCATCCAAACCGGTCTCGCTTTAAGGGTTTATAGAGCGCTAAGTCACACAAGTGAGCAGTTATGCAAATCATTCCTGGCTCCTTTGACTGTGAGCCGGTCCTGATTAATCAATGAGATCGCAAAGTGACTTTGTTTAATTATTAACTCGATCCCTTCTCTTCCCCATCCCTTTAACCAACGTCTGGCGACAGGTTAGTTTTACAGAACGTACCCGACAGTCCGGAGGACTCAGAGAAGAAGTCGTTTTTGCTAACCAGATGAATCCTTTCAGAAGTCTTTTGGGGACACATTCTGTGGTAATTGAAATTTTAGCTCCAAAAAGTTCCTAGACCGAGTTACACATTTGAATTTTGCGGCTAGTACGAATATACTTTTTTCAGCTTTTAGTTGGACTTTAAACCACTGCATTTCATTTTAATCTGGTTAAAAATAAAATTACAGGGGATGGTAGCTCTTCTAGCATTCGTTTGTATGTTGTTTCTAAAAATTGAACCTAGCAGACTTACTCGCTTAACAGGTTTATGGCATTTTCTTAAAATGTGTGTGATTGCTTTATTTTGTATTGTTTTTTTTTAAATGAAAAATCTTATCTATATAATAATAAAACTTTTGAAATGTCTGTACACAGAAAATATTTACCAAAAACTTATTGGGGGTAATGTAGAAAGGCTAACAGAATACAAAAAGAGCGTTTTTAAAAATATTTGTCTGTCTGTTTGTCTGTTTGTATAAATATGACTTAATACTAGTTAGACCCAGTTGCTGAAATTAATAAATAAGCAAATAAGCACTGTTGTAGGTGTTTTTACTGGGCACTGCCTTATTGGTAGGCATGCCAGCAGACTTGGTGTGCTATGCAGCGACTTCTGTAAAAGCTGCTTGAATGAAGAGGAGAAGGGGACTGTCATCCACTTGCTCTTCCGCTGTCTGGCCCTCTCCGGATGCAGGAGACGTTTTTTGGGCTCCCCCTTTTTTGATGACCTGAGCGATTTGGGATCTGCTGACATCAGGGATCTAGCAGTTCATCAAGGTATCTAAATGATTCAATACGGGCTGACCTGTGGGGAAGGGAACAGCATCCCCTCTTCTCGTGGTATCACAATGGCCTAAGTCTGCCTTTAGGGGAGCCACTGAAAGCTAGCCTAACCCTGTTAAGCCAGACTGAAATATAAAAGTTAAGTATCGGGCCAATTTGTGGGAAAATACTGACTGATTTATGTGAATAACTTAAAAATAAAGCAAATTTGGTTAGTTATGGAACGTTATGTTTTTGGATTTTTTTATTTAAGGGGCTTCTGATTTAATCAAAAAATCAGTTTTCCTTTTAGAAGACATACAAATTTGACTTAAACTAATTTTTTTTATCTTAGCTTCACATCGCTCTAACGTTACTCTGCATTTTAGAAGAGATGCATTAAAATCACAAAAATTGTAAAATATGTAGTAGAAGCAAAACAAGCATGCAAAATAAATAAACAGGCTGCTAACATACAAATTTTTTCATAATTTTTATATTTGGAGCATTTACTTCTCTTTCGTCGTGTATATTTTTAATATTTTTCTTTCATACGACCACTTTAAAGTTACAATACAAAATCTATTTTGGTACTCAATATTTTTAGATCGCGGTTTGGGTATGATTTGATCTGTTGACCTGATAATTAAAAAAACTTCAGGTAAAATGTAATAAGAAATTATGAAAATAATAAAAAGGTACATCTGGCCACTGATTTTAAAACTTAAGCAGCATAAATTCCTTTAAATTTTGTGGAAGGGATGTTTCAACTATTTAAAATTAAAAGCGTTATAAATTGGCTTGGTGGGGGTACGTCCAGATACGCTTTATTTTTCATTTGGTGAAAAAAGGGATAAATATTAAAAGAGTTCTCTAGTTGAAAGCCATTTGGTCTGGCTGGCTGAATTCTATAAATCCCCTTTTCGCTTAAAGTTCACTCAATTCAATCTTTAGGTTGCTGCTTTTACGCCGTTTTGTATTATCACGTATTTTTTTTTGTTCGCTCCTCTTAGAAACCGTCGACGCGACGTAGAGTGGTTGACTTGAAGTGGTGTATATTTTTTTTTTCCTTAAAGCATGATGCTCTAAGAACAAAAGCACCGAGAACGTCTCGGGGAAAATTCGTCTTTTGAATGAAGAGTTCTTCTCCCCTAATATATTCAGTATTTAGCAAAAGCAGCTTTCTGAAATTCTATAGAAGATGATTAAAACAATTAACAATTCACCGGGCGACAGAGCAAACCCGAGAAGGTGTGTATGCTCTTCTGGCGGGTATGGTTCGAGGGTCTGTCTGGGACTTTTAAACGTACATATCCATAATAAGCGGACAAATAGGTTCCCTCATTCTCCTTCCTGTCTGTTTCCTGGAAAGGCGCACCCTCGCCAATTTTGAAAAGCTCACCCAGAAGGAGAACCCGAACAGCAGCGGGGCAATTTCCTTCAAGATATCCTCAGCGTCATTATTCTTCGGAAGAAAGGAGCGAATGTCAAAGGCCTTGATTAACACCTCTGGAACATATTAACATATGAGTATAAATCTTGATATAGGACTCATGCAACCCCCCCATCTCTAGCTCCTTTCACAAGGCCCCTGGCCGTCTTTTGGCCTCCGGGAGCGACCTCGGGAGCAGGAGCTCCTGTCCAGAATCACGCCATAAATCAATCGAGCGTAGACTAATAGGATCCGGACATGAAGGTCCTGTTTTGGGCGATACGTTTGTAACGGCCAGGACATTTTGGGGAACTTCGCTCGTTGATTAATTTATTGCATAACTCAAGTATGGTTTAGAGTCGTGTACACAAAAAGGAAATCCAACAGGATTAGGTGTTAATTTATTGAGCTTTCAGACCCGAGGCACAAAATATTCCTCCTCTCCATGCGCCTACCACTATACATCCCCTCCCCCCAAAAACGCCATCGGCAGCAACGTCGCCGACCGCCCCCGTGTGATTCCACGAATGGGAAAATCATGTTTGGTCCTGGCACTAGAGCCTCCCTCGCTGAACCACGCTTACGGGCCTTTCTATTAGGAAATATTGTTCAGAAAATTGCCTTTTCGCCGAAGGGCGCAACGATTCTAGGGCACTTTTGTCGGAAAGGGATTATCCTTAGTTACGAAGACATTCTTTTACAGATTCTTTTAATTATTTCCATAAGTCTTTTTTTTCCTCAATTTCGTGCTGTATGCTCCTTTTTCTAGATTAAACAGACAATCACTAAGCTACAGGCTGTCGTGTGCTCGGACGGCCGTTTTAGAGCCATGAGAGAAGCACTCCATCGCTGTGATCCTCCATGTATACCCTATCTAGGGATGTATCTGACGGATTTATCATTTATTGAGGAGGGTACACCCGATTTTACACCTGACGGCCTTTTGAATTTTTCAAAAATGAGAATGGTAAGTTTCAAATTATATTGCATTATGTTTTATTTTAAGTTTGTTTATTTTTTTTTTAATTTTTCACTTAATATTTCTACTACCTCTACAATGTATTTAAAATCTTAAAAATATTTTTAAAACCCTGGACAGGAATTCAATTTTTATAATCTACTGCTTTGATTTGAATCGAATCTAAAAGAGTTTCCAAAATCTAATTTTGAATAAAAATTCCTTAAATTTGTAACAAATCATCGGCTTAGCGTGTAAACGTGCTTAACTTCCTAAATAGTGGTGGCTAATTGAACCAATATAAGATTCAAAAATCGCAGGATCTTATACTTGAACGGAAAATAGTCCGAGTGAAAAGAGCAAAGGGGTTGCTTCGCTTGCGCGAACTTGGTCAGTTGTCAGACATAATTTTCTCTGATGAGGCACCATTTCCGATCGAGGAACATTTAAACAACCAAAATTATCGGGTTTATTTAGCGGTCGAGGTCTTGCGAATTTTACACCGACGGCTACCAGGAAGCAGGCACCACCGATGTTGATGGTTTGGGCCGAAGTGACTGCGGATCTTCGTTCTCCAATTATTTTTTTTCTTTGGATCATAGGGTCAAAATTAATGCTATCATCTAGGATGAAACTCTCTTAGAGGAAGTATTAAAAAATTTTGGCGGAAGACCATGGACATTTCAACAGGATACAGCACCGTCTCATACGGCACACATTAACTAAGAATGGCTAAAAAAACAACGTTCCACACTTCTTATTTTTTACACTTTTATTGCGTTCGACGTGTATACTCGTCACTGCTTGACTTTAATTACACACCCAGTGAGGGACCTTAAAAATAAATTCCACAGCATATATTTTATTCAACACGTTGACGCTCATGATTTGAATTCAGCTATAAGTTTTATAAGCTGAGTGGACGTCTATAGACTTCAACGTGTTAAGTAGCATTAAAAAGTAAAGTATAAGTTTTTTTTTTGTGTTTTATTATTACAGATAGCCCATGTTATTCGTGAGATAAGACATTTTCAGCAAACACCGTATAAAATTGAACATATACCAAAAGTAACGTCGTACCTCTTGGACACCTCGCTACTGTTGGACGATGACGAGCTCTACACTCGCTCGCTGCAAATTGAGCCTAGAAGTTCAAGACTGAGTGCGCCTAATACAGCAGCTGTCTGAACATACACATAAATTCCGTTTTATATAATAAATTATATAAACAAAAAATCTCTAAAACATATAACAAAACACACAAGAACACATCAAAACATTCTCATATTACAAAAGTACACTTTTTCCCCCCACCCACCCTCACATCGTGTAATTGTGTTCACAATCCTTCAAGAAACAAAAAATATGAAATTAGCTTATATAAGAAAAAAAAATTAAAAAAAAAAAATTCAAATAGTAAAAAAAAATATATACATATATGAGAAAAAAAAAGTGCATATGTGGTATTCGTGTGGATTTACCTCTTTATCTTGTGCGTCGTACTTTTCGTAACAATCTTTTTTCAGTAGATGTGTCAAAAATGATAAGATTTCAAAGTCAAGGTTGTAATCAATCATAAAAAATTTTCTCAGGATGGGTTTCACAAATATTGTGAAACTTATTTTAGTATGAAATTCACAAAAAACAAAAAAAAAACAAGTTATCAGAGACAGCACGAACTTTTATCAAATTTACTAAAGTATTAACGTAAAGAATAAAATTTATAATAAATTTCTTTTACATACATATCACACGTAGCGATTATTTACACATATTGTTCTGGATGATGTTGAGTAAAACTTGTGATTATATGAATTATGTTCCTTTTTTTTATTTTTTAAGTATAGAATTATGGAGGCTGGACCTTCATTTCAGGTATTGTAATATTTAAAAAATAACTGAATATCTATGTCCTTTTAGTTATTTGTTATACTGCTATTGTTATCTTTTTTAGATATATTTTTTATATTATGCTAAATAGTGTTTTGACTAACAATAAGTCTATATATTTTTACATATGTACGTTATTAAGTTTAAGAGTACATTTAAAATGTGTTATTTTGTATTTAGTGATATTAATGCGAAAACAACGATTCAGTTGTATTCATTCGATTCTGGTTTGATAAAGAAAACGTGAACTAAATTAAATATTTTAGTTCATTTAATGCATTGATCATCATTTATTTATGGTCAAAATTCTTATTGACCTATGCTATTAGACAATCAAAACGATTTGAGGTGACTAGAAAAATAATTGTGTATCTCTCTTATTAATGCGAAGGGTATACATTTATGGGTATAATTTCTTTTTTTATAGAAAAATATTACTGAGAATATCGATGAAATGGTTTTAGTGAATTTGTGTAACTATGTTTTCTTTTGATTTAAATTTTTCCTGCCGGTCGGAGAATATTTGTATAAATTTGAAATTGTTGTCATCTACAATAAATAAAAAAAATTATTGGTACTTCTAAAGTACTAGAAATTGATTTAGTAAATTCATTATATTTTTGATATAGAAATAAAATGATTATAAATATAAAGTTAGTTAACAGTTAACGGATGGGTCACGTAAATTTATAATACGTTTTTCGATTTCGATTTCGATTTCGATGTCCTAACGGAAGGACCACGTAGACTTGCTGTTTTAGTTAAATTTTCATTTCAATTGAGTAGAGTTTTAGTTTTTCGTATTTATGTGCATAATTTGCTTTTTTGATTATCGTTAGATGATATTAGACCACTTTTTGAGTATGCCTATCAAGTCTGGTCACCCTCGTAGTTCACACTCATTAATATGATTGAATTTTTCTAGAGCAGATTCATCCACTTTTCCTTGTGTGACTTCCCATAGACAGATCAGCACAATATTACTTCCCCCTCTCGCCTTTCTCTTATGAAAACCGCCTAAAACTAATCAATCTCCAGTCCTTTGCCTTACATTGGAATCTTGCCGGTATTGCCTTTGGACACCAAGTCTTAGCTGGTTCTATTGAATGCCTTAATCACCTTCGCAGAATAACTTTTAACACTAACCCCCCGTAACGTTAGTAATTTCTCTACCATTCGATTTGAAAGTCATCGTACTAACTATGGTCAGTTCGAACCCTTTATCAGAATGCTTCGAATGGTAAAAAATTTTTCCGCCTTCGATTTGCACATCACTAAAATGTGCCTTAAGCATGCTCTATACCTTTCTAACTCAACTCTACAATAGTTGCCTCCCCCCGCCCCTCTAGTCGTAAGTAGGTTAATTTAATTTATTTATAATTAGCTTTTTTTTAACTTTGTATCTTGTTTTAAGTGACATAAATAAATACAGTACTATCTGTCTGTTGATTCTACTAGCATAGTTTTGCTTTTTAGATAGTGCTTATGTTTAGTTAATTTCCTTAAAACAAAATTCCCGGAAATTGAGTAGGACAAGGGAAGCAATACCTGTTCGTTAAGTGTTAAAATTGTGACTGACTAGGTTGACTAGTTAGAACAAGGTTTTTGGAAAATAATAAATGAATTATTTTATTTTAGTACATTTTTAATTACATACGGAATAAGTGTTAATTTAACAATCGAAATCTAAAATAAAACACGATTAATGAAATTTTATTATAAAACCTTTTGTCTATGTCGAGGGCTGGTGTGACCTTTTGCGGGGCCGGACTAAAAAATTTTGCGAGCTAAGAATACTCTTAAAAATTTTGCCGCCAAATTTTTGATTAGGTCATCAAAATTTATTGAATTTGGTATTTCGCTTTCTATTAAAAGACTACCCAGAAATGTAAATTGTTATTGACTTATTAATGATCGGAGATAATTTTTTATTAGTTTCACCTGTGAGAAACTAGGTTTTGATATGATTTCGAAAAATTGTTTTTTTTTACAATTTACAACGAAATATTTCAATGCAAAGATTTGAGAGAAAATCTTATATCAGTTTGTAGCAAGTTATCATCGATTACATTTAACGATTATTCAATCTGTTTACACTATACAGAGGGGGTCCTGATGAGTTTTCATAAATCGCAGGGCCTTAAAAAGCACGAGGTCAGGTTCCGTGCTGAACCTTCCTCTCGCCTGGCCCTATCAATTTCTACCAATTTATTCATTGCAATATAGCAGTCTAACAGTTATTTCCCAATTTTATTACAGTACAAAAATGTTTTACAAAAATTTTATCCCATGGTACAGTTCTTAAAGTCTACAAGTTAAAATAAAATATCACACTATTTTACATTCTCCAAGATCGTTAAAGAAAAATCCTCCATGAAAAACGAGATCGAGAGGGAAAAAGAAATTTAAATTTTTCCTCCAATTTTCTTATAAGGGACCGACACCAATAAATCTACCATTTTCTCTTATAATTATCAATTCAGCAGAAGAAACCTCCCGGAAATGGCCAGAAGCTATCCATCGTCCTTATGCAGGAGCAGCAAGAAGATGCAGCAATCACGTGGAGGTAGAATAAAAAAAAAATTGAAGATCCACTTTAGCACAGAGTGTACATCTCCTTACCTGAGAAATATATATGGCAAGTGGTAGAATTTCCATTTCCTTGTACCATACATTCACACCCCCACAGTCCCAGCCTCGTCCCAGACCCACCCCAGACAATATATCATATACCCTTTTTGGAAGAGACCGGTCTGGAAAACAGGGTGGGCAAAAACTATCGTATGCATCCTGGCGGGAAGAATGGCAAAATATACATAAACAGGGGAATGGGATGCATGTGAATAGTAAACGTATGAGATGCAATCAATCTTTGCAACTTTTTGAGGAGGGGGTAGGGGAGAACTTCCAAGTTTCCGGAAGTTAAGATGTATTTTCATAAGAATTTTACAAAAACCCCACAGTACACAAACTAAATACAATCGCTTAGTACGGGGGCCGGGGAGGGAAGCAATTAATTTAAGGCATTTGTTTTCATAGCACAATAATCGACCACACAGACAGTTCTACCCTTTGGAACTGAGGGGATGAGTGGAGGATGGCGCGAATTGTGCACATTTTCGCTTATCATTTGAAATGCACCATATAGAAGATGATTTTGCGTAATGTAGCGCCACTGTAGGTGTTGAAATTTTACAAGAAAAAAACATTTTTAAGAAGATGAATTCAAAAAAAAAAAAAAAAATTGGTATTGTGGTCCCTATAACGGTCAATTTATATTGAAGCGACATATCAAATTAGTTTATAAATGTAAATATTAATTAGATTAAGTAGATAATTATTGTTAGAGTTAGGGTAAATTATGCTCTTGTGACGCGTGGAGGAGCTGTGCTGAGATAGTAATTTATGTGGTCAAAAATTGTATTATATATTTATGTAGTCGACTACCACACTATTTGTTTTGTAGAAATTTCTAAACCCTTCTGAGGGATATATATAGAAAAAGAAAAATATCATTTTGTCCCATTATTTAAGAATTACGATGTATAGCAACCCAAATGATCCTAGTCCTAGTAGTCTCTAAAATATTCTACCACTTGCTAGAGAAATTAAAAACCTATATTTCGATTTTTTAAATTAAAAAATACATTTTTCTGGATAAAAATCTTCGTAAATGAATTGATTCAACATAGTTTAACTATTTACTCGATTCCACTTATTTTGTTTTCGTAAAATATTCAATTCAAATTTATTTAATGCCAAATTACACAATTATTTCTGTTTTGCCATTAATTTCAGTTGTTAAAATAACTTCTTTATACATGAATTATTTTTTTTAAATGCATCTTTTCCAACAATTTGGGATTTTCATTATTTATAAATTGGAATTTATACGTGTTTATTAATTAATTAAATTAATTAAAAACAAGCTGCTTAATCGTGCAACTGACATACAACGTATGTGATTAATTCAGAAGAGAAATTCATTATTTATTTATTTATAAGTTACTGAATGTACCATACGAATAAAATTTAAAAAAAAAAAAACTACGTAATACCAGTGAGTCAAACAACTGTTGCAATGTTTGGAAAATTTGTGTATTTTCTTTTAAAAGTTTATAAACCGTGATAGAATAATTTCGATGTAATTCTACGCTAATTGTATTTAAGTTTAAAACCCTATATAACAAGACAAAACTTAAAAATGTTTATTTATAGTTCATAGATGCACTGTAACATTTTTTGGTAATACCGAATTTTTAAAAGATTTATATTTGTTCATAATATTTGGTTTGGTTCCCCTTTAACTTTTAGCACAGCTTCCATTTTTTTAAGCAAACAAATTGCTTAAATTTTTCTTTCATCTTTATTCCTTCCCATACAGTTTTTATGCGTAAACAAAATTCATTTATACTTTTTGGATTAGTTAAAAAATATCCCAATTTTCTCTTCATTAAATCCCAGATATGCTCAATTTAAGTTTGAATATTTGATTTATTTTGAACCATTCTATTGCTTTATGGGCACAATGTTTGGGATCATTGTCTTGCTGGAATAAAATTGTTTCGCTCTCTAAACTCGCCTCCCATGCCTTCATTCGACTAATTATTTGATGCAGCTTTTAGGGTTATTCGTACGTCCGAATGAAAAAATGGAACTATTTTAGGATCACTCGTGTGTTGCATATTCGTCTGTCACAGCCAATTTTCTCTGAATCAATTGGACCGATTAAGGTAAAATTTGGTACAGATATGAATTTTTGTGACCCAAGTACGGATGTGTAACATTTACTGAGGGTCTCAAATATATTTTTAAAGTTAATTAAGGAATTGGAGCTCCTCCTTTCTCGATGACCTCAGCAATTTGGAAAAAAAACTACTGTTGCAATTTACCTAATATGAATAATACCTGGGAAACCATTAATACGTTCCCTGCCAGAATTTTCAACAATGCTTTCGTGAGAGGTTTTAGGTACATGTAAAAATGCATTTGGTAAAAGAGAGCTTTCAGTTGTGTATCGTTTTCGGTACATGTTACACGAAACGTGTTAAATATGGCAACTAACGCATATTTTTTAATATTGGGTGTGGGAAATAGTTCGTGGCGTTTTTTTAGTAAAATTCAATTAGTTTTCTTATAGTGTAAAAATGAATTTATTTAAACCAAATATGCTCCATTATTATCGACAGTGTTTCACCATTTGTCGGGTAGAACCATGATGTCATTGGTGAAGAACTACAGTGGTTTCTGGTTGAAAAACTAAATCAAGTGGTTTTCACAGGATTCCTCTGAAACCAGCTTACTTCCATTGAGTGCGTTCTGCAGGAATCGGAACAAGTGATAGTCAGAGGGTGCTATGTCTGGACTATACGGTGGATCCTTTAAAACCTCCCAACCAAGATCTCGCAATTTTTGACGGGTCATTAAAGAAGTGTGTGGTCGGGCGTTATCGTGGTGGAAGAAAACGCCTTTCCTATTATTCAATTCGGATCGTTTTCTTTCATTATACAGAAAATGAGATACATTGCAAAAATTGTTTGGGTCACTCTATGTTCTTCAAATTATCTTAACAACAATTATAACATTATAAATTAAATAATTTCTTTCAAATTTTGTAATATTGTACAATTTTCTGTGATTTATCACAACAATTTTACTCGCATCTGTCCAGAACATTTGAACAAAGCTCAATTATTATGGTAATTTTAAATAAATTGATATTACTAAACAATACAATTTTTCTTTTTCTAAATCTAGCACGAAACTGATAATAAATTGTGTAAAAATAAAATAAATTAGAAAAAAATAAAATAAATGAAACTTTTTCCGACAATCTCTCTATGCAGGTTAAAATGAATAAAATTGTAGGAGAGCAGGTGCAACAAAAAGAGTATTTAAAAATTAATTCTTATGACATTACTGTAAATTCAAAACAAAAAAAAAAAAAAAAACTTTAAAGTATAATTAAAAATAGAAACAATTGTAAAAATATTTACGATTGCCAGAGAATGGAGTATAGTGGCAATTATATGAAAACTTGTTACCTCTTTACCGATTTTATTGTCTGTTTTTTCAATTTATCGCAAAAGGAGATGCGGTGTGTGCAGTTTTAGCAGATGAATGTTTAAAATTAAACCTCGACAAAATCGCTTTTCTGCGGAGTTATTATCAAGAAATGAAATGTTAACACTTTTAACAATCCTAAGAGTTTATTTTTTTGTCTACTCCTATTGTTACTAAAAAAAAAAAAAACGAAAAAAGAAAAAAAAAACAAAACATTTTGAGCAAAAAAATTACTAAAAGTATTCAAAGGGATTTTATGAAAAACTGTAATAAAGTGATATGAAAAAAACAAATTATATTGCGTTTTATTACATTTATTTTGTTTTGTCTATGTCATTATTTTTAAATAAATAATCAGCTTCCCCAACAATCCCTTTGCACCAATTTTCATAAAAATTTCTTTAAAGCTTTAAAAACGTTCATTGTATGCAAGGTATGTGCTGTTTGGCTGTAGGGTTAGTTATTTTTGGATGATTTATAGCTAAAACTAAAATAGTGACAAGAAAACCTTATCAAAGCAAAACAAAAAACAATTAGAACAAATATAGACTCAACAAAAAGGTTAGTTGGTGAGTATCCCGCCGTTATTGCTTACATTCTCGTCCCTGACCGAACACCCACAACTTGTCAGAGAATCACCCATTAGTCTTCAATCAAAAGTAGTTCATTTCCAGTTGGCCGTTCTGTACGTCCTATGTAGGGCCATGTAGGATTGTAGGGTTTGTAGAGCTTAAAAAAAAACAAAAACAAATAAAAAAAAAATCTCTTAGCTGAAAGTGGTACACCCGCATGTACCCTTAATTGAGCCCAGTCACGCATTTGAACTGATTCCGCGTGCAGCAAAAGGATTTATTGCAGTAGCGGTTTTCAGCTTAGCCGGCCGCTGCATGTTTGGATCTGATTACCAAATTGAAATTTCCTTTTAGAGGCGCAGTCCCTCTTTCGGGCTGCAAGCCCTAAGCACCGGTTGTAAGGGCTGAAAGGGCTGAAAGAGCTGCAGAGGGCAGCAATAGTAGTAGTAGTAGTAGCAGTAGTAGTCAAGCGCCTAGAGAAAAGGAGAACTATTTTTCTCTTTTTGAAAAATTGCAGATTGCTTAACTCCACTGACATGGAATTGTAGGGCATTTGACTTTTTTCTCACAAACTTCTATCATTGTAGGGAGTTTATTATGATTAATTCCTTCTACTTTATGTCTTTGCTGTTTTTCATATTTAGCAAATAATACCAAAAGTATTCTGTGAAGGGAGATCCAATATTTTAAAAGTTTTCAATGGAGTTTAAGCAGAGTCACTCTAATCTACCAGGAAATTGTGAAAAATATTTTTAAAAGAATCTCTGGGGAAGATAGTCGTAGTGGACCATGTCCTAGTTTTATATCCGGAGTTGGTCGACTCTTGGTAACATCAAATTTTATATGAGGTGTACTTTAAAACCTTTTAAAATATTTGAATTTGCTTTTCGTTTTCTTGTTACTTAAACTTGTTATTTAACAAAAGTTTAAAAGTGTTTTTCTAAAAATTTGAAACTATTTTATAATTGATTATCTGAAATATTACAAAAGTTTAAGGCTAATATTCCTTATTTTGATAGTTTAATAATCGAGAAAACTATTAAAGGTGGATTGAAAGAAATTGAAAATTTAATAATAATTGAAAACGATCCAATCGAATCGAAAGGTTCTTACAAAAGCCCCCAACCAGTTTTTGGTAAATATTTTGTATGTATGTATGAAAATTACTATTGTCGCAATCATTGCGCCGTTCACTGGAGTAAACTTATGAAAAATGTCGTTAGCACGTTTAAAAATGAAGAACAGCGTCATTTGTTGCCACTATAGTAAAAAAGACTTCTTAAACTTTAAAAATTATTCATACCTTTTTTTCTTGTGAACCGATTTCGATGAAATAAGGTCTATGTGTTTTTTTTGAGTTAACCTTAAGTTACCTGTGAAAATTCCATGAAAATTCGTCCAGTAGTTTCGGAGATTAACATGTACAAATAGACAAACAGACAGACAACATTTATTAAAAATGGTCAAATGGTCCTTTTTGTTTTCTGTTTGCTTTTCTACATTACCCCCAATCAGTAAATATTTTCTATGTACATACACGGCGTTTCTACAGATTTATAATTGTAATTGTATCTGTTTCTCTTTCTATTTCGGTATAACTTCTAAGCGCTTTATTCGATTAGAATGAAATTCTGTACTTGGCCCAACCTTAAGTTGGTTTGTACCATGTTTAGGTCAAACTTAATCTAGATTTAATATTCATCACTGTGAGTCTAATGCAGTGGACTAAAGTTAAGAGTTTTTCAGGGATTGGAGAAGTTTAAGACCGCTTTGGAATATCAAAACTAATAATTTTATTAAAATAAATAGAGCAATTCATTTGTTTATAATACCTCTGGTATTATATGCTATAATAATGTAAGATATAGGGTATAAGCGGATAAAAATTAAATTAAATAACATTCAAGAGAGCTTTTAAGTGAAACGTCGGTCGGAGCGTCGTAGTGCTAAACGGTAGTGTGGATTACTTTATTAAAAATTTATCACATTAATGGAACCGTACCATCCACCAACTGAGATAAACTCTGTAAAAATCAGAAAAAGTATTTTCACGCACGGGCGAAAAGGTGTGAGCAAGGAACCCTTCTCAAAAAAGTATTTTTCCGAGGATCTTTCCACCACAACGATGCCAATTCAACCGACCAAGGTACCCAAGAAAATTGGAAACGATACGGTAGAATTCGACGGCGGTACGTGGCAATACGACAGCTTTGTTTGGCGGTTTTGTCTTTTGTACAGTCCTTGAAAGCATAAATGACAAGGAGTCCGCCCATTGAAAATCGACAATTCAAGTATTCTCTGAACTTGGGAGGGGTTTAACGAAAAAGGGTTACTGGGGTAACCGACCTTCCTATATTCCTAGAATGACACCAGGGGGAACAGGGCTGTGACAAAGCCAGTTTACTAACTTGGTTAAAGTGAAAGGGTTATTTACACAAGACATGGGAATGATTTGATGCGACATTTTACATTTTTAATAAAGGCGAGAAGGAGCTCTTCGGAGCTCGAAAGAGGGTACACTAGTGTGATAGTGGGACTTCGGATGATGGGGATGAAAAGGGCAGGGGAATAGGGGAACATCTTAAAGCAGTGGTGGTCTATTGTGCTTCTATTTAAGTAATTTACCTGAATGTGATATTACGGAAGGTAAATGAGACATTGAGCCCAAGACACAGAGTAAAATTCTGTCGAGATGGGCAAAAGGGGCACAACAATCTTGAGATATTCATGGCTCAATTTATTTTCGCTTGAGCGAAAACCAAAGGCAATGCAATGAGCAGGAGTGGCAGATATCAAACGTTTGGTGGGATCTTGTTAAGCAAATATTTGGGAAGAAGTGGGGTAGATACTCCCGAGTGCTATGGCAAAGGGCTGTTTTTGATAATGAAGTGAAAGACGCGTACGTGGGGATTTCACAAAATTGTTCCACAAGTACATGCTAACAGCGGAAAATCGACTATTCTAAAGATACAAATTTAAGTTAGATTACACATTGTACACAAAATTAATATTTGAAAGCCGCAATCTCGTGAATTCATAAATTAATTAATGAATGAAAGTAGATCTTAATTGATAGAACTATGAAATGTTGAAAGAAATATGAAATCATGTGGTTTCAAAATTATGGTTTAATAAATGAAAAGTATTCGTATAATTTGCGATTCACAAAAGGATCTGGCGCATATGAATTTAGCGAAAATTAACTTTTTGGATCTAGTGACTGTTTTTGTGGAGTCTATTCTTTTATTGGTTATTATTTTGTAAATAAGTACTTAATTTTCAAATTTAATAAATGAAACAATTACCTTCACCACCTATCTGTACCAACTCTTCTATTTTAACGCAAATTTAAAATGCGTAAACAAGAAAATAAATTTAACATCTTAAAAAGAAACAAGCATATCACTATAGAACAAGCCCATAAAATTGTAAACTAGATGAACATAGATTTTGATCAAAAGAAATTCTATGTAGATCTTATCCTAGACGTGGCGCAGGTGTTTGACAATGTCTGACACTGTGGTTTTAAGTATAAGATCTCTTTAAGGCTACCAAGCATATTCCACCAAATCCTCTTTAGTTACCTTGAAGACCGTAAATTCAGGGTGAAATACAAAGGCAGTCTAAGCAACCCCTACCCTACCCAAGAGCTGGAGTTCCAAAAGGTGGTGAATTTATTTCAAGAAATCCAGTGTATCTTGATTAATTAGTATTGGATTGATATCAGTCAGGTTTTCATGTAAACTTCAAACATATGGTAAGATTTTAGGATTCAAGGTTAAACTTAATACCATAAAAACTATGGTCAGTCTTTTTAGTACCATTTACCTAACTTCTATGATATTTCATTTTAATTTGTCGTGTTGTTTTTAAAATTTCAGACTAGATTTGAAACGAACGACACGCGAAACGCGGTTTTAAGAGATTTGAATATAATTTTAAGTATATTGAGGCCGGTATTTTAGAACTTTCATTTCGCATTTTCAAAATAGAGCGCCAAAATTAATTTTAGCCTTCCCAAGATTAATGGATTTCTAGCTTTTACATTTTTACAGGATTCAATAAAATGAGAAATACCACTTTAGATCCGTCGTTTTTAAATTATCAGATCTTAACTGGAAGTATGACCTTTATTAAAAATATATAAACATGAATTTATATATATGAGAGAAACATAGAATCTTTTTTATTAAAGTCAGTTAATAATTAGTTCTATTTAAAAATTAAAATTGATCTGTAGTCCACTTATTTCAAATTTACGTTAATAGCTTTCGTATAAAATTAATCAGAAGTATGTAGCATAAGTCCTTTATAATTTTTCGTAGTAAAAATATTACTGAGTTTTATTAATGTTTGTCAAATAAAGTGGTCTATTTAATCTATAAAAATCTGTTTTAAGTTAGAGGTAGTAGTCACTTTGCGGCCGAAACACTCTGTCGCGCGAGTGTATCCGTTTGGACTGGGAATCTTAAGATCATTTCTCTATATTCATATTTCTGAATGGTTAAAATACTTGGTCTGCTGTCCGCAGACAGTTTTCAAAGCATAATCATATTTGAAACTAGAAACATACTAACCTACTTAATTGTGTAGTTCAAGTTTGTTTGCTCAATTTGAATCACTGTAGGTCCATTATTGGGCATTTAGGAATCAATTACCATTGGTTATTTAGGTCCTAATTGTATTTTAGCATGACGTGACAGTGTTACTGATAACTGGAGACGGTTCCAAGAGGGTTATGCTCTCTGCATCAACTTATTAGGGCCTAATCAAGACGCGACACCTTGGCCAGCATAGGCAATGCGGTTCCCTTTGTTGTTTGCAGGAATCGCCACTGTCACCTGGCTAATTTATTAGACACGACTCGCAATCAATTTATTAGATTGATTAGGCAATTAGTAGGGTGGTCGTGTTCTAATGATTCGATTATATGTCCCAAGGTTCTAGCCTGGCCGTCTATATGACCGGTTCCGGTATAGAGTCATGTAATTAATGACTAATAAAAATCCGACGAAAAACACCTGGTGTCCCGGGGGAAGAACAATTTTCACTTGTCCTACAGTATCTCATCTCGCCTGTAGTCATCGTCACAGTCGATTCGGGTGTGTCGCAAAACAACAGTTCCAAAGTGGCAGATTCTCTTCCCCCAATTTTGTATACATGAGTGCATCACCGGGTTAAGGGCGAATGGGGCGACACATGCATTCGCAGTCAATATAGGAAAGAGCCCAGGATATTTTGCGTACTCCTGGATCGTTTGTATCCCACTTCACGTACCATATAAATTTCTCGTTTTGTTGGTGAGGTTTTTGCGGGTACGACTCCCGGGACTATCGTCGTCGTCGTCTTCTTTACCCGATGAAAAGATGGGATAGTCCTGCTTCGAATTGAATCAGCGCAAAGGTGGGAAAGGTGTAGAGACCATAAATTGATTCGATTGCTCCAGAGGTGTTCTATTACGAGAACAGAGTTAAATCGGAATAATTCCCGGTTCTTTCTACATAGTTCAGGAGAGTAAATGGGACGGGATAGCTCTTATTTGGCGCGAGAGGTAGGGCTCCCCAATTTTTGTGCTGCTTCGTTTCTAAATCCTGTAGACTGTTCGTGTTCATTAAATGCACAAAAATGTAAGGGTTCTCTGTCCTCAGGGATATCATTCGTTTTTTCTACTTTGAATCCGGCCAACAGTAATACCACATGGGGATAGGGATACTTCCCGGATTTGGAGGACTATTAAGGAATTAGAGAGTAAATTTCGACTTCAGCTTCAGATTTTTGATTTCATCGGATCGGTTTTATTTTTGTCGAAGGTAAATTAAGTTTCTTTAAAAAAAATGTATTTGCTTAAATCTTACAATTACATTTTGTCTTATAAACCTCCTTAAAGTTATTTTAACTTTTCGTGCGCACATGGACAGGTATACCTTCCGAAAAATTGATAGGTCTCCGGAGATATAATTTGTCCTGCCTGTAAGGGACCGGGCTACCGGCAGACGATGCGTTTTATTTTAAAGTACACGTGCTTGAGCCGGACTAAAGGGCAATTAAATAATTAGAAAGTAAATCAGGCTTTGGCAACAAAGCGCAGTCTTCACCCTCATCTATTTCACCCCTGAGGGCAATGTCTGGGTCTGTGTGGTACATGCCTTGTTTTAGGTCACTTCCTTCTTCCAATTTGCCTAAGAGGACGCGAATAAACAGATGATGATGAACGGGAGAGCACTTCTGGGAAGCAAATTTTAAATTATGCGAGATGTTGGCAAAACGAATAGGCAGACAGACAGACAGACAGACAGACGGAGGCTAGCCAAGAGGGTAGGTCATTCGGTAGATGGCCGCTAGAATTTAATATGCTGACGGGGGAAATTTTTATATATCTTGGAAAAAACAAAAAAAAAAGAAAAATTTATAAAGAAAATGAGGAACTACGGCTCCACTTAACGAGCTCTGAGGTACCTAAGATAAGTGTCGACCTCGGATATATACCGAGTTTCATTGCGAGATGGGACGCGAGTCAAAGAGGATGTAACATAAAGACAGTAATTAATTGAAGTGTTCCAAAAAGTGGACTAGTAGGCGGAGATGGACAATGCTATTGCAGATGTATACTTGAATCCCAAAATAGTCAAGTACCTGAGAAAAACTTTTTATTTAATGTTTTATTATATCTAAGTATATTTTGCTACTTTTAATTAAACCAAAAATTGCCCGAGAAGGCGGACGCAATGTCTTGGAAAATTTCATTTTCACTAGGACTTCCTTTGGGGCAGGCTAGGTACGGTCTTAATTACTTTAGTGGGGACCAGACCGTATAAACAGTCGCTGGAATATTAATTAGGGTGCTCATTACCACGGCCGCGGAGCATATAGCTCCCGTGTGTACAGGATTTTCCCTGTAAAACCGACGTGCCGGAGCAGAAAGTAGTTATGACTGGTTGAAGAGCGCCCACCCAACCTCATCTTTTGTATCCTGGTTCCCGGTAACCCAGAAATCGGGTTAAAGGAGCTACGCGGATCCGGTACTCTACCGCGGAAAGTAGCAATGCTTTTCTCTTTTATTTATTATTATTATTTTTTTTTTATCCGAGCTGTATATACCCACATACCATATACTGATTTTTAAAGTATATTTCTGTTGTAGTTGTTCCGTGGCAACAGCAACAATATAAAACCAGGCAGCTATCCTGGATTCCAGGATATGCCGCCTGTGTACATGTGCTCTACCACTGTTTCCCCACCTTTGAGCCCCCGAAAGGCCCTTCGGGCAATGAAGACATTGTAAGTAACGCCATAAACGTGCCATAATAACCGCTCGTCTGGCGGGATAAATTGTATTTATGTGACACTTGCAGCGGCGCTTTAAATTCGCGCATAGCGGAGGCGTTGGAATGGGAAAACAATGGGCAAAAAAAAAAATACTGTGGAAAATAAGGGGAATATGCCAACGTTATTAAATCACTGCCCGTCACCGCCTCTCCAATCCTTTTTTGGAGAGGGGACCGAAACCTTTTTCAGGGGGTTGCAGGCAGTATAGGTCAGCCATCCGTAAAATCCTTCCGATTGTGTGCGTAATTAAAAAATGTAAATTACACTGCGGAACAATCATCGTGTTACCCCCACCTCAATCCCTTTAGGGAACGTTGTCGGTCCCCCGCGGCTCTTTGCTTCTTCTATACTCGGTAGATGGCCCCTCTGAGTGCAAGGGGGTCCTGGATTAATCCAGCTCTTGCTTCGCGATTTCGTATGCAGATTGAGGCTGGGGAGGTGTAAATTCAAATCGCCGCGTACGGTGGGGGGGAGATTGGGGAGAGGGGCAGCATAGGCGTTCCACACTCACTTTAACCAGGTCAAGGGGCGCTTCTGAACTAGCTCTAGCACTCCTTAGTCCTTACAGATTTCAATCAACTGCCAACCACTGCACCGTGTTGCAACCCCCGTCCTCCTCCTCCCGTTCTATATTCTGTATACCGGAAAGACAGGGAGGAGGAGGGGGTTTAGAGTGGGAGTTGAATGTTGAAACCACAATTTGCTTTGTAAATTCTTTTAAGGATCTTTCACCGAGGGGCGTTGCAGAAGTGCGTTTAAAGTTCCTTTAAAAAATAAAATTACTACGAAAAAGAGACACGATAAAAAAAAAAAAAAAAGAAGGGGGGGATTTTGCAATTTACTGGCCAAGCAATTAACAGAGTTTTACTTTATGCTTTAAGCTTGGCAGCTACATGAGGGCGGAATTTGCTGGAAAAAATAAATATGGTACTAAAGGGAAAGGTTTAGTACCTGTCTCG
Source organism: Philonicus albiceps (assembly GCA_963969385.1). Classification (NCBI taxonomy): domain Eukaryota; kingdom Metazoa; phylum Arthropoda; class Insecta; order Diptera; family Asilidae; genus Philonicus; species Philonicus albiceps. The sequence goes on along the minus strand of OZ017772.1, from coordinate 2,371,445 downwards.
CCTACCGCATCGGTTTGTAAAGTGCCCCACAATTCTGAGCACTATCGTTCTATACAATCTATAGGTAAATCTTTTCTGTTTAGATGGAAAAATAAGTAGTTTATGAACAGTGGTTTGCCCTTGACATGTATAAAAATAATTGGTATTAAAATAGTTGGTCATAAGACAATTAAAAGGGTTTTATAATAAAATAAAGGAACGGCGAGGTAATCTGTTTTAGAATTATCTTATGTATAAAATTAAAATATGCCACAAAAATGAGTAGGTTTAATAAAAGTTTTTAGGATTGGTTAGATAGAAATTGCCAGAAAGGGTTTTAATAGTAAAAATTTAGAATTAACGTACTATCTAAATTTGGAAAATCTAGATGGTTAAAGTATTTAGGAATCTACAAACATATTTTTAAAGGCTTTCAGTAAACTAAACATTGCCAAATTCTGGCAGCGACACTATCGATTAGAGTAGAACGCTGCGTAAAGCTTGGCAGTATTACTGCCGATTGGAGGGATAAGGGTTAATATTCGTATATTTCAATACTTTATACATATAACAAGTATCGTGGGATACTTTCGTAAATAAAGCATTCTTTTAGACCAAATTGAAAATCATAAAACTGGTTATTGTAAATCAACCTTAAAAGATAGACATATGCCATCCTATGCTTTTTTTTATAACTTTTTAACGGACACTATTCCACCATACATTATTTTCGTATAATTTTAAATATTTGTCACAAATATCATATCATACCGGTAGCTTATTTTCACAAAATGTTCATAAATTATAGTCTATAACCTATCTAGATAATTCCTCTTTCTATTGGTGAAAACCCTGTGAAAATCTGTACAGTAATGTATGAGATTAGCCTGAACGAACATAAACTCAGCACAGCGGAAAACTTTAATTTACAATAATTAAAGATACGCAGAAACTAGAGCCATATTCACAAGAGCATGCTATTGTAGTTCGAAAACAAATTTCTAATTGCTGAAATGTTGATCAGACTATGTAAACATGTTTACGGGTACTTGCTAGCTATTTTCTGATATACGAAAAATAAGTGACAAGGTCAGATAGTCGTTCTTATTTAATGGTTAAAGATAAAAATTCCAATTTGGATTTAAGGAGATAAAGTGGATATGTTTAGGTTTTTATTAGTTTGTTATTCACCTTCCTACATATTACTTATTATGATCAAATTAATTTGTACTCACCATTCCGTAAAATTTTATAACATTTCAGGAAACTTAAACGTGCAGAAAATCGCATAAACCTAGTCTACTTCAAAAATACTGCAACTACGTGACTGCACTTGGATTCAGTCTGTAGAACGTTTTAATTTCTGACTGAACAAGTTTATCGGGATAAATGTAGAAAATAAAACTGCCGCGACTCATCATTCTATACTATAAAAATTCCGGATGAAGACGTTTCCTTGCTAGCCATAAAGGGACTAATAGCTCTGGTTGGTCGTATCCTTCTCAAATCGAAATCGGACTGTCCACTTGAGAGTTTTCCTAGGGTTTCGATGAGCCGGGTCGGGGCGGGACCTATATCGCCGGGACTCTTTCCAACCTATAAAAATTTCAATTACGCCCACCCCGCTCCTCGACCGGCCAGAAGGCAACCGTATTTCAATAAATATTGTCGGGCTGTTTTTGTGTCTCTTGAAAATTTATTATTTCATTAATCCCGTCAATAAGTTATACAGGACCGGGAGAGTCCCGACGACAACATCGCTTCCGCCGGGTACAGCGACAACGACGCATCCCTGCGCAAAATTAAATTTTTCCTACTTTTCATTTGGGTGCTTTATGTCCCTTTACTGCTGACGGGGCGCGTTCTATTTTATTTTTCTTTGAAGTTAATAGCGGTGCTTAGTGTACGAATTTATTTTTAAGCCTTTCGCGTTATTGAAGAATCTACCCCAACACCTTTGAGATCTGCAAATTTAGTTGGGTTCGGTGGATAGTAAAAATTTGTTAGGAATTCGTTAGAAAAATGTTTATGAATTTTCAGATATATTTCAAATTTTATTTAAATAATAACAGACAATTTACACATGCTCTCGGGTGGGTAATTGAAATCCTTCTTAATTTTTGTGAAAAAGATACCGAATTTTAATTAAATCGTCCAATGAGAAAATATGAAAATTTTTGGGATCGTTATCACAATTCCGTTTCCGTCACCCGAAGCTATTTCAAAATTCACCTAGGCCTACATTTGCCGGGAAATGTGGCAAAACCGGAGAGAAGAGGGTTGGCAAATCGACATCGCATTTTACGGGTCTGGGTCAACAATTTTCCTGGTAATTATTCATAAAATCCCTCCGACTTTGCATCACCTTCGCGTTAATAAGATGACTGAGGACCGTACTGCCTGAACTCTGTACGGAAGGGAATTATTAAGATCTCCAGTCGTAAACTTTTACATCTAAACTTAATTAAGATTTCGACACCGCCCCCGACTTATTAAAAGATACTCACCAAGATATCGTCGTTTTCAATCGTTAGGGTGGCAGAATGGATGGGCATTAGATGGAACTAACAAGATTTTTACAGGATTCTATCATTACGCCAGGCGATGTTGGGCTCAAGGAAGATAAATGGCCGCGAGATTTGTGGTTATTTTCCTTAAAAGGAAAGTTGCGAAATTAATCAAGTTTTTAACGAAATTTCCCACCAAAATGATTTCTGTTAGACAACGCCTGAGGAGATGGATACTAAGGGGGATGGAGGAGAGATAGGTCATCCATCCTTAAATTGAAATTCTAAGAGTTTCTGAAGTTTTCGTCAACTTTTGATACCTAGACTTTTATCAAATTGTTTTAGTAATTTCTAGACCATGTAATTTATGGTACAACTTAAAAATTTTAACTAAACTTTGTAGAAACATTCATTTGTACGGAAGGGCCACTATGTTTTGTATATTTCGACAATCATTAGTTGAAAAAATGTCTTTTAACATCTGTTGTTTACAATAAATATGTTCTGTGATTCTAAATCGGAAACCTATGTTAATGCAGAACTGTTTATAAAAGCGAAAAACATCTACACTTTACGGATTTTCTACAATTTTCATAAAATATTGCGGATATTTGACGAAAACATTGACGGAAAACTTTAAATTTTTAATATTTTAAACTTAAATATCTCGGAAAAATTGATGCGACAGAATTTGTAGATATTCCTTAATTTTCCTTTAAAACTCAATTTATCTAAAATATTTTTAGATTAACCTGAATGTGTTCTACTTTAATTTCGCTTTTACGTATTAAAATTTTTAAAGCATTGATTTAAAAACGAATTAAGGATAATTTTTTGGGATTGCTAAATTAACTAGAAAGTAAATAAAGAAGTCAACGAAAAAAATGTTTATTTTTTCACTGCTAAGGACATCCATTAGGTTGTTTTTTGTTTTATTTGGAAAGAATAAACATTTTCCTAAAATTAAGATCATTTCCATTAAATTAAGAGCACTTCGCTTATATTAAGAGCATTTTGTTTATGCTTCGTCATTTTTAGTATGCGTCTTTTAAAACCATAATTACAATTTTTGCATTTACTGAGAATAATTTTTGGGTATGAAATTGTTAAAACTGTGATAGACGGGAGGTGATGAATTTATAAAGGTTACATCTTTAATTTATGACACATACAAATTACAAAAATTATATTAAAACATTTTATTTTTGCTTAAAGGACATTTTAAGATTCGTAATCTAATCTCTGGACTGAAATTGTATGTCTAGCGATGTCCTGTTAGGGGTGATGAAATTCAGTCACCCACTGGTGAGTGAAACGTAATGTCACGCTGTCACTGTCACCTAATCTAAAGATTTAATCAGGGGTATGCTGCGACATGCCTGAAATAATGATTTTCTCCAGATGCAATTTGCATGTACTCGACCTTTATCCCAAAAAGTCTAGAACCCCTCAGAAAAGTTTGTCTCGCACTCTACCAATTGTGAACCAGAGACCACATCCCCCCCCATTCTAGTATTCTAGATAGAGAGGGTGGTTGTTCCCCGGGTGGTGAAGTAATTAAAATTCTCTCGATGCAACAAGCATTCTGTTCCCGACCTTTCTTGTCTGTCATCCAGAAATGGATTTTTATCGTCAGAAAAACACCCGTCTACTCCTGTCGGAACTTTCCAGAGGGAAAAGAGTAAGAGTGTTTTAATCCTGTTGGAAAGTTCTTTGCCATGAAATAAATCGTCGAAAAGTCTGGCAAAATGGTTGGAGTCTGTTAAAACCTCATCAATATTTCAAGAGGGTATGCATCCCTATGCGCTCTATGGGTTATGGGGGGTGGTGATCGCATTTGGAAGGGGGTAAGGGTACATGAGCATAGAATTCTATTAGCATTTTGCAGCAGCTCTGGAACAATAATTCCCGTAATGTGAGTGCTTTCCCGGCGTAATTCTCTGGATGGGGAGAGGGACACAATTCACGATAACCAAATGCGAAAGTTTGTTTACTTTAAATTTTGATGAGTTTGAAAGGGACTCGAGTGGACATTACTGCTCCTGATGGTGATATCGTTGTTCGACCATCCCAGAGGATTTAAGGGGGCGTAGTGTTTGCAATCACTTCGTCACGGGATGAAAGGGATTAGAGGAAAGCTGATTTGGCATGTATATGTCAACATCATTTGCTGGTATCCCATTTTCAAACTTTGCTTTTATTATAGTTGCCATTATTCAGCAGGACAAATTAACTTCTGCCAGGATAGGTGCGAGAAAATGGGATAGGTTTAATGCATTCTAGGGAAAGCACCATGGTGAGTTATCATTCTCATGGAATTTCTGGACATATTGTAAGCAATTTAGGTACCAATTTATCTTCATACCCTGGGAGAAGTCTAAATAGAGGAACAAAAACCGAAAACAGTGTTTTGCACCATGTACGCTGGTTATTACCTATTCTCTTAAAAGACTAATGGAAATCTTGTTATTTCAGATGCAGCTCTAGTAAGAAAATGAAATAAATAGATTGAAATTTTATACCCTTGCATTAACCTTAAGCGAATAATCCAGGTGTTCGAATTTTATTGAGTAGTAAAACTGAAAGTCTGGGATTACATTTTTCTTTCGTACAACACATAACAAACTGTAGGTAGCAGTAAAGTTAAGGTATATAATAAATCAACTATAATTAACTAAAAGAATATTTAATAAAGAAAAGGGTTTAGTAGAATTGCTCAAACAATTAGTAATAAATGAAATTGAGCATATGAAAACGACTCATTAAATATTTAGGCGGGTAAGGTGTTTTTATAGTTAATCTTTTAATAATTAATAAAGTAATCTTCTGCTATGTTCCAGTAAGTTGATCGGTTCAAAAATATAAATATTAAAATGTATAATAAAAAATAATTTAAACTTCACATTACAAAATAAATAAAATCAATTTAGAATACTTACTTAGCGCATTCAATTTTAAAATTATCTTTGTAATTACAATCTGTATGTATATAAATTAAACTACTTAGTTGCATCAATGTATAATATAAAATTACAAATTTTACACAGGTATATAAATAAATAAAATTGATTTTTAATGTTACCCTATTAAGTTAAAGTAGCGACAGTATGTTTTTCATTTTATAACATCATATTACACTTGATATAAAGCTGTCAAAATACATTGTTTCTGTGACACTTATTACAAAAACGACAAAATGAAATTGTCCAATGCTGTATTTCGTATTTAGTGTTCTCCCTCAGGGGAGATGAAAACTGAAAATCTTGTTGAAGCAACAATATACGCCCCCATACTAGGTAGGTAGTACAAGAGAGGAGTACCACTTGTCCACAAAGTTGTCCATCATTTATTTTGAAAGTACCCTTTTAGGGACATAAACTGCGCTCACTTTAAGGACACACCCGAAAAGCGAAAGGATTGTAAATGACAGTCCCTAACCGTCAGTGCCAGTAAGTATGAGGGCTAGAAATTGTTGTTATAACATCAGTAGAGTAGCTGTTCCTACAGCTACAAGTGTAATATTTGCCCTCGTTCCTTTTACAATGGATAAGAGTTGCCTAAAAATCGAAACAGTCAAGACATGTATCAGTCGTAAAGAACTGCTATGTCCGTAGAGGGCCACTTTCAACTCTCAACCCTTCTACGAGCATATTTGCAGTAAATCACAGGGGAGGGGGAAAGGGGGCGGAGTTTTAAAAGGGTGTGTCCGATTGTGTCGAAATGTGCCGAATATATGCACAACTGGTAGCGGTATTCAGAGTGCTACTCACTTTTAAGTTTTAAAATTTTTTTAGGGTGGCAGCGATCCTCTTCGACTAAGGACTTGTCATAAAAGTTCTCATTTGAAATTCATGATAGCCGGCTGGAGCACTACAAGCATAAAACTCCATTGCTCCCTGGATGGCTGCACAAATGCTTGAATAAAAACTTTACGAGCTGCCATACTACAACGCTTTTAGATGCTAATGAAATTCCCCTCATTACCACGCCCTATAGGTTCGCTTAATTTAGATAAAACTGCCAACATCCAGATTTCAATAGACAATTACCCCGAGATTCGTTTTCGAGATGATGTCGCCTTATCTTCGCCTAGAGAGTGGAACCTCGCACAAACCCCTCCACCACCATTCCAGTTTGACTGGATGAGGAGAAAGCTCCTGGACATTTTCAATATCTTTTCATGAGACCAGATATAAATATGGGTATAAGGAGCAGTGTCAGACTAGGGAAATGACAAATGAAGTACTACGCCATTACGGCGCTGTTAGACCAAAGGGGCATTCCATTTTTATGCCGGCTGACCTGAGCCCTTCGGCCGATTCAAACTACTCCTCATCGGTTCCAATGGGGAGAAACATCGCATAAATCAGGCCGCCGAGAGACATGACTTAGGGCTCGAAGCCGCAAACGAACCCTCCGAGACCTACATTGCGATTTTGGGGGATGGTGGAAGGGGAGGGGGGGCTCAAAACTTGGCGTATTCTACCCATATGGCCGGGGCATCAGGGTGATTCCATCGCATATAAAATGTTACAACATAATGGCCATAATAAAATTTCAGTCTCAGGAGTCTGTTTTCAGAGCTGTTACGCATTTATCCTTTTTTCCAGGCCCTGGAATAGTTGTGGGATGTATTACAAGCTGCTGGCAATTCAAAACGTTCTGTCCGTCATTAAATCTGATAAAACTGAGGCCGTAAAAATGGACATCCGTGCGTCAGTTCAGTTTCGCCTGCAATGAGGGTCCTCCGAAACCCATACCCAACAAGCGATACTCATATCTTTGGGTAGAGCTTCACTAGCTGGCTAGCGGGATAGATTCATTTTGTGGTAAAAACAAACGAGATATGGCGTACAATTCTACACTCCCTACCATCATTCCACTTCATCTAGGAATCCTCAAGCTCTCGACTAGAGGGAAATTTATCTTTACCAGGCTAAGAGCTCACTGCTCCGTCCTACAGTAGGATATGTCTATAGGCTGACATGTGGAATCCTTTTCGATTCCCAAGGTCCGGGGTAGTTGGCTTCACGGGCAACATATATGAAAATGTTTTCATTTAATAGTTGGCCACACACGGCTAAATTCTTACATTAATCGTCAGGTCGGACTAGGGATATGGGACAGGATATCATAGGATCATTACACGGTGGGACATTCATTAAAGATTAATGGCTCCTGACAAATTAGCCCTAACAAGGCGTAATGTCTTCGTATTTCCATAAATAGATTTAATTGAGAAAGGGGTTCTTAATTTGCTTTGTATTTGACTAGTCAAATATTTACGTACTTTACAACAAAGAGAAATACCATCTGTTAGTAAACTTGGTATTTTCAATTCAATTATTGGTGTATTTGTAAAAAAAGCTAATACTTTTAATGGGGGTAATTATATAATTATATCAATTTATTATTTTTTTTTTTTCAATAATAATAGTCTTATGTCGGCCCTTCTCAGTATATTACTGGAAACATTCACCTAATTCTAGACTGTCTAGACAAAGATTTTAGGCTATGTGGATCTATTTTTCGTATCTTACAATCTAAATAACTAAAAAATATAACAAATATATTTTTTTTAAATATTAATGCCGATGCGTAGTGGTCTCTATTGCACCGAAACAAAATGGGTTTTTTCTTCAAATTTGAATTTGAATGCCTAGATTTTGAACGCTTTCTTTTCTAATTATTAAAAGTTTCCATGTCATGTTTCATATTATTAGTCATGTCATTAGTCATATCATGTGCTATATTATAAGCCAATTTTACTTTACAAAATGCACTAATTGCGTACTTAGTTACAGTGAATAGCAAAAATTTTCGATTATGTTTGACGCGTCTTCTATCGGAAATTTTTCAAGCCTTTTATTAACCCTAAATCTTCTTGCATTCGAAACATATATACTAGCAAAATTTGGTAATATTATTAATTATCCCTTTATTTAGTTTAAATTTTGTTAATCTATCTTAATTTTCCACTTAGTAAAAGTTTTAAGTTAAATTTTGCATTCTCTACTATGCACTATGCACTATGCATGGTAATTTAAATATTAAAGTAGTTGAAAAGTTAAATTTAAAAGTTTATAAAATAAACTATTTAAAAGTACATGCATATATCAGTTTGATTCATAGGTAAATAACTTTTGTTTTAACCATAAATAGGCTTATTTAAGTTGGTTGCTTCACGAAACTACCCTACTAGCGTAATTAAAATACTACTACTACTTATTACGCATTATGTTGAGTAACATCGGCAGACATTGTTTGATTTCAAAATTTTTTATTATATCAAAATATTTAAATGAATATTCTACAATAATTTTCCGTATAAGAAATTATTTGATCAAGAAAATAACATCAAAGTAAGTATCTCTAACTGAGATAATAAAAGAAATCTCAAAACACCTAGGTGATTATAATCTGAACAAAAATGAAATGACTGATTTATAGTGACAGATATTCCATGAAAAAATAAATGAACTTCTTCTTTTCACACCTATTTTTTATTTTCTATCACAAAAAAAATATATATATATATATAAAGGCATCATCCTCATAACGAAAAGAAGTCACGTTCGTCCTTTTTCATTCGATTTCGGGCAGTTCTGATAAATTATTAAAGCAATCACATCAGTTTACGCCCAAATTCTTTCAATCAGATCCATTTTCTGCTTGGGCGGCAGTAGCGGCGGGAAGATTCCTAGCCTAATTTTGGTCTGGTTTATTTATTTTATTTATTTATTTATTTTTTTTTTTTCAAGGGTTTACATACATAAATAAAAGACGGATGAGCGAAAAGGGTATACAAAATATAAAAATACAAAAATTCAGCCGAAAAGGAGGTATGGCTATATAATGCAATATCTTTTAAGGCCTTAAGGAAGAAAAAAAGGGAGATCAACAAAGAGAAAAAAAAAACGATATGTCCTTGCTCCTCCTTTAATTTTGATTTCTACAGGAGAAAAAATTGGGATAAAGATGAGTAGACGGTTGGTGGTAGGATACAAGAGGATGTCTGTTAAATGCAGCGAAAAGTTTCTTTCGGCTTAACTTATCCTATGAATATTAAATTTTTATGTTATTTTTAATACTAGAGGATAATTTTTTATTATTTTTTTTTTGCCCGATTTCCCCTAAGCTATTCATAAAGTTTTTCCTCCTAGAAAATTTGGGTCAAAAGTTTTCCATTAGTTCTCAAAGAACGGTACATGCCTCTATTATCGCTTTGGGTATATTTCTTCTTTTTTCGGGATAGTATAAGTCCTTGTCAGGATGAGGGGAGAAACTATTTATTTTTAACTACCTGGTGTTAAGAAAGAAAAGTTTAAGATACCATACTGGCTCATCTTTGGATATTAATCTTAATTTTACTTATACTAGAGGAAATGAGAATTATTCTGTTAAGATGTTTAATATTTAATGAATAATTAACTATAAAAAGAATATTACCTATTAGAAAAATTAAGACTAATCAGTACTTTAAATTAAATACGTTTAAACTACTAAAATAAATATACTTTTGATACAACTTATTTTCACTTAATTCCTAGATTGTTAATTAAGAAGATACGATTTTTATTAAAAATACATCAACTTTTAACTATAAAGTAAAGTGTAAAATATAATGCGATTCAAATTTGAATTAAAGTTGATTTTATTTTTACAAAAAGTCATTTTTTAAATTTAAATTTAATTTATTAATCGCTTAATACAAGCTACTGACAATAAGTTTACTTAAATATTAGAATAAATTAAAAATTAAAAATGAGAGAGGTACGGACAAATTTAGGAGGAACTGTTAAGGTAATTCCTAAGAGATGATTTACTCAGGTGGAAACCAAAAGAAGAGTGGAAGTTGATTTTCCGAAGTATTCGGGTGAAAGGCTCAGAAAGTCCATAGTTGGAACGGTGATAAGCAGGGCGAAAAAGAGGGGCCGAATGGAGGTTACGAGGATTGCTGTAGATAGATTCTGATTTGAAATAAGACTGATAAAACGTTAAAGGGAATACGTTTACGTTGTTCACGTTCACGTTGTTCACGTTCATGTTTATCATGTTCACGTTGTTCATTTTCACGTTGTTCATGTTCACGTTGTTCACGTTCACGTTTTTCATGTTCATGTTGTTCACGTTCACGTTGCTTATATATATAAATGGCGGAAGAGTTGAATTAGTTGAGTGTGCGAAAATAACCACTCTTCCCCTAGTATTTTCGAATTCAAAGAAGAGGTTAACAATTCGATTCGTATGTATTTTATTTTGTAAATTTATTCAGGCGATTTTAAGTCTCGAGCCAAACAATATTTAAAAGTGAAATTTTCCTAAACAGATATTAGTTTTGATCGAATTAACCTAAAAATTCTTTTTAAACTTTGCATTTTTGATAGTAGTGGTCCTTATTTAAAAACGATTAAATTTCATTTCAAGTAACATGATATTTAAACAAATATTTAATGAAAGCATGACATCGGATTAATACGAGTATCATAAATATAAATAAAAAACTGTAGACTGCTTTGAAAGCAGACTTAATCCAACTCACCGACAGTCCTTCAAAATTGCTCTCTCCCACCCATCTAGAAGAATAAAAAGTGAAATGCGATTTTTATACCACCGTCAGACGTATCCGGAAACATTTGTATTCAAATGAGGGCAATTTTTTAATTAATTCCCTTTAACAGCGTAAAAACACTGAAAATGAATATTCCGCGATAAACTCCCCCTCGGAACAGATGCCGTAGCGGCCAAAACCGTAAATATATTTTACGTGTCCGCCGGTACGGAAAAGGTGCGGGGTTGAATCCGAGGAATGATTTATTACCATGTGATGCCCATGGGGAGGGATGATGCGGGAGTGGAGAAGGCCGCCACAAGAAACTTCTACAAATCTTAGGGCTAATTGAATTATTGGCCACCTGAGTTCTTTCAGCTGTCACATCCACTCTCCTTCCGCTGACGTGTTCTTATTATTTTTGCAAAAAAAAAAAAAAAGTTCTAATAAAGGGCAACGGACCGAGGGCAACTTTTCGTGTTGCGTTCTCTATATCCCCCAGATCAGGCAAAAAAATACAACAACGGAGCCATTCGGCGGGGCTCGCTGGCCAATCCCCTACGATTGTCGGGGCTAGGGCACTTTTTGCGCTCTTTAGTTCGTAAAGTACAACTCTAAACTTTGCATAGCCTGCCAAAACAGATTGTTAAGATTATTTGCGCCTGAACGCTTCCTGAAATTCAATGAGCTCCCGGAGATATTAATCAAAATAAAAGTTTCCCCATTCCGAGAGTTAGCCGACCTGTTTCGCCAGGAGGTTGAATCTGGATGAGTCCTTTACCTCGCCATCGCCCCTGTAACATCTACGTCCGTTCGACAATCTCAAACTATTTGCGCTATCGAACGAGAATTCGACTGTGCCCGTCCCCGGCGGACTAACTAAAGTTTAATCAGTTAAAGTCAGACTGGAAAAGTTTCCCTTATCCGTGCGATAAGCACTTTGAACAATTAACGCAGTTGAGAGCTAACAAAATCTTTCGCGGAGATGGTCTAGTGTGTTAATAGCTTTTCAGTAAGAAATTTATGCTTGAAAAGCATTTAATAAGTTTTCAAATAACTTCTGGTTTTCATTTAAATTCAATATATCCGGAAATCTTTATTTTTGTGCGTATTTTTGTAACTAATTACTTTAAAATTTAGAATTCTCATAAATAACACTTTCAAAACTTATCGCCGGATACCACAAACAAAATTTAAAAGGAAGATATATCATTTTCTTATAGCAAATTATGGAAGTAGTTAGAGTTTCAAATATTTCTCAATTATGAAGACTGATTTTATCTTTTAGATTACAACAAAAATTATATTTTCGAATATTGTGGTAGAGTACACACATACGTAAAATAGATTCTTATGCCAATTGGTTTGAAAAACATAGTTTCGAAAAAAAAGTCAGGGATTTTTGAGTAGAGACTGTAACTCTAAAAATTATACGAATTAGAGTAAAGTTTTTTGCAACTATAATTTACATAAATGAATTATTCGGAGCAAGTCATTTTTAAATCAGCTCTATCGGACATTATTTCAGTAACATCTGGTGTACCTCAGGGCAGCCACTTAAGACCATTGCTGTTTATTTTATTTATTAATGATATTTCGGCCATAGTTATAAATGTTAAGCTTTTTATTAATGCGGACGATGTAAAGATAAAGAAGTTCTATGTTTTGACGACTGTTGGCTATTGTAGGATAATTTTACCCGTTTTATTAATTGGCGTGTCCGCAATTATCCTTGTTTGAATGTAGACAAATGTTTTGTGATATCATTATCACGAAAATTGCTATCTTTAGATTTCGAGTATGTATTTGGGGGACTCGTTTTTATCAAAGGAATACCATACTATGGACTTGGGTCTTATACTTGATCATAAGTCAGATTTTAGGCAACATAGTATTGTAATAAGTGTAAGAAAGTGTAATTCTTTCCTTGCGTACATAGTACGATGGTTGAAGGACATAAAGAGCCTTTATATCCCTAAAGAATTATTCATATGGTTGGTTAGAATTTAATGAATATGGTAGTGTAGTATGGTTCCCGCTTTATTAGATAGAATTGTTCTGCTTTGCTTTAAATAATTTGCAATAGCAGAACCGTTTGGAGTTCCTATGTTACGGGGATAGATTAAAATTTATTGATTTACAGACATTGGAGTGTCGTCGAAAGATATTTAAAATCGTTTTTATCCATTTGGTGTTGACCGGCGAAATAATCATTAATGTACCGACAATCAATCTTAGGAAACAAACATTTCAATTCTCACTAAACTTGTTATACGATGTTTAGCCCAACTGACTCGTTATTGGCCTTTTATAACAAATATTTTGATAGTATTGATTTTAATTTAAATAGAACTCAATTTAAAGATAGCCTAAAGGACATTGTCTTTTAGTTTTCAAGTTATTTTGTGTAATGTAATTGGTAATTTTGTAGGGCCAGGGCAGTTGTCTATAAATAATTTTCCCTATAGGAATTAATTCTCATTTTCATTTTATTTTTATATCTTAAGATAGGAGTTTATAAGAATTTCACTTATGAAATTCTTTTACATAAAATAAGTAATAAAAGATGATTATTAAAATTGAAATATTTTTCGTATCACATATTTGAAAAGTAGGAGGAGTGCTTATTGATTTTAAGTTAAATCAATTATTTTTATAGTCTAGACAAAAAATTCAATCCATCAGGGTTAATTAAGAAGTTAAAAAATGTACAGGATAATAAAAAAAAGAAAAATAGAGAATTCATCAAAAAAAGCTTTTTTCATTTAACTGGCTAAGCAAACTTTTTCAATTTCTGAGGAAACAGATAAAGTGAAATGAATAAATCAAAGATTTCGAAAAGAAGTCTCTACTTAAATATGTATTAAATTTGTATATGAAATTTTTTCCCGTTCTCTATATGATCTCATTTTTATAGAGCATAAAGAATTCAATCAAACTTTTCGTCAAAAAATCGAAAAATTAACAATCATTCAAAGTTGGTTTAGAAGACAAAATAAATTACCTCCCTAAGGCTATGCCCTACTTTTTTAAAAAAGTATTTTGCGATGGTGAGGAAAATGCCACCGGCGACATGTATCCAGTATAAAAAAAATTCTCTCAAAGACAAAATCGAAAGTTTGAATTTCTGACCGAAACTCCATGAAAGCATACAACAACAAAAAAATAAGTATCATATGCTGGGTGAGGTCGCAAGCGTTCACTGTAAAATTTTCTTGTTGGAAAATTGTTCTGAGGGCTCAATTGACAGCTTGAATTTCCAATACACTTAAAAGTGTTCCCGAAACGGAGCAGAAAATATGATGGATGTTGGCTTGCCATGCATGAGGAATATCCTTGGCGCTTACTCCCAACGAAAAGCTCTCTTTACATGACCATAAAAACGAGATCTCTGTTTTTGCTTCGTTTGGGCAAGTTATCCCAAGAAAAGTTTCCGTACATCACACAGCTTTTATTGTACCATTAAATCGCTCCCACAGGATGAACTCGGTGCCGGGATATACACGTCCATGTGGTCATGTGTGTCTTCTCCATACCCTTCTTGTCTGTGCGGCGTGTCCCACTTTCGATTTGGGCCCCACGCCATTGGCGCCGTATTTGGGCACAATGTGTACGCTCTGTACGCCCTATACGGAGTCCCCGGTTCAACACACTTGGCACAGTTGCCTTGGCCAGTAGACAACGATGATGGTCCATTGGCAAAAAGAGAAAAATGGAAATCATTGCCGGGGGGAGAATTGTAAATTTTTCCTCTTTTTCGAGGGTGATTTTATCGAATTATGATCAAATCGAAAATCGAATCGTTCAGTTAGCGTCTACCAGTCCGCATGCCCTCCCATCTTTGAACAAAGCCATTCGATTAGAATTGCTAATACATGCCCCTGCAGTAATAGCTAGATAATGAGCGGCTAAAATCTAGCACGACATAAAACGTAACGACTCCTATTGCATTGCTCGACCAATTCGCTATGGTGTTGGGATCGAAATAGAATCCTTTATAAAAGAATGACAAAGAAGGGTAATGGCCAGTGCCACAACTGCTGATACATTTCCCTCGATTACTTTTATTGTTCGGCTTCATTTCATAAATGCTCTCCAAATGGGAGATGCTTATGCCAACGAACTGATTTTTGTAATACAAGTGGAACATATTCGCTTAGATTTAGCCCAAAAATATAAATAAAAATTCAAATTGTTAACAATTGCGTAACAGGAAACCTTCATTAAGCAACATCTGTTCTATGCAGTATACGCATATATTGTGGCTAGCTAGTTTTCAAACAAATTCTATTAATCTTATTACTTTTAAATTTTTATTTAAATACGTAACTGTACTTTTCAAATATATTCCCAATTTATAGCAATGCAACCAAACATCAATATTAAGTATAACCATAAAGTTTGTTCGATTTCCTTTAAAGCTACATATAAATTGGATTTTTATACTTAGCCTTTTACATTTTATATAATGAAATGGAAATCTGTTAATTATACAAAGGCCTTTTTACAAATCTACTATTTATTTATTTCGTTTATTGCAACCTATAAAGGTAAAAATAAGTTAATTAAGTAAATTAACCTACTTATGACTAGGCCAAGGAAGCGAGGAGATAGGATGGTTCATTGAAGGGTTGGGTTGGAAAAGTATAGGGCATGCTTAAAGGAAATAATGCTTCAGGGAAATCGAAGGTGACATAGTTGTTGACCATTCGCAGCCAAACCAAAGTACTATAAAATAACAAATGGAAACATACATATAAAGGTAAATCTAAATAATTCTTTTATTAAAACTGAATGATTTTATAATATATAGTCAGAAATATATTCCCAGGTAAAAACAGCGTGATTTAATTTTATTTCAACAAACAAAACAAAGTGATTTCCTTTTAAAATAAGTCAACATTACGTTGAATTTATAACTAAGTTACGACAATTCGAAATCATATTGCTTCTGATTTCCATTTGGAATGAAAGTAAGCAAGTTTTAATGATATCCTGTTGATTTTATTTTTAACTGGAAATAATTATTATTTATTTATTCTTATTATTTATTTTTTATTATAATTATATATCTTTAGTTTCAATTAATTTTTCAGCATATCTTAGTAGTAGATCTTTCCAGGCTTTCTTTACCAATTATTTAAGTTTGTTGCAAAATGATAGCATTTTTCCGCTGCAGCTTTGCCTCTGTATTTATTTATATAGGTAATACTCATTCCCTCCACTTCAAATAATCCTATTTCGTCGTCTTTCTTTGTAAGAAATCGTCGATACGGTCTTACTAAACAGACTGCCCATATACATACAACTAAAATTTATTAATAAAGTGTCATTATTAAAAAATTAGGCTTAATTATACATTGGAAGTATTTTACAATAAATTTCCATTTATTTTAAAATTGTAAACCCTTAAAAGTAGAGTAAAATATTTTGGTTTAATATGAAAAAAATAATAAAATGAAACAAAAAACATATGACGCCAACTCATATTTGAATACTTTGATTTTAACTCTATTTATGATTAATTTGGATATATATTTTTCTGAACATATAGCATAATTTGTAATACCATATATTCTAGCAGGTATCATTTATACCCTCCTATATACAAATGATAATAAATACTACAGTTTTGTAAGACGTAATTTTATAGTTCTAAATAGAGAAATACCAAATCCATGTTAAATATATAATAAAACTTTGTAAAATTAAATTTAAATTTTCAATAGAATGTTAATTTAAAATGTACATCTTATAAATTAACATTTTTCACTATAAAAACCGAATGTTTTAATTTACATTGATTTCAAATGATTTTACAATGCCATTCTTCTCGGAGTGTATAACAAAATTAGTTTATTTAATATTCATTATTTTTATAAAGTTATTTTTGCAAGATATTTTAAAGAAATTATAAGCTACCCTATGTGATCCCAAGTTATCCTAAGTGAATTCTAGGTTACCTTAGGTGATCCACTAATTTGGTATATATTCTAAGATTTCATTATTTTATTATTAAACGACTACTTGAAAAATAACTTCTTTTTAACATGGGTGGATCTAAAGAGTTTCTAACATTTTAAATTTATTACCGAACAATTAGTATGAGGTGTACGATTATAACGTTATTAAATTGTCAAGCAATTTCTACAATATTAATTTTTCGGGGAGATAGAAATCAATTAAAGGGCATAATAAAAAAAAAACAAAAAATTCCATTTAAGATATTGACTTTCCTGTGCGTCGACTGTTAATCTTCATCCCAACAGCGGAATTAATGGTATAATTGTAATTCTAATTCAAGGTATTCGCAGTCATTAATTTTAATTTAGATCACGTCATCAGTCACTAGGGTAAGAGGCGATTCGGAAGTGGATGGGGGCATCATTCTCACCTGCAAAGATGCTTTAATGAAACATGACTCGGCTGAAATACAAAAAAAAAAAAAATAAAATAAATAAAGAGAAACTTCTAGAAGAATAAAAGAATTAGGGGGAACATTAGCCTGGTAGTCAAGTCCGCAGGGAGCTATTTTCACGGACATGACGAGCCAGCCACAGCACGTGTCCTTCGGGATTTGTCTGTCGGCACGATAGAAGCGCCTCGTCATGTTTTACATAGCAGACGGAATCGGGAATTGAACGCGAAATAAATCTGCCCTTAAATGTGAGTGGACTGGGAAATTGTTAGAATTCATTCCAGTTTAGCAATATAGGACTAATTTTGATAATCGAAGCTATTTCCTTCTGGAAACTTTGCTTTGTTTTATGTATATATTTAAGAACCCTATTTAATTTATTCAAGTAATTTTTAGGGTTCCGTAGCAAAACAAAGGTCCCTTATATTTCTGTCATGTCCGTCTGTCTGTCCATCTTTTTTATTCAGAGACTATTAAGACTATAGCGCTAATATTTGGTACACTTACAGATAATTATTGGGAATAAAATTAAGGTTACTATGAATAATAATGCCCCATTGAGTTGGAATTTAAAATTATTATGAGGGTTCTTAAACTCTTTTTCAAAACTATGTCCCCTTTTTGCAATATTCGACACTAAATTGATAATTTTCGATTAGATATCATCCTGACCGAAATTTCTAAGTAATCTGAAGAATTCTAGAATATTAGTGAACATTTAGTGAAATTACTTTGAAAAATAACACTATCTACTATAGGAAAATAGCTTACGAGATATAAATAGACCATACTGACCAAGTTATGCTTATTTTGACTCAAACAACTGTTCAGAGAAAAAACCGCCAAAAACAACATTTCACGATAAGACCTTGACCAACGATAATTTTTATAGGTTTATAACATCGTTGATTACGAACAAGGTGTGGAATTATACAACTCGCTCTTCAGCTATGACCATATTTTATGGGATAAATTTTAATGCTGAGCCTAATTTAAGACCCTCTTTGAATCGATTTTCTTCTTTGTAGAGTAACAGCTACGAAACCCTACAATTACCATGGCTTAATATGCAGAAAAGCATGTAAAGTTTCACATTAATTGGATGAGTGGTTTTGTAATAAATGGTCATAGTAAATTATAGTGAAAGGTTTTACTATGAAATTTTATTTTTATACTACATGAGGTTTAGAAATTGCAATATTTTTAGGTATGTGAATTTTAAAACACCAAATATTTTACATAAGTTGCTTGAATTTTTAAAACCGGCTTAGGGTATGACAATTTTACCTTTTATTTGTCGTCTCAAAAGTAGTGAAAATTTTTCAAGAATGCCACTTTTATGCACAGGATCCGGCACCTTAAGCACGAAAATATGCAAACAGGCGTCGCGTCCTCAGGAGGCTAATACCTCTTCATTCGAGCCCGTCTAGAGCCCGACCACCCCCATAAATTGTGGAATATCCGCGAAAAGTGCTCTAATTGTGTGTTCCCACAAGAGCTTAAGCGGGCGCCCCAACTGGATGAAATATGGCTCCGGAGACCAGGTGAGGTGCTGTACAGGTGCGTTAACCTAATCAGGGGCATAAGCTCGCGGTGGCAGAATAACATGCCACCGTGTCCTGACAGATGTCGTGGGGCTCCACCCGGTGTGCCGCATAAGTCATTCATCGCATATAGCCCTCTGGACTATGCGATGCTGTGGCTGATGGGCATTAAAACACCAATTTAATTTCGCCGCCACGCAAAAGAGGCAGCCATCCCTCACGTCTGCGATGGTAATTTTATCCAATTAAGGCGTATAGGGATGGAAAGCGTGAGGGCGGAGGATCTCGACCATCCCCCGTAAAATAGCTTGTGGGGCAAACGCTGTTGTCTTTAGCACCCCCATCCGTGAGAGCTGATTATGTCTGAAGGATAAAACATTTTAAGTGCGAAAAAGGCTACAGCGGAACGTTCGCGATATTCTAGCAAAATTATTGCATGAAGCTAGTTAGGTAGTGGTGACGACGAGTCGCAAAAGTGGTACCCTGTCGTCGCCTCCCATCGGGGATGAATGATACTTTCGGGGGCTTATTTCGTACAAGCTCCGGGATTCCCCCTGATAGACGAGTTAATTAAATGAATCCAGCAGTGCCAGGCTGCGAAAGAGCAACCCTAATGGGATTGCTCAGAATCCAGAGTGGCTTGGATCCATCAAACAATTCAATTTGTGAGGTTTTTCAAACACAGCCTCGAGCTGCGGTGCTAAAAAAAAAAATTTTTGTTACTAAATCAATTAGGATTGGCGTACACACAATAAATAGACTGAGTTTGCTATTGAAAATTTTTTATTTTTGCATTTTTAGGGCTACCACAATGCATCATTCTGGCTATATTCCAACTTGATCCTTAATTAGATTAGACTAGTGGGATTAAAGATAGTGCTGTTCAGAAAATCAAGAAAATTAAATGACTATTTAACTATTTTAATTTTATTTGTATCTACGCATGTTATTATTTTACTTATAAATATGGCTAGTTTACTATTTAAATTTTATGTCCCCAACAAATCGTTAATTTTTATTAAATTTCAAATAGTTTTCTTAATACAAAATGTTTTCTTATTGTACTAGGAAAAAATTATTTATTTATTTATTTAGTACTTGTTATGACATCTTTTACATTTGCGGTGCGAAAGGTAGTTGAAAGTTCAGATTTCTTGTCTTTATATCTGCTAGTTTATAATAATTTTGTATACCTTTTAACGTGTCGTTTTAATTTCTTTAGTTTATGTTACTTTAAGGAAAAACGTACTACTAAAACCTTCTGTATCTTTTTCTTGTTTAGCATATGTACAACCTTACTAGCTACATATTTATTTAATGCAGCTTATTTATACTAAAAAGTGTTCTCAAATAACTTTATCTGTATCTTCCAGTTGATGTAGTAGTCGCGTTGATGTATCCCATAATTTGTTAAATTATATTTTTTGGCATTTATATTGCACTATTTGAATTTTATTGATGTGTTCTGCTGCGATATTACTCTAAATTGGTGCTACATAGAACAGCGCAGATTGCATTTAGAAAAACAATTAATTTCTGTCCAATAGTTTCGAGTTGAACCATAACACTCAGAAAAATCAGTAGTGCTAACCAATTGAGTTGCTGCTTGTTTCTAAATTCTGATTAAAAAACAAACAACAACTTTTTAACAAAAAAATTAAACTGATCAAAAAAGAAACTGAAAAGCGAAAAACAAAATAATCCTTTTTATGTTAGTCTTAATAACTAAGATCCTAAACTAATGTAAGTAACTAATTTTGAGTCGGCACCAGTTTAAAGTAGTTTAATGATTTTCGTTGACTGTTTGTTTGGCACCGACTCAAAATTAGTTCCTCACATTAGTTTAGGAGGTTAGTTATTAAGACTAGTCCAATTTCAATCAGCTAGTAGCATTTTAAACAGCGTAATAAATACATGAAAAATTACTCGTACTTTCAAACCCTGTCTATAATACGAGTACATAAAGAAACCATGGAGCAATCTAGTTTTGAGCTTGTCTGGCCTTAGCACGCCTATTTTTACCAAGGAAAACAATGTAAACCTAGAAAGGTTATAATTAATGTTTTAATCTTGTGGATTTCTATATAGGTTGTGTTTTGCAAATGTAGCTAAACTCATTTAACTTTCTGGGTTAGATCTTAATTCAGAATGTAACATTTTTTTCGTCTTACATTGTGTATTTTATCATATTCTAGATGAGATCTAATAGTAATCGATTAAAAGTAGCTTATTTTCACCCTCATCTAAATGCGGAGTATTTCCACCCACTTCTGAGTCGATTGAATCTAAGAATGGATTTAACAACAGCGGCAAATCCCTAAATGCGTTGTAATCCTGTTGAAGGAAAATATTTTGAAATCTTCTTGAATTACGCCATCGAACTTGATCGGATATACTCGTATAGGTCGGACTATGGACTATCAAAATTGCTTCTGATCCTGATCATCAGCCTCGGGGAGTAACATATGCGGAGCGCACTTAACGCCTCTGACTGCAATGGGGCCACGATAACTTCGATTTCACCCGGGAGTGTATTAAGCTGGCACTTAACAAACATTCTGAGTCCCCTAGATATTGTTGCTAAGAGCGATAATTTCGAGAAGCACCCGAACAGAATGTATCCACAGACTCTGCACGATGACAACATTAAATTCCAGGCACGTTGCTGACTCAGGTCATTTAAGCGAACCTGCGAATGGGCCGGCAAATGACCTGGACCAATATCAGGGCTTAAGAAAGGTCAACTGGTACGCTGCGAGTCCGATGAATCCTTTATGGGATTTAGCCCTTATTAATTGCCGGAACAGGGAGCGCCGGCAAATTACTTTTGAATAAAAAGGAGATGATTCCCTGGGGATGGGGGAGGAGGGTGGGTGGGTAATGTACGGGAGTATTTTCAGCAACAGTTAGCAATTAGGCATTTCCGAGCTAGATAAGGCAAAAGACCACCGCTTGAACGTCGATTGAATGACGCAGTTCGAATTTAGATTATGGTCTGCCAGAGATAAAGGGCAATTTTTGTTATTCTTCCTCCCATTGAAATAACCGTGGTCATTTCCCTATTCATAGGGGGAATAAAAATTCCACCGGTTCCTGTTTCAATTTACTGGCAGGATAAATCGCCAAAAATTCTTTCATTTTTTCCAATATAAATTAAACGACCACTTGAAACCATAGATGCTATTTAGGATAGCGATGGTACCGGTGTCCATACCGCAATTATTATACCGCCAGGCGAAGTAATAGGGCCGAAAGCAATAAAATGGGATTACCGCGCTCCAATTTATATGTGCTGATCTAAGGGGAATCGTGTTTTTTTTTTTTCGTAGGGTATGTTTTTATCCGGCTTTATTGGTGCAAGCGACGCAATAAAACGGCCAGATTTCAAAATTCCCAATAAAAAATTGTTTAACAAGAAATCTCGGTGTGACCAATAAAATGAAAATACCCACCCCCTCTCCTGTGAACTGAATAAATACCGTCAGAGTTTTACCGTGCTGCCGCCGGTCGCACCGTGCCACGACCGGATATCCTGCTCCATTTCCCCAAAATTGTAATACCGCAAAATTTGCGCTTTTATTGCGGGCAGTAACATTGAGAGCAAAAGCTTTATATATATATTTTTTTTTATTGAAATGTTCAAAGGCAAAAATAGCCGATACTTCTGTCTGAAATTCCACCGATATAATCAAATTCTAGTAGAGCTTGGTTCTAGGCCCCAAGGTGTCCTCAGTCCCGGATTTGTGGCCACTAATATCCTGCGAGTAAATATCGCCCGGGAACGTGCCAAGATAAGCCAGTTACTGCCCGGTTAAGCCTGTAAGCTACTTCCCGGATGCGAACATGTCCCATTTCGATGCAGTTCCACTTAGTCGGGCAACTTGGACAGTAATATTAGTTTATGACTATTCGGGACCATTGTCCCATTTTCTATTCTATCTAGAAATAGGGAGACTTGCATAAGGAAAGAGCTACATAATTCCACTGTGTTTACCGAATCTTCTTCCCAGGATCAGACGAATTAGCACCATCCTGTTATCCTTCAGGGAGAAGTTCACCATGCAAGTGGTCAAAGTTTACTTGGGATTTATTTTGTTTGTACTGTGTGAACACATTTTGAATTACTTGCATGGTACATATTAAATCTTTTCGTAATATACAAAAATTCTAGGGATTTACTGATACTATGTACACAGTACGTTGTAGGTTATTTACACTCGATTTTAGAATACCTGTTTATTATGAACAAACTTGGTCGGATTTTGTAGAATATTCTCATTTTCATCTCTGTGTTAAAAATGGTGACTGAACGAAATTTATTGGATAGGAGACTAAATTTTAATTAGTATTAAATATGATGGAAGAAAACAACACCTATATAAACTAATCGCCTTGAGACTCAATTCAACTAAACTCTATGATTTCCAAAAATAATGTATGATGTTATGATGTGTTTTTTTGATTTTGAATTTTTCGATATACTAATTTTATTCTAATAATGATCCTAAAACTAGTACTATCCGTTTTTAAATTTCAACACGTATCTATCAAAATTATACGAAAGAAATGCATTCATGCAGTATTAGTGGAACCGACTAGATTAGATTAGTAAGATAGGAACAAATTTAAGTTTTGAAAATTGCAAGAATAGGAATAAGACATAAAAACATAGAGAGAATCCGGTTTCGATGAATTTGTTTTCAACCAAAAAATATTAATGAATTCTAATTTTAGTCTTTTCCCATATGGGTATAGTTTTCATTTTAATTGAGATTAAAACTGGCACTTTCGGGGACGCAGGTCATATGGAGCAATATCAATTTTTTTAAAAAATTTTAAATTTGAGGGGAACTGCGACTTTAAAATTGTGAAAAAATCGAAATAGCTAGCAGGGGTGAGAAATTGAGGCTGTAGGAGGAGTATGAGCAGGAGGAAGGCATTGTTATGTCCGGCCCTTTCATAGACTTTAACGTGATTTTTTCCAATTTTGCTATTTGATCAATTTGTTTTGTTTTTGTGTTTTTAATATGTTGCTTTACACATCTATGCCTTTAATTTTGGTTAACCTACCCATGATCGTCTTTATTCAGGTTATTGTTACAATGCCAAATTCGAACTAGTTTCTGTCCGCAATCATTCACTCAAAAACAATAGCTATTAATTTGCCAGAAGGGAAATATTCTAAAGCCGACCCAAGTCCCTTTTGTGCTGAAAACCCCATTGAGGAATCCGCAATTCATCGCAAATATTAAAATTTCACACTTGCTGTACGTCACGTTCAGTTCTGCTTTTCATGGGACAATCGCGCTAGGGACCCAGAGAGAGAGAGAGAGGACCCGTGAAGTCATGTGAAATATTTGAAATTCTTGTGAGACATTTTGATCAACACCCAACCCAAGTTGAGTAATAACCGTTTTGATATTACGCCCTAAACTATTGCGGCTCCTTCACTTAGCACTTTGGCACGGGACGATGCATTCGTGGAGGAAGTTGAGTTCTTTTTGAATTTTACGGACCAACTTTCCGGAAGAGTATCAATTCTAGTCGTAGGTGAAATTTCGTTTTTCATGCTCGATAACTTGCACCTCCCTATCCCGTCCATTCACCGTATTTGTGGGTGGTTGAATGGACGGACGGTGGAGGTCTTTTCAAAATCACGAAACGAAAATTTCATGTCTCGCACTATAGCAAAGCGGCTCAGACAAAAAGGGAAAATTTTCATAAAACTTGCACAAAGGGCACGCTATCGCACAAAATCCACCCCCTTCATCCCTCAATCGTGGATATGATGGAGGAATAGTGGCGGCGGCGGCGGCGGTGGCGGTGATGGTGGGCGATTTCTAGTTCAATAATTCGATTGTGTCCTGGGCCCGAGCGATTCCGCCAGGGCTAAAATTCCAAAAGGAAAATATCGTAATGCAATAAATTCGGGTGACTTACTAAAAAGTTTGAAGCTCGTATCTCCTACTCGACTATCCACTGCGCTACCGTTAAGTTCCAAGATTTATCGGTTTTCTTATGGAAAGCTGGCTGAATTGTTCTAACTGAATTGGCCCTGTCGTTTTTCATCCCCCACAGGGTGCTTCTTTCTCCTAGCCCCACACTAAGCCGAATTGCATGCATTTTCCAGGCTGAGCCAGGAGTGCGCTTCCATTCGACCATCGGTCCTGCATTAGACACTCGAGGGCGGAACATACCTCCAAAACATCTAACCTCTTTTTACCTCCCTCGAACTACCCACCCTCGAACTCATTGTCTTTCCTGCCCATCTATTTGTCTATCTATCTGCAGCTCGTACAGTGGGCCGCTTGATGGTTTTTCGAAAAAGGGAAAGGATGTGGAGGGGTGGATAGAGGATGTTAGGGTGGGGAAATTCACATATATAGGGTTTTTGCACACGGAAAAGCTTTTTGGCCATAAAACGGAATCATGTTCAGGCTTAAAATGCTCGCATGGCTTGTTGAGCAAATCACGGCAGTTTTAAATGGTCGCCGTTATATTAAACCTTCATTGAATTTTGTAAACGCTGTCGAGTGGTTCCCGGCAACTGATTCGCGATTCATTGTATCGGTGCATCTGCTGGCATGCATCGAAAGAAGTGCACCAATCGTCTGTGATGTGTTCCATTCGTGTAAATTGTCACCACGATAGTGCACGGCCGCACGGTGTACACGCGCCAGCCGCGCACCACACTGTGTAATTGCATATACGGCACACGCCAGATGATAAATAGTCTTGGCACAAATTGAAATCTGAAACAAAGCCATTTCCATCAAAATGTTTATCTGAATTTTGAGGAAGTAGAGGGTTGGGACTCTAGCGGAAAAGCTTCAAGGCTTTGGAGGATGGATGGTTCCTAGGAACTGAACTGCATCTCATCCCATTCCCGGTACTGTCGAGTGTCTCTAAGGTAGACTCACAGTCGTAGAATTTGAATGTTGAAGACGTCGTTCTTCGTAATGACAATGATGGAAGGAATGTACCCGTAATTTCTTCCTGTGGAATTTCACCGTATAGAACTCAATTGTCTCTCTGTTCTGAAGGGAAATGATAGGAAGGATGGATAATGTAAAATGAACAGAAGGCGGCTCTAAGAAATTGTCGGTTTGCTCGCATACAATTCGTAGAATTTATTGAAAATGAAAACATTTGAACAAGCCCTGTAAGCGAACATTCACAAAAATTAAGGAAATCAAAAGTCGCTCAAGGTAAAGGTACGCGCTTTTACGAATTGAGTAAAATTCAAAATGTTTGAAGTGGATGGGGAAGCCCTCTAAAATTAAGGGTATCCGAGCTATTCCCTTTCGTTTTTCCCTTAAATTGTAAAATACCTGAGCTAAATGCTTGAAATTTCATAAAAACAACATCAAAAGCCATATGCCCTTTTAGCTTTTGCTTTTATAATAATTGCGGCGCAAATATGACGTATGTATGTACCAACCAAAAGCTACATGTGTTGCTTGGAAACGAACCTATTGAGAATTTATAAAGTACCATTAGAGGCTTAAAGCCTGCCTTTTTTTCACAATAACTCATTAATTTTATCTATAACATTTTTACATTTATTAAGGAATGCGCTAGAAAGAAGAAATTAAATTAGTTTTAAAGCTACGGCATACGCTATTTTGAAATCCCTTTTTATCTGCATTAGACGCAACATAACAACGTAAAACCTTTTTTATTGTGTTGGTTATGTTGCAAGGTGGTGCACAAAAAAGGTTTTACGTTGTTATGTTGCGTAAATTTGACCTATATTTATTATTTTTAATATAGGTACATGAAACGTGCGATTTATAACAGAAATTGCTAAAATTCTCATAAATTTATTCTAGTAATCTTTGACTTTAAATAAAAATATTTCTTTTAAAGTGGATAGAAAAATTCAATCGAATTATTTTGACGTTATGTATAGAAAAATTAAAAAAATCCCAGTGGTTTTAGTTTGAATAAACGATGCATTTAGTTTTGTTTAATGTGCAGATAGTGGGTAAATACAACTTGAAATTTTGAACGAAATGAAAGTTGGTTCAAATTTTATTATTATTATTTTTTAAATGTTCGCTTTACTTGCTCCGGTTGTTTACGTTTCGTTATGGCCCGGAACATGTGCGCATTCTCACTTGATTTAGTGATCTGATCCATTGTGCAATGCGGGCGGTATATCTGGTTCGTATTTTCGCGACATCTTTTAGTGCCTTATGACATACACTTCGAAATATGCTTGGGTTTGTTTTACTTGAGCCGGGCAATTAAAATGAGTTGCATCGTAAAGTAATTTCACAAGTGAATTATATTAGAAATGTGCAACTCTCGAGACTGGCAAGCTATTGATATTCGTTAAAATTAAATTAACAAAGATAATGCTATCTTGGTAGTCTTCTAATTTATTATATATTAATTTATTTCATTTCCGTTCGTTCAAGGTAGTTTCAGGTGCTCCCCAAGGTAGTTACTTAGGCCCGTTTCCTTTCATTATTTGAATAAATGGTATGGTTAGCAAATTCCAATTGTTATTTGGTTTTAGTTAGTAAACTTGTTTATAAAATTTTTTCATTTTGATAAGCATTTATTTGTGATTTCGTTTCGTTATTAGCTTGGATTTTTGTAAGAAAATATTCTGTATTAATAAATCTAAACAAATAAAATACCTGACACAAAATTCACATATGTACGATGTTCATATCTTACGACAAACTAATTTTCGAAATTGAGACAGTGTTAGACAAGTTGTTTCTTATCTAAATAACAAACGCCAGGTAAGCAAAGCAATTTTGTTTGTTTGTGCGTTATTTACAAAATTTCAGAAACTAATGAGGGTACTTTTAGTTTGTTCACTATTTTCTTGAGAAGGTGACCCTCACCAAAAAACATATCTATGATTTGCTTACATTTACATTGGAGGTTGACCAGCCCCTCAATGAAAAGGGGATGGATATTATTAATCATTGGGAACGTAGGGGGAATATCGTGTTCGTTTCCCTTTTCAAATAATCTCTGTACTCCATTAGTGATACCTTGTCTCTGCAATTGACAGGTACTAACAAGTGATTTACGGATATCGAGTTACAAGAAAATTTAATCTCGGCACATAATTAACGAAAATCAGCAACTGGATTTGATTTAATAGATGGGAGTGTAGACCAGAAGTAGGATGGACTCAAGGGTTGTTGTAGGTCCTTTCACCTCGATACCTCCTTTCATATGGTCCTTCCTTGACAGCTCGACAGGCATTTGGAACAAATGTCGGGACGCCTTAATTGCGTGAAATTGGACTAATTACCTAAGGGATATTAATTTATTTGCGTTTGCATTAAATCTTAAATACACCTATAGGGGGTAATGACTTTTATTTTTTGGAGAGAAATGGTATTATTACTTTAAAATAGACTAGACTGGTATGCAGACAGAAAATGGTGAAAATGTAGAAAAATAAAGAAAATATCTGCTAAAAGTCTGAGTGGGTAAACTTGACCCACTTGACGGTGGTTAACTGCAGTTTAGCAGCTCATTAAAATATTAACGTAATCCTCCGTTAGTTAAATAGAAATGGAAGTAGCAGTTAAGAATCTGTTTGAGCCCTAGGAAATTTACCAAGTCGACGGGCACAGGGCAATTGCCCTACTCATTTGTCGGGGTTTGTATTTTATTTTTTTTTTTGGGAAGGAAAAAGGGCGAGTAACTTTTCAGTTAGCCTTTTGCACGTATAACCACAACTCGTCTAGGCTAACTGACTGGGAAATCTGAGGCATCGTTCGCAAAGTCCGAAATTCATTTAGTCCAACTCAAGTCCTGAAAATTTATGCATGAACACCGCAAACAGGAAACTCGTAGAGATCATGCGGCCCTACCATCCTGGAGCCGTTGGCCAGCTCCTTAGATATTCCTGAGACCTTGATTGTTCCTGTTAACAAATTAATGTTAAGTGGTGGAGGCATCACTTGGAATAGGATAAAATAGTCCCTGAACTGAATCGAATCTAATTATGCTCTGACAACAGCATAGGCTAGGGAGAGAGAGAGATTTCCCCTGCGGGGATAAATGGAATTATGCAAATCCCCTACCAATAATTTCCATTTTTGCTTCGATTTTGAGAGCTTGAGATTCGTCCATATTCAAATATAGAATAGATCGTGCTTGGAAGGTTTGTGATGATACCCCAGTCATTTCGGGGGCTCTGGGTGCCTTTAGGACAAGTTTGCGGACGGATAAATCTCCCCCGCACAAACTTTCCACTTTTATGTTTTTTTATTTATTTTTTTTTTCCACCATCCAGCCCTATGTCCTGTCCGATTCTAAAAGGGCTCGGAACGAGCGGAACAACTACGACGACGACAGTGGTGGCGGTAGCACTTAGAGTTGAGTTTTGTGGATTTTTGCGACGACTACGAGTGTATTGAAAAAAAAAATTTGAATTTCAAATGGAAAGCTTGTTTTTTGGCCGGCGTAAAGGAAGGGATCCGATATCGCCTTTTGCAGGGGTACCCAACAGTACCTAAAAAAACCGTCAACCCACCTCTCTTACCACGGACCGTCCCGTCGCCGTACAACCGTACCGCATCGCACAGTAGCCTCAATACGCGGATGATGGGAGAGGGGGGTGGGGGTGGGGGTGGTGGCTAGGGGGTGGGAAAGTGAAAATACAACAAGAAACCTTTCGGAAAAATGCCAGGAACAGCGACTGATTTAGATTGGTTCCAGATTAGAAATGTTTACACTTGATAAGCAGCAATTTCTCTCAAAATTAGTTTCCTTTTGTGTGTTTGTTGGTGCTATACGGGCACAGAAAGGGAATTATTAGCGTTCGCTGCTGGACCGCGTTCTTCGCTTTATCTTTTTTTTTTCGTCTCAAGGAAACCTAACGTATACACCAAATGGTGCCTCAATTGTTCCATCCCTCCCGCTTCCTCCCCTATCTACGTCCTTTGGTCTGTACAAAAGCGGGAATTTTTTAATTCAAATGAATTAAAATTCTTGGAGCTGGAAAAATGAAATTCAGCAAAAGATTTGCGGAGCTAGTGACCTGGATAGGAAAAGATCGGAGTCCCATGAGACACAGGTGGAATTTAACTTTTTGGGTATGGGGGCAGCTAGGGGGTAGCATCGTTTGTGTTTGGACAGTTTATTTAGAATTCTAATTTTTATTTGTTTGTATTCTTTACAACAATTGGTTTAGGTTCCTTTTGCCTTCACAATATTTTTTCATTTAATTTATTCTCTTTCGGTTTTCAGAGAAACTTTAAATTGTCTCCAAAGATTTCAACTATGAATTTAGATATTAGATAGAGTTATTTATAATGGTAAAAGAAGAATGAGTATATTCATAGTATTTATTTAAAACTTATTAAATTAAAAATTTAATATAAAAGTTCACACAGGTTTTAAAACATACCACAATAAGAACATTGACCAAAAGCAACTTTGTCTTCATAGAATAGGCAAATCATTTCTATAGGATATTTTCTGTAGATTACAAAAATGCTCTGTCACATCACGTTTTCGAGACAATTAGAGTTAAAAAATAAAATGGTCATATTTTAGGTATTTTTGAAAAAATCACAAAAAATTAACGGATTGATCCAGGAGCTTATAATGTTGCTCAAATGATAGTTGAAATCTTAAGTTATTATATAAAAATATAAAAGAATTTAAAACATTTCGAAATACTTCGTCAGTTCTCTTTTTTCGATAAACTGATACAAATAATGGCGAATAAAACTCATGGCAAACGCACCACTCATGAAAAACTTGTTCGCCAAGATGTTTAAAAATTTCTATAGAGATAAGTTGTATTCGATATTACATAGATTAGGAGCTAGGCTTTAATTTAAGTCACATTATAAATTTCTATGATGAGCTTTTATTTATAGTACTGGCTGATCAACGATAAAAGCTGAAGTATAGTTAAGTAAGAGGATTTGATAATATATAAGGAGAATATAGCAATACTGAAAGTGTAGAAAACGTAATTAATTTTATAGATAAGTAAAAGGAGTCAATAATAAATAATAGTAGAACAATAAATAGTAGGTAATATAACTGTATAAGTATCACAGTTTGGAGTCTACCATATAAAAATTTGAATGCACCCACTGAATTAGTTAATCACGCATTTACTAATCGTATATTAAACTTGAACTAAAAGCTAGTTGTTACCGAGGCCTAGAACAGTCTAGAACCAGCAGTAGTCCATATAGAATAAACCAATTGTAAAAGAGAGTTAATGGTGGTTTAACTTTGCCCCAAAACATAAATATAATGCAAAAGCTGTGATAGAAAGATGGGTGGAAAGGCAGCAAACACTATACTGGGACAATGTTCCGGGGTTACGGGAAGCCAAAGAGCTTGTTACACCCAAAAATATACTCAAACATCACCACTCTGAACAAAAGCGATCCCAGGCTGCTGGTGGGCTACTTATTTAGCCACTACGGGTTAAGATATCACCTACATAAAATTGGTCTGTCTTTTAAGATGGAATGTCGTGTGGAATGTAGACATAGTGTCTAGAGGACGAGAAAACCACAACTCACCATCTTGTGTGATTGCTCGTTCTTAGCTAGGACTAGGAGAGGAACTTTCAGCGGGGAGTTCCTTAGCCCGGCTGAAGTTCGAAACTCTTCTGTATTCTAGCTTTCCTCAGGGTAAGGGACCGATTACTTCACTAGTGAGATTCACTTAAGACTTAACTATTCAAATTTTTATATTGATCTGTTAGTTTCGTTTGTTAATTTTCGAAATCGATTTCTTAACTTAATGTATCTAAAGATCAGTACATTTTTAACGGAAACGAAAGATTCCAAAGAATTCCAAAGGTTTGAATTCAGAAACTTTATCCTTTAAAGAACTTTTTAGTCTCTTTAGAGGAAATCGTAGAAAGTCTCTGTATATTTCATTTCGTTTAGTTACAAATTTCAAATTGTCGTGGTGTTGAATTAAGATTTTAAGATGTTTTTATTTTTTTGTCATTTCTAAAGGTTTGAAGTTAAGGAATTGAATACTTCCTAAGAATCGTACCTTTTCGTATTCACGAGAACTACCTTTAAACTTTTTGCAAGGTTATAAAAGTTTTGCATTCTTCTATTGTTAGGAAAAAATTGTGTACTTTAAAATTGTTTTCCCTATGAAATTCGTCTCAATTATTTAATTCGGTTCTGCTTTTTTAATTTATTGTAGGTAATGTAAGATCGATTTTAGAATTATAATTTAAATAAGGTACTGATCCAAAAAGTTTATTTCCACATTAAGTTGGAATAGTTAAAATGATTTAAAGGAATTACTCTGTTTTTAGGACTATACTGTAATTTATGTATTTACTTTATTAAGTAATGATTACATTTAAACTAAGTATATATCATCATCTTCTTCTTTTTCTTCTTATATATGTAACTTATATCATGTGTTACTGTATTCCTACACGTTAATCTCCGAAACCTTCTAACCGATTTTAATGAAATTTTGTTCGTGAGTATGGTTGAGTACAGCTTAAGAGATAGCATACTTTTGGACCCGATAGGTAGTTCCGTTGTCGAGATCTAAATATTTTCAGTAAACTAAGTACACAGTGGGGGCCTCTGGTAGTTCAGTTGTTAGCGCGCTGTCCTACCGTCCCAGAGGCTGTGGGTTCGAATCCCACGAATAACCATGGTCTCCTGCGCTACGTGGTAACACAATGGGCCAAAAATTGGCCTAAGTGTGCCTTGAAAGGCAGCCACAGTTAAAAAAAAAAAAAAAAAAAAAAAAAAAAAAAGTACACAGTGCGGAAATTCATTTTGATATTTTTATCTTTGCTAGCAGTGTATTTCTAATTTTTTCATGAATTTAATGAAAATAACGTGAAATATATCGATAATATACGTATTAAAAGTTGTCAATGCTTATTTAACTGTGGTCTACATAGAAAACAGTCTGTGGCAGGACAACGTTTGCCTGGATCCACTAGTGTAACTATAAAAAATTAGAATAAACTTTTTTTGGCTTTAGTTTCACGAAAATATCTTTTCACTTCAATTTAATGTAAAATTCATTCTTATATCTGAATTCAAACAGTTGTTAGCATATGGGTGAATTATCAGTACCTTTTTCTGTAAACTTGTTCTTGACTATTGAATAACGTGTTTCCTGATAAAAGTGACCTAGTTTTTCAAAACTTTCTTTATAAAGTCATAAAGCATTGTTATGTGCTAACGGACTCCGGAAATCCAACGGCCAATTTTCGGAACTCTAGTAAAACACCGAATAGTAGGACAAAAAAAAAAAATAGGAACATAAATTATTGAGGACATGCAACTATGTGTTAACACTCCATTTAGCAGGGCTGCGTGACGTAGGTAAACTTCCACTGCAATAGGCCTCCACGGGCATGGGTATCGCATTGGGGCCTGCAAATTTGGGCTCCCTCAGGCCGTGGGGCCCTTATTTACTACCTCGCAACTTTTCTGCACTAAAGAAAGAAAATAATGCGCTTGGTTGCTGAGTGTGATGTTGTGTGTCCCCTAGAAAAAAAAAAAAAACAACGAGAGAAAAATGGAAAAACTTTTTATAGATCCCATTTTGGTCCAGGGCTTTTGGAGAGGGGGATATCCGCAGCAAAACCGCGTCATACGTAAAGAAAACTTGCCTCCATTTAAGAATCCAATTACAAGGAAATGTACATGAAACCCCCACCAAAGCGGTTCCCAATGCGCGGATCCCGTCCTCTTCCTCTATAGTCGAAATCGACGTGTAAATCTCTCACCAGGGAAATTTTAATTGAACTGCTGTCGAGCAATTTAATCGCAAATTGTTTTTGCCGGAGCCTGTAATAACTTTAGCACTCAGCGTATGCAAATCGTAGGGATGCGGTGCAAGCACAGGAACCAGAGGCGGTAGAGGATCTGCTTTATAACAGTGGCTAAGATATGCAGATTGCGATGTCCAGGGCACCAGTTTCGGTGCTATGCAGTCGCAATGGTTTTTCGTTAATTGGAAAAAAAGCAAATTCGATTACTCGAAATAAATTCGAAATCGGAATCCTCTTGAGCGGGACTTCAGGCCCTCACCCATTCTCCAACCTTCAAAAACTCTGGAAACGATTTGGACCAATTACGCGATGACGATACCGCGCTCTCTGAGTATTATTCAATTAAGAAAATCGGCTAAACAAGTCGCCCGCGAACAGCGGACACTGAAAATATTCCTCAATTTTACATTTAATGCAATTTGAAGAGTTTTTCGCCAGTTAACGAGAATTGAGCACAGTGTACCCACGGAAATCGATCCGTATGGGGCACGACAACCGTTTCCTAATAGCCAACCCCTCTGGGGACAATGCGGGGGTTGTTGGGTCGTAAGTGGACGTTATTAATGGAAGTGGAAGTGGTCACTTTCAACTTTGAAACCATCAACCTTCTGCTCCACGAATGGGGCCGGCAAGTGGCCCGACATCCGGCTAAATTGATGAATCGCAATTTTGTTCCGGGTACTTTTTAAAGAAGGAAA
Source organism: Philonicus albiceps (assembly GCA_963969385.1). Classification (NCBI taxonomy): domain Eukaryota; kingdom Metazoa; phylum Arthropoda; class Insecta; order Diptera; family Asilidae; genus Philonicus; species Philonicus albiceps. The sequence goes on along the minus strand of OZ017772.1, from coordinate 2,336,969 downwards.
CATTTATTTTCCATCCCCCCCTTCGGTCTAAAAGTATTCTATGCTATTATCTCATACCCCTACTGACACCCCTTCCCAATTTACTGCGGATAGAATTTTTTTCCCGGATGGCTGGTGAACGTCGTCGTTGTCGACGACCGGTTGGTTCAATGTCTCCCGACAATTGCAAGGGGATTCCCCTTTCCTTTTTTTATTGCTGTCTTGACAGGGACGATCTGTCCCTACTTAGGCGCTTATGACAACTGTGCGTTCCACATCGAAGGGCTCATTGAAAATTCGCTTTCGGAAAGGGGTCTGCTCCACTGTGTCGTTTTTGTGCTGATTGATTTGGGTTTCAAATTGGAAAACTTTTTCAGGTATATCTCCACTCCTATAATCCGCGCTCAATTGGATCTTTATATGTAAGCAGCTGTACTACAGCGGGTTTTCATTTTCCTTGGCATATCGACATTTTCATTGCTATGACCGACCAACCTTAACAGTTCCATTTGGGAAGCTGGTACTCCAATTGAAAGGAGTTTTCCTAATGGGGACTGTACCTTGCTTACTGTAACCCTACTTAGAGCAATTTTGTAATTTACTTGACACTTTTATAATACATTGAATTGCTGGGTATCATGAAATGTTTTGAATTCGATTATTTTTCGTATTTTAAAATAAATTTGAATTAGTATTTAAAGAAATATGCAAATATTTAACATATAATGAAATTAAATTTTCTAATATGATTTGGTACCATTTATGGTTATGGTGATAAATAAAGCTAAACAAAAATTCAATTATCTTCTGAATTTTTCGAAATTACAACCCTAAAGTTGGGTAAAAGTTATCATAATTTGTATATCGTGATATATCGGAACGCGGTTGGGTAAGTGCTGTGTTATACGAGAATTCACTGTACCAATTTTATAAATTTACTTGAGTAAAAATAAAAACTTGTTTTAATGCGACTATTTGTTGTCTGCGGGCCTAAAATATGTAGGCCCATAACAGGCACAAAATTCTATTTTAAGCTAACACCACTCCTATATGAGGCTTCAACATTTTATAGAATAAACTGAATGCTAACACTACGTCTATATTAAGCCCATTTCATATACGTTTTATATATTTTAAATTTAGATTTTATAACGTATTATTAACATTTACTAATAACTTGAAAATCACCTAATTAGCTTTAGACGGCTTTCAGAAGGATACAATTTCTAGATTATATTAAATCTTCCCATTTTGAGCAAAACACACTCTTGTGTGTATCAAATTTCTCCAAAAACTATGAAACTTCTACAATTTAGTACCATCTAAGCACCCACCTGCCTTCTGTCTAATTACATGAAAATGTTGCGACAACACAAGCAAATTCAGATGTCTTATTATAGCAGAAAGTGATACCTCTGCTGTTCGTTTGTCTCTCTGGCACCGTCTCAAGTCCTGAACTTATCAACTTTATAATGCGACTAGATACTTATCAACGTAACGAATTCCCCACCAAAATTATAGTTTCCTTCCACTCAATGGCGCATGCCGCCTTAAGAAATAATTAGGAGGTAAATTTTCCAGTTGTTTACACGGTCGTTAAATTAATATTTGCCAACTCGACATTGGCTCCAAACTATCCTAACCGCCTGGAGGGAGGGGGAGGGGTGCTGCTTAGGTCCCTTAGGGTGCTTGCCGCCCTCGCACCATACCAAAAACTCATCCGACCATAACTGATGGCAGCCTTTTGGCAATAAATATGCAAACATCGTACGTGTTTGAATTCCCCTGCTTTATTGCCTGGAAATTTTGATGAAAATATACCCTAAATGTCCCAAAAGATATATGTGAAAACTTTTGAGGAACGTGTCCCAATCTAAAGCGCGGCCCCACTGCCCCGGCCGCACGCATTCGTGCTCCACACGTGTGCCATTATCATCATCATCGTACACTATCGGAAAAGTTCAAGGTGTTTTTTTTTTTCTTTATGGGTAGCTATGCGCAAGGTAACTAGGGTAGGGTTTTTTTTTGGGGAGGGGGGGAGGTGGTTAAATCTCCTCTCGGATATGTTTTATGTTATATTTTAATAATAGAAATATAAAAATAACAACAAAAGTTTAAAAACCCATAAAATTTTAATTTACAAATTGATTGTTCTCGGTCAATTAGGTTTCATTGAAGGTATCATTTAGTTAATCTCTGCCCAGAACGATTCGCAATTCTTCCGGCAAGGTAGTTTTTTATTTTAAATTTCAATCCATTTCTCACCTTTAGAGGAATCAGAATTATCTTAATGTACGAGAGGATATCAAAACTTTTAAGTCTAGGGTATTTAAAAAAAAATACTTACGTATAGTTACGTTCGGTCGAGTGTTAATACATGTTTAGGACTTTGTTGTAGATTGAAGCTATTTCTATGTTGCTAATCATAAAAATTACCAATTTATTTCATAAATATATTGGACAGTATCAGCTATCATAAAATTCTGGAACGTATCATATTCTAATTATTACTTGCAATACTCGAGATATGCACATAAGTTTTATGTTTTCTTCATTGCTATTTTCGTAGAAAACTTATTTTTGATCATGTAAATTGTTATCATCTATTCCCTTATTCAATGGTCAAGGGTCTGTCTTAATGAAATGATGATAAATGAATGACAAAATGCATACAGTAAGAAATCTTTCTGGGCGTAAACAGAATAGCTAAGTTCAACTAGCGCGTTCCCGTTCTTTGCCTCAAAATAGTACAAATTTGGATATTTATCGTTAAAATCAAAAGATATTGATAAATGCAAAAGTTATTAACAAAATTTATAGTACACTTTCTATTATTGCAAATTTACGAAATAATACTGGACGTTAACGAAAATTCTCTCATTTAAGAACCAGACGATTAAATATTAATTGAATAATTCAAATTTGTCATATATGACTAACATTTTGGTACTAACTATAAAATTTGTTGTCCATGTATATACTAAAAATTGAATAAATAAATTTGAAAAAGTATATAATAGTATGTATCACACTTTTGAGGTATAAACGTATTTACATATAGTTTAAAAGTAAAAACAAACATACAAAAATCTATAAAACGAAATTTTGATCTGTCTACTCGCCAGAGGGGTGGGTGCTTTATAGGGCTAATAAGAAGGGTCTGGGTGTCGTTTGGCCGCATGAATCGAAAATTATGCAGCCCCAGCATCAGCAACGGAAAACAGGACACCACAAAATGAATGGCTTAATGGGGGAATTTATGTTGGGCAAGGGATGCCGAGGGCTTAACTGCCCGGCGAATGCTTCATTTTCGCTCGTTTTCGCCGCCACTTTCGAGTGTTCTCGACGTTAAGCGTTTAGCGTTTTCCATTCACTGCGGAGCAATTAGAGGGGCCGCTTTTCATTTGCAATTTCCCGAGAATCTAGGACAAGTGATTTAGTAAATAATAACTGTAATTTTTTTTTTCTAGGCCACGATACCTAGAACAGGAGTAGGACTTTTCGGGGGACCCTGTAGACCAGTCCCGAAAGCATTGTCTGGAATAAGTTTTCATTTAAGTTAGTCTAATCGCCAGATGGTGTCTTACATCGATATGCCCAACTCTTGTTCTGAGGTGCACATTTTCAAACAAACTTTCTGCAGCACCATTCTGAGTAGTAATTTTGAGCAATTTTGAACAAATTCTGAGCAAATTCTGATCTGTAAACAAATTTTCTGAAGAGTCATCAGAGCAAGTTAAGTATAAGCAAAGTTAAAGTTTTCACTGAAGTTTTTGGACGATGGAACCTTTTAAACTCTTATACGGAAAAATTGGAACGAGTGCCACTACGCCAAAAGGAAAATTTACACTTCGTTAAATGAAGTGGATTTATGGGTTTTAGTCGAAATCGATACCTCTCTTAATTTAAAACTAATTTAAACAATACAAATTCTGAATTGTATTTGGATGAAAAACGAGAAAAGTTTTATTTTTCAGTACGACAATGATCAAGGTTAAAAGGTCATTCTGGCATAAATAAACTTCGCTATAATTTTCGAGTACCAATATTTTGTAAAAGTTGGCTGGATAGTTTCTAAAATCATCGACGATATTATTTTACTTCATGACCTAAAGGTTTAATAAGTTCAACGGTCAAGGTTAATAGTTTTCTTTATAGAAATTCGGAATATTTCTGTATGTTTTTTAAATGAAGAGGATTTGTAGAGTAAGTATAAAAGTAAATTTGTATGCAACAATTTACGTAACTTTTAACAAAATGTTGAAATGAGGTAAGAAGTTCTTTTTGTCTAATACCTAAACATTTATGTTGAGTGTTTTTGTTTGGATGATCTTGTGACCTTGACCTTGTGACCTTAACCTTGTGACCTTGATGGTAGGTTAGGTTAAGTTAGGTTGGTGTGGTTATAATAATAACTTTTGAATGATTACAATTTATCAAGAACTTTTATTTCAAAGAAATTTTGAAATTATTTAAATATTCTGTGGATGAGAGTGACTGTATAAAAGTTCAATTTTTTTCCCCTTTTATTTTTTGAGGTACAGAACCCTTGAAAAATAGATCAAAAGTTTGTAAAAGGGGTTTATTTATAGGGCGCATCCCTCAGGCTATCCAAGGACTTTCCGGACAATTTGCGTACTTTCACGTAATTTTCATTTTACATAATTTTATTGAAACCTCAAGCGCGAAAATACCACTTCAACTCAAAAAAAAACTCAAAGTCTGAGTGAGGGGACTTGATGCAATCGATTGAAAGTTGCGATGTGATTAATTCTCCCAAAGGGAAGGTGAAATTTGTAAGTGTTCCATTGTTGCATCGCCCCCTCCCGCAGTAATTACGAAGTGCTGTCCGGGGACAGGAACTTTCAATTAGTGGTGGTCTCAAAGATTCCGGACAAATGGCTTCCAATGAATCGATTAAAGCGGCAGCCGGCTCATGAATATAGAATTTTGCATAATTTATGGATAAAGTTCCCGGAAGCCCCGCAGACTGCAGTTTCTTCCGCTCGAAATGTGACCTGGGATGCGATGCCCGGGAAAATGATGTAGAGGAAGTAAAGATGAGGGTTGAAGGAGACATGAAAGTTTTTCAAAACTTTCGAAATATAAATTTTAGCTTTGGATTTGGGAAGGTCGCCAATTTTCTTCTCCCTTCTCTCCTATTTAATTCTTATGCTTCCCAGGCAATAATTTGCCATACTGTGAAAAGGGGACCACAGTAAGCTTTTTACCTTGTTAGTCCGGAAAGACTGAGGTATTAATTACAGAATACGATGAAAGTCGCCAGCACACACCTAAACTACGTGTATATCTCGTTTCAGTTGAAAAGCCGACCATACCTGCTCCGGGGTATGCTCGTGCATCCCGAATTTTGTGCCCAAAAATATATTAAAGCCCTCCTACCCTTCTCCCTTTGGATTATCCTACTGCTATCAAGTTTTAATTGGCATAATTCGCAGAAGTATCGACTTCCGTACAACCGGGAAGCTAGCCATAGCTACGGACGCCTTCACGTGCACTCAGGGATATTTGAATTCGGTAGAATTTGCCGGGGTATCTACGGACTTAAGGTGCTTCCTAGAAATACGTTACACACGTCTACGTCTATATTTTATGGCCTTCTGTTTTATTTATGTTTAATTTTCTCCCTGGTTATATTAATACCATTGGCCAGACTTATCTGTTTATTTTCTGGAAAACCCAAGTGACGAAGGGTTAGGCACTTACTTCTTATAATTATTTTATCAAGCATATAAGTCTTCATTACAAAAATGTCGTGGTGTTCTTATATAAACTGTGAATAGTACGTAATCAGAAACATTTTTGCAATTTAAGAGGGAAGTAAAATGATTTAAGAATTCCATTGGTTTATGAATTAAAGAGATTATTAAATAAATTTCCTTTCACCGAGAGAACAACATATGTATGTAGTTATTTAAAAACTATGTATAAATTGCCGTAGTGCTAGTCTATGTTTGGATCTTTCAAGGTTTTAGCTGAATCACGAAAAACTTAGGGAAAAACACTTTGGAAAATGTTCTAAAAACTATGGTAAATTATTTAAGAACATATACATTAATAATAAACTTAGGCTAACTAACTAAAAATTTTGGTGGATTACCTAAATTAATACAACTAAAAAAATATAGGGGTTTAGGTGCATACATTCAGTCTTTAAGGGATGAGTAGGGAGGTAATATCACTTGTAAATTTCCCATTTGCTCTTGTGTACATTCTGAAGGTCAGATACTCGTTCCTCATTACTCATATCCCCCTTGTATAGAACTTGAGCTGATATCCAAGCTACCAAACCGCATTTTACGTGCAGGCTGTGGGGGTCAGCCTTTTTGTAATTCCGTATTCTTTAATTATAAATACAATTTAATTCATGGTTTGTATAAAGTAAAAAGGTCCATATATGTATGACCCCTATAAGTCACGAGTTGAGTTTAAGGTTATGTATAAAAATCTAATCTGTACCTTCAATAAAATTTATACTATAAACTACCTTTGTAATGTTAAAAATGTAATTCTCAGATTAAAAATGAAATATTTGAAAAATTTTACTTACGTGACTTTTCCCCTACCCTAACCTCATCTTAGACCAGTAATCGAAATCTTTGTCGGAGCATTATTTTCGGAAATAACAACGGTGGAACTTTTTACCCGCGGACTTTTTAACTCCGTCGTACCCTATGCGATAAATGATACAATTTGTTAGTAACTAACTAACATATTAAGTAGCTAGGGTAAGGCAATATCATGGCATGGAACCCTTAAGGTGCGATTTCTAATCATACTTATCCATTTCTTTTACTAATGCGTATTGCTTAAGTACAGAACGTAATCTCAAATGCAAAATTAATACCTTTGTAAAAACTATACAATGGCTTAGGAAAATAACCTTAACCTTGTATCAAATTTGCTAAGGTAAACGAAGCCTAAACTTGGTATAAAATATAAAATGTAAACAGTATGAAAATGAATTAAATAAACTACTTTTTTTAGCTTTCAGAGAGTATCTAACATACTTGCTTTATGTATTTCATGGAAGTTAAAATATTAAAACGATTGTTTTTGAAGATTTAAAATCATACTTCGACTATTTTGAGATTTTTTTATAAAAGTCTATCTATGGATATTGTTAGGATCAGCTTAAAATTAACTAAACTCGTGTCTAGTCTAGTGTCCGAGATGTTAATTTTTGAGAAGCCGATTTTTTAATTTTTGTATTGTACTTATTAATTGATTTTTATTTGGAAACGGATTTTTTCTCAATAAAATTTCGACTCTCAATTCTGATGAACTTCTGACATGAACTATTCAAGTTCAATCACCGGCATAATCTACGTAATCAAAAAAAAAATTAAACGCGTTTAGCTATTTATTTTCTTATTTCCCTTCCCGTTTTTTAATTTTGTTTTTAAGATTTTCTTGTAAAAGAGCCCTAAATGATCCCCATGAGGCGTAGCGGTGGATAAATGCAGATGAAAGCACTCGAAAAAGCAGAGAAGCGGACAGTTAACGCCCACTCAAGCGCATTTGAGTTTCCCTTAAATTTCACAGAATACTTTGGGAATTTTGAATTCCCTCATCGAGGGGAATATATATTTATTTTTTTATTTTTTATTTTTCTAAAACAAGTTTCCTCACAGTACCGCAAAATGCTAAAGAAGCAGCCAAGGAGTCAACTTCAAGGACTTTTTCCTTTAGGACTTCTTGGCTGGCCGACGGATTGCTGTCCGCGAAATGAACATGAACGCGAGATGATTTCCACTTAAGCGCTTAAGTTGGCGGTAAAGTTGCCTCGTTAAAGAGTGGATGGGGGATGGATGGGCCCCGGGTGGGATTTGGATCATAAAGGAGCAAAACCAGGCAAATGGGATGACGGATACAAAAAAAAAAAAAAAATGGCAAAAAATCAATTCGAACGTATATCGAACGGCAGAGCCTGTGTACCTTTCAGGAGTACTTTTCTGAAATTTATTTATACGACCCATAAAACGCCGTCAGGTTATGACGCTGGCGAGCGCGCAAATATAGCTGGCCATCCATTCCGGGATATGCGGCTCTCGAGATCCCTTCGGCTGCGCTTTATTACAGGCTTTTTGTCACAATCGTGATTGGAGGGAATGAGTAGGGAAGGAGAGGGTGAAGGGAGGGGAGGGGGGAAGGGTCCGAATGTGTGTCGCGAACCCCACCGCTCTACCTTGCACAGACCGGCGTGCCCCGGATACGTGGCGACGTCAGCGACAACGACGACGACAACGATGGGGGCTCGAGACCCGGTCCCCGGCGGGCATGGCCAAGTGTGCTGAACCGGGGATTTCCCTGCAGCCTGACAATTACACAAAAAGCGCTAAAAGCCGTAAAAAATTGAAAGATATATCTTTTTATAACGCGATGCGTAATCCCCTTATTTATGGCATCAATCTGTCGCCGAGTTATTCATGTTTGATGTCACCCATCACGGGCCGCAATATTTATGATGCTCCGGTCGACTTTCGCATGATTGATGTGCCTCGGCTAAGTTACTTTCGTCGTGAAAATTCACGACTCCCAGGGAGATCCCACTCCGATGGGGTCTTTTGTCTGCCCGAGGGGAGGGGGAGGGATCCATTTGCGTACCGGAGGCAAACACCGTGAAATAAGCCTTTCGATGTATGACGGGGAACGCCACTGATAAGTCCACTTTGGACTGTATCACCAGTCAAGGATCGCTGAGTGATTATAACCTGTCTCAGCCTCTAGGGGTTTTACAGGCTGTTTGGAACTCCTGTGCATACCACACCTCCGGTAGGTGAGAGAGCGGCTCTAGCCGAGCGGCACAAAAAAGAAAATATTTTCTTTCTACCAGAATTTTGCATAAATCATTGAGAAAGCATTGGAAAGCGCTGATTTATGAGGATCCCAGAAAAGTGAATTATTCGGCATGGAACATTTTATGTGCTCCTCCGGGAACGTGCCATTCCCGGGCATCGTAATAGGCTGCCGTCCTGACGACGGTTCTCATTCGGGGGCGGGTATTAGTTAAGCGACCTGATTTTTTTATTTTTATTTTTTTTTCTTTTTTTTTGTACAGACCCATTAGGAACCTATTAGGGCGCTTTGCCAATGATTTTTGATAGAAAACACATTTGTTAGGTTAGGATCATTTTCCAGTTCAGAGACTACGCTCAATTGTTCGCCTTTTGGGCAACCACAAAGGGTCCCACCGCAGAGTGTGACAAATTATGGTTTCCTTACATGGGCCAGAATGTCGAACAGGAAAGTATTTCATTTTTTTACGTCTTTTTCGCATTTGAGATAGTACTTAAAGATCTTTAAAAAAACGAGCACAAAACACTTCAAAGGACCATTTCGAGAAAATTACCTTAAATTTGAAGGAGGGGCTTAAGAAGCGTGAAGCATTAAAATATTCAAAAGAACATAATACACCTAGATTTAAGCTCGAATATATTTTTGGTATATTTAGGTAGGATTAATTTTTAAATGATTTTTTCTCGCAACTGAGATGTTTGAAGTAGTAATAAGAAGTACTTAAAAAAAATATTAATTGTTCCATTTCACTTCAAAATGTTTTTGATTCTTTAAATATAAAATTTGGGAAAATTTTCACGCAAAGTCCAATTATTCGTAAAATAAATCGGATGAAAAGAAGTTGCTTTAAAATATGCGTAACTCATTAACTTCTAAATTTACGCCTGAATTGAATAATTCCCATATTTACACTATCTACTTATGCTAAAATTGAAAAATCAAGTCAAGAGGAAAAATTATCTACGGTAATGCTTTAGTATTAATTTAAAATGTTAAAATTTAAGTCATTTTTTATATAACAAATTGATAAAACCGATTTTACAACTATAATATTAGATTTTGAAATCATATTACAATAGTTAAGTAAGTAGTATATTGTAAATATTTATGAAGCTACGATAGTAGGCTTATTAGGTAAATGCTAGTTGATTTGTAAGTTAAAGAACTTGTACTAATTGTCTGCAATTTGTCCTGTTTTTAGAGGGATAGTATTTTAAAAATTCTGTACTATAAAAATATGTATATAGTGCTACCGGAAATTTTAGGACCTAACGTTGATTTTGGGCATATATTCTATGCCCTAATCCATCACTTGTTGATAAGGAGAAGAGGAATGGTGACAACGAGTGTACGAGAAATCTTGGTTTGTCCTTTTGTTTTATTTCGTAATTTTAACAAAACCAACGTTTGATCCTAAAATTTCCGCCAGGACAGTATTATATAAAAATGAAAACTATGGCAATTATTTATTAAGCGACATTTAAGGCTTTTACTTGATTGAAGGTTTGAATTGATCTACATCAACTTAGTTAATTTTACAAGTTCAAACCTATCTAAAGAAAATTGTTTCATGTGGTACTAAAGTAAGCAATTTTTTTTCTGTTTTTCTTTTTAAAGGTTACGAAATGTTTAAGTGCTCTTGCCGCTGCGGGATAAAGTCCTCGGCCCGTTTTACAGCAATTCCGCATTACTTAATTTTTAAGGCCGCAGTAAAAACAGAAAGTTATTACATAACAAATATAGAGCCCTCGAAGAGCTCCATTGCTAAAGTGTGCGGGTGGGGGGGATGGTGCGAGGAGGGGCACCCAGTTCATTAACTGGGTAAAATCTCTGTGGTCAAGTATTCCACATGATTGTGCCACGGTGTGCGAAGGTTCTGAAGGTCGTTCGTTTTGCAAGGGTTTTTGTGCATCCCACTTCTGCGGTACCAGGAGTTTGGGGGTGGCTGATAATAAAGAAATACAACCGAGAGATGTGGACTTTGTATACAAAGTACATTGTTCGGAGTTTATTTTAATTAGAAAAGGTGATTACAGCTTAGCTGGTGGTCGCTTTACTCGGCAAGTACGTTCCACAGTATATTAAGGGTGGGCCTGCTTCGTGTAGCACTGACCTTGTGCTAAACTTATATACAACACCTTGTAAAATTTACAGCTTGGTTGGGAATGGGGCCAGCACCTTCTATATAACATCGCAGAAGCATAAACGCAGCAAAATGATGATGAACGTGCTCTTAATTTAAGTCATGTGTCAGAAGTGGGTGGATTTGGGGGGTCGACACGACTGAAACAGAGACACCAACCTACCAGAGAATAGAGCTCCTCGAGCTATTCCAAGGATAGTAAAATGTATCCCCCGCGCGCCGGCACAAGTTGGTGCTTGTTTCATTTTATTTCCGTCATAAAATCTTACCTGTGTTTCGTGAATGTTAAGCGCCAGTCGCATAGTAAAATTCGAATTAGGGACGCATCTCCATGATAATTGCCCGCGAGAGTGTAACTGGCTTTACCATTTTAATGGGTGCCCCTAATGCACAGGTACCGCTTTATTTTCGGAACACACCGTCAAAGTGCCGGTGTTCACGTAAATTATACGATAAATTTAAAGATGCGGCTCCAGTTTAGTTGGGCAATCTTAGACCCTAAGCAATTTGATGATTTTAGTACGCTATGTATGGATTTGATAGGAAACTAATAGTAAAAATGGGGGATATGATGGGTTTTAATGTGGTAATTTTGTGATCTAATTTACTCTACTTTATATGACCCTTTCTACTGCGTCTTAAAGCATTACCATGGTTTAAAATAATGAGGGTGCATACATGAGTTGGTAAACTCTTAAATATTTTCCTCTTTTCAAAAAATAAAACAATTTCTTAAATGCAGTTTTATGAGAGTTCTATATAAGCGAAATTCTTAACGTAAGCAGTCTAATTAGTAAAATTATGAGAAGGCTTAATTTAATTTGGAACAGATATAGGGGAAATTCTGGTAATTGGAACCATTTTGTTTTCAAACTAAAATGCGTTTTGTACATATCTGTTTTACAAATTTCTATTGTACGAAATCATACAAGAACTATTAGGTTTTGGATTTATTAAGTATTAATAAAATTTTTTTATTATACTCGTAGTTAATGTCAATAATGTGAGATCTGAGCTTTGTTTTTAATTTAGCAGACTGGTTCTGTTTAAACCACTGGGTTTCTAAATTGGACCTCAATAGGGTCTGAGGTAAAACTAACCAATAGTGTGGATAAGTCATAACAACGAATCTATAAAGGCCGGCAATCGTTTCTCGTTTGCTGATTGTGTAGATAAATTATGCTTATACTATATTAATTAATTAATTACAAACTTACGTTTAACTTAACTACATCCTTAGCACGAATCAATGGAATTTGGGTACCCTACATTTCTCTTCAAAATTATTTATTATTTATGTCTTCTCGTGCGGACAAAATTATAATTGAATATATTTGAACCAAAAATGGTGTGACACACTTTTCATCATCGTCTTCTCCAGCACAAGAATAGTGTGCCCACTTGCCATATGATCTACACGAGACTCACCCTTCTCTAGATTTCAGAATACAGGCACTCTTCATCATAGTTACCTTCGTCTGACTCAATTTCACCAGTTTATATTTTTAATAGCCTTTGAGAAAAAATGTAGTTTCCAAAATGCGATATGATAAAATATGGAAATAAACAAATTTTAAAATTACAGGGCATTGTAGGTATAACTTCCATTATATCCCCTACATCGCTTTTGAAGTCACATGTTAAATTTTTTAGTGCAGAGGTATCGGGCTCGGAAAATTACATGTTTATCTTAATACGACGTTTACTTATATTGACTTCATATTACTTTGCAATTACAGCTTTGATAATCAACATCTCAATTTTTTATGAAAATTACTTCAAAGTAGCAAAAATTATGTTTTCTTACAAGCCCAAGGTTGCAGTGAAGCAGTCTACCTTTGGAAAAATTAGTCAATGCACTGAACATTCAGCTATTGAATTCAAACATCGGGGCATTCTCTATTAGAAAACAAGAAAAGAGCCCATCATACCTTGAGTGTCCATTATGCCCCGGACCCCCCTATATACATAATTAGGGGGTAAAATTTATGAATATTTTCGTCATAAGGATAAAAGGTCAAAAAAAGTTTGCAAAGCACTGCAATACACCATACTTTTTCCTATATTGCTTTTTTTTATTCTTTAATAATTTTTAAAACAGCAATTACAAAGAATTTTTGTATAGGGCAAATTTGTTTTTTTCTACTATGATGAATAAAAAAGTTGTCTAACAGAGGTACTAGTGTGATAACTTAGTAGTCTAGCGAATACTTTCGATAATCCTTAAGCATCCTTGCTTGTACTATGGAAATTGTAAATTTATATATATCTAAGTAATTTTTACTAATGCATTAAATTACTTACAAATTTAGATATTACTCGCATATGTTTACAATGGAAAAAGTTATATTCTCCATAAAAGATGAATATCTTAAGTAAAAAAATAGGTAACACAGTTTAATTTAAGTTGTATTAACATAACATAAGACTTAAAAGATTAAAAGTTCAACTTTATATAGTATATAGGCTTTTTCAAAGAAACCATCTATTAAAAATCTGACTACCTTATACATAAACGTAAAAGAAGAGAGAAACATTCAAAAAGGAATCGTAAATTTGAAAACGTTAAAATTTTGCATTGAAAGACAATTGCTTTAACGAAGTTTGATGCAATAAACTGAAAACAATCAGGGGACCTTTCGTGAACGCCCTTACACCCTTCAATTTCAAGCTCTTTCTAGAGGGAATGCTCTAAAAAGACCCAACCGTTTTTGAAACGAGGAATAACGAGATTGAGAAGCTCTTAAACGTAATGACAATTTTTAATCTTGCCCTGAGCTGGGATCTGTCCGTTTTTTTTTTTTTTTGATACACCAAATGGTTTCTGGTAAATAAGATGCTTCTATTGTTGTTAAACCCTTTTTTTGTTTTTCTCATAAAACTGGATCATTCCTCGACACGGCGCGGTATTGTAACCCGGTTGGCCCGGGATGGGAAAATTTCAACATATTCTCGTTTTATTACACCATTATAGGCTCCCACCGGAGGTATCCGAACCTCGGAAACTTGGTACTTAAGCTGCAACCACATCTCAAGAAAATATATACATTTGCCCGCAAAAGACGAAGACATTCGGCCTATGAAAACATGATAATCATTGTCCCGGGACTTGTAAATTTTTGGCGAAATTTCCAACATCCATTACGTGGAGAGTCAAAATCGATCTCCGGCAGCCAGCAGAATTCGTATGAAAATATTGGGGGATGGAGGTATCGGGTGGAGTCCCATCTGGGCTCAATTCTACAATTCGCTAAACCGCTTCTCGACGGCATTTGGGTCAACACCAACATGATTTTCGCCTGCGCGTCGCGACAGTACACCATTTCATACCGCATTTCAGGCACTCCTCTCAGGCTCAGTTACTAAGCGAGGTAAAGCCAAAAAGACGAAAAATTGGGTGCACCAGAACCATTCCCAGGAACCGTCCCGCCCCGTTTGCCACCGGAACGGTGTCAAATAATATCCGGAGTTTTCATTTATTAGGCACTTTTTCCCTATTATCCGGAAAACTCAAGCGCCCCTTGCAAAAAGCTGGTATGCATGTGATTTCTGTAAGTGACGCTGGTTGCGAGCCGGCAAACTAAAAGTGAAAAGTTTTCTGCAAACATAAGCTGGAAAAACCTTTCAAATTCCATTTCTTTGAGGGGGGAGAAGGGGGTAGAGCTGAGCGGCATAATGTCGGCTTGCAACAAAAGAAACTTTTCACCGTCCAACTTTCCTACTTTTTCTTATTATTCTCGCTTCGTTCGTATCTTGCGCGACGTCAGGATAATATGGAACGATAGTCGCACCATCGTTCCGATCTCCTCAAGATTTCTTTCCCACAGGAACCTTAACAGATTGAAAATCTCCTGGGAGAAGCCAATCTACCCATAGGAATTAAAAAAAAGAAATTTTTCCGGGAGTATTCTGCGATCAGAAAAGTACTTCCCGGTGCGATATAGTTAACCATTAATTTTTTTTTCTTTCTGTGCTTCCGGAAGTGCATTGATTGAAACAAAGCCTACGAAAAGTTGCAGTAAATTTACTCCTTTTAAGGGGTTTCGCGGGGCGCAATGACGAGCCAATTTTCCATTGTTCTAAAACAATAGTCCCCGTGCTGTCGTCAGAGAAATGAAATTCATTTTCAGTCGGTTAATTACTCGAACCTTGCCGACACAGTTTGAGTGGCGGACAGGCTATAGGGGCTTACGACTTTATGAGGACGCCCTTTCCTGGACGCTGAAATTCTCCATCCCTTCGAGGCACATCGATTTGCAATCTCATTCCGATAAATAACCGGAGTGGCTCCGGCTCTTTATCATTTTACGGGTCATTTTCCTAACGGAGAAATTAGCGATAAAGTGCTCCTATGGCAGCCAACCAGTCATTCGCCCTGAATTGCCCTATCTCCGGGAAAGTGTCCCGTCATCACGGATATCAAGGATGCTCTGATTCTGAGCCTGGCACCGGTTCCATTTCCGATTCTTTCAACACACCAAGGTGTGTGCGTGCAGAACCTTTTGTGTTCGCATTGCCATTGACTCTAAGAATTGTGAAAAAAGAAAGGATTGCTTATCGTTGATAGTGCCAGTCCTTACAAGTGTTTGCACAACGGTGCAAAAGGTACACACTTGACAATTTCAAGTCTTATCTCAGTTCAGAATGATTTTGAGAAAAATACGACAAAAATCATGAAAGTCTATTGTGAAAACAACAATAGGTTGCAATAGCTTTAGATTTATTTGATATATGAGATAACAATTTGTTGATTTCAATTTTTAACAATTATTCTGTTTGAAATACCCTTTTAGAGGAGGGGTAAGATGGGATAGTGGGGCAAGTTGGAATATACATAAAATTTTCTAAACCAAAAGAATTGCGAGATCGATGATATATTTATTATAAGTAGGCAATCTACCCCTATCAATGTTCTGAATGATATCGAAGTAGGAGGTCTCTGTAAATCCATTATTTAGAAAAAACCATTTTTACTCTGATCTAATTTGATTTGATATAAATTTGGCTCTGAGGAGCGATAAGCTTCATTATTTTCATAGTCCAGTCCATACACACAATAAGAATTAATTTTTATAATATTTACAAACAGTATTTTCTGTTTAGAATCACCCGAAAGGGAAAGATTGTATATGTAAATAAAGACAATGGCTCTTATGCATATAAACTGAGGAAAAGCCCCAGTTTCAACTTTTGTTTGGAAAAATCAAGTTCGATTTCAAACTTCTGAAACTCTGTTTTCTATACAAAAGTCGAGTGTGAGGTCTCGCTCAATATTTATGCATTACACCCACTATTCTACTTACCCAATCTTACCCCTTCGGATGATTCTACACGAAAATTTAATTCTTATTATATTTTAAGATTCTCATATATAACGTAAGGTTTTTAAGAAAATATAGATTAAAAAGTAAATGTGATATTTTGAAATTAAAATAAATTTACGGAATATCGTAGGAGATTAAATGAAAGCTTTACATTCAGTCAAAATAGCATTTCCATTTTTGTTTATTTTCAAAGTTTTATTATCCCTGAAAAGGTATTATCCAAAAATAAATTACGTTGAAGGTATCATGGGTGAAATATACTTTTTAAATATAATAACGACCATTTAATGTAATTAAATACATTTTTAGCATTATTAAATGTTACATTTCATGATAGTGTTATTTTTATTGGTACCTTACAAATGTAAGTAGAGAAAATCATTGTTACAAATCATAAGATTTTTCTAAAATTTGAAAAGAGCTACTTTGTTGGGGTAACAATTCATACATGATACCCTTTAAGGTTTGACTTGTAGAACGATTTTCCAAATATCGTATTTTATTTCTTTATACCCTAACTTTTATATTATTTTGAGTATTTTACCTTAAATTTATAAAATGGGATAATTAAGGGAAACAATACATACTTTAGTAGATGAGGTTTAAACTGTTTAAAAACTATGAGTGATATACGAAACAAAAATGAATTGATTATACAAAAGTGGAATAAAAAATTGAATATCGTTTTTATATATATATATATATATTTCTATTGTTATTATTCAAGATATAAATCCGCATGTCTACTTATAACGTAAAAGATCAAATTGGAAATGTAAAGTCTCGCATGGAAATGCTAACTCGCAAGTAAACGAACAGTTCGATAAAATGTAAATTTAAAGTTTACGCTACGTTATGCGTTATCCAAGCACGTTTTGTTTGA
This sequence comes from Philonicus albiceps, assembly GCA_963969385.1. Lineage (NCBI taxonomy): Eukaryota > Metazoa > Arthropoda > Insecta > Diptera > Asilidae > Philonicus > Philonicus albiceps. The sequence goes on along the minus strand of OZ017772.1, from coordinate 2,319,820 downwards.
ACTACGGCACGAATGAGCTAAATTTTCATATTTTTCTTTATGTTGTTGATAGTATGCCGTGAATGTTTGCTTTAAAATTTTAAAATTTCAATTTTATTAAGTTCTATCTGGAATTCATCTTGTTAATTTTATATTAATTTTATGTGTGAATTTTACTAAAGATTTCTCTGGAATTGTATTTTGTAAAAAATATATAAAAATTTAACATATTGCGCCATATTTATACCTCAGAAGCAGTATTTTTTAGTCGTAGCAGATCTTTATTGCTTAATTCAAAAAGAGTTTTACAATGAGTGTTGCTTATATAGCTATACTTTCTACATAATATACGGTATTATAAATGTATTCTTTATGTTTCTTGGACTAGGGTTTAGGAGTTTCTCTATGATTCCTCCAAATGGTACTTCCTTATCAAAGTGTTAATTTGTTTCTTGCCTCGTTATATCTTTGGTATTTCGCCATTACATGTAACAAAGTGGTTTTTTCTAAGCAATATTCGCAATGGCTTTTCTCCTCGAAATTATATTTCCCTTGTTTTTCTATGATTTTTCTATTGTACCACTTACATAATTTGATTTGAGCATTAATTCTTTTTTTCCAAAGCGTTGTTTTATACTCAAGGTATGTGTTACTTGCTGTACTAAGGGTAAGTATGGGATAGATGACTAGGGATTCAGATTAGAGGCAACTAATACAATTAACGATAGTAAGAAATTGTGTATATTTTATAAGCAGGTTCTTTTTTTCTCTTAAGAGTAACTCCAACGTTAAACCATCCCGAATTTCTTTACAATTTTCTTCAGGAAAAAACTGTTCTCTATTTTGAGTTGCCTCTAATTGTTACAAATTCTAGACATTTCACGAGCTCTCTAGTAGCTTATGATAAGATATCGATTGTTCGGCAGTTCATATATACATATTTTTTTTATAAATTTCATGTATTATCGTTCCCGAGATAGTTCGATCATCAATCAGGAAAGGTTAGTTTATTTTTTGAAATTGGAGATATCAATGTGCGCTTTTGGCAACATAATTAGTTGGTACAATTAAAAAAGTATTCTGTCTCTAAGGAGAAAGAATTTTATGTAGTATAGGTCTCAACTACGGACAACCATGAAAACAATCTCATTTCATGATTCTTAACTTTTCATTGTTCACAGAGTTTCAGAATTGATCATAAAGTGAAGATATAAAATGTATAAAATTGTCTGAAATGCACTTTTTAAACAAACCAAGTACATTAAGTCATTTCAGCAAGCATACAATTTACCTTATTTTGATATGCTTTGGTCAATTTGGATAGATTTAATTACCTATGTATATTAAATTAATTTTAAGGTTGCACCGGATGTTGCCCCGGAGGGATGGATGTACCGAATAGAAAACTGAAACCAGAGATTTATCCCTGAAATTAACTTCCTAAGATAGGAAATCGTCTCGTACCACTTTGATGTTGTGCACGGACTAAAATAGCAATTCCAAATTGAGTTTTTACGTTTTATAGCCCATCCCCGAGTGCGCTTTAGGACAAATGGAAAAAGTTTCCAGGACTGCCGGAATTCATTTCCTTGGTGTGGGGTGCGAACAGAACAGTTTGTCTCCTGGTCCTTGAGTCACGAATGTGAGCTGCTAACCCCCCCCCCCCGACCCCACACCTTGCCCAGCCCTTGTCCTTGTGTCTTCTTCGGTTATTGTTTGCTTTTGGCAATGCTAAACTTTATCAAGTTGTTTACAACTCAAACTTTTTCAAGTATTTGCATAAATCCAACTCACTTGGGACATAAGTGACAAAAGTTCTTGAGTTGTTGCTGAAAATATAAACATACAAACACAAACACACACATAAACACAGACGGGGGCATATGTTATGCAAGGGGGGGGGGGGGGAGTTCATTTTCTTGGAATTTAGCCCTGCATGCCTCAGTCTGGGTGGCATGCGGTGACAAGACTCAGTTGTCGTCACTGCGTTACAAAACCCAAACATTTTTCCACTTTGTCTATCGCCACCCACCGTCTCTGATCATCTTTTGAGACCCAATTCCGAGAATCCGGTACAGGCTCAGTGGGATTGATGTTTTAATAATTAATTCCTGGCCGAACGGGACTGTCCGATAAGCCCTCTGAATCCCCGGATGGAGGAGGATTGTTTTCTCACATGTGCGGGAACCATAAGGGCCTCCGATCGATCTCAATGACCCGGCTATGTGGGATATGCAATACATTTGAGGAATTATTGACCGAATCTAATTTTGGTCCTTCCTTGAAGGACACCCACATACACCTGGAGGACTGATTAGATCACCAGTTCCGAAACATATCAGAGCTAATATAACCCTCGTTGTTTTAGATTGGAAGTTGTAAGTGCTTTTAATGGTAAGAGGTTATCTTGATACTCTAGGTACTCTTGTTCTACTCAAGAACAAAAGATTAATAATTTTTAGATTAATTGCAATATCTCTAAAAGCACAAACATGTATTAATATACCTTAAAAATTATGTAGTTTACTATTTACAATTTTTTTTATAGACTGAGGCTAAATCTTCTACATAACAAGCCGTAAAGTGGTCCCATGCATTTTCAAATTTATAGAGTAAAGTCTAAAGACTTTCCTTTGATTTTTATGGAAAAGATGTAAACATAGAATTAAGACTCACGATTGCACCTAAACTTAAGTTCGTATCTAAAAACGACATTCACTCACGATTACCTTAACCTTAAGGAAAGCTAATAAATTTTTTAAGATATATGTGAAGGATCATGGACACATTTTTGCGTAAAATTTCACGTCTTCCCAATATTTATAAAAATCATTATAACTATTTTTATTTATGAATCAATTTTTATGAAACTTTCAGGAATTTTAGAGTAGGATGAATTCTAGGAGGTACCTGAAAAGAACATCGGAATCACTATCATAGAGATCATTAGGGGGTCTTGAGATAAATCGTCATAAATTTCGTATTTCATATTAAGTAAATTCGCAATATTATGCCTGAAGTAATCAGCCCGTCTGAAAAATTCAACTGTAGCATAAAAAAGCTGCACTTATTACTCTATGCGAATTAAGAAAAACAGGTAAGAATTGGAATCGACCGTAAGAATTAAAGAAGCCCTTTTTCAATGGAATTCAACACGTTTAAATTTGTCCAAAGACATGGTTTTGAATTACCACCCCTTCCAACAAAGTATATGCAATTTGTGAGTTAGAATCTAACTCAAGAGGAGAAACGAGACCCAGCCCACTTAGTAATATAAGGCAGGGGAACACTTGGTTCTGAATAACCAAAAAAATAACTACACTATCGGTAGAAATTCATTAATATTATTTTTGTGGTATATGAACTGAAAGTCCTTGTGGCCCCTACGGGTTTACTTTTATAAACTTTAAATGTCCCTACAGTATTTGATTTAATTTACCTGGAGATTTACTGAGCGGTCATACGATTTAGCAGACCATTTAAGCATACGTGAGAGAAGAGTGCAATTCACGGCTTGAAAATATTTTTTTTTTTTTTAATTTAGAGCATTTTTAATTTAAACCAAACGAGTTAAACTCGCAATTTAACAGATTTTATATTTTAATAAAAGTTCCTGACACTTTGAGTTGAGTTATTTTGAGTTTCAATTGCTTATTTTTGTAATAAACTATCTTATTGAAGAAAGTATAATAAATTTCATGAAATTAAATTATAAATCGCTTAAGAATGGTAAATAGCACTACCACAGCAAACTAACCATACAATCTTTCAATAGAAAATGATAAACGCGGTCGCTGTACCCATCACTTTCAGGCCGAACTAGAGCCGACTGCGTGGGCTAGATTGAATCTGGCGGGCTAACGACCCGAAAACGATTCAATTTGGCCGTCGTCTATCAATTTTCGGGCATGTAACTTCCAACGAAATGCCAATTACAGCAAACCTCAAAATAATTAAAAGCCTGCACATGTAAATGGACGTCAACTTGTACTTACACCCATCGATCAATTCGCGGAATTTGTGGCGCCCAGAGTTCCGTTGGTCGAGGCAGTTCGGGGATCCGCAGGATTTAAATTATTTTGTCAAAGTTTTGCATCAGCGCAAATGATTAAATAAGGACCCTACCAGGCAATGTTTTGAGGATAGTCTGGGTACCCAGGGTGTCAGTGGCTGGGGCAAAACAGTGACGGCTTTAAACGATTTTAGTGGCAATATAACGATCCATGCGAGAAAATTGAAAATTCACAAAATGTCCTATTAGCCAGCGTGGTTGGCTGCAAGAGATCCAAATGGATGCAGCCTGGTTACCACGGAGGCTTTTGCCCATATTGCAGGACTTCGTCCTGCGGTTTTTAAGAGACAATAAATCCCTGAAAACCATAGGGTCCAGAAGACCCGGGTCCGGTCCGGTAATGGGCAGCTACACAATAAGCCCTGTGGTTGATAGGTTTCATCATGCAGGATATTGGGCATCAGTATACTTCAGCGGCTTCGGAATTGGATGGAATAATAGCTGCCAATCTGGCAGAGTGGCAATGCATTAGAGGTTCACAACATCCTAATAACAGCCTGCACAATGGTAGCTCACTGGCCGCATTATTCAGTCCGCTCCCGCATAGTAGATTCCGAAGGGTAATATCAGCGATTTGCTTCATTTTTGTTTGCGGCCGCCTAAGTCTCATGGACTTTCCCATAACTCCCCTGGGCCGAAAGAAGGAAATGGAGCAAAGCCGCCCCCAACAACTATATATTCGTATACTCTGATTTATATGCTGTACAAATATTTACTCCATTTTTATATTTTCCCATTCCCTTTACCCAAATTAAATTTTCGCTCAGTGACTTTAATTTTAATAAACCCCCCTCCCGAAAACAAAAACAAAAAAAAAAACCTGGGAGCTCGTTTTAATGAAATTTCATACAGACCAAGCGAACGAGACGTGCCTGTGGAATATTCAAATGAAATTGAGGCTTGTAGGGGGTCACTGCTTGTGTCGGTCAAATGCAAAAAGATCGTATATCCTAGAGGGGAAATTAAATTTAATTGCGACGTAAATTGGAGAAATTCACATTCTACCGCAAAGCATATTGAGAGGGATAAGGTGCAGACTGGCCTAAAACCTAAAATAAATGGTTTTGAATTACTAAGGGTTGGGCTAGGAAGGATATAATAGATGACAACCGTATCTCATATTCAGAATTAATTATTACTTTTATGATACCCTTTGATGAACAGGAAATTATTGAATTTCGACTAACAGGCACAGAATGTATTTAATGTTATAGTCCTATAAAATAAATCAAAGAACGGCCAAATGGGATTTAAAGATAAAATCGCTAAAACCACAACTAGGATTTTTCTAATAAAAAATATATAGAAAAGTATTTAAAAGAGTTAGTTTTTCGAAATTTTTCGGGCTCAAATTTCTCATTTTTCTTTCATTTTTAGATTATTTAATGGTTACTTTTATTTAAGAAATGCGATGAAGGAACAGACGGCAAATGAAAGGCGAGAAAGGGGGCGAAAATCCTATTCATTGGAGGGGAACCTTTCTGTGATTTGACTAGAAGCTATAGCGGTTGGGAGGAAGAGCAAAAATTATTGCTTTGGCTGAACCAACCTGGATTCAAACATTCAAAAAGATTTTTCAAGCCCTCTTGGAAGGGAGCAGAAAATCGTCTCTCGCTTGAAAAAGCAGGACTAAAAATCATGGTTTACTGCCCGTTGAACTATTACCTTAAAAAGTTAGGGCATCATTAAATGATGATACCTGTCGTTTCTGCCTCGAAGAGGAAGAGACAGCGGAGCACGTACTCTGCGAATGCCTAGCCCTTCGCCGCGATATGTTGATACACTGCGGGGGCTCCATTATAACCCCGTTAGTTGTATCGAATGCAAAACCCCAAGGATACGATAACCTTCTATAAATGTCTTAATTTAGATGGGGAGTAGATCAAGTAGGGTACGCACAAAAGATCATTTTAGGTAGAGATGCTTACGAGGGGATTACAACTCTAAATTAAATATTTTTTCTAATGCTATTATTTCAAATATACCATATACCTACTAAAAATATCTTTACTTTAAGTATTTAGTGTTTTTGGGGCAAAAGTTCAATTATAAAAAAGTTATAAATCAAAACCACACTTCAACATGTTCAAAAAGTTAAACTATACCCCAGATTATGTCGCAAACGAAATATTTGACCTCAAAGTATATCAAGGTCATTTCCAATAATCTAGTTCACTATATTTGTCCTAATCGATTCGCTCCCATTCTTTGTTTTCCTCAGACCTTAATATAAGTCAATACTATCGCAGCAATATTTTTTACCCTATTCCCCGAAGGTGCAATGGGGATAAAAGAAAAAAAAAAGGGAAAACTGCTCAAAATCCATTTGTGCTATACTCAAATTGACCCACCTGCCGCAGCGATCTATTGTCACCCGGGGCGGGGGCAAAATCAGCACAAGGCGTACAGTGCAAAAGTTTAATTTAAGACCAAAACTTCTACCAAGCGATCTGCTGAAACCTGAAGATTTATTCACGAAAAGGCTGGCGCCTTTGACCCCACAGCATTCCTTTTTTTTACAATTCGTTCGATATTATTTTTATGCTGGGAAATTTTGCGCGAAACTTTCCACGGTATCCTGGATAAAAAAACAAAAAGAAAAACTGCTAAAGTTGCGAAATATTTTAAAGTTCGCAATTACTTGTTTGGGTGCTGTCGATTGAGAGAAGCAGTCCCGTGATTGATTGTGCACACCCCCGGTACCAGGAAAAAAAGTTTAGAAACTTTCTACACTCCCTGTCCTACGTCATCACAGCGTCATATGGACGTTTGACCAGCTAGGAACCACCCCTCCTAAAAATCGAAATGGAATTGATTGGTCCCTCGGTTGAATTAAATTGGCTTACAGTCACGAATGCGGGAATATATGTCGGTGTACGTTTAATTTTTGCCGTTTCCACCAATATTTTTGGGTTGCGTGCACCTTACGTGGTTAGACCCACCTATTCCTTCAGGTTAGACCCCCCAATACAAACATCCTCCAATGGAAGGGTCACATTCAACCGTAGGTGCCAGAAATCACACTACCAATAAATGCCCTGATAAGGGAAATAAAATCATTACACATTTAGCAGCTATTTACTGTCTGTAGCAGGACTAATCTCCGCGAAGAAATCTCACTTTTTTGTCGGAAAAAAAAAGAATTCATGAAAGGGCCCCACCGAAGGTGTCAACAGATTTGCACCCTTAGGGCTGTTTCAGACCCCTTAACCTTCGGGCGCTTTTGTGCCGTTCACTGGAGCGTCCTCGGGGGTTTCGTATGAAAATCCACCATGTAAATTGGATTTGAGTAATGGGAAAATATGAAATTGGCATTGTTAAATTGGAAAATGCCTACAATTGTGGGTGCGTGGCTAACAAGATGCCGCGAAGCTGCCTAAGGGATGATGTGTGTGGGTTGCCTGGGGAGACCAGTAAATCCCCGATACAAACAGAGGTGGTTTTTTTTTTCTTTTTCGGAGACCCGATCTGATTTCTCATAAAGTGCTCCACATAAAATCCTTTCATCATCAGGAGTTGGTTAGGAGTTGGTGTTGGAGTTTGTAAAGATGAAAAGCCTGGAATAGAAGAAGGAAAACAGGACTATCGTCTTCCTCTTTAAATTTAATGTTTGCTTTGAGTTTTTCTTGAATGGAAGGGGTAATGTTTGGGTACAGCTCGATGTGGCCTTCTCCAATTTGCAAGGAGATTTTCATTTCGTAAAAAATAAATTGTCATTTCTTTTGAGCTTCTTCAAAAAATATTCTATGTAAAAATTTTGAGGTTTTTTAGCTTTTCATGGCATTGAGTTAATGCGTAGCAAAACAGCTAAACATTTGCGCATTCGTAATAAAGTGGGAAATATAATTTGATTTTTTTTTCTTTCAAGGTTTTTGAAATATCTTCAGTATTTGTACAAAAATATTTGATATTGACAGGATCACTTAGTCTAGGTGTTTTAGCTATCCTTCAAGAAATTCTTTCTTCAAGAAATTCTTTCATACAAGGAAAATATTACGAAATTTAGAGTTGAAGGGAGCCTTATTAAGATTTATCGAATTTTTCGTAGGTACATTTTTAAAAATGTGTTCCAAATAAAATTCTTTTAAGAGTCGATTATAAACGAAAATTTTTAATTAAAAATAAGCAGTAGCTTTGAAAGAGATTGATTTGCTTATTTAGTTTGTACCTCTTTTCGTCGAATATGTTTCCGTTTATCATGAAGATTAATAGGAAGTTTAATATTTTTATGGCTATAAAGAGACTTTTCTAAATTGAATTTTGTGGTTTTAATGGTGGGAAAGCAATAGATTTATGGAAAATATAGCTGTAATTCTATTGCTTTTTGGATAAGCAAAAATTTCATTTCGTAATCTAATAAAATTTTTGATTTAATGCAAACGAACGAAACAGGGTCGACAGTATATTTGAATTACCTCGTTATAGTAATCACAGAATTTTCGAGTTTATTGGATCATTAATCTTTTACATAATCCCAGTTATGACCTGTGGCAAAACAAATAAAATTCTCTAATATTATGGATTACGTTTTACAACAAAAAATATAAATAAAAATAAAACAAAAATATATAAACCATTTTGCTGAAATCACAGGCATTTATTTCATAAATCACAGTTCCATCTGGTACAAGCCATTTAGCCCTAGCACAATTACCTAGTCCACGTAACGACATGATTTGTTCAAACATATTCTAAACGACCCGAAACCTTTTATATTTGTAAAACCCACCAAGTGCATAACGCATCAAGGTTTTTGCTTAAAATTTTCCCAACCCCCTGTATGTGATTTCCTCTGGCCTTAAAAAGCGACCAGCTATTTTATAATTCGAAATTGGACGTATCGATAACGAATGATGAAACATAAAATGGGCAAAATTGAACCCAGGGATCGTCCGGTGTCCGTAGCAATTCCTGGATCCCACCCTAATTCGCGTCGAAATAATGAATCCTGATGTTGATGAATGGCTGCTATGAATCTGTAATGTTGTAAAACTGCCGGCGAGAGTATATTTTTTTAAAAAGCCCAGAGATGTCATAAAAATCGTAGCAAAATATATATATAAAAAAAAAATAAAAAATATTTTATATACACGAAAAAATCCTGAAAAATTCTGATTAATGTTAACACTTGCCTGCGATTTTCTGGTTGATGTATGTGCGGCCACATGGAAGCGGTTCAAACACCCTCGTCCGGATGAGATCGGGTCAGGGGATGATCTAGAGGTTTGGGTAACTTTAAAATTCATCTTTACAACTCGTCAGAGCTTATGGACTTTTTAAAGGCAGTCCAAGAGAAACATCCTCTTTTGGAATGGAGAGAAATCCTTTTCCGGGGATTAGTTTTTAGTCAAGTAGTGGACACTCTAAAAGAGATAGAGAATTATTAAAACGAACTTGGTTAAGTCCTGGATTATCCCTTTACATAAGTTTTCAGAAAGTCGAAAAAACATTGTGTGTGCACTCGGAACTGGTCCTTTGTCGGGACACAGTTCTGTAGGACTAATTCCTTTTAAATATTAATTACGAATTCTAGCTAAGCGGGTTAGTACTATCAAAGCCAGAACGACGAAAGACGATTTTGGTGGGTTCAGCACAGAGAAGAAGAACGAAACGGAAAGTCATCTAAAAAGAACAATGCCACAGTTTACACACTACCGCCAGGTTAGGTTTTGTTTTTCTATATACACCCCCCAATATCCGGTTGGCATCTAAGCACACCATCCAAACTGAGCAGCATCCCGTCATGCCATCCTTTGAGATGAAACTTTTAATTCTAAGATGAAAGCAAACATGCTACTTCACGTGGATGGCCGCCACAATAACGCATTGTTACTTTGTATCATCTAGAAGACGTGCTAAAACGTATTAAGTTACTTTAGCGAAATTTCCGCAATCAAAGTTAAAGTCGACCCGGGAAAAGGAAATTAAATTGAACAAGTACTGGGAAACATTCTACCTCCGTAATTGCACCGCACTGTGCCTTCCCACACCCGACAGGTGGAATAAATGCAATTGCCCAAAAACTTCTTTGAGATTCGCGAAATATATTCCATATAAAAACCATTTAGATTATAGTTCAAGCTTAAGTAATAAAACTTTAATTGGATGTTATATCTTTATCGTTTGGTTTAAGGATTAGTTAACACAAACATATAAAAATATACTTGATATAGTTGATATTTGCACAGCGAGAGGTATGTAGTAAGACTTAGTCAGCGATAGTGTATAATACTTAATTATATTGTATAATAAAATTTTTGCAAGAGACGTGCTTGCAGCTATGAGACTATATAGTGTTTTATGGCTCTTGTTTTTAAAATCCGTATCATAGTAAGAAACTAGAATTTCGTTTCATTATTTGTACAATGATGTGGTATTTAAAAGAAATGACTACTCCAAATATCAAAATATCTTAAAATTATACATTGCAAATAGTAAACAGTGCACTTTATAGCAAATAAAATACGGGTAGGTTAAGTTCGATTGGTGTGGGGCTACCTAGAAAGACACACTTAGGGCAATTTTGTTACCACGTAGCACAGGAGGCCATAGTTATGCGTGGGATTTGAACCCACAGTCTCAGGGACGGTAGTTCAGCACTCTAAAAACTGAACTAACAGAGGCCCCCAAAATGCTACCCGCACTAAATATCTTTATAAAATACCCTACCCTCATACTTTCGTAAATATTTTTTAAATTAAAAATAGATTACTACTCGTATTGCTTTTCAGTATAATTCAGGTGTATTAAATAAGCATTATCTAAACATGATATACCAAAATCCTCATTAAACTTGTATGCAACTTCCCATGATAATAAATGAGCTTGTATTATAGTATTTTTTTAATACACAATACCACAATACGTTACCTATGAAATTTATTTTGTAGGACATTACGAAAGCACTATAAAAACGTCCGATTCGTATGAGTGCTTTATTCGAAGACAAATCAGGCTGTTGACCGCGCTAGCATGCATCGTCTACATGCACAAATTAATAGACGATCAGGGTCATCAAGCTTAGACTGTTATAACAGAGTTTGTATAGATCGATTACGTATATGTAGTCGCCAGATCATGTTCGATGCAGAAGGAGTATGATAAATTTCCTTTTATTTATTTTTAGGTAAACTGTTACGGATACGGCTATAATTTATTTATAAACTTATTTACAATACAGTCTACTGAGTTTATCTTTTACAAATTATGCCTTAACTAACTGAATCAAGCAAAGAAAATATGAAAAATAAAATAAAATAACTAAAGCTAAGCTAGACTTAGATTAAATAAAAGTTTCCTAAATTGAGAACGACTTATGCAGGACGTTTTCATCATAAAAATAGTTAAACTCATTCGAGCAATATTCGTAATTAATAAATTATTGGTGAAATGGATTGTTCAAAAAGTCGTCTGCGCTTTTTTGTACCTGACCAATAATTGAGCGCTCTTTCTTGTTAACACTTAACGTAAAAACCGAAACCAAAATTGGTACAATTTGGTCGAGTTTTTCAATTGCATTTATAGTTTAGACATGGAGTCAAACGCCATATTTTACTTTATCACTTAAAAAAAGGGAAAAAGGCAATTGAGGCATAAAGTTTACGGCAGAAATGTGATTAAAAAGCGTCAGTTCCAAAACTGGTTCAACCGATTCCGTCATAGCGATAAATCGTAAGGGTGTGGTATTTCACCACGATAATGTCAGGCCACACATAAGTTAAGTTTGGTCACTCGGCAAAAATTGATGCAGCTTGGTTGTATAGCCCACACCTTGCGCCATTCACACTTTCGTGTATTTTGCTCTTTGCAGAACTCATTAAATGGTAAAACGATTGTTTCCGAGGACCTCATCAAATAGCACCTGGACAAATTCCTCGCAGAAAAAAATAGGACGTTTTATGAACGCTGAGTTGCCTGAGAGATGGAAGAAAGTCATCGAAGAAAATGGCCAACAAGTTGTTGATTTATTTTCATTACTTATAATAAACAAACGCACATTAAAATCAAATGGAAAATACGCAATGACTTTTTGAACAACCTAAAACATTTAGATCGAAGAGAAACATTTGGTACTTCTTATGTTAAACAAAACTAGCAATTCAGATGAGCATATTCTGTAATACAAAATATCCCTCACAAGCATTACAGCAAACATTTTCTTTCTTAATTCGGGATATTGCAAACGTAAAAGCATCCAATTCACTTTATAATCAATTAAGTTACTTTCCAAAGAAATTTAGTTGTTTGATCAGTTAAAAGAGCTGTACTTAGTATATAAATCAGTGTCAAATTTTTTCTATGGCAATTTGTCTAGAATTACTAGACTAGAAGTATGAACTACAAATTAACTTGAGACGAATTGAAAAGGGTCATATTCAGGATATCATTTATCGAAGATATATGTATAAGTTTTGTAAAGAAAATTCAACTATCAGTCCTAATATACCTAAGGTTCTGTATCTTTAGGGTATAATTTGAAATGAATTTTTCAGGGAAGACCACTTCCAGAACGTCCTGAAACTACACAGTTCATTGGTCCAAGTCAGGACGTTTCAATTTTTATCGGTACCACTTGCGCAGTTTAGTTCACAGAGTATCATCAACTATTATAAGTTATCGTGTAGAATTTTCTATATCAAGGGTTTCCTTCTACCCTTGGCGTTTTTTTTTTATTTTTTTTTCTACCGACAAACTCATGTAATTTTTCCACTACACAAATGGTAGAACTGCAGTCCCACTAGTGCGCTCCGAGCAAAAACTTTTGAGGAAATTTAAAGTGAAAATATTGGCTCAGCTGTACCAGTCCTCAACGAGATATTTCCGGAGGGCATGTAATTGAATATACCCGGCATAAAGGAGATTTTCCGGCCATACACGGGTATAGCTTTCGGTAGTACGCAATATACTCCGTCTCGGGCGTCTTATTGATCCCACCCGCGGCGAGGTAGGTACATAATTTAATATAGCTCATCGCCCCGGTACTGTTCCGGCAGCGCTCAATTCGATTTAATTCAGTTCATTACCTTGGGCTAGGGTACACGGTGTGCGGATTAATTCACTTCACATACAAATTAGCCCCCCCCCCCAGACTGTACCTTCGGGATTGGAATTTTTTCGAATAGAAAATGAACAAAAAAATTCTTACATCCCCTATAGAAAGTGAATGTTTTTCGTGAAACTTGAAGATGTTTTTGGACAACTGCATTTTCTTTTAGATTTCACGTAAAGGTATTCGAGGAAAATGTGCAGATGTATAGGGACATTTGCGGAACTTGTTCAATTTACCTAATTTCGTTACTCCGAGCGATTCCTATTTTGTTCGTGGGAATTTCGTTAAAGTAAATTAAAATTTGTTTTTTTCAATCCTTTTCTTAGATACAAAGCAATAATGTAGAATTGTAGAGTTCTATGCACGGATATGCAAATGTTTTAATAGAAATAGAATATGCATGCAATTTTCAACTTAATTTGAAGTACGAATATAACACCAGGTAGCGCTTTTAGTTTTTCAGAAGATGTATTTTATAATTAGATATACTCTGATTCAAAACTCTCTTATTTCATATGCTTTAACATTTAATCTAATATTTTAAAATCTAATCATATAGGCCCTTCTTACCGCCCCTTTTAGCATGGGTTTGTGAAAGGAAAATAAACCACAACGATCCTACTAGAATTTTCAAATTACTGTTTGTGTACTATCGAATTTGGTAAACAGTGTGATTGCCTTTAGCAAAGCTTTTAACCGGATTAATCACCGTATTTTTGTCTACAAGTTGTCTATCTTGGGATATCCTGCTAGTTTTGTCGACTGGATCAAATCTTATTTATCCGATCGTACTCAATGCGTTAATTTTTGCGGTACAGTTTCTCAATTACGTCTGGCATACCTCAAGGTAAGCCATCTTCGTCCTCTGTTATTTATTTTTTTATATTAATGACTTATTTTTCATTCCTACCCAACCCTCCCTACCCACACCTTACTTAGAATTTCTGACGATTGTGACTGTGATTCATTAAACTCTGACTTAGACGTATTTCATAAATGGTGTTCTGTTAATTGTCTTTTACTTAATGTAAGTAAGTGTAGTACGTGTATAATTTTCTCCCGTAAAAAGATTCCGCCACTTTTCGACTATTCAATTAGTTGACACTCCCTTTCCTGGATGGCTCATCGTTTTCTTTTGATGATTAAATCAAGTTCATTCCTTTCAATGCTAAGATTCGTCAAAAGATGATCTAAGAAATTCGATGATCCCAACATCCCACTCGTCTTCTGTATTGTACTTTTTCAAGACCCGTTTTTTTGGGCTTTTACAGGGCAGATTCTTGAGATTTGCTCTTTGCAATCTTCCCTGGAAGAAAAATTTTGTCTTGCCTTCGTATGCCGATAGAATTAAGCTAATTTCTCTCGACATGTTAAAGAATAGACGTAATATCTGCAGTGTAGGCTTTCGATTGTTTGCAGGGTGCTATTGATTCTTCTGAGTTATTGTTTCTTTTCAATATCTCGATTTCTGCATGTACCTTGAGAAATAATGTCTTCCTTTATATTCCATACCATCGTACTAACTATGATTTTAATGAGCTTGTGACCTCGATGTCGCGCTCGTTCAATTTTAATTTCTCCGATATTAATTTCCATTTATTTAAAAACCTTACTAAATCGTATCCAATTTATAGTTAATGATTAATAACTGTTCATAAAAAATTAATAAATTACTCTTAATGTAATTTGATACTCTTGTAACTAAAGAATTAAGACTGACTATAAAATTATTTGATATTCAAAGAATGCTTGAAATCTCTAAGGAAATTATACCCATATGGGTAGAAAACTTTAGTTTTAAGTAGTTTACGATGTGAAATTAAATTTAATTATTCGGCCTTAGCTTTTATTTCGTTCTTGCGAGATTTTAAATTCTTAAATATGTTTTAAAAGTGGTTCCAAAGTTTTAAGAATTACGACTATGGAACAAAAGACAATTCAACATGGATTTGTGTGAATTTTTAAAATTTCTGAAAAAAGTTTTTATACTTTTGACAAATCCACAAAGATTACCTTGGATTAGCCGTAAAAATCTGTGAGCCAACGAGAGCTTTTACTGAATTAACAAATTTTTTTTTTTTCAGAAAGTCCATACCGTTTCGCATCACTCGAATTATTTTGAGTAAAAGCGACGACCTCTTGGCACTCATTCTGGGGGGGTGAACAAAATCCCAATTTTCACTCATCTTCCCCATCGGTGCTCAAGAAATGGTCTGACATGACCTTTGCGGGAATAATATGGATTCATTAAGGTGGATTAACTCTGACCTTTCTTTGTGTCACTTCATGGAAAGCCAAAAGAGAAGGCGCACTCCTTACTTTTTTTTTCTTGTTAAAAAAAAAAGAAGCAAAGAAAAGCTAAAAAAGGGAATTTTCCCTTGTAGCGATTTTATTCTGTGACAAACCTGAGATCCTTTGGGCGTTTTCATCTTTGAAGGTTCGTAAAGAAAATTCGACTTTGTGGGAATGGAGTTTATTTTGATATTTGCACCTTGGAGTTTTCTTTCAAAACACCTTCGAATACTTCGATTTTCTTGTCCGCCTGAGTTTTATGGGTTTATGCGGAAGGTACCAGGCAGTCGAAAGGCTGTGATTTTAAATCCATTAATCACAGGAAAAACGGTGGAAATATTCGAAAATAAAAAGAAAAAAATTCTCAATCCGCACCGCGGCACATTTTCAAACTCCCCAATTTTAATTATTGGGAGGTAATTTTTAATTAATGGCCCTTCGGTAGGCAGCAACAACTATAGCCGCTCCTGGAGGAAATATTTATCCCGACGAGCATATTTATCCTGAAAAAGTTATTCATCTGAGTGCATTTGTAGGTCACTTTGTTCGCATGAGTAGGATTGCGCAAAAACGTTATAATGTGTCTGTCCCGGGCCCGGTTTCAGTGCCGGAGCTGAGACTTGGTTTGGGGCCCCGGGGCGGCGGCGGCGACAAAGCCCCCCCCCCCCCCCCCCTTACCCAAACTTGGTGGCCTGAGGGTACGCGACAAGAGGACTATGCCCCAAATGCACCGACGCCACTGCCTATGCTATACTGCTTGTGCTATGCACAAGATATGCTGAAGTTAAACTGAAATTTATTGTTCTATTGCACACAGATCCATTTGCCATGCAGCGCCATGCAAATGCAGATTTATGACGCACTACAAGTCAGACAAACATACATCCCGAGCGTGTCAGTGAAATGTCCTGTCATTAGGAGGATATCTGTGAATGTGTAACGAGAGATATGTTAATTGTTAATGCCATCGTGGCAACTACTCATTTATCACCGAATGGGTCTGTGCCTGACACCGGGTCATATCGGCAAAAACAATTTTGATGGGGCAAAGTCTAAATCCTGTTAAATTCATTTTCCCATCTGTGTCAGCTTCAGCTGGATGGTGCAATTGCAACTAAGGTGCACAACAAGCACACGCCTGTACGCTTCGACAAACTTTTACTGGACCCAAAATTCCAGTACCCCCACTCTTTATTCTGGTCCTCTTGTTCCTCATGTCGTACACATTGATTGTTTCGAAGTGTGGCAGAAATTGTCCAACGATGACAACACCACCAGTGCAAAATGTAAATTTGCCCAACAATTCTGGAAAATGTATACCCAAACATTTTTTCCTTTTTCTGCACCTCTACAGTTTTGGGAATTTTCATTAATTAGTGACCATGCATTTTGACTGGTATATAACCATCCTAATAATAACAACGGATCTTTCACCTGTTGGTAGTGCAAGATAACACAGTTGTCAACTTATGACTAACCTTAGGACACTACTCGCAAACAGTCAATTTGAAAGGAAACAGAGTAGAGGCTTCTTGAATTGAAATCTCGTTTCTGGTTTTTGGGGTAAAAGTAAAATTTGTATCAATTAGTTGTAACTTTATGTAAAACATTCTATAAAATTATATTATACATTTTACAGGGGCAGTTTTACTGGAAATACACTATTTTAAAGTATACAACTTTATTTTGCTATATGGTATATGGTTTTTTTGCTATAATATACCCCTTTTCAGAGTTAATCACTATATTTATATATTAGCACATTATGTACTAATTTCCAGGTTGAATTAAAGCCGAGCTAAAATTTTAAATATGCCATTTATTCTTAATCATATGGATAATTGTTACCAACAACTTATATTCTCTCTTTCGTTTATTTATTTATTTATTTTTGAAAATTCATCAACAAGGTTGATTACTACAGAAAATATGGAAACAAAGATATCACTTTTAACGAATCTGACCTCTAGCTATATCTCTTGATTAGTAGAAATCGTCATGTTAAAAATGGGCATTGAAGGTGCGTGACATTGGCGTGATAAATTTGTTTCATGATGAAAATGCTTACGCAAGAAATGATAGTGTCTTGCCGGGCTAGCCGGAAAATTTAATGTCCAAGATAGCGAGAAGTTTAGAGGAGTTTATGTTTTTGTTACAATCAAAGTCAAATACAATTTTAAAACTATTGCGTCGTTGGTCAAGAGATTGTAAAGTAATTACTTTTATTCGGTTCTCATATGGGGGCAAAATTAAGGGGCCACAACGCCAAGGAGGTTTTGAAGAGCGAATCTAAGAAATCTTCGATGTACTGCCTCAACACGTACGTGTATCGTAAGGGATGGGGACCAGACCAGACCAGACTCGCATATTTAAGCATTGGTCTTATAAATGTGCTGAGAAGAGTTCGGGTAATACAAGAACTCCCTAGACCAGCGCTTGACAAAGCGAAGGGTAGTCTCTGCTTTGCGAACAATGGCATCAATATGATCCCCAAACGAAAAACGGCCACATCCCAAGAACCTTTGTTTTTTCAAGTCTCTGTAGCCAGCATTTGTCAATGATATTATAGAAAAAAAGACGCTTTTCTCTATATGAATCTTTTGATATACTATTCTCTAGAAAGTCAGTTTCCCCTAAATGATTCTTTAGATATATTTGTAAAATTTTAAAACATTTAAAATAAAAATTAAAATGAGAAGAAATGTATAAAATTGAATATGACTTTTAAGATTTCATATATTTTATTAGAATTGATTAATTTCAAGGCTTACATATAACGAATGTGAAGAAATAAAGTAGTGATATTTTTCTACTTTAACGCCTACTAATTTTTGGAAATGGAATTGTGAGTCCGGAAGAAGCATACTGAGCCGCTACAGTACGATTAAAATTGATGATAATTTTCTTACATGAGAAACACATATAGGTGCATTTGACTATGTTTAATGGCAAACGGTTAAGTACATACCATTTATGAAAGCCATCAAGGTCAGAGTTTAAAAGAATGTAATCCTTTTCGCTAGATATAACCCGAAAGATCTTGCAATCATCAGCGTAATATAGAATTTTAGAATATGACAAAAATTTCGACACATCCATTAACGAATATGATAAACAAGAGGGGGTCTAGAAGACTACCTTGAGGTATCGAATCCCGAAATTCTTGTATTAAGTATTTGCCTGGATAGAAAATCTTGAAAAAGAACGGGCTGCGATCGCTCGGACAAGTGACAGCAAACCCATTTGATAATAAGAGAGGGAAACTGAAGAAGGCTGAGTTTATGGATTCAAATTTGATGATTAATTCTACCGAAAGTCTGTAAAAATGCATACCCTTTTCAATATTTGAAATGCAATAATTTGAAAATTCCAGAAAATTGGTAGTAGTGGATTTTCCTTTGAGAAAGCCATACTGAAAATACTGCAAGAAAGGCTTATAATGAAAATAAAGCGTGTCACGAAGTAAAGACTCAAATAGTTTAGCCAGACGACATAGGTTAGCGATAGGACGATAATTTGATATAAGAGTATTACTCTTACCTTTTTCGTGTAGGGGAATCATCGTCGACATTTTCCTAGATACAGGAAAATCATAGATTGAATAAATAACATAAAATAAGGGCATAGGAAAGGTACAACGTTTAATGAAAAAGGCAGAAATACTATCAGATGCATTAAAAGAACTATCAGCTAAGCTCGAGATGGAATTCAAAATCTCGTTAGTAGAACTATCAAAATTTTGAATTTTGGAGTTTGGGTGCGTACGTAATTTCTAAATCGTGAATGTTTTCGAACTAAAAGGAACGATCTGAAATTTTCGTTCGACTCATTAAATAATGAAGTTACGTCTCCTTTTTTTTTATTTATGAAAGCAAATGGAACATCACCTTGATATTAATGGCAAAACCAGCAGTAGCATCACATGCGGTACTGATCAAAAAGTTTAATGAATAAATCATCAAACGAAACAGTTCCGGAATCGTAATTTACGGGAAACGTCGCAATCACCCAAAATTCAATGGTTGTTCACAGTGTGCGTCGGAGATAAAGTCACTTCGACTCTTTAACGCAAACATATTAATTACGTGAAATTTTGTTAATTAATGCCCCTGCCCAGCATCCAGGCCGCAAGCACCATCATACGCCCCATTGGGCGTTTATCGCGCGAAACCCTCTGTATATACCCGGCCGTGCTTGGCAAACAATTTAAATAATCTTTCAGCGATCTGATAAAATTTCAATTAAACCAGAAAATTTCCATCAAAAATTCCAGTTTAAATGCGTTGCATATTTCTTGTTTTTCAATAAATCAATTTTCGCCTTTCATAACTTTCTGCCGTTCCAACGTTTGAATATTGGCGCGAGAGTTGTGTTCATGAGTGGGGAAAGGGTTCCTTGGGTGCTCTTTAAATTTTGGTAACCGATATCGACCATTCCCCTCCGCTTCGCTATGGCCTGATGGGTACAGGATCCTTCGGCAATTACGCCACCGGAGAGAGTCAAAAGTCAAAACCTTTTTGCCAATTTGTAAATCACGTAAATTCCACTCCCTCTTATCCTAATTAAAATCAGGAGGGATAATTAATACATTCTCAATGTATTTATGCAAATATTTCGTGAGCACTTCCTCTGTGCTCCCCGGTAGAACCTCGTCCCAGCAGGCACGACTGAGTTAGTCCAGTGGAAAGAGCTCTCTAGCCCTTAATTAATAAGAAACCCACCCTTACTAGGGGTGAGAGGTTCTAGAGAAGGATCGCCTTTCAAAATATCGTTACTGAATTTGGAATTTCGCCCACTGAATCGGCTGCTTTTCGAACGAAGTGGACAAGAAAAATGAAAGGAAAGGGAACAGGAAGGTTTAGAATAGGGAAAGGCGAGAGAATTTGTTTTGATTTTGTGTAAGATTACAATTATGAATAATGTTAACACAATTGAACTCGAAATTTACGCGAAATGAATGGAGAAAGTAATTTTGCTATTTGCAAGGAATATGGAAACTTTCTTAAGTTTTGAGTAATGGTGGCATTGGTTCTTGTCTAATTTCGGGGTTTTCTCAATTTTCTTTAGAAGTTATAATTTGTTTACTTTATTGCTAGTCTTTTAGTCGGTTTTAATATTTACAGCAGCTATTTAATAAGTTAGTCACAAAAAAAATAAATAGACGGTCGTGCCTTCACAATCATCAAAAGCCAGGCCTACAAATTCAAATTAGACTCTCATTAACGTTTCAGTTATACACTCTTCAAAAAAACCTATGCAAACAATCGGAGTTATAATTAAAGAAATAATAAATTTGTAACAAAATAACTATTAATTTATGGTTTGATTTGTTAAGAGTAGCAATTACCAGCATTTTTGATGTTCGTTTATGTCAAAGAAAAACTGATAGATAATTCAAATATGATTTTTTCGATAGCATTAGATTTTTAAAAAAGGAATTATGTTTAACTATTTTGAGTTTATTTTTAAAAATTTGAATTTTTTAAAAGAAATGATATTGTGGCTCACATATGTAAAACTTTGAGCTTTAAAATATTCCCATAAAATACGAAATAGGTGGAAATTTATACCTTAACCACTAAACATGTCACTATTATTGACGTACGAAGGACATTCGTCTGTACTTTTAAAGGCCTTTGAAACGTTCATCGAGTGTAATTGTGTATTAATTTTTGATTAGACAAACATTATTCGTAATTGTCTTCTACGTTAATGATCTTTTCGCCAAAAAAAATATAAATTTATCAAAAGTTAGAATAAAATCACCATAACTATTCATTCCATTAGTAATCATGGTAAGTGAATGTAAAAGGTACAATTTACTTTGATTGATTTAAGTGATTGAAACAATGGACTAAACCCCGAAAATAGCTCGAAATCGATGTAAAGAGCAAAAAGCCAGGCATTCAATTTCATATACCTGTAACTTTTCATGCTATCCCTGAATTATATCCCCATGAGAGTCACTGATTTATAACTAGGTGCGTCCTTTTCTATACACTTTCAGTTTTTATCTTCAATCTGAGAGTGAAGTCAATAAGAGGAAAGGTAGGATGATATAACTTCCTCGTTCAAGCATCAAGTTTACCTGAGCGAGCGATAATCGAGCTCTCTAGGTGATAAAATCGATTACAACGTCTATTCCTTAGACGGAATCTAGAATATCTCATACTATACATGTTCTGATAGAATCAATTGAGGCTCATAGAAGCGGAATTAAAGTCATTTTGCAAAAGTTGAAGCTTGTCGTAGAGCATTGATTTGATCGAAGAGAGACAAGCGAACTTATTTTGCATCAAATCTAAGTAAATTAAGTGGAATCGTGTACACACGTAGGAGGGATACTTAAATCAATGGTACGTAATGTTACAAATTTCTTGTCTACGTTAAGTTTTTCCTGAATGCATTGTGAGGGATTTAGAAGTTTTGAAAAGGTGTACAAAGCGAGACCCTGTGAGATATGAATAATGGGAAAAGTTATGGTCAGAGGCAACTCTGCAGTAGTAAGATATTTGTATTTATTTTTTATTAAAATAAAATATAGTTGCTGAAATTTGTTCGTTTTTAATGAACATATTACGTTGAGGTAAGTTCAAAATGAATATCTTTCTGGTACCCCAAGGTGTAAGACCTCAATCCCCTTTTGGGTAATTCATCATCTAGAAAGTTGGTTGGGTATTTGAAAACGTTGGAAATTGTGATGATGCCGAGAAGAGAGATGACAAATGGACCTCGATTCGGTCAAATAAGGTCGTAGAAGACATTTTGACTGTTTCTTGGCGCTTAAGTATCTTTTACCTCTCAAGGTTGCCTCAAGGCGGCTCAAAAGAATCTCCTTAAAATGTCACCAGTTTGGTAAGTGACATCATTTATCATGACGGCTGTGACAACCCGGATACCTCAGGGTAGAGGCCCATTTAGAAGGTTGACGGTTGTAGTTTATACCATCGTGCTAACTAGCCCGACTCGAGTCGACAGTGCCATTTCATTTAAAACCCCATCATCTCCCCCTGTTAATAACCCCGGTAAAGCTGTTGAGGTGCCCGGACCAAAATAGAGCTAATCAATAATTTGCTGGTCACGAAAGAGCCACTATTGGGGCCAACATTTTTTACCGTATCGGAGCCTCAGAGTTTCTGGGTAAATCGCTTAATTTGGTTCTGATGTTTCGTTCGCGCGGAGCGATATAGCGAAAAAATTTTACGACATCTGGCGAATGGCAGCCAGGGGGGGGGTGCTCCCTCAGTTCGGGAAATATGAGGCCTGCAAAAGAAAAGCACATTTCCATCGACTGGCTTCTGCCAGTGGCAGATTTATGCCCTTGCCGTGAGTTTTCCAACCCTACCAATGCTGTTTTCTCCTCGTTCCCCTAATCCTCAACCGCAAAGGGTGTTTTCGAATGACTAATAACCGCCCTCGTACGCTTTCGGAACTTGGAAACTTGGAAAACAGTGCGATTTCGCTTTTGTATCCTATGGATTTTTTTATTTTTTTCTACCTTTGCTCGTACAACCCTAACAAGGAGGGTTAGCAACCTTTTCTCGAGTGCACTTACACTTGTCGGCATGATGCGGGCTTTTCTCTCAACCACAAAGCAAGCAAAATTCCAGTGCTCCACAACTGGGAATCTGTGGCCCCAGTACCACACCCTCGCCATGTCACCTCACCGTCCCCACCGCAAATGAGGGCTCATTTATATATGACATGTCTGATTATTTTTGACTTGGCTGCTTTCTGCTAACCTTTTTTCAACTTACACACCCAGGTAAACGTGGCTTTAGTGACTTATGCAAATGAAATGAATTCCTTACGAGTCCCATCGTGCTCCAACGCAACAACATTGCACCTGATGGTGGCACTAGAGCATGGGGTGCTCTAGAGTTGTTGCACTAAACGTTAATTAAGGGAACTGATTAAGAAGACATGACCTGGGTAATGAAAGACCCCCCCCTCTAGAAAGCTGACAAAGTTTATGGATTCTTAATTCCGAAGTGTATTACTTCACGCGCCCCGAGAAGAGTTCCCGCGGGGCACTATGGTAAATTTCCCTTTTCTCCTTCCACCGGCATTTTCTTCTATCCACTTGCAATCTTGCATATCTAAAGAAGGAGCCTTAGAAGAATTATCCCAGCCGAAGAGCGAATCTTTACTTTACTTCGCAAGCTTATCACTCTTTTGCAGTGCAATCTTGTCAGTTTTGCACGGATTCTTTTAGATAAGGCAAAAAAAAAAAAAAGAGCACAAGAAACGACTTAAGTGCGGAAGAAACTTGTAAAGATTTAAGTGTAGCTTCTGAAGGATGCACCGATAAGTTGAGAAATATTATTCTGGATACCTGACCCTAATTCCTGTTTAACAAACTCCCCAGAGGAATAAAAGCTTTATTTTTTAGAAATTAAATTTAATTTATATATTTTTTGGGAAGCCAATTTTATTTTATTACTATCATACTTTTAAAACTATTTGAAAGAAAAATGTTTAAACAATTTAATTTATTTAAGATATCATAAAAGAGGTATAAATGATATCAATTGGAGTTTTCATTACAAAATTTGAGCCTTAATTTTGAAAATTTCAAGAGTAAAGTAGAAATATTATTAACCTTCCATTTAGATTATAAGAATTTAAATTTCGTATAAAACATGGTTTAAAATAAAATTTATTAGGACGGTAAATTTGTTGTCCTTTGTTTTATTAATAAATAATTAATAAAATTATGCAATTGAACTCATTTAATAGTTCCATCATGTTATAGACATTTAACTAGTTAACTCTGGGAGTTACTTTTAAAAGACCTTCACTGAGTGCATAATTAAAATCAAGCAGGGTTGACTATACACACCGAATGCAATACAAACGATCCCCACGATGAAATGATAAGGATTTCATTTTTATTAGATAAAAATTAATAATTCAATGTTAAAAAGGATAAAATCTAGTAACAGGGTTGTTAAATGTTATAAAAGTATCACGTTGTTATAACAAACCCAAAATTACCAAAGGTCTTCATAGCTCGCGTAATTACAATATGAGATACTCGAGGAATATACTCAAATAATTTTGTAGGGAATAACGCCTATATCAAATAATTAATCCTATATATATTTTTTAATTTATAGCAGGTTTATTGTTAATATAAAGTAAATATCTTCAAAAATCTGCATTAAATCACACTGAAATTTATATTGAATTGTAATTTTTTATTCTCCACGACGTGTATACATGTCAACCGCACGGCAATAAAGTTTTAGATTGATACACGTCGAACACAGTTAACTGAGTAATTCAATTCAAAAATTTTAAATGAGTCAAATAGAAATGAATTTTTTACAATTCTAAGAATCAACTTGAAATCGAGTGATTTCAATTTGCCTTTCGTACTTAAAAGACGCCAATAACCAATTATTCCTTCTTTTGATATGACTATAAATAAGAAATCAAGGACAAGTATGGTGATGGTTTCTCATAATCAATGTTATGTCGCTTTATTACCTTTAAAATTTATACGAAATATAAAATTTTGTATCCCTGACATATCTAAAGGATAAGAGAAATTGATCGAAAATAGTGATAGAATTTTCATTAAAACTGTTTGTCTATTTATCGTGATGTTTTGTAATGTATACAATAAATTTTATATTTACCCAATGCAAATGTAGTACAGCCAAGAGAGGGAAAAACTAGCTTATTAGGAAAATACTCCGAAATGAAATGAACTAAATGAAATGCCCTAAGTTAAATAAACGAAGAACCTTATAATTTTATTCTTAGTAATTTTTAGTAATTTTGTACAGATGATTAGAGGAATGCTTTCATATTCTTTATAAATCTAAGTGTATTACTATTACATATACTGAAAATTACTATTAATAATTCATGTTTAAAAATTTTATTATGATTATTGCAAAAGAATCTGAGACATCGTAAGGATCCTCAAGAGTTTAACAAGTTTAAAGTTCATCCAATACTATAAAATCTAAAAATTTAGGTGAACATCTGCTGAAAATCAAAGGTACTTTTAACAAATCTTTAGCAGGGTCAAGGATCATCACCTCTTGAAATCGTCTTAGGTGAAGGAGTCATGATACCCGGGTGACATAGTCCAGCTGGCTGACCCATGTTCAATGACTCCTTAAGCTTTGATTGCCTGATTGGGTCATCGTCTATTCGAATTAATTCGCATAAAGCCCTCCTGAGCTTCACAATGCAAATGAATTTATTGCAAGTTGGACCTGCTCCCACTAAAGACAGAATCTACTTCTAGATGCCATTCATTTGCTCTGACCTACGACAATTACGAACAATTGCTTCATTTGTCTTTAGTCCCAAGCATACGGCAGTGGGCCTAAGGCTCTGTGGGGGCTCTTTGTACCTTCGGTATGTAGGGTTTTGTTAATGCAAACATTCAGAGAAAGCGGCTATTATATGAATCGTATTTTTTTTCCTTTCGAAAAAAAACCTTGCGGAATATTTGCTTTGCCGCCTCGGAATCTTTAAAAGGATTCTTTGCTCTCTTTTATTTATTTTTATATATATTAATATATATATATATATTTTTTGTTTTGTAATAGAGCACATTCCCTTGACCACAAAAAGTTAAACGTTCGCCGTCCTGAGTATAAATGTAGGACTTGTTATTAGTACTGCGTCGCACTATTGACCCAGCTTGGAGCCTCATCCGGGGTGTCTCCCGTCTCATATTTACTCGCGCTATATACAGAGATGAGATAAAGGAATATAAAAATATAAAAATTCCCTGTAGCCTATTTCGTGTGAGTTTTTCTCCCCATTTTCATTATTATCTGGACGCTTTTGTATATTCCATCTCAGAGATTTCATTCAAAAAGGTGTGCCCTAGCCCTCCTTTTTTTTATCCGGGCAACATGGGCACATCGAAAAAAAAGGGAGATGAAATTCTTTTACAAATTTCTACCAACGGATGCTGCGATATACCCAATGGAGACATCTATTCAATTTACCTTTCCGCGTGGATGCCTCAAGTATTTTATTTCCTGTCCCATTTTTCTGCCGTGTCTAAAGGACGAAAGTGCATAAAAGTCACCATCAGACTATGCCTTTTTGCTTCCCACATTCCCTTATACCATTCGTATCCTTTAAACCAAAACCACCACCTCGCATCCCTATTTCTGGGATGGTGGGAATTGCAGGCTACGTTAGGGACACGAGATTACACGGTTTTCAAATCCATATATCCTTATCCGGCCCACCGTCGACCCAACGTGTACCCATCAAACAACCGTTTTACTCCCTACAAATGGACAGGGGGATGGGATGGCAAGAGGACGAAACGCACGGGTGTATGGCCCTGCCGTACTTTGCCTTAGCCCTCCGGAGAATATACAAAACCTGTGTCAAGCAATGGGAAGCGGAAACGCCCGTGGATACCATCTTATGAGGTCTGATGACTGCGGCGGTTTATGTAATAAACCGAATGGCACGTCCCGATTCAGGTCCTAGTCCCGGTCCCAGACTGCGGGGGTTTTTTACCCCCTGTGTTTGGGTTTTGTTTCACCCTAGAGTTACCTCAAGAGCAAGGTAACATAGCGGATAGATGGATCGACGGCAGGTGTCTGGATGATGGGATCCGGTTGCGGATCCAAGCACGGGATCGAAGGGTGCCCGGTTTCAAGGTAATATTGATTTTTTTTTTGTAAGATGTCGTTAGCGAAAAGGGCAGACTAACGAGCGAAGGCTTCACTCGCTTGAGTCCCGCAAAATTTATATTCATTTGTATTTGGAAGAATTTAATATGGGACTGCACCCCGTCGTTGTAGCGTCACTCTGACGATGATGATGGCGATGAAACGCTTAAAATCCGTCGCGGTACAGGCTCAGGGCAACCGGGAGCATCTTATGGTGTGCTATATTAAATTCAAAATCACTCAGACATGCAAATGACTCCCAAGTGCTTAATTCATGCCGGCTTCAGACTGAATATTACGTGAATTTAGAATCACTTAAGCCCAGCTCTGGCGTTACTCGAGACTTTATTATGTAACATTCTCGGGGAAAATGATTTTTCATTAAGGCAGTATGGGTGAGGGATTTTCAAGTCCGCGTTTCTGATTATCGCCGGTTGCATGCAAGAGGCTGCTGACGTTGCGCACCGTACCGCCCCCGCCGGGGCTGCTTGCCCTTTCACCTAAATCACTCTTAACTTAAATAAGAAAAAGAAGGGGTGCTTTATTCATCTTAGGGACTTAAGTATGGCGCGACTCATAAGGACCAAAATGGGGAAAAAAAGGAAGGGGGATGGAAAAAGTTTTTGAATAGTTTTCAGAATTGTAAACAAATTCCTGTTTTTCGGAATTTTGCCAACGACTCAAACATACAAACAAACTTGACAATTTAATTGGAAATGCGCATTCATCCTGGCAGAAGTGTACTGGATGTATAAAATTATGACTGCGGTTAAAAATGCTCACAGAATTTTTTGCACTATTTATGCACTGCTGGACCAACTTATTTTATTACTCCCTGGCTCCAACTTGTTTACCATCAGATGCTGGAAATTGAGAATGTAAGGGAATTTAATGAACGTGATTAAAGGGTCCTTAAAAGTTAAATGGATGCAATTTAACGTTTTTTGGGGTAGTTATTAAGCAAGTTCTTGAAATTTTAAATGGGAAGATGTCTAGATATTTGTCGGGACTGTCTGTCGCCACTTTTACTAAAAACCAACTTAATCTTAAGGTAGAAAGTTTGAAAATTTTTACAAATAAAAAATGCCACATAGTTAACTTTTTCAGTATGTAAAATGAATATTTTCATTTGTTTCATGTTTAAGGTAGTAGGCGAATTTTAAATTATTGTTGAGAACAAAACCTTTTACTATAATAGACAGCTCCAATTAGTCAGAAGAGCTTTAACCTTTAACATTTTATTGTTTCCCAGCATTAAGTAGACCGCCTCCACCTGTATGAATTGTATCCTTTTTTCGGAAAGTTTACGGTCAGCATTGTAAAGTATTTCAAATTAAAATTTTACCATGATGTTATAATTTCAATAAAATGCTCCATTAATTCGGAAGAGTATTTCACAGTAAAATCCGGAGGCCAGTCGTATGTCTTGTATAAAACAAATACCGGCGATAGTACTATGACCGCATGGTTTTACATTACGGAAAAGAAGAAAAGGTTTGGCACTGTGGTCAGGGTGATTTTCTAAAACGCAAATAAATTGGGTTCAAGTGATAATTTGCCGGGGAGCAGCGATTAAGGGGGTTAAAAATAAAGCGTATTCTAATGTGAGCTGTACGCCACATGAATTACCGGCCCCGAACCACTAATTTGCACTTTTGTTATCTCTTAGTTTGGCCACATTTCACCCCCCCCCCCCCAAAAAAAAACCGGATACGGCAGTAAATCCCCAAAGGGATGGAATGGGGATGGGTACAGGTTTATTCCGCTCCGGGGCACGGCTGTACAGACCTAGGGCCGCAGGAAATGTTCATGCAGCTTGCACATTTTATACCTGTTATTGTTTTAGAAATTGTTCCGTAAATTATGGTTTTGTACAAGGGCTCCAGGCCTCGAAGTGGCTGAATTTGTTTTGCGAACAAACTCACACATACACAAAAACACACACACACACAGGGGTATGTTCACTATCACTATCATGCCATACAACAGGATGAGGGGATTCAAGAGTTTGGAAGTCACAGGGGCAGCAATGGCGGCAAAGTTGCTTTATGTTTTAAGGGGTCAGTCTGGGGGAGGCTCACAGTCGTGAAATCTGTTTGAAAATTCTATTTACCCCTGGACTACTGCCGGACTGGGGCCAGAAAGCCTTTGCCCAGTCTTAGGCAAAACTCCTAAACAAATTTCGTGCGCTCCAGTTGCTCTGGTCGGGAGCAATTGAAACTTTCAAATAATTTTCCCGACCTTCTACATGCCCAATGGCCTAAAGTTTCAGGCATTGTACAAGGAAAAAATAAATAAAAGGAAAAATAGAATAAAAAAAAATATAAATAACAACGGACAGAAGCTAGGGAACGCTGAAATACATGCTGTCCACTTTACGATACATTAAGTTAGATCGAAACAAATTTTTTTGGGGTGATCTCAGTCAAAATATTTCTCCCGGATGGCGCCAATTACCAACTCCATCACCTATCCGTTTAGACATGACTATCCAAGAAATTTTATATTCTATCATATTTTTTTCCTTAATACGAGTATAACAATTTTATTGAATAAAGAAAATGACTGGTACCGAATTATAGCTTAAAGCAGAGTCGTCTTAATCATATTGGGGGCGATTTGCGAAAATCAGACTTCCCAACAAAGAAAAACAATAAAGTTTAATTTTTATGTTCCATTTTTTTTTATTTAATAATGTAATGTAATGCTCTACAATCAAATTAGGTACATTTTCAAATATCAAATTCAATTTTTCGGGCTTATAAGATGCCAAATTTTTTAATGATATCGTCTGCTTTGAAATGTACTTTCGATTCGATACTTATTATGGGCAAATTTCTTAATTAGAAATTCGAACAAAAATACTTGAAATTGTTGCGTAGATATAAGTAAAATATAGGTACATGAAACGTGAGATTTACAATAGAAATTGCTCGAAAAGAGTAAATCAGTGTAAATCAGAATGAAAATGAAACCAATGATCATATCGATGTCAATTATAATGTTTCGGATGCTCTGGAAAAGTTATTTTACCACCATTAACTAAAAATCCATATTTTAAGTCATTATATGATGGCTTTATTTCGAATAATCAAATAATTAAGAGAAAATCGAAGAATTATTTCTCTAGTATACGAATGCAGCATTTGCCATAGTCAGTGCGCAAGCAAATTGTTGTGTTTTGCACATAATTTTAAAGGGATTTTTACCTTACAATGGAAATGTATAAATCATCTCTTTGTAACAGAAAAAATACTATAACGTAAAAATGGATCAATTAGACAATTTAAATGTTTTTTTTAATTAAGTATTATAATAAGTTTAGTTTATAAATTATAAGATGTGTCGCAAAAAAAGATATTCATTCATTTTCTTTTCATATTGAACTGTAATAAGAATAAAAGTGGTCGATTTTTGACCGACTGGGAATCGTAGTGTATATAAAAATCGAATTGAAAAAAAACACGCTATTACACACCATTATCCGTGTATTATATAAATACAATTAAAAAAGTAGTCACCGTTACAGATAACGCCTAAAAAATTGAACTTATTTAATTTACGTTAACAATCTGGAGCCATATAACCGAGTTACTAATTTCAGAATTGAAATTACATTTCATCTAGAGTACGCATTTAAAAAGTTTTCTATTAAAAAGAAAGAATTTTTGTATTTCGAACAATACGTGTATTGATTAAATTTCAATAAAATGTTTTTAATTACTTTGATAAAAGTTCTTTAATAGGTTAATTAAAGTAAAATTCGAAAGATGAAATTTAATTTACTTCATAGAATTGGGAATTTTATAGAGTGTACTTATAAGCTAAAATGTTGTCTTCTCTGAGTAAGTCAATTTTAAGGAATTTGAAAATGAAAACCATGTTGAATGCCCAAAAGTCCAAGGTATTGCTAAAAGAAAAAAATATAAAAGGAAACTCCGATGAAAACGAAGTCAGAAAAAGTTGAATGCATGCTGTCCATTATGCCGCACATTAAGCTAGATCGAAACCAATCTTTTGAGCGATCTCAGTGAATATACCTTACCCGGATAGCGCCATCGTTGTACTCCATCACTTCGACTTCTATCGTCTTTGAAATTCGTCACCCTGCTGAGATGCGATGCGGTGTCAAAATCTCCAGCAGTTTGCTTTTTGCCATTCTAAATCATTCAAACTGATGACATTTCGTGAAAAGTCGCGCAAATGGGTCTATTTAAAAATGTTGTTTTCGACGTCTCAAACGAGAAAGACGGGCAGCTTTACATCCACCCTGTGTACTGCTGTCTTAAGGGAAAGAAAATCCCTACCCCCCCCCCCCCCCCCCCCCCCACCTCCTACAGAGGGGATGCGCTTAAAGGTACTCCGTATATCGAGTGTGGCTCAAGTAGTTCGGGTAAGGACCCAAAACAAAAACGAGAAAAATCGGTGCAAAGGAAGACTGATTGAACTCATTACAGATTCTCACTGCAAAGTGAAAATAAATTCCACTCGATAAAGTTTATCGCAGGAATCTTTCAGAAAATTAATCATTCGTCCGAGTTGCTGGGCGACCGGAATGCGAGCGAACGGATGGTGCGCGCCTTCTGTTTGTTATTAGATGCCAATTCCGGAATTCAATGGTGAATGGTAGAAAATTGCAAGGACTTAGTTAATTACTAGCAGACAGAGGAGTATTTCTGGATGCTTCTCTAATTCCTTGAATATTCAACTGACCCCATTTTTCGGTGGGATCGACATTCCGGCCATGTTGTAGATTTGTTTTACAATTCGGTTTTACTACACGACATAATCTTTGAGAACACTGAAAGCGCTACAAAACAGTGGCTGTAAAACAGATGATGCCCCCATCCCCCCATTCCTCCCCCGAAATACCGCAGGGTTCCTTGCTTTTAGTGATGTTTACTAAAGTGAAGGGTTAAATACCCAAAATACCAAACTGAATAGCTAACATTGCCAATTTGATACAGAAAATTCAGTTAAAATTAATTTCTTATATACTAGCGAACTTTTGCTTCATTCAAACTAGGAATATTGACTATGTAGTTATCGTTAAAAGTAAAAATAATTCACGAAAGGTACATTTATTTGAAAAACAGAATACCTGAAATTAAAACATATCATTCACTGATTTGCAGTAAAGAGCAATAATCCAAATGTACTAAATTTTATGGAAAATCCTTCAATTTGGAAATGTTCGCTTATCATTTTAAAATTCGATAGTAGAAATATAGCTAAATTTGAAGATTAATCTTGTTGTTTTTTGATTTGTAAAATCAAACTTTAATTTTTAAAAAAATATTTGCTACAAATGGCATATTTTTGAAACAAAAATGAATGAATAAGTATTTTTTTAAAAAGTATATTGAAGTAATGCATTGCCAACTATGTTGCAACAGTACCCTCCTAACAGATAATCGCTGGATCAGCGATACACAATAATTTGTATATATCTTTTGTTATTAAATCTTCATATCCTTTTCAATTGCTAGAAAAGGATACTTACATAAATTAAATAAAGAGTTAATACTTCTAAAAAGCCAGGTTTCTCTTGAAATGATTTGTCGTGAAGTTAAAATTTAAGAAGCTGATCTTGACTCCAAAGTAAATGGTTTACCAATTGAGCTTCATATAGTTGTAAAAATTTCCTTAAGAGAACCATGATTGATTGAATTATGGTGATTTCAGGTAGTGAAAGAGTTTTAAAAATATTTGCGTCCAAAGAAATAATATTATAATAATTTTATGTAGTAGACGTTCTTAGATTATCGAATTGTAGGACTTAATAACTTGAATTCATGTCTGTATTGCTGCCTGTAATTTTTCGTAGTTCTAGTCTTAGTTACTTTTGTTATTTTTAACTTGACTACGATTTTGTTCTTTGTAGCTTGCATTAACCGAAATTAATCAATTTTGTAGGTATTTCTTCGCGTTGCGTTAGGAAAGTAAATCTACCTTCTTCTTAACATGGGAGGTATTAGGGTCACAAATATGTCGTGGAATTACCTTTAGAGGTTTCAGGGTCATTATTAACCTACGATTAAATTTCCAACAGTACGAAGCAAACTAAACAGTTCGGCAAGCCATGCATCGTGCTGATCGTTTGTGCATACCCAACTTGTCCACCCTATAATATAGAAATACATGTGCAACATACAACTGGTTTAATTTTGTAAGATGGTTTTTAAATAATTGCGAACGATTCATTACTCAGCACAAGGCTTGATGTTATAATTTTTGGTCTAATCGACTTACTACAGGCAAGGCTGGATGCTATCATTTTTGGTCCAATCGATCTATAACGAGCGAGACTAGAATTGTAGGTTAAGGGGTTAAATAATGAAAATAATGAATAAATAGTATCTTCTTCAATAGGCTAAAAACTAAGATATCAATATTTGAAATCAGAGATCATTTAAATCCTGTTTGGATTCGAAGTAAATTCGAAGTAAATATTTCAAATTTATAATAGAACATTGGAAATCAGCGATCCAGAAAATGTCTAAATTTGTACCTTGACTGTTGAGTTGACTGCAGAAATAGACACTTGTAATAGATCTTTTTGAGTTTATTCGGATAACACAAAATGCCCTGTGGGGGTTAATAAACTGTTTAACCAAAGGTTGAACAACTTTTCAAAGGAGATTTAAATAAATTGACAAGTGAAGAAAGAGAAGAAAGCTTTTGATCAAAATTGCAAGTAGGAGGAAGTAACGTCATTCAGATAATGTTAAAATGCGAAATCTTAGACGACCATATAAAATATTCTAAGAATTTCTTTTTACCGTTCTGAAATAAAAATAATTCCACAAAGTGATATTTGAGTTGAAATAGAAAAAAAAATAATAATATATATGACAGGCTTTCTTAAGAGTGTTGAAGCTACGAATAAGAAAGTTCTAAGAAAAATTTCGCCTTATAGAAACATCTAGGTAGGCCAGTTCACTCAAATGTCACTCAACCTGCCAACTTAATTCATTCTCAAGGCCGTTAGCATGCCAAAGGCCACGGGAATTACGAAAAAAGACACGTTTCTTGGGGTATTATTTTCGTCGGGCAAAATTTACGTCATTTCCTAGAGGAAATCTCTAAAAATGATTTCGAAGGGCCCAACCCAAAAATCATCAAAAATTGATAAGATTCGACATCACAAAGAATAGACCACGCTCGATAGGTACGCCCAGGGCTGCTATTACCACAGGTCGTGTTTTGGGTCGAATCTCAATTTTAAATGGACTGTCGGATTTAGGGTCGATGTCATCCGGCTGAGTCCAAATGATCAAGTGGACCAGAACTGAATCCAAATTACTTTGCCGCCAAAAACTACTCCGGCTAAACTATGATCACCGCAGAAATTACCATTTCAGTCAGAGGATTTCAAGGTATTCATCTGGCATTCGGGGAGTGCAATTGGAAGCCCCAATGGGGCACCATTCTGCGCCTCCTGTCGGAAAGAACAACTTTCACCTCAGTTCATAAATAATGAAAATGTTCATGTGTAAGCGCATACAGAACACAAAAAAATATTCTGCTTCATCTCCGGAGGACATGTATCCTCTCCCGCACAGGGATATGCTTCACTTTAATAATTTTTGGGAAATCTTTCTGTTACCCCGCCGAAAGTATCTTGTGGCCCAATTTTAATATTTGTTAAATTTTTAATGATCCCGAGGAGATATCGAAAAATTTTATGAGAAGCATATCTGATTGGAGGGAAATGAGGAAATAGGCCACGTCGATATGATTGCATTAAAATTTCATTCTCGATCCTCGGTGCTCGGCGCAGGCAAATGGACGGGTTTTTGGGGTTTTAATTAACTTTTGTTGTCGCTTCCCATTAGCGCTTGAACTTATTTCGACTCTTGCGCTCGCTGTTAATTAGGAACGCGCCATTTGTTCGCTTTTGCCTCCGTATAGCGAGAAATTCAACCTGCCGCCCCCATCAAACAACCCCGAACCGGGCATACCTACCCGTTGAAAAGATTCTTCTCTGTAAAAGTTCTTAACCGGCTGCGTCCCGCTTCGTGCCACATGCTGTGGGCAGACGGAAATTGCGATGTAGCTGCTGTTTAACAGTACCATCGCGAAAGTGGGCGGTTGCCTCGGGATTGGACGATTGGTACAGTGAGGCAACCGCATCGTTTGGGGGCAAATATTTATCTTTTTATGATTTTTACGTCCTCTGAAGCAACCTTTTTTTTTCTTCTCCCCCCATTGAACATGTCTGGAACAGCAGCCCTGAATTCGCTCATTTCTCGGGGTAGAATTTATTCAGTAAAGTCGCAATCTTTGCGAAACTTCACGAAAACGCACATATACCATATATATTAAAAAAAAAAATTTATATATATTCAAAAAAAGAATAGGGTCCCAAATTGTGGCAAAAGGGCGGGGTGGAGGGAGGGGGGTGGAGGAGGGGAAATTGATTTGAAACTCTTCAGGTTTATTTTTATGCAAAATAGAAATTCCATAAATTGCTGCCTAACAAGTGCTTACAGTACCACCCCGCTACAATCGATGATGTAAAGAAGTTTACCTTACGTCCGTAATTTCCACATGATCTGGAACGTGTTTTGAATATCCTGGATATGACCGGATATATACCCTCAGCCCTTAGCACTCTTAGCCCGGCTAGAATTGAGCCTTTTTGTATTTTCCCAGCCAGCCATACATAATTTATTTTCAATAATCCTTTTGTTTTTCATCAATACATGCTATACAGGGTGGAAAATATACTTGCCATCCCCTTACTCCAATACAGGGCTTTTAATTTTCATTGCATTTTGAAACATACTCAATGTAGGCTACTACTTTTTGCCGGTTCTCAATTTATTGCAATTTCATTTCCTGAATTCACTGGGCTCAAACGCACCTGAGGAATATCGAATCGTTGAATCGTTCAATATTTGCCTTTGTGCCGTTCAACGCTATCCAGGAAATTATTATTATTATTTTTTTTCACAGGTGTGAGACATACGACAGGATGGTTTCGGAAGCAATCGCAAATTATCGCAAATTAAATTGAAATAATTTTATAGGCTTTTTGATTGCTCTGGAAATTAGTCCAGAGCTCAATATAAATTGGAAAATAATTTTTCAAAATGTCTTTATGAAAGACTGATTGTTTGAACTTTACGAAAAATTTGTCATTATCGTAAATAATTTTATTTTGTATGTATTATGAATTTTTATTCCATATATCCAAATCAATACACAATACAAACTTTATTATTGTATTTTATTACGAATAAATATGAAACTTTTTACATTCATATTGTTTTTACAAGAAAACTTATCGATATGAAACGATCAAATTTACCATTAATCAATAATTGTAAGTATTTAGGAATTTTCTCACTACTGAATTATTTTTTTATTGTCTATTTAAAAATGATAAGATGATAAGTCAAATGTGGACTTAAATTTTATTGGTTATCAAAATACTTTCGAAAGTATTTACAGCGTAAGGTGGAACCATTTTTAATCTAAGTTCTATCATAAATTCTTCACGAAAATTTATGTAGATTAATTGCGACTATAAAATGTCAGTTTTTAAAATAAATTTACGTAAACATCTCGGGATATTCATATTCGTAAATCTACTGAATTTAGAGCTTTATAGGATGTGTCTACAAATTTCATTAAAATTCTTTCGGAATATATTTGAATTGGTTATTTCAAAAACTATATAAGGAATTAGTCTACTTAATTCTATTGATGGTACTATGATAGATTTTAATATAAAAGTTGTTGGGCTCAATAAATAAATAAAATAAATAAAATATGCGAACAATTTTTTTTTGTATTCATTTTACTCAATATATAAAAATGGTAGACAAAGGTTACTCTTTAAAAAGTAGACATAGACAGGCGACTTACGTTGTCGATTTCTCTGTAACAAATCATCTAAAACATAAAAATTAAATGTTATTAGATAAAGTATAACTGTGGGTTCGTTCCGAACTGAAATTCTTAATTTTTATTCATAATTAACAAAATAGCAGACTGTTTTTGAAAAAGAAAAACAAAATAATAGGTAATTTTTTTCAGTGATTTTTGCAGTAAAAAATATAATAGTAAAATTTATAATTTTAATATGGTCGTAATTCGAAACGAACCCATACATGCTAGGAATATGTGGTTAAAATTTTAATAGGATCGGTTCAGTAGTTTTTTAGAATGGGACAATGTAAGGCCAAAAAGTGTAAGTGGCTTAGCTGCGGCCAGAGTAATAAAGCGTACTCAGGTACTCATGTTTAAGTTAACGAAAACTATAGTTAGATCATTCTAAAATGTTTAGAGAACTTTTTCGAAAACGTTTACTTAAAGTTGGTTGAGTAGACAAATCCCATAAGTCACATAATCAAAACTTTTTTAAAAATCAATAAAAAAAACTGTGCTATTCACAAGTAATCGAATTTTTAAGGACTCTTTTGGGCTGAATATCATGTTTGGATTTAAAAGAATGTAAATATCAAATAATTTTTATAATTTATGAATAATAAATTAAAATAAAACTAAAAAGCCTGTTCTTGACTTATGCCTTTCTAGCTAAAACAGGAAACAGGATTAGGTGGTATTTAATTTCAACAAACAGTTATGTTAAACATATTTTTAATCAAAATTAATAAAGATAAAACTTAATCATTACATGCTTTACTATCACATTTTCCATCATTCTCATCTGGATTAGCTAAATATTTTTTGATACAAAGACAAATGCTACTCCGGAATGCTATAGAAGAGTGAATTTGTTTTATATCGCCTATTTTTTTAATATTAATTAACTTTTGATGCGTAGGCTTTATTTGATGGAAGTAATACAGGAGTTGAGGGGTTTTTCATGAAGATAAATTGATTTTTTAACGAGCCTATCAATAAATTCATGAACGAATTCATCAATGAATTCATGAATGAATTATTTAAAGAGAAAGGGATCTTCTGACTTGGGTTTTGCCCAGCTTATGCGACTACCTCTAAGGAAGCGTTTGCGACAAAAAAAAAGTATGTTTGGAAAAAATTTAAGTTATGCCGTTTTTGAAATGACCAATTCATTTATTAAAAGCTTTTTAGAAAAAGACAGACGTTTAAAGGAATTTATTTATTTACAAATTGTGATAAAATGATTTTGTATTTGCTAAAATATATTTAAAATTTGCATTAATAAAAACATTTTGAAAATGTCATTTGAGGAAAAATACATTCGTAAAGTTCTACATAAAATTCCAATTAAAATATTTCCTGTAACTACTTTTCAAGGAAAATGTAAAACAGAAACTTTTAAATTTCATATCACTTAAATTCAGTAAAGTGCTCGGTATTTTTCGCTTTAATAAAAACAAAGTTCCAGGAAGTGCTTGGGATCTATGCGACAATTATATCTAACATCTGGCTTTCTTTGGGAATCCTTTCATGAGGAGATAATGCAAAAGGAGTCTCCAAAGTGAGATGGAGATGGCACGTGCGGCTGATACTACCACCACATGAAGGTTACGAGAACCTGACCGTGCTTATAACACCCGCCCCCTAACCCCATTACATGTCAGCATAATGGAAAACTTCTTACCTGCGAAAGATATGAATAACGCATAGCGTCATACATTCCCTTCACATGTTTAATCCACCCGCGCCATGTGTTACATATGAGGGCGAAGGTATTTCTTTGACCACAACGAATGCGGGATCTTCTCGTTCACCCTCTTGAGCCAAACTGGAGCGCTTTTGTCCCGCCCTCATAAATTACAAAGTGCCTTTTTTTACGCGTACACGTGAACGACACGGGCAAACAGCTATGAGGTGTTGGCTCAGCTATTGCCTCTTTAGAAAATCTTCGACATGTTTAATGTATGCCACTTTTCTCCTCGTCGTCGGGAATTGAGTACGTGCGGCCCAGACTCCATTAAGCGGGAATTATTCAAATATTAAAAAGCTATTAGACCTTTAGGCGGATAAGCCTGTTTGCTTGGCGTATTGAACTGGGCGTACGTTAGTTTCGCGCCGACCATATTGATGGACGGTGCGATGGTATTCAGGTGATTACTAGAAGATGTAAGGACTTCTGAGCCCTCTTAGCCCTCTGAGCCCTCATCGGGTAATGGGGCGCTTCTGACGACTTTCAAGGGTAGAACTGGCTTTCATAGATCCATTCAGGGGATGTTTTAACGTAAATTTTTGCGATAAATCTCGAAGATATCTGCTTTATACTGTGCGTGCGGATGGCATGCGTGCTCAGGTAAATGGGAAAATAGAAACAAATAGTAGAAGTTGTCTATGCTTATTTCATCTTTTCGAGGGTGAAAGGTTTGAGAGGAACATAAAGACGATGTAGCCACATGAAGGGCTTTATTGACTGTTGAGTATACTGTACAGGAAAGCTTCTTTCTACGATGTCCCTGGTATAAAAGTAAATATTCTTCTACCTAAGAGCATAATATAACTTTTCTCTAGGAAACCTTAATCTCTTCAACGTATCATGTACTTACACATGCAAGCTTCAATAAAAAAGATAGGGCATAAATATTCGTTAGAAAGTTTATGAATTTCCATAGCTATTAAAAAATACATATTATTAAAAGTGTTTATGCATTTCTGTTTATCCACATGTCTATTTGTGTATTAGCCTTATAACTTTGAGTGGTAAGTTTAAAAGTTTGGACCCAATTATGTAGTAGGTATAGTGGTATAGTGGAATTTATTGCCTTTCTTAAGAATATGGTTTCTTTTGGGGGGTAAAAGAATTTTATTTATTCATCTACATCAATTTTATCCTCTTCAAAATAGTTTCCATTAGATGCTATGAACTTACATATGCCAGTAAATATTCTGTAAATTGATCTTTGGAATATCATTTAGTTCTCTAGATGATGCACTTTTATTATATTCTTGCGAAACGATGACTTTTTAAGGTAAACAGTGCTGTTTTTGGATAAAAATTCACGTACAAACAATGAGTTGTGAGTAAACAAATTCTCTTATCTCTTATCTTTTAATTAAATAAATAATCACCGATCGTACTAAAATAGTAACTAACTTATTAAGTAACTAACTAACAATGTATAAATATTTTTCAGATATATTTAAATCCCACGAATTTGATTAGTTCTCATACTACATTTATTCCAAAAAAAAACGTTTTAATTATAAATTATAAACATTTATTTTCAATCGCATTATGTATAATCAGTTTTTTTGTCACCACACTAATAGAAGGTAAATTAGAAAGTATTTATAATGTTTTAATATTAAAGAAAAATAAAATTCTAATTTCTGTACAAATGAGCGATTATAGGGCAAATTTGAAATTTTAAATAATAATTTGTATTTTGGATTTATGTATGTGTCCACAGTATAGTAGGTATAGAGCTGTAATTGCAATTGTATTAAAATAAATATAAAAGTTTATTATAGTCTACTATGAAATGTTACATTGATTTCGTGAATTTCCATCATTATAAAGATGTTGAACCTAACAAGCTTATGACTTTAAAATATATGAAAAAAATACAAAGGTGATAGTTTAATTTAGACCATTTTTTTTTTGTAGGGCAAGCCAACATTGCGTGAAAAAGTTAGAATTTCCTTGCTTTTCGCCTATTAAGACAAAAACACCTTTAGGTGTGATATTTTCCTTCTTCCTTTCTAAACCGCAATTAATTACACCGGAAGTAATCTTACCACTCCCACATCTGGCCATCACCTTTCGCATAGGGTAGAAAATAAGGAAAACCGAGCGAACAACTGCAAAATTTGCCATTTGGAATTTTCTTCTTTTGACAAAGGCGGAAAATATCACAAACGAATTGACACCCAAAATCGGGCAATTCACAGAATTTTCACGTTCTCCCCCAAGTATCTGTAAGATATGCCCCTGGGGGTAGCGTACAAGATTAAAAGTTTCTTGGCCACCCTACCCGCAGCAGCTTTTTCCATCCGCACCCCCGCAGGACTTTCAGGGTATCAACTGGGCCCCACCTAATTTTTTTTTTTCGTTTCGATTAGAAGAACGTGCGGGTAGGTGACAAGACAGGCTGACATTAATATTTTTATCGTGGGGCGGTCGTTCATATTTATGGCGACATTAGCAGACGTAATCGCCTTAATTGAAACCCTCCATACCGTTGTTCTCTAGGGGTAGGGGGTGAAGCCGGAAGTGGGGAAGGGGAGGGGAAGGGTGGCTAGAATCTTAGAATGGGGCTACTAAAATGGGCGAAGAAGAGTACCGTGGAGAGTACGACGAATGATAAGAAAAACTTGCCGATGACACTGGGCTAAATGGTCCGAGGGTTATTTTAGGAGAAAAATATTAAGAGGAAAGAGTCCCGGATTACACAGGAGTACCAAGCTGTGGTCGTTCCCAGGGAGTCATTTGTCTGGGGGAGCACACAAAGCTCCGACGAATGAGCGGCATTGCGTTTTTTTGCAAAAATAAAAAAAAATATATATAGAAGCTCCTTTTTCCCTGCTGTCTTCTTTTTAAATAAAAAAAAATAAGATGACGAAGGGCAAGAGATTTGAGGAGGCTGGGTGATGGACCAAGACTTTGGTAGCATCCTCTCGAGGGCCACCACCCAATCTCCTTTTTGGACTTAATAAAGTCAGTATGCCGGGGTGGCTGTGGGTTAAAATGAAGTCATTAAGCCCTAGTGGCGCAAATAAGCTTTCTAGGCTTAGGGAAAAAATGTGAACTTTTATTATGACACCTCGGTTGTTTAACACGCCCCTAGATCAGAGATTTACTGACGGCGATAATGCGGGGATATAAATGCGGATAAGATGTTAATCGCTGTTGCATTAGCAGCGATTTATGCCCGCCCAATAAACCGGGCTCAGCCCGTAATAAAGGTTCGGTTCCGGAATCTTTACCACTTCCACTTCCATATTCACAACAAATGAGCCACTTCTTTTGTAGAATAAATAAAATTTCCTCTCATTAAGCCGTCTCCGGCTTCCTGAAGTAGTTAACTTTTGGTAATTGTTTGGGGATTCGCTTTAATCAAAACAAAATTTACATTTTTTCCATCTTCTTTTTAAAGTATGAATACAACAAAGCTTAGAAGACTTTATTTAAAAATATGATTTATAATTTTCATTTTCTACTACAATAACAAACATTTTAAATTTTTAATACCACCTTTGATTTAACTGAAATATTATTCTGTATATTTTCTTAGAGTGTTATAGAGTCTTAGGGGGCAGTTTGATAAGTCAGTGACTTTTTGAATTTCCCGCGCAGTAATTTTAAATTCAACACTTCTGCCATCTATCAATAGACTCCTGTAAAATTTTGAGTAGGCTGCATCATTTACTTTTTATCTGAGAGCCATTGAAAGAAGAAAACCTCTTGAATTTTAACGAAAATGGGAAAATTTGAATTTCGTTTGCTGATTAACCATGGCAAAAACCCATAAATTGGGCTATAAACTGCTACCCCATCCAACATATTCTCCAGATTTAGCCCCCTTTGACTATTTCCTGTTTCCAAACTTGAAGAAATGGCTGGGCGGAGATTATGTTGAGAAATAAAACGTTTATTTGTCGAACAAAATATCGTTTTTCAGTAAAAATAGAATTGCAATCATATTCTTCGCACATTTAATTTAATTCAGCTTTAATCGCATTGCTTGCAAATATAGCAAAATTTAATTAAACTGTGATTTAAAAACTGTCAAAGGGAAAGGTCATTGCTTGTTACCGCTTTTTTTCTTTCTCCAACAGAAAACGATATCAGATCTTATTAAATTAATGTTTTTCTCCCCTAACGAGTTCTGAATTAGCAATTCCCAGCAGCAAACTGTGATCTTCGAATTGTAATAATTTGTGAAACTAAAGAAGATCCTGGGGGGCGAAAAATCGTTTACGAAGAAAAAAATAGAAGGGGAAAGTAATTTTCTTTTAGAAGATTACCTTACAGTTCGTCGAAAAATATAGCTGCAGTCTTCGTTAATTAATGTGAGCTCTTCAACATTAATTAATAAAATTAAAATTAACCATCATCCCTCTGTTCAGGCCATAGTCAGTCCAGGATTTTGTTTCATCCATCGGATAAAATATTCTGCGTGTGTACAAGAACAAAATTTGTGTTGTGGGTGGTTTCAATGATCAGGGTGGAGGAAAAGATGGATTAGAACCAAAATGATTAGAGAGCATAAAAACCTTCGTGCCAAGGATGCTGATAATGCGGTGGATTTCATAAACTTTGCCCCTAAAGGGCTTTTATGAAATACTCTCAGAGGTATCCATGTACACAAAAATGGGGAGCACCATGGATGAGCCACATATCCGGTTGATTCCCAGGTGATTTCCTCTGTATTATGACTTTCTACACGAAATTAATAAACAGCAGGTAGTACGGGTGATCGTCATATTGTTGTATGGACATCAAAGTCCAGAACATGAGACTTACCCTTTCCCAGCGAAAACAATGGATAATGTGATTGGTGGATGGCTCGGTTCGGAGATGAAAGAGAAATATGAAACCAAACGAGCAGTGTCAGCAGTCGGGAGGATAATATAATTTCATTATCCGTTAGATTAAGATACATATAACAAGATAACTCCCCTGCTGGCGATTAAATCCGGGCTAGAGTAAAAGCCTCTACCTACCTGCATTCCAAAAATGACGAAGATTTTGGTCTTGGTACGGTAGAACTGACTGAGCTGAACCAAGAAATTGAGATGTTCTATTAACCTAGATACAGACGGAGACTCTGCATCTGGTTAATTTGCCAGGCAAATATTGGAGGGCCCCACCGTACCGTTGAGCCTTCATTTGGGGCCAGTACTATAGAGCGGAGCACATCACTTAGTCGATTCAGTGAGTGCATCCCTCCCCTGGACGAAATTTGTTGGCCAAACGTCTAGACTCTAGACGGACAGGGTTCGAAGCTCACAAATCTCATTGCAGAGTTTATTTTCGGAAAAGTGGCTCAATTATTATTTCCTCTCGCTTTGCCCGACAGCGGCTTTTTTCATTTAGACTTTCGCTGGATCCTGGATCCCGAGTAGTTTCTGGATATGGGCTACACTAGCATCGGGGTGCTCTGCACCAGAGCACTGCACCATTCGGTACCGGTGAAGTA
The DNA here is from genome assembly GCA_963969385.1 of Philonicus albiceps. Lineage (NCBI taxonomy): Eukaryota > Metazoa > Arthropoda > Insecta > Diptera > Asilidae > Philonicus > Philonicus albiceps. The sequence goes on along the minus strand of OZ017772.1, from coordinate 2,275,690 downwards.
TTGAATGAGCTGAAAGCCACTAATTAGGTTAATTGTTCTTCAGAGAGGAGAATGTGCACCTTCCAGGCAGCTACCACCAATTCAGTACTCCGATTGACATCCGGGTGCAGCCGGCTCCTCCTGTTCGGTACGTGTCAGACACCACCGCAGGGCAATTTCATAGGACCCCATGGTGTGTTACGATAAAGTAATCAATAAGCAATTTCCACTTGTCGCCTTAATTACGTGGCAAATTACAAGGCGAAGTGGAATGCATGCGAATGCCCGTGTTTACTACGGATATGGCAGCTGTGTAAACGGCAAAGTTTTCGAAATCATCCCCATACACACAGCTGACTTCCGCTCATCCAGACGAGGGTAGCAAAAATATTTTCACTTAATTTAATTAGGAAATTATATGGGAGTATCTCTACCTAATGCTAAATATTGAAGTTGTAGCAACATTGGCAAAATTTGCATTAGAGCGACGATTTAAAATTAATTGCTTGAAGTTATCGTTTTTCAATCCCATTTCGCTTCATGCCATAATTTTACTAATTTATTAGAGTAAGAATAGTTTGTATAGAGTAACGTTTTCAATAACACAATTTTGTTGAACTCTTAAAGTTGTTTCATCATACAGCTGTTGTTAAACATTTTCTATATCCTGTAATTTTAGTTTTTTTATTTTTATAAATTCCCAAAAATGCTGTTTACACAATTCAATAATAGCAAAAATATAATTTCAGTTATATAGTTTGAAGCCAAAAATTAGAGTCATCACCCTATATTGCCATATTAGAGCAACATTTTGTAATTATTTGCTTTTTACACTGAAAATCTAAGCGCACTATTAAGCGTGTTGCTCCGTTTGGTTGTGGTATGTACTCTTACCATTTACCATGTAATGCATTAAAACAATACACTCTAGATTGTATTGTGTACCTTTAATGCACATGAGCATATATTTTAACACGTTTTAAAGAAATTATGCTCATATAAGGTATGCTAATTCGCAATGAAGGAGTTTTTCTATACTTTAAGTGTATTAGAATAACACACTTGCGTGAATTTTATTGTAATTGATGTATTTTCGTGTGTTAAAAATCTTAAAATATTATATAAAATATAATGAAATCTGTTTTCCTCATTAAGAATAAATGAAGTAAGAAATAAGTAAAAATATCTCGAGAATTCTGTTCGTTTATGATTCATAGGTATATATGGTATGGTATGGTTTATATGTAGATAATGCCCTCTGGACAGTGAATTTCTCGCTCTTGAGGATTGGTGTGCATTTAATCGCTTATCGTTAAATGTCAAAAAATTTTTTAAGATATGTATACTTTTAAAATGTCTCCCCACGCTTAGTGTATATCATCAGGAGGTTACTGAGCTTAAGGTATTCGGGATCACTTTTGATAGTAGGCTAACTTTCGATGCTGACATTTGTGATATATCCAAGAGGTCCTATAGATTTGCTGGGTTTATTCTAAGCACCTCTCCCTGTCTTCAGAATTTGTCCCCGACGGAATTGCTATTCTTGACTCTAGCGTTGAATATTGCAAAATAAAATTGATAAAATTCTTCCACAGTCGATAAGCCATATGTTCCTTATCTTGATCGTCTTTGCTTGCTCAGATTATCTTCTCTTGTTGATAGGAGACTATATATCGACGAGTGCAACTTTATATTACGTCTATCAGAAATATTTAGATACTATCATAGTGGCTGATCTACATTTGCGTCTACCTGCATATCCATCTACTCGCTGTTTACTATAACTCTCCTAGAGTTCAAGGTTTTAATTTGGTGCTCTAACCTACTCGTCAGCTAGTTCCAAGCATATTGTCCTTAGAAAATTAAGCTCTTAAACTAACCCTAGTACTCTCAGGTTCTTGATTTTTCCTGTAATTGAATTCATTCTTACTTGCTTAGTGTAATAAGAAATTTTATTATTTCTATACTTGACAACATATTAAATAAATAAATAAATTTAGAGAGTAAGAGAATAACAAATCTTTAATAATGAATAAAAAAGTGTTCCTGAAATACATTTTTCGAACCACCTCTAAAAAATTGTTCAGTAATCGATAAATTTATTCGCTCAACACCAAATGGATAAAAATGACTTTAAATATCTCTCCACGACACTCCAATGTCTGCAAATCAATTAATTTTAATCTATATTCGTAACAAGGCAACTACAAACAATTCTACTATTGCAAATTATCTAAAGCTAAGCGAAGAAATTTTTTTTGTATATATATTCGATATTTGATATACACGGAATAAAACGGGGACCATACTACACTACCATATTCAATAAATGGCCTAACCAACCCTTTTTATAATGCTTTAAGGATGTAAGGGTCCCCTACATAATGTCCTTCGACCATCGTCTTATATATCCAAGCAAAGAATTACATACACTTACTAATTACGTACTCAAAATCTAATTTACGATCAAGTATAAGTAAATATAAGTGCTTTTAAACATACATATGTATATGCATGTTTAATATTTATAGAAAAGTATATTTCAAAAGTGGAACACAAATTATGTGTATATTTAAACCTGCAGCCATATTGAATCAACGGATTAAAAGAACACTCGTAAGTGTATTTTTAAAAAAAGTGACTACAAATTTTTAACATACCGAAATGCATTAAAATAAACCACTACAATTTACAGTGTAAACATTAATAATAATATTAGCGTTCTAATGATTATACTTTAGGCTTTAAAATAATGCAATAGTTATTAATATCAGTCCCGTAGTCTTGGAAGTAGGGAACAGTTCTTAAAGGATTAAGGAAACTGGTAATGGTAAGGAAATTATGGATAAAGTGTAAGTGATTAAAATTTGTTTGCCTGCGAGTGTAGATGCATAAAAATAAGACTAATAACCAACATCTAAAGATCTAAATACTATGCCTTCTATACAAACAAAAAATAATAATAATAAAATAAAATATAATTAGAGAATGTCTATAACTCAACCTAAAAGTTAAAAGTATAGAGCTGTAAATATTTAAAGTCAATAAATAACTTTTAATACTTTATGAAAATCATTTAAATTTATGCAGTACTATAAAATTGGACATTTAAATAACTGCCATTTCAAACACATTGTTTTTTATATTTATTTATTTTATTTATATGAATAATTAACTTACATACCTACCCTAATCTGATGATTAATTTTAAATAAATGATGTTAGTAAGGTACCATGAAGATTTTGATATTTTTTCCCTAAAGAAACAAAATCTCATCAATCTAAAAGTCCTAAACATAGCCCACAATAAACTTTCCATACCTCGTCAAAATGAGTACAACCTCATGACGACGGTAAATAATGAAGGATTTGTTCTCCCTGGAATGTTGGTCAGAAATAAGAAGAATTCCCGTAAGATACTTCAACCCCTGGCTTGACGAACAAACTTTCTAATAACGAGAAAGCAAAAGACTCAATTCTCACATTAAGTGGAAGTTGATTTGCATATAAAGGGGACATTTTCCATTCGAAAGTCCTTTCTCAGTTTTTGTCTGTTTTTTTTTTTTTTGTTAGCAGGTCAACATCTCGTTACGTGTCCAACAAGAAAACTTTCCTTCTCTTTAAGAAATTTTTGGCCGAAGATTAAAAAGTTAGGTAAACGGGTAATGCAAAGGCAAATTTTTGGAGGAGGGGGAGTGGGATATTTGTACAGTTCGCCGGAAGTAATCCAATTTTATAGCTTTTCTTGAGGTCGGTAGCCCTTTAGGAGCTAAGGGACTGTGCTAAGATCCTGGGAATTATATGCTTCGGACACGGTGGTCCTGAATCTTTCTGGTGCGGGGTACAAGCGGACGATTTATAGAAAACGTTTTATCTCATCTGTGGCTAAAAGTATCTCACTTTCTACCCCTAGTGTTATACTTTACAGCACATTCAATCTAGGGAAATTTCGTTTTATTTACGATTTGCTCTATACATGCCATGTCCAGCCATAGGGGCTCCGGGACTCTCCGGGATCCGAGATGGATTCTTCCAGTCAAGTCCACTCGCTCTACGCAGAGATTGAAATCAAAGAGTTCCCACCCTGAGGCTTCTCTGGCGGGGATACATAGAGCCCGTCCCTGTGTGTTTTACACACACCCCACATGTATGTATGAGCCAGTGTAGTCGGACCCAATTCTGGAGGATCGTAGTTTTCCTGCAGGGACTCTCCAACCGAGGAGGCCGGATAACGAACTTCTAAAGTTTCTCGTTCATGTCGGTTCGCCCTTTTTTTATGTTATGTTTTATCCATAAAGACGTTTTAGAAGTACCTCTCCTCCCCATTTTTTTTTTTTTTATTTCAAAATTATGCCTGGTCCCGGGCGCCCAGCTAAAACTGGGACAGGGAGACATATCGAATTCGTGCATTACGTCTATCACACGCCTGTGGAATTTCAAATCGTAATTCAGGGAAAAGACTGAAGAAGATCTTCAGATCCAGGCCACATCCCGGTAGAAGGGAAAAAGGTATAGTCTTCGAAAGAAACTGGAAAATGTACTGGGGAGGAAGAGAGGCGGTAGTGCTGGAACCGAACTTTATTTTTTGTGTCAATTACACATAAGAGAGATCTCACAGTTTGTGAATGTAAATCAGCTTTTTTCCCGCTTGAAAATCTCGGGGATTCCCCTGAAATGTGCGCCTTCCTTAAAGATTATGTTTAGGTGAAAGCAGATAATGATTTCTTATGGGCTTCCTGTCGTTTCCCAACAAAATTTTTGGGGTTTTTAGTCCTCCGTTTTGGATCAGGTAAGGATTTTTAGATTGTGTTTTTGTACTCTTGCCCCTCGCGGGAAGTTTCAACGGATTAACATTTGAATTGTATCGTAGAAATATTTTGCAAGTCGTCTGATTTAATAAATTTAAAAAAGCAATAATTGAATTATAGGCAAAAAATAGTTTCAAATTGGTATAAGTGCTTTTAACAGTGCGGCAATGGTTAGTTCTCCCTGCCACAGATACTCGAAAGGACCGAAACAATCAATTTTACTTATGCTACTTTAAAAATGGAAGTAAATTTCTAATCTACAAAACTCCATACTTCGGTCCTTTCGATTGTCTATGGCAAGCTATTAAAAATTAAAAGCTATAGGGCGGTTTGCTTAATGAAGACAATCGCAAAATTGCTTGAATGTATCATTGCAAAAAAAGTTTCCATTTTATGCAGAGCAATTATTTGCCTACAACAGCACGGTTTTGTTAAAGGTGATCCTTCATAGGTAGGTATTGCTTTCATTTGATGGAGTGAACTACTGGTGTTTCAAAACTAATTTTCTCCGTCTAGCGGCGTGGTGGTTCACATATGATAAGGTAAACAAGCAGCGTCAAAAGACTTATCATATCGTTCTCGGTCATTATATAGACGTCGAAAAAGTGTGCCGGATTGAATGTGTTAAAATTAAATTCTGAGATATTCCCCACATCAACCTTTTCTGAATATAGCATCGTTTTATAGAGATAAATACATAAAATTATTTTAATAATGACTTTAATGATTTTGCTATAAAAAATATATAAAAATAATAGGGGTTTTACCAATGAAAAAATCGTTCCAATCAAATGTGAGTAAATAATTTATTCGAAAAATATGCCCTGCACATAAAACTCCACTCAAGTTATGGTATGCCTTTGTAACCTTTAAAAGGTAAATTACTCTAGGGCTTATTCTTAAGATATTTTTTTGTTTAAGTTACATAGGCTCTTAAACATCTGGAATATTAAATTTACATAAGGTCAATACTTATGACCTTTATAGGTTAAACGAGAGATTTTTGAATGTTAAATGAAAGTATGCAAGTAATATCTTTTAAATTACTTTAGAGTATTTCGTTTCAATAGATATTTCGTACAGAAAGTACGTATAGTACCCATCCGCAAAATTTGTTTAAGGAATCACTTACCAAACTTTTGGTAAAAACATTACATTGAACCTAATTAGAACCCTATTTACCTTTTTTATTGACTTCTACCTCTCCCAAATTCCAATTTTAGACATATATATATATATTTTTGTGTGACCATAAAACACGCCGTAACGGGCATTATCGGCTCTTTTATATCTAAACCCTTTTTTAATGGAGGCGATGAATTACTAATCCGCAATTAAGGAATTATCCGGCATTCACAGGAACTTTCCATCACCTCATTAATTTCTGGCGTGAAATTATCGCCATCATTCGGTCAGATGATAAGGATGGGAGGGGGATTTTGTTAAAGTTCGGCTTCCATGCAAAAATCGATTTGTTATAAAATTCTCATCTAGACTTCATCAAACAACTTTTTCGGTGGTCGTTCATGAACAGAAGGGGTATAGAAGTTGACGGGAGGGGGAGTTACCCGTAAAAACACAAAGTCTTAATTTTATAGAGCATAAATTTTACACAGGGGCTAAAGCTACTCAAACTTGCATCCATTGTTGGTCGACCGCTGGTAGAATTTATGCTGTAATAAGTTGATTCTATCGAATATGGGCCCGTTGCTGGGCTCATCGTTTAGATCACATTGTTCATCGTGGAGTTGTGGAGTTCATCCCATAGCCGCCTCCTTGAGGAGGTTGCGAGACTGAGTACCGCAATATTTTGGTAAAGTAGTTAAATAAATTATGCGAAATTTAATATTAATGAAAATATCTTCGCTAATTACACTATAAGTCCGTTCATTTTGCCCTTTTTACGATGCCAGCCCGGCAACTAGGCGGGAGTTTGAATGGACGATGTTGAGTTCGAACATTCGTTACCATGAAAAATAGTGGCGAAACTTGGCGAGTTTTCGATTAATTTCACCAGAATATATTTTTTTTTCATCGTTTGGTATTTAGTCAGAAATTTGGATGGTAATTAATCTTTACAATACTTTTAGTGATTTTATGCGCGAGATAACCGGCTAGCAGTTGATTGGGGTATAATTAATCGAGCCACTCTCGCATAGGGGAGTTGCTTCTTTGAAGTAAATGAGAGGTCGAAGGTCTTTAGGCGTTTTTCGACTAAAATGAATGATGATTTTCAGCAGAAAATAATTCCTTGCTGATAGGTTCGAGGGTTTCAATTCAAAGGTTGTTCCTTTAAACGAATTTCAAAATTCCGAATGGAAAACTAACTTAAATAACCGAGCATTTTACTCGAAGGAGTTGAAGAAAAGTTCTTGCATATGCCCAGAAATACTTTTATTTTCCTTATAAAAAGAAAAAAAAAACCAAAATAGTAATAATAATAATAATAAAGAAATAAAAAAAAGTAGAAGACAAAAAGGGCACCTAAGAATATTCGAAAATATATAGCCTTGGAAGGATTTTTATGTTTTGTTGAGAGAAATATGCCCTAGTTCCATTTCTATTTTAGTTTGCCAATCTTAAGATGAGTAAATATATAACCCGAAGGAAATATGAATAGTAAGATACTGGAGACATATTCTGAAACATGGAAGAATAATGAGACGAGAATATTGTGTGCATAGAGGACCCCCTCCCTTTGGCATGGACACAGGTCTCTCAGACAAATAAATGGTTTTAGCTCTAAGCAAAGAAAATCATGAAAAATTCCAAAAAGGAAGGAAGGTGAAATGAAAATATTCTCAGACATCCGGAAACTCCCCGGAGATGGGTTTGGGTAGAAAAGCTATAAATTCTCACATGACATCCGGACGAGTAGCAAAAATTCGTTGACATACTCAGATGACATATGTATTTAATGCTTTGGGAAAGTCAAAATCATGCAAAAGACGATGAGTATTACAAAAAAGAAACGAAACTAGAATGAGAAAATAAATTAAATTGATTGATGGGACTAGAGCCCTAGACACAGGAGGAAAGAGGCATTCATTTATTTTTTTTTATATTATACCATTTTACTGAGTATCGTAAACCGACTTCAAACAAGACCTAAAATGAATAAAAATTGTAAAGAATCCCTTGGAAAAAAAAGGAACAGTCTTACGTTTTTCTTAAAGCGAAAAATCCCTTATTCAATAAAATTTTTCCTCCTTCACTCTGCTACCTCATTGATGTCTCATTTCTTTAAATTATTCGACCGAATATTTGCCAGAGCCTAAGGCGAGGTGCACATTCGCCTTTATTGTACTTTACAAGTTCCTTTACAAAAAATATTTATTGAATATGCAAAAAGACTTATGTGTGCTGATGATGAAAGACGTCTTATTTTTAGCTCCATCAACAGAATATTTATTGAATGGGCATTTACTGGGAAAGAAATGCCGATAAACAAATTCTCTTTTGGTTAGAAATATTTGTTTCATTTGATTTATTATTATTCTCCTTTGCTTTGGTTGCCTTTGCTAATTTGCAATATACTTGAGAGAGATTCTTCTTTTACAAAAAAAAAAAACAAAAGAAAAGAATATATACATCATAAACTCTCATGACTACAGTACGTAAAGTTACTCTCCTTGAGGCGTTTCCATTTTTCAAATGAAAAAACCGAACCCTTATAGAATCACTCGTACGTCTGTCTGCCTGTCTATCACAGCCAATCTTTTGAAATTGATGAAATTTGGTACACATATGAATTTCTGTGACTCAAATAGGGATGTGTAATGTAAATAAATTAATTTTTAATATGGGGGTCAATTTTGGGGAGCAAATTAGGAAACTTAAAAAGAAAAACTATCCTATATAAAACAAAAAGGCTTGTTGTAAGGGTCTCAAATATATTTTATTTATAATTTTAAAAAAAGTAGTTTTAAAGTTATTTAAGAAGATAGATGAAATTTGACACTATCCCACTTATTTCCGAAACTACTGAGCCTAAAATATAAAAAAATAGTACTTTACTTATAGATGATAGGAAAACCTATAAGAAGTATATGGTCTTAAAACAATATCCTCGTACGAAACCCTCTCCATGCGAGTTAAACTTGCACTTATCCGGTTTTTTCTTATATCAGTCCCCTTCTTTGAATTTAAAATTAAATTGTAGAAAATTTATAATAATTAAATTAATTGCATTACTATTTAAGTTTTCCTCTTAAATATTGTTTTTAATTCTCTTACATTATCAAGTCATTGTAGTAAAAATTAAATCGATCCATAATATTTGTACAATTAGTCTTACCTTGCTTGCAAAAATTTCTTACTTTTAAAGAAGACTGATTTAATTTTTTTGTTGATCACTTTAAGAAGGACCCAAAATGTAAATTCAGTAAAAAATGTCGTAACTCAAATTAAATCTTCTTTAGTTCTATTTATGCTTAAAACCCTGCCGTCTTGAATTGTTAATTTTAAATACTTTGTCTGGCATATCAATTAAAAGATGACAGGGGAGAAATTTATAATGGAATTCATAAAGCGATGAGTTAATTTTGTTTACAATTAAAGCGTCTGAATTGTAAATTTTGCTTTGTCTAGCATATTAATTAGAAAAATAAAGTAATTTATTTATTTATAAGTATATAAATAATTTAAAATAATACTTGTTTCATAAATTTATACGTATTTAAATATAAGGAAATATCTTATTTCTGATAAAAAGGTAAAATAAAGCAGTGAAAACTGAAAATTTGTTTATCTTTTATGGGGGGTCACTCTATATAGAATTTTATAATTTTTTTTTATTTTTTTCATAAATCGTTAGTACAATCTTCAGAGAATATATCATTAAAATATTATTGCGAAATTCCAAAAGTGAAGGGTGAAAGTTATGGAAAATTAATCAACTGTTCAAGAATTCATTGATCCCGTGCCAAGTGCACTACTCTTCCCGCTGAGTATACCCGTTCTTTCGAATTTATTTACACTAGAACGCATTGACATGCAAAAACGAGTATTACAAATAAATAGAAGGGTTAGCATGGGACTCTGTCATAATAGACTAAATAAGTCATTAAAATCGTAGGCATACAAAATTTTAAGCTCATTTTTCTCCTAACTACTTTTCCAAATTTGGCGAACATGATAACTTAAAAATGTTGAACGCATATTCAAAGCAGTATTATCTCTCAGGTGAACCAAGAAATATTTTTTTACTCTCAATCAAATTTGTTCGAAAACGGAAACTTTTATTCTGGATGACTGCTATTTGCATAATTTCTTTCATTTTAGGGTTCCGTATGTCCGAATGAAAAAACGGAACACTTATACGATTACTCGTATGTCTATCTGCCTGTTTTGGACCAATTAAGTTGAAATTTGGCATACATATGTATTTCTGTGATCCAAACATAGACGTGTGATGAATTTTGAATATTTAAGGGTCAATTTTTGGGGGGCATTTTAAAAAATTAAAAAACAAGTTCTACTGTATGACATACCACATGAAAGGGCTTATTGTGGGAGTTTCAAATATATTTGAAATTATAAAAAAAATACAGAAAATAGTGCTTTACTTATACTCGTAGTTTACAGGAAAACCTATAAGAAATCTATAGTATTACAATAATACGGTAAGTTTCTCAATATTGTGCGTACAAACTTACATAACATATTCAGAAATTTGCCTTTATGTACTAATTTGGTACCATACATACTTTTTTAAGCTACCGCAAGAAAATTTGGGTTGGTTGTATTTAAAAAAACATGGTAGATGGCATATTCATCGTACGAAACTTTCTCCATGCGAGTTCAACTCGCATTTGTCCGGTTTTTTCAATTTTTCCTACTGAATTATGATTGTTTCGAACATATAAATTTATTTGTAGGTATAAAGGTATATAGGCATCAATACAATTGACATTAGATTAGACTGTATGCCATTTTGAGCCTCGCGCTTGACCATTTTCGGAAGTAATCACGATAATTTTACCATTTTGGATTACTTTTAAATTTCTAGAGTTAAATATACAAAGTTTAATGAAATTGAATTATTAATGCTACGAGTAAAAAAATAATATCACATTCTATGTAGGGTAATCCTTTTAAAATCTTGGGCGAAATTACAGTCTTTTTACAGTGTTGTAAAATACGGGCATTCTAAATGTTTTACTCTGTCATATCATCTAGGATTTTATAAGTACAATACCAATTGTCGGTTTTGGAGCAACATACTCACAATTTACTACCACAATTCCTTAAGAATTTTAATTGAATCTTGATTTTCAAGACTTCACTGCAATTAGCGAACCTTAATTGCTTTTAACCTAGCACCAATTGAAAGTAACCAGCACGAACGACAATTCTATCTCCGTTTCAGGTATCAACCTTAGTCTCAAACAAGGGGCGTAGATATGCCATATTTCATTTAATCTTTCTTAAATTATCATATTAATTAATAAGACAGAAAGACAAAGTTTTCTGCACAAATATATGAAAATTTTATTTGTGCGTTCCAAGAAAATGCCAAGTTATTACAAGTTTTCCAGAGGCTTACAATCAAGAAAAGTTTGTCTGCTTATGGGTACAAGGAAAACTTTATACCACCCCCGTATACCCTCTTGATTGCGGTAGTCGTTTTTCCTGCGATAGACTAACTTTCTGTTAGTTTACATGAGAAAAGAAACAATGTACAAAGTGAACATTTATGTATTAAATATAAAGCCCTCAGTTGCAGCTTTTGAAATCGCCGAACCGGAACGGAATTCTTTTTTGTATCCTTCTGCTTAACGACTTGAGAGATTACGTCGAGTTCATATATATTTTTTTTATTTTTTCTTTCAATTCCATTCTAGGGCTTACTTTCAGAATATCTTTCGAAATAGAGAGGACGTTCGGAATTTTTTAAAGTTTATTTTAATGCAGTCATGCAGACACAAGAAAGGCAAGCAATGGCGATAAGTCAAAGGTACCGACAATATCGAGACGGATTTTGTGACATTATTTCGTTTTAGAGTCTCTAGAGCATGAATCCATTGTCATAATATATATATATATATATATTTTTTTTGAAATATGTTTTGATTGAGATGATTTTACAAATCCATTATATCTTCCCATCCATCATGTTCCATAAATAATGGGCTGCAATGAAAGCATTCCCTCTTTTCATGGAAAATTATAGAGCAGGCAATGTTGTTTCATATTCACAGGACTTGGTAATTGGATACAATTCGACAATCACGCAGACCATAATTAAAATAGTATATAATTTTCGGGTTTTGATACCCTTGCCAAGAGGGTTATTCAGGGCATCAACCTTCGATACGCTATGCTTACAGTGCAGATTTTAATGAGAAGCTTTTAATTATTGTTGACTGAATTACTTTAGTAATTTAGTTTAGTAAACTGACATAACAAATTTTTAAATTTCTTTATACTCACTCACATTAGTTCTTTAAAAGGTAAAAAGTTAATGTTCTCCGTCGGGTAAAAACAGTCTTTTTTGGGGCATATTTGTAATTATTATTTAATAATAATATAATTAGAGAAATATTATTCTATTTACTAAAAAAGTAATTCTATAACACAATATTCTTGCTTTTTATGTTTCCCCTGTTTTGATTTCTAAGAATATTTAAATAATTAGAATGAAAGTTCACGATATTTAAAATCAGTGTATATACATTTTTAGAGCTTTAAATAAATAAATCATAATAAAATAAAATATTATTTACACTAATATTATAAAAAGGAAAAGTTTTCAAATTTGTAAGTTTATAAGTTTGGATGTATGTATGAGGCAATTTCCGAAGCTATTCATCAGATTTAAAAAATTCTTTTATCAATATTTAGAATGGACATTCAGTATAGACATAGGCTATATATTGTCCCGTTAAAATAAAAGGTCTTTTCATGGAAACCAATTTTTCAAACGTAAGTCGATGAAATTTTGTATATTAAATCGAAAGTTCGTATGCTTGTTGCTCAATCACGCCTAAACGCATGATCCGATCATTTTCATTTTATGAGCAAGGGAACTACATACTCCGATCTTTATATAGGACATATAGGATAGGTTTTATTCACGAATTTTAAAATGGTGGACCCAAGATAGCCCGAGATAGCGGCAAAAATGAGTAAATATCAAAAGATTGCCATGAAATTTGGTATTTGGGAGTTTTTGGAGGTCCTGATTGCGAATCTGTATTTGTATTTTAGAAATTCAAGATTGCGGATACAATATGACGATGAAAAGTTTTTAATGAAAATTAATATCTGGATGTCTTTTGGGCTATAGAATTCAAATCTACAAAAATTCATAATAACAGACCCAGAATGACTACCGAAAATGTTAAACATAAAAGAATTGCCGTGAAAATCGATATTAAGGGGGATGCTGATTGCGAATTCGTCATCTAAATTTCCAAATTCAAAATATCACATCTAATAAAGCGAACATATTGTCTTTACAATAAGTAAATTAAATGAGAAACAATACCAAGGTGATTTCGGGGCTATGAAATTCAAATCTAAATAATATGTATGGACAATTTTAAATTTCAAGAAATCCAATGTCACTATTGCAAAATTTTTTTGTTTTCGCATCTACAAAAATTATTTAATACAAGCTAAACCGCAATATTGAACTTTACGCGCACCGTGAGTTCACGGTTTTAAAGAGACATATAGACAATCTTTGTAAAATTTTGTTATACTGTAAAATGTACTTAAAAAACTTACCTGAATTCGATAACACTATTGAAAAGATGTGTCTCAAGTGATAAGCTAACCGAAAAAAGATACTAACGATTAAATTGTTAGGACAAAACTACTTACTGATTTTAAAAATAAAACCTATGTATGTATCTTAAATAGGGAAAAATGAGGACAGTATGGTTAGTAAATCACAAATACCCAATTTATATTAACTAAATATTTTATTGAATAAAATTTCTAAACTTAAAAAAATCTCTTATTCCTAGTCACTTATTTATACATCATTATTTGACTTAGTCCAGTAATATTTACAATAATTTTCGATTACGTTTAAGTTACATTGTGTTTTGTTGTTGTTGATGTTGTCTTTTTTTTTAAATCATCCTATGCGATTATAGAATTAATTTAATCTAACGAAAAGGAATTTATTTATAGATGTTGCACCCATTATCACACGATTTTTGCCTCCATAAACCTCTCCTTCCCAAAAACAGAAATGTCAAAGTTTGTTTAACAATCTTCTTTCATTTCATAGCCGTTAAAAACACTTTCATTTTTTTAAGTACTCAACAGATTTAAAAATATTTTAGGCTGTTAACAAATTTTGAAAAAAAACAAAAATTATCCATAACAAGTAAAGAGTTAAAATATAAAAGATAAAACGAAAGGTTTTTAACAGTTTCATAAATTTGCTAAAATTTCAAACAGTGTGAAGTGAAAATGTAGCAATTTGTGGTTCAAACATTCCCTAGCCCTAATCCAATGAGGAAGGATTTTTGCTCCTTAAATGCAGGAACTTGGGCTCTAATTAAATCATTTAAAGTAATCCGGATCAATTGTTGCAGCCATAAGACCCGAAGTAATTGATTTCGTGTAAAGGATCTTTCGGTTTGTTGGTTGCGAGGTCGTCGTTTTCGTTATTGTAGAGACGTTTTGTATTCGTCATTGTAATGGTGGAGCGGGCGTGTTTGGTGTCTAACAAAGACCTTGTTAACGGAAAAGGGCTTCATTTCGAGATTTACTTGAGCAAGAGGAAACTAATTGCATTTCGAAGCTAACTCAGAGGGTAAGAATTTATGCCTTGCGAGTACAAATTTTCCCCTATTTTCTTTCCTTCCTCATCACTAAAACCCTCGAAACCTCCTCAAAGGAGCCGGGGAAATAAAAAATTTAAATAAATCTCGGTTTGCACCACTCGAAAGGAGATTTAGCTTTTAACAAGTGATTTTACCCCCCTCCAATTCAGGGACGTATGGTTGAAGTTGTCGAGTAAGAAGAGGGTATCGATTTATTTAATTTTTTTTTTTTTTGTTGATGGTTATGTTGCGCAAGGTTGAGGTTACTGGTAGGGCTAGGGCTAAATAGACCCTTAAAGTTAAGGAATGCGGAAAATTACCCTTGATTAGTACAGGTGAAGAGACTTCTCAACTTATTTTTTGTTAATGCCAATTACAACGGACATTCCCGGTAGCTTTTCGAGAGTAGCCGCATTAAAGACACGCAAGTGTATCCCAAGATAGGAACTGCGAAGGACTTTTAGAGATAAGAACGGCTAACGAAAAGTTATTTCATTGAATTGTTTGAATGGCTCTAGATAACAGGGGAGGGGGCCTTACTTTCACCAAGTATTCTTACCTTTTATTTTATTTTTTTTCTTTTTTTTTTTTTGGTTTTTATTCCATTCTAAGAAAATCACGGCTCTTCATTGCTATCCTCGTCTTCGTGCCAAGATAAAAATTTGAATTTCTTTTGTTCATCAGAGTAATTGGAGAGACACTCCCGGTTGGGACACTTGAAACGATCTATTTTAATAAGGCTTTAATTGAATTTTTAAATACGATCTAATAGCCTTATTTTGGACTATCTAGTTAAAAAGGAAGCATAAGATACTTCAAGAAATAAAAATTCTACTGAGAAAAATAATCGCAAAGATGAAAAATAAAAGTTTTCTTTGATTTAAACGAAATTTGTATACATTTTACTTTAATTTTAAAGTATTTTTACTTTATATAATACAAAAAGGCTAATGTAAATTTAAAATGAACTTTTGTTTGTAAATTTTGAACGCCAATGTCGTAAGTTACAAAAATTATATTATATTTTTTTTGTTTGATCTACAAAATTCATTTGAGCTTTTAAAGAAAAACAAAACTTAGTAAAAACTAAAGTATTCATTATTTTACTTTTACTAGGATATCTCTTTAATTTAGGGCATTTATATTTACTTAAAAATTGTTTAATTACGATAGTAAAAAATTTAAATTTGATTTTACAAATTTGTATTGTTCTCAGTACTGTCCAATTTTAGGTAATTAATAGAAATGAAATGAAAAGCACTTACAAAAAGTAATATATAAAGAAAAAACAAAAACTAGATAAAGACAAGGGAACGCCTTGGGGAAGTTTGTTTTGTCTATTTTTTTTCCTTTTCTTTTTCGTTTTAATCAAAGAAACTAGTGCTATGGTGCGCATTTCACACAAAAAGAAGAGAGTACCTTAGAGTTGAAGAAAATCCCTTCTAAGCAATTTTTCATGTACAACAAATTTGGTTTAAACACTCATTCTCTGCTACTTGGTTCCTTCTTAGGTGCTTGTTTAAGGGGGGTGTCATTCTGTTGTTTTCCCATTCGTATTACATCAGTTGGAGCAAATCTGAAGCCAAGACGACCCTACGTATCCACCCACGCCTTCTAACCCCTCCCCCCCTCTCCCTTTCCCATCTATTTATCCATGTTTGTCGCAAAAGACGTATTGCGCGCGCTGTATAAAAGAAGGAGCACTAACTTGCTGCTGGGATAACTAGTTTCATGCAATTTCTCGGAGGGAAAAAAAAAACCGGTTAATTAAGTGACACGCTGACACTATTGTTTCAGGCGGGTGGTGGGGATTTTATAATGAGAAAATGTAAAAATGTCGTCGTTTCATCCAATTGTGCCTGCATATAACCCCTAACCAACCCTATCCAAACGTAAAGCCTTCTGTGCCCAGCGAACGTCTATGAATAGTGCTTATTCCTACAGAAAGTATCGTATGCAATTACGTACCATCTTCAGTCTTAGTTGAAGCATTCACATTGCGAAAAAAAAAAATGTTGCAATTGCTTTTGTTTGCTGCACTGAGTTTTAGAATTTTATCCCCTCTATTTAGCTGGGTCACAGTTTTTTGCCCTCTAAAGACGCCGTTCCCACTAATTCGAGCTTATATATGTTTTGATGGAACATAGCCACCCTGTATGTTGCATCTACGGTAGCATATCCAATATTTAAAAAAAATAAAAATAAATAAAGAAAAATAAATAAATTAAAATAAATAAAAATTCATCTTCTCATCGCCAGCGCAAATTTGTATAAATTGTTTTTTTTTTTTAACAGTCGTCAACTAGCAACTGGGAACTTCAGTTATGATGTAATAGCTATGTCAGTATACGCTTACGTTACATCCTATTTTTTGCTATAGTACACACTTAAGAGATGTAAAACGAGTTCGCTACAGATACCCCAGATAGTCCTATGTTTTCTTATATTTCCTGTGGCCCAATTTTTGTTATTTCAAATTAACTAAATCTGGCCCAGCTTGGCTAGACGCATTACCAACCCTTGAACCCCCCTCTTCCCACATTTGACCGTACAAACCCATCAAAAACTTTTTTAACGTTAACCATTCCGATGTTGTACCTAATCGACTTGCCTAAGATTTACTTAAGGGCTAATTTATTTATTTATTTTATATATTTTTTTCTTTTCTTTTTCATTTAATTAACACGACTCTTTTTACATATCTTCAAAAATTTGTAATCACCTAATTGATGTGATCGCGAGAACGGCCGAAGCAGCCACTACCGCTGACCAGTGCGATGTTATCCGAGCCATTAAATGCTGCAAATGGCTCGTGCCCTTTGACGTCCTGGACACGTGTATAAGGGATGATATGCTGTTAGCACTACTGTTCCCGTGCTGCATTGCGGCTGGATGTTCGCCATTTATAACGTGAACCACAACGCTGGCTGAGTCTGTAATTGCGCAAATGTATATATATATAAAAAAAAAATAAGGGAACGACATTAGTTCTACATGTCCTAGAAAATGGGATGGGAGATAGAGAGTCCCGCATCGTTGCCCTACACGAAGGGAGATGCATGCAGTGGGCCCGTTTTTATTTTTGTATCACCGCAACTGAATTTCTTCCTATATAAAATCACTCTATATGCCAGAAAATAGGAAGAAAACATTGGTGCCCTAGAAACAGTGGAAAATTGTCGAAAAGCAAGCCACCGAAATTGTTGGCAAGTGTTTACGGGGCCCAATCTACAGAGAGAAGTTATGACTCCCTTAGGACCTCGAACGTAAATTCCTGAAAGGTTTAACGTATGCGGTACTAAGAATTAAGCAATATTAAGGCGTCTTAAATACTATGAAAAATCCAAACCACCTTCAAATGTTTTATTTTTTTGTTTTATATCTTTATCGCAAGTCTCGACCCCTTTAATTCCCGCCAATTTTTCGTATTCGGGATACTGGGTGACAGCCAATCTGCACCTTATCAGTCTACCAAACCTATTTTCCCTCCATTCTCATACCAATGGATTTTATTTTATTTATTTATTGTTTTTTTTAGCTCATTTTACGTATTGCTGCATTAATCAACTTGTTGCCTCAGCCAAAAGCGAAGGTAGGGAGGGTGATGCACTTGAATTACATTAAATCACCACATTTTGCCTACCGGAACGAAATTCCGATTATTTCCCTCTGAAGAGTGCTTCATTTCACGTAAAGAGTGATTTTTTTTTATTCATTTGAAGTACTTTTGACAAAGTGCAGTACTATATCGCTTTTAATTTTTATGTAAATCCCTCTACTAATTATACAAAACTTGCTTTTGAAGAGCTCTCGGTATTTCAAACGATAAGGGGCTTGATATCGACGTTGATCATTTATGGAATAAAAAAATAGTCATATCATATTATCAAATAATAGGAAAGAGCTTTTCAAATTATTCAGGTATTGTGTGTACGCTGTTAAAATGGTAAAATTACCACAAATTGAGCAGTTCATATAATGGAAACATGTAGAAATTAAATCAAAATGGAACATTTTAAAATAACCACTTTTGATTTTGAAGAAGTAAGCTAAATGGGATAAAAACAGTAATTAAATCTTATCTTGTAGTTTAATGTTTCTTAATTGAAACTTTAAATTAACTAGATATTGTTGTTAACTTCAAAAAGACCTTATTTTTGATTTTAGTGCGACGTGTTTTGCCCCATCGAAGCATCCTCAGACTATTGACTTATTACTCTCAACGGTTACAAAATTGTTTGGATTTAATAACAGACTATTGTTAAAAAAGTCTAACTGATATAATTAAATATATTTTGTCCTATGTATTCACCTTTCTTAACTTTAAAGATCTTGCTCTCTGCTCTTTTTAAGGTATCTCATCCTTTTATGATATGCAGTAATTTAATACTATTTGAGTTTAGTATACTTAGAAAATTTAAATGTTTAGAAATCGCGGATTGTGGCATCATATTCCGAATTTCTACAATGTGCTCAGCCAATATTGTCTTTAATATTTTCGGCACTAATGCCGCCTATAATAGGCATCCACGAAATATTCTATGGGTACGATCGCCGCCTGAAGTCGTGCGTATGATCATTCCCCATAGTACGCATTCTTTGCGTAAAGGCGGCAGATGCTCTAATTATTAATAATAATTTTTACTTTTGTTGTCATCTATAAATTCATTATTTTATTTCCATGGATGTTGAGTAGGAGCACGAGATTTCTATCATTGCCCACTGTAAGCGGTGCTACTTGGAATGCAAACTTTGTGTTTGCAGCAAAACATATTTCGCAGGATACACTATCGAAAGTTTATTAAAAGCATATTTGAGTGTACCGAAAGAGTTTTAAATTTCTTTTAGTTTTTCTGAAATAAATTTCTAAGCAGTCATTACATTTAATTCATTCAGTACATCAGTTTTATGTTTAATTTTATGGTTAAAATGAGATTCTGTAGCGAATTTTTACTGAAGGAGGCTGAGTTAATATTTGGGGATTGTTAAATTTCTTTAATATTTTTATCAATATTTGTCTATGAAGGCTATTTGTTTTCCATAATCTTGCTTTTAATTCTTACCTGGGTCCAGCGTATAAAAATTGAATAGAGTCAGTATGTACTTCTTTTAGATGATAAATTATAAATTACACTTTTTATAGTAACTATAGTTGCTATTTTTAAAATAGTTTTTAGTTCTTTATTGTCTTTTTAGGGATTAAGTGGTTTAAAAATAGTCCCACCTTTTGCTTTGCCTTTTATGCATGGTGGGATATATTTGAACCCACTTCGAAAAGTTCAAATTACTCATACTCATACAGTTTCATATTTGATTTTAAAGTTATTTTACTATAATTTAAATAAATAATCTGTGCAACTTGAGCTTAAGAGTTTCTTTAAAATTATATCGCTCAAAGAGTTAAATGTGTACTGTGATAAGAGGATTTTCATTTATCTATAAATCCTAGAATTAAACGTTGACTTTTTGGGTGGTTGAAGGAATATGGAATTACGGCATCAGATAAATATCAAAGATCAAGTCGTTATTGTATTTTTTTACAGTCAAATCTAAATACTGTAAACTGTACTGCAAACTTTATACAATTGTCTAAGTTTTTTAACATTACGTTTAAAAATATGTTTTTAGCTGTCGATCAGAAACAGTCCAACAGTCAACATATCTAAATCAAGCCAAAATATGTTTCAATAAATGATTAGATCATGCACACACATGAGATATAAAGTTTTCAACATAGAACAGAGACCGAATTTCCCATTGCAAGTCTCTTTTCTTGTGTATAATTTCTAATTTTTCCGTCAAAGTAAGGACAATATCTTAGACATGTTTCTGTTAAGTCTATCAGCTCTTTAACTTTGTCAGGTGAATTAATATTTCGTGTGATGCCATCAAGTAAGATATTTTTAAATTTATCCACATTTACGAGTATAGGTGGGAACAAATTACAAACATCAAACGACATAAGTTTAGAATTACGTTTTTGAGTTTGTCAACTAATTCACTGGAGGTATTAATTAAAAATAATATCCTTTTGAAGTTAACAAGTGTTTTAATAAACTATGGAATTCAAACAAGGTACCATCGAGAAATTCTAGATCTTTTTTATAAGCTCCTTTATTTTTTCAAAGAAATGCTCATGCTCATTTATTACAGTTTTTTAAATAAGCTGTTTTAAAGTAAAAGCCAATTAAATTCTGTCAACAAATATCATAAAGTTATATTTTGAAAAGTGTTAGGGAAATTTAATTCAAAAATACGATTCATTTTAACAATGTAAAGAAACTCTAAGATCAAAAAGAGCCTCATTAATTGCTTTGAGGTAAACTCTTTAAACTAATTTTGTTTATGATCTGATAATATTTTTAGAGATATAACTTGAATTAATTTGAAAAAAGAAAGTTTCTAGCTGCGGGTTTTATGTATGTATGTTAAAAAATAAGAGTTCTCCAATTAAGAGCATATCTATTAAATTCTGAAAAAAATAGGGATTTAATAGAAACGAAGCTCTGGAAGAATAATTATGGGTTAAGGTCTACTATTTTTCGTAAAATGCCTCGAAATTAATTTACGTTTGCTTAAATTACTGAAAATTGTCGAATGTTGAAATTAAATTCAAAAATTTATTTCATCTGGATGAGAAGCATCTGAGCCCTTTTCATAAAAAAATTATGAGCCCGGCAGGCGCAGAACATAAAAATTTGAGGTTATGATCTGCTGGAAATGACGTCGTAATTTGAAAGACAATTCCCAAAAGTTTTTCGAAAGAAGACCTCTCGATATATTTTAATGAAAGCGGACTTTAATTAAAATCGTTGGAAAATGTTTTATTGCAATTAAAAAGGGGGGAATCGAAGCGCATTTTGGGCTTAGTCTCCCTGGAGAGATCCTTTTGGGATTGAAATAGCCGACCGACCGCGCCGGCATTTGCGAAAGTCATAAATTCTTCATCCACAGACTGAGTTTTGAACCAACAGTTGAATGGGATGCGAAACTTTCCAAGTTTACCCTCTAATTTCTCTTAAACTGTCCTAGATACAGAACCCATCCTAATGAATGTAAATCCAACGTTTGTGTCCTTTTTTTAAAAGATCTCCGGGAAACTTTTCCCAAAGAACTTAAGTGAAAAAGAAAAAAATTTACCAAGTGTCCCGGGCGCACTAAGTCGCCCCACTGGAGAGATGATAAATCAGTGTTTTTGCCCCGGTTTGGGGTTGAAATTTAAATTTAATATTAAAGTGGACCTTGTCACATCGAAAAGTGTCTGGGGAGATGCAAGCGGTAGGGTGACTTTTTGATCTTTGCATCTTCCCGTGAATTAGAGTACCCGATAAATCCCACATTTTCCCCCCCGGGGGACTTGAAGAAGTCTCAAAGTTCAAAACCGTTGGTACCTTCGGATGCTGTAAAATGAAAGAGAAAGCCCGAGATTGTGTCTCACCTACGGGCGAATACTTGCTCATAAATTTTTGGCGATAAGCAGTCCACTGCATGCATTCGCCCGGATTCCTATCCTGAATTGGTAAAGTTTCGGGTAACTCTCTCTTGTCCCGGCCAGGCTCGTTCAAGTCTATAAATTGGGAGCGAGCCCGTCCGGTTGGGGGCGTAATTGATTAACTGATAATGAACCTTACCTGAGCTGCTGGGTGAACACGTGTAGTTGCCAGAGTCTGCTGGGGTTGCTTTGGCGATGAGTAATTTGCTGGTCCGCGTCTGGCGCTCAGTTATGACGTTGATCCCGCCTCGCTGGGAGTAATTCATGACACGTTTGCCCTTGTACCAATAGATGAAGGACGGCGGGATCGGGGACTGCATCGCCAGGCAGGTGAGATTTATGTCGCTACCGCTTTTAATGAACAGCTCCGAGTTACCCAGAATTTTCGCCCGGGACACTGAAAGACCAAAAGTTTTTCCAACAACTACTTCAGCTTCAATTTTGTCCTAGATTAAATTCAAGTCATCTTATTCTAGGGCTTAAATAGCTTCTTTTAGAATAAAAATTGTATGAAATTCATAAAAACTACAACTACCAAAAGTGAGGCTTTCTAACTTTAATTTTGTAATAATTGGAAATAATAAATGAAATAGGTAAAGAATTACCGTATAACAGGGTTATTTGGCAATCAAAGCCTACTAAACGACATGTCCCAGGTGCAGGCTAATAAAACCTTAAAGATATAACGAGGAACCCTTCAAATTAAACTCACGGCGTTTTATTTAACCAATATAGGCGATTTAGTAGAAACAATGGTAGTCTGCCAAAGTAATTCCGAAAATTATGTCGTACTATACGTTTATGAGTTTTAGTAAACTTGCTTCCTATTGGACGCAAAGCAAGTCAAAAATGTTAAAAGCTTGACTTTACAAACCATTCGCAACTTAGAGGATCAAAATAAGTTAAGACCTGCTAAAGTAACCCTTTTTTATGGTAGTTTTAAGGAGGTATAGAAGAAAGTCGTTCTCGGAAAGAGTAATTCGGGGTCAGAAGTTAATTTAAACATGCTAGACATCTATAAACAGATTCATTTACATAGTTACACCATTCAGAACTATGTAGACTTAAGATGTTAAGCTTGAATCAAATTAAGCAACGCTTGCGTTAAGCTAAAGCTAGGCTTAAGACAGGCTTAACCGAATCAGGCTATTGAATTTATTAAATTTCATGAAATGAACAATTTTTAAATAATGTTACCCCAAGTAAAAATATTTAAGTTTTAAAGGAAGGCTTACAGAAGACCTTATATGAAAACTTGGTCTTAAACGATTTTTCTACGTGCTAAGTAAGGGCGTATAATAGTCTTATTATACAAGGGCCGTTTTCCAGTTAACAAATAAATTTATATTTTATAAAATAAAATTAAACAATATTTTTACCCACAAAACGTGGGCAGACCTTGTATACCTTTGGAAAAGCCAAGTGGACTCTATTCGACCGCTGTACGACCGCTGATAATTTTTACCAGGGGTTAATCAATTTACAAACATACAGATATAATTTTTCGATGTTTTTTTATATCACTCAGTTAGGAAAAATTATTACAAGAATAAATTTTAAAATTCTGTTTTACTAGTGGCAATCTAATTAAGAGATTCGCAGTTCATCTAATTTTAAATTACTGAAAATTATAAAAAGATTAAGAAACTAGCAAATTTCTAGGTAGTTGAGTTTTAGTTTTGCCTAAGACTTGGTACGATCGAGTTAAATCTAATTTTCGCAGATTTAGTCTTAATCTTGCTAGCACAGGTCGGTCATGTTATTTCTGCAACACGAAATTCAAGTCTGTGAAACTAAGACTGAATTTAACTAATCATTAGTTTGAAAATATTTAGCAAAGAATTTAATTGGAAAGTGAACATGGGCAAAAGCCGCATTCTCCGCAGACAATTAGTTTTACACCGCTACCATAATTTGCATAAGCAATTCATTCAAATCCTCTACTACTTAAGCCGAGCGAAACTAATTTGCCAAAACAACGTTCATCTCACTTGGCGCAGACCTCGCAGAAGTGTACTATAGACCCCCCACACAGACTATAGCAAGGCCTCGAGCAGATTTTGTTCTTGCAGCGCCAGCTCTCTCAGGAGCACGCTTTGAAAACACGACGACGTAAGGAGATGTCCTGATTTAATGAAAGGGTAAACAGCACCTGTAATTCTTCCCCACTTTTGGGATAATTTGCATAAAACTGCATGAAAGCACAAAGTTTGCGCCATTTCATTCTGTGTCTTTTCAAGCATCAGCGACACAGGTACAAGGGTAGAAGGTAAGGTGGATGGGGGTGAATATTATTCTAAGGGATGATTACACAGCGATTAACAATTAAAAATATGTCATCCTAAGGGGCAAGGGTACCATCACCCGCAAGGTTCTTCTTGGTATGACCCAGGGCGGACCTACTTATACCGTAGTTGCTAAAAGTCTTTTGAGGATTAAAAGGATTTTGAAATAATTGCAAACAATTAAAGAGAAAATTACGCGGAAGAGCATTTGCTATAAATTGAAAGGAATGGTAATGTTGAAAAGGCAAATGGGTTTGTTATAGTTTTAAATTTTAGGTCCAAAAACTGTGGGCTTAATGCGAATTTTACTAAGTGTTATAAGTAATAAGAATAAACTTCATCTGAAATGTCTGCGAAATCAATAATCTCAGAAGTATTTCCTCAATACTTGTTTGATTGTTAAAACATTGAATAGTTTGTAGTAAACGGCAATTACTAATGATAATGATTAAGTATAGTAAGTATGATAAAAGAAAAAATATAAAAAAACTGATATTAACCTACTTTAAAATAGGAAATAAATTTATATCGAATAATTTTTAAGACAAACTAAGTGAAATGAATTAGATAACTTAAATACTAATCTTCCACTTTGCAGAGTTTTAATAAAAGTACCACCATTACCATTCCAATGATCAGTATAAGTAATGCAGACAAGACTAATTACTAATTCCATTACCGTACTTTAGAAGCATTACTTAGCATTATCGGGTATTACTCAGGTCTAGCTGGCATTACTTAGAAATACTCAGCATTACCTAGTATTGCCTAATAGTACCTGGTATTACTACTTACATTTCGTAGCGAACTATAACCTAATGCAACAGAAACTTCACATTATACTTAACAATTCTCCAGCACCAGCATTAATCGGTATAAATCAGAAATGCTCTATACAACTTTGCATCTACTACATACCAAATATGCTTTTACTTCACTTGATATTGAGAAAGGGAAAATAAAATTCTTAATTTCTAAGTATAATGCTGAGTTGCTACTAACTCTATTAAGTCATGCTGCTCTTCGAAATGTCGAGTAATTCCAGGTACGGTACTTAGTAATTCTAAGTAATACCAGCTAATACTGAGTAATGACAGGCAATGCTAAGTAATATTTTTGAAGTACGGTAATGTTAAAGTATTATAAAGTATTAATGCCATTACTTGGTAATGATAATTATATTTGTCTTGCCTGCATTACTTGTAATAATACAGAGAGTGATAATTCATATCCAAAATTATTATTTTACAGCTCTGCCACTTTACTACAAAAACTCTTTTAAATCTTACATTTATTTTATATTTCTTATTTGCAGAAATTAAATTTCAAAAGGTATTTATTGATTTAATTTATATTTGAAACATAAATTTCGAATGTAGGTCATAATTTGAATCATAGTGTGGTACATATAACGTCACTTAAATGCGATATTTTCTATTACTTGCTTAAATTATTAAGTGTGCAAATGTGCACAGTAAAACTAAACTACATAATTTAATAGGTCATTAAAAGAGTAAGGTTAGTTAGATAAATATGCTATGAAAGGAATATGTGAACTTTAGTCGACATCGACGGAATATTATAATAAATATTGAGAGAAATTTTCTTGACACGAATCCTTGAACTATTTCAAATTTATGTCAGAAATTAAAAGTTAAACCTTTTGATATTCCAGTGACCTGTAAGGAGAACGATACTTAAAATGCATTTAAAGCTCCATATTAAATTTTACTTTAATAAATTAAGACTAATTTGTTTTAGGTTGTTGTATAAATGATGTTAGGTCTATATAACGGCTATAAAGTTTTGATTGACCTTGTAGATTTGAAAGGAATTAGAAGAAAGGGTTCTTAAATTGTTTTTTTTTTTTTTTTTGTTTTTTAATCAAATAATTTTTTTCCAGAGTAACTATATAACATTATTCAAATGTCTGTTTCGTAGATTTTTGAATATACGTAAAATAAGGGAAATATTCTCCTATGCTAACATTATCTTTATCCGCTACTATGATCGGATGGTAGGAAAAAATATCGAAATTAATTAAATAAAAGGATTTGAAACACCGAAAACACTCCTCTTTATAAAGATTTGTGGCATTTGATTTGTTTGGCAACTGCTCGTATTTTGGCTCAAAGATAAGGTGCGAAAGTTAAGAAATTAATTGCAGTAGTTCACACAAGAACTGTGCCACTAAATACTTTTAAAAGATAAAAAGGAATGTATCTAAGGGATGTATGAGAAACCTTTAGAAACATGACTTAGTCACGCAAACAACTTTTGTGTTAATTGGCTGGACACGCAGCCGATTAATTAACAGTAAAAAAAAAGAAACACAAAGGAAATACTATCGAAGGTCTACTTTGGGGTACTCTATTTAAACATGAGGGTTGAGAATGGAAAAGGGCATTTGAGTCTACATCCTCGTCTAGTCGTGATGGTAGTGGGGATATTAATTAAAAATAAATTTAATTATAGAAACCAATCTTATAGGGGTGGGAAGGTACAAACAAGGGACACCGCACCCGAAGGCGAAGCTTTCTCCCTATTCAATTCACCTCAAATAAGTTCAGAGTTATCTAGTGATCCGAATCTTCTTCAATCGTCCTTGGAAGCTTTTAATTAACATTACATAAAAATTCCAACTTTGATTCGGCCTATCCTTCTTGCCCTTTCCTCTAATTCTTTTTCGATAGCTATTGGAGCATCGGTTGATTGTGACTAGGACAAGGACAAGGATGAGGACGAGGGCTATACCACCGATGACGGTGATGCTATGTCCAGTCTCTTGTTAAAATAAAAAAAAAAAAATAGGGTAGAAATAAAGAAAAAATTGAAAGAAGGAAGAAAAAATCGGTAGAAAAGCGGATCAGCCTG
The DNA here is from genome assembly GCA_963969385.1 of Philonicus albiceps. Classification (NCBI taxonomy): domain Eukaryota; kingdom Metazoa; phylum Arthropoda; class Insecta; order Diptera; family Asilidae; genus Philonicus; species Philonicus albiceps. Next base: position 2,248,467 of record OZ017772.1, on the reverse strand, counting down.
GGTCATCGGGAATAATGAAATAACATTTGAAAAGTAAACAAGCATCCCAGGCCAAATTTCGGAGTGATTTTGTGTGGGTAGGGATGGAAAAATGCTTGGGTGTATGGGGTAAATATTCAAAAAGCAAAAAGAACCGAACCGAACCAAACCGGGTCCGGTCCCATTGTACTTACCAACAACATTCAATCGGAACGCTTGACTTATTTTGGGCTCTGTTGAAACCTGGCACTCGTACGTCCCTGAGTCCCTTGGCTGCGGGGATGATATCCTTAGTGTCCATTCATCTGACCCTTCGGTATGCAAAGATTGAAATCTCTGGTCGTTCGTGTACGTTAGGATGCCCACAGTCAGTATATGCAGATCTCGTTTTCTTATCCACGAAACCTTTTTGGGGTTAAATGAAAAAAAAAGGAAAACAGTTTTTTTTTCTTGTCTTTAACTCGTTTCATGTCTTTTTAGTTATTATATAATATATTTATATATATTTTGGGACTTTCTGACGTTACATGTCCTTTTCGTGTAGTGAATCTATGTCTCGGGAGAATTGAGAAGGGCTAAATCGGATAAGGATTCTTTGTGTTCTGGGAGTGTTTTGAGTGGGTACTTCAATTTTATCGATAAATTTTAGAGAAATGATATGAAACGAGGTATCCTAAAGATAGTGGGCAGTAATGAAAATATTTGTTTCCTCCGTTCATAAGAAAAACTGGAGGTATGTATAATACCAAGATTTCCTTTTGAGTAAATAAAAGCTAATATAAATCGCTCCGAAAGAGGAATCACCAAAGAGTAGTCAAATCGATTTATCACAGTCAGCTTCCTAGAGGATGCTTCAGATACAGCCAATTCCGGTACCAAGTTTCCGGATAAAATTATCTTATTATCACGGAATTTCCATCCTTTCATTTTCCGCTCTATCGGAACCACTCGAACAGCTCTAGAGGAATGTTCTGTTCAATTTTATTTTCCGGAGATGAACATTGGCAAATATGCATTATTAACATGTTATCCCGGAAAAAAAATTGTCTGTCTGGTCTAGTGATTTCTATGGTAAGGACAGTATTTGCCTGAATTTAATTTCGAAAATGGATCGGACAGTTTTTTATCGATTGAACGACAACGACAATAAAGACGACAAACGAGAATCTTTTCCATTTTCTTCGTTTTCGATTATTCGATTTTATATTGATTACCCTTAATCATTGCTTCTAATAAGATTTCAACTTGAATACCATAAAATAAATTTCACGACAGACTACCGTAGGATATTTGCATATAAAAGAAAATTTATGTCCATTTGAGGTTTTATTGGAACCTTTTAAGAAATCAGATACAACAAGATTCTTTTTATTGAAACATGCCCCGGACAGATATTTTATGTGAAACTTCTTGCCCCTGACGGTTGAGAGGAGGTCAATTGCAATCAATGTATTTCCATTTTACCTTTGATAAATGAGGTTCATGTACTCAAACGATTGATCTTAGGAAACCTTAAATTTATTCAAAAGCTGCAAATGTCTGCATTTTAGAGACAAGTTCTGTAGCATTTAGAATTTATAAGAATTACAATCTCGAAAATGGGAAATTTGGATATATGAATGATATTAAAAATTAGATTTTCTCAAAACATCGATGTTTTATCAGTTTATCAGTGGGAAAATTTACAAATAAAATTTTTTTGTTTTCAATTATGAATATATTTTAACCTTTTTCCGGTTTTCAATAATTTTTGGTACAATAGCTATAATTTATTTTCTCTCAAAATTGTTAATATTCAATTACCATATCTGCAATTTCAATGATTATAATTTTTAACGATTTGATTGTTGATATTAAATTAAATTGAAATAATCGATTATAAATATGTCCACTTCAGATACAAAGTCAATGAAAAATTGGGACATTAATTTATGGAATACATTTTATTTCTCACTAAAGAGCATCATTACAAAAAACAAAGTATTTTTTTCATATGATATTCAATTCATTTATTATTCGAAAGTTTAATAGCCGCTTTTATGGGACACCCCATCGATTTGCGATGATGAAAAAATTTATAATTATTTTAGAAATTACATATCTGGAAAAATGGTTTCTTTTTTAAAGAAAATTATTTCTAATTTAATAGGTGGTTTTATTTCCAACAACACAAGTACCTAACTTTTTGAAATTGTATTTTAGAATTTAGAACAGGATGCAGAGCAGGATACAGAGCAGGATGCAAAGCACTATCAGTGAATTGACGGTAATACTAGCTAGTTACTAACTCAACTGACTGAATATACACGCAATTTAATTAAGTGCAAAAGCAATTTGAAAGTTAGTTTTAATCTGACTTGAGCATATTTGTGACTTCATTACCATTTATTTTACCTACTCTAAAGTTCATGAAAATTATTCATAGGTATGCATCTCTTTGTATATTTGCAATGTAAGTAGATTAACTAGGGTATTAGTAAGCTTCACTGTCTTGGTTTAACTTTGATGAAACTAACAAACCAAAATATATAGGCAAAATTAAGTTTTTAGTAGAATTAATCTACTTTATGAAACATAATTTGCTGACATTATTATGAAATTTTACCAAAAAGTACAGCGTACCACAAATTTTATTTACCCCTTCTCCATTAAGTTGAGCAATACCGATGCAACAGTTTAAAATAGGGCACAGGATGGTAGGACAATTAAGTGAAAGCAAACAGCAAATAAACAAAAAGGAAAATAAATGAGTAAATAATTGATGCATATCTTAATTAAACATAATACAAATTGCAGCATATTTCTATGCTATGTAAATAAAATAAAATCGTGTCCCGATTGGGTCAGAAGTCGAAAATCCCCATGCGGACCTGACAAATTTTATTCAACCTTCCGGACATAGGGTAAAATTGTCAACAATTCTGGCATCGAATGTGTGCTATTCCGTCCCCTCCCCCCTTCCCCCCGTCCCTATAGCTATTGAATTAATATTTTAATCAAATTGCGATTCATAACAATTTTACTAGGCCATCGCTGCAAATTAGTTGAAATATTTCACGGTTGCTTCCCAAATGGGAAACAAACTGCTGTACAAGTTAATTTCCGCTTATCTAATTGGTAAAGGCGTCACGGGGCAGGTATTATGTGGATTAACTTCTAGGGGAATTGCCGCAAACCTCTGGAATTGGATAATTTGCCTCAAAACATTTTCACGGTATGTTTTAAATTAAATTAATTTTGGTTTTTTTTTTATTTTTATTTTTTAACTTCGCAATCTCTGATAGAAAACTTTAAATGAATGTCCTCAGTCGTGGCGGTGAATTAAATTAGGAGCAATGTAATTTGCAACCGAGTGGCTAGCTTGGAAAACTTTTAACAAGTTCCCTCCTCCGGTGCGCATAATTCGTGTCCTCTTTTATCCATCTACTGAATTAAATACAAAATTTTTGCATCAACGTCGCGAATGAGCGGTTATCCTGTTTGAAGACAACTCCCGCGCCATTCTAATTCTATCACAGAAAATAAAAATTTTCAGTAGAAATTCTGAGAGAGGGGAAGGTTGGGTCCGATTAAATAGAGGATAGCCATGAGTCCCTTCACGACCAGGAATTGAGAAAAAATATCATTCCATTGTCCTGATAATATCCTTTTGTCCTCGGAAGTAACCGAAAACGACAAGGACAAGGACGAATATGTGAAAAATGCTTGAAATTTAAATTTTCATTCGTCTGATACTACTAGAGCGTAGGAGGACCCAGACCCGTGGGGTATCTTGACATGATCTACTTTTGTTGAGGCTCCCTTAAGGACGATAATGTAAACAGGATGAAACGAAGAAGTCCCGATTTTCAGTGTGTTTTGTGTCCCAGAGCCTATAGAAATACTGCCACAATGGATGGATCTATTTTAAATTTTATTCTTTTCTAAAAGAAAAAAATGAATTAGTTGTTTGCTCTTGGGATAAACTTTACCTATTATTACAGAGGAGGGAAATTTGAAGAGACCTTTTAACTTATTTGAAAACCAGTTGAGAGATATTGGCGCTTTTTTTCCTGGTATTTTGTCCTTACTTGAAATATTTTTATGTGGGACGTAGGATTTTCCAGTTTCTATATAAAAAATGCTAAAAATATTTTAATTTTACAATAAAATTGTATAGGGCTAAAAATATTTTCATTTTGCCTTTCAATACGCAGTTTATTGTAATTTGTTATTTTTAGAATTTTAGGATAATATCCTGAATTATGTTTTACTAAAGAAAGTATTACTTTTTCCATATGTTGGGAATCTATTCTAATAAATTAATTAATTTTTGTTATATAATTTTATTTGTTTGGATGATTCATACAGAAGTGTTATACAACCTTGAGCTGATGAACTAGGAGAATTGATTACCTGTTGGGAACTTATATATTCCCTGTCCCAGCTCGTCAGGAAAAATGCTATGATGATAAGGCGGTGTAAGTTTCCATTCCATGTTATCACTTTCATTTGGAGTGTGAGCTTTATAGGGTCATTTTTTAGCAATCTACGAAAGTCATAAATTATGATGTACCTATTTGTGTACATTCTTTAATCTTAGAACTGTATGCATAGAAGCATTGCTTTGTTATACAAACTTAATGTTCCTATGTACAAATATCAGTTGAGATTAGTTATTAGCTAATTTTAACTTTAACTTTAACATTTTAAATGTTATATTAATTTTTACTTGAATATTTCTCTTATTTAAAACTAAATCTATAATTAGATTAAGGACTATACCATAAACCATAATTAATTTCTCACCCACATAAAACTTAAACAAGGAGTGCTTTTCATTTCGATTTTCACTCAATACATTTTCATTGTGTAAAAAGGTTTATCAGTTTTGTTCAATCTCATCGTCGATAACGATTGCATCGGATTACTGTCAAATCTTGATACATTTGAGTAATCACTAATCATGAAATCTACAAAAAAACAAGGGCATACTCACCATATATCGAAGGTAGAGTATATTCCTGAGTAGGTAAACCTTGAGAAGTGCTTCATACTCGTACATATCACAGCTATTATAGAGGTTTATATATACCCATTGAATGCCTTGAAACCTGCTGGGGGTGGTTGAAGGCTCGTTCGTATATTCCCTATGCATCAGTTTTCCTCCATGATCTAATTTGATAGCACTTGTCAAGTGCAATTAAAATCATACACGGGTATAGCGTGAATTTCCCGTCAGAATGCAGTCATATTACCATATACCTGTGTCTATTGCCTCATCAGTGGATGGTGCACATAATACAGGCTTCTATAATATGCAAATCAGGTAAGAGACTGTTTTTGTAGCCTATATTGAGGAGAGTTACATAATACTTCCTAAAGCTAAATACGAGGTAAAGCAATTCGAACCCATTCTAATTTTTGGCTTAAACTTTCTCCAACTCGGTAGGTTTTCTGCCTATACAAAGAATAGATGATGGGATGGTAATAATATTCCCCAAGAACCCGAAAGTGGTACCCACTTGGTTGTGTAATTAGCCGAAATTGATTTTACCACTCATGAAGGCCGGTATGGATTCAAGGTTTTGAGCAGTACATTCAAATGGTGATGGATAGGTCTGGGACAGCCCTTCAATATTTTGACGAAAAACCGCACACGGCACTTACAAAATTAAGTCCCATTATCCCCGTCGGGATTTTTGATCCCTATGGTTTGGTGAAGCGGAAAGATTGTCGAAATGTATCCAAAATTGATCCAAAATTCGTAACATATTTCCATTGAAATTGAAAATTTGTGGATAGGGTCGAAGAGGTAGGGATTGTGTGTTACATACATATAAACTGGGTCAAGCAGGGTATGTAATCGTGTTGAGGAATTAGCTATTTAGGTAGGTTATTTCTAAAGTTAGGGTATTTGTAAAATTTATATATATGATGCTGTTAAATAAATCAAAATAAATATAGGGTTTATTCCCCGATCCACAGGTACACGTACACAAAGGCTGGACTCTGTCACAGGTTACTGAACTCATGGGGGAGTTGGGGGAAATTCAGGAAGTTTTGGTTTGGGTAGATTATATATAAAAGCTGTGTAGCCATCATACTTACCGCACGGTCTCCCAAATTCCTAACCCTACAATGGAGCAGGGCAGCTTGGCCAACTGTCGCCGTAATTTCCTTTCGTGTGGAATTGTCAAAGTACGGCTGAGAGTAAGGAGTTTCCCAGTAATGAGGTGGAACGTCGCCACAGATCGTTTGTGTTTCTGGAAAGAAGAAAGAAGAAGTGAACAGTTTTTTTTTTTCTTTTGGTCCCTCGTTTAACAGAGTTTTCCACTCCTAGAAAATATATATTTTCAGATTTTATCGATTCACCCCCGAGGTGGTTGCTCTGTTCATGGAACATGGCGCGGTGGTGTATATCCACCCATAACAACTGGGAACTGAGAATTTTTGGAAGAATATGTTGGACGGGTTTTTGAGGGTACATAACGGTTGAATATTATGGCAATAAAATGAAATAAATCTGATAATAAATTACGTAAACATCTCTCTGAATTTTTGGCTAGTTTACACGTTACGTGCACGTCTGTTAATTTCTAAAAATACTAAAGGAAAACTGTTTTCATGAAGTTAAAGCTTTTATAGACTTTACATAGCTTTTTGCATGCAAAGTAACATAGAAATTAATTAATGTTTCGAGGCCTCACGAATATGTTACCTATACGACTTATGCCGTTTAAATATTTCCTTTTACCGCCCTCGAATTAGCTCGAATGCTTCTTTAGAAAAATACTTATTAACTTATACGCATTCATTTACATCTTGGAACTGTAGACATAGAACATCGATCGATGTGGCAAATTAACCTTCTTATTTTAATGTTTTGTATTTCACTGACTCAGCTGCGGCACTGCTATTCCTCATAGAAAATTTTATAGTATAGTACATCATAAGGAATAAAGAACATAAATAAAATATACCTTTATTCTATTAAATATTCTTTATGTTATGATGTACAGATTTCTAGTTTTATATAAATAACTAATATTTCATCGAAATAAGTCTGTTATTGATAGTGCACGGACGTGTATCAAAAGCTAAACTCAATCTCAATTACATAAAAGTCAAGTCTGAGCTCTTGCTCAATTGTTATGCATAAGACTCAATATGCATGTGGATTCAAAAAACTGATTTATTTTCTCAAGAAAGGTCCTTATTTAGCATAGTAAAAAAAAAACATTTCGTGATGTATCTTTAATATAGATTTTCTAGGCTACTATTGTAACCCAGACTCATTTATTATAATATGCGAAAGTCTGTCTGTTAGGTTTTTACGCCTAAACTCCTGAATTTGGATGAATTGTGATATGAATATAACTTGATATCCAGGAATGAACATAGATGACTTATTTTCAAAAATCTATCGCTAAGAGGATTCAAGATGGCTAGCTATGAAAATTTGAAATTTATACGTTGTGTACTAAACTTGGTTAGGTGGATTTGATGCGGCGAAGTCGCAGTACTTTGGCGGACCCCAGATGGCAGAAAAAGTACCTGTTAATTATTGCAATCTTCAATATTTTGCTCTAAAATTCCCCTATCATAATTATAGGCTTGAGTGAAGGAAGATTATTCGAAGAGGTATCATTTTTTTTCATACTTCTAGTCGGCATATTGGTTGCGCTACGTTTGATTTTAGCAAAGTGCCACGTAATATCTAAAATTATTTTAAAAGACGATTTTTTTTAGCCCAAACTCTTCTGTCTATAGGTGCTCTTAATTTTTGGACACAGCACTGATCAGGATCAAACGTTTTGCTCCATACAGACTTTTTTTTTATACAGAATTCTTTTCAAATACTCAATCAATCATCAATCAGGCAGCTGTATATAGACTATAAATCAGGTAAATGTCCATAGACTATAATGTGCTCATATATGACTCACAAAACATGGAGTAAAGAAATGTTTGTGCCACGTTCGTGAGTCACAAATTGAAAAGAAATGGTAAGAATATTAAAAGCAATAGAAACGTTTTATTCCTATGATATTTCGCAACTTACAGGTATAGTACACAACGTTATGAAGAAAAATATGGTGATCGTGGGATGATCGGAATGAGCATTGTATGGGGACAGTAAAGTAGACACATTAGATATGTTGATAATACAAAAAACAGAATCGAAAATAAATCACAACCTCGTTTTAAGTGTTTAAGGATAATGAGAAGCTAAACGCGGTTTTTTTTGTATTATTTATAAAACTATGTCAGACTCTGATAGTGAAATAATCGAATAGAAAAAATTTTTTATTCATGCACACAGAAAATGTGTAAAAATAAAATGTTTGGTTTAAGTATGTATACATTTTCTATTTAAATTCCCACAATTGTAGTATTTTATATAACTGAATCCCACTTTAACCCTTATTCTAGGTACAAACATAGAAAATCATGCTTTGTTTAAAAAGCTATTTGAATAAACCATGCTGGTGGCCTCCAGATGATTTACCCTTGAAGCTGTAATCCTTAGACGTGTTTTTATATATATAACTTCAATTAAACTGTCTTAATTCTATGGTCTGAGTATTTAATTGCACCTGGTACTCGTATATACAGAGGAAAGCCGCGTTTTGCACTCATTTACTTATGCAACAATAGCATTATGCATCTCTACCCCTGCAGTAATATTTGATTGCAGTCGCTTAATGTATATGCCGTTTATATACCCCTCAACTTCTACTACCTCCTGAAGTATTCCTGGCAGTTGCATGCGTCAAACCACTTAGACATGCCTTGCCATCCGTTAAATAATTAAACAATTTCCTGATACAGCCCACAACAGTGCTTCTAAGAAGTGAGAACAATATTCTGTAATTAAAATAATTTTTAATTTTATATTTTCTACCCCCCCCCCCCACCCCAACCATTCTAACGAGCCGACGCCTTAAGGAGGAAACCTTAACCTGGGTCACATGCAATCGATTTTTCTCTTTACGCACCTTCTCGCATATTGCAAAAAAACGAAATAAAAGTTCGTTTTTCCATTATTATTTTATTTATAGTGGCTGAAATGAACGATAAGTGGCACGCCCCTAGGTCACGGAATTTCACCTTAGTCGTTAAGGAACTGAAAAGCGCTTAGAATCCGTCTTCTTCGACTCTAACAACCTCTTTTTCGAGTAGTTATTTCAGAAGTCTCTCAGCCTCAACTAAGCCCCCGGGAGTGGGAAGCTCTATTCGGTCCCCATTTTGGTCCTAGTCGGGCTTCAGTCGGATTTCATCCAACCGCAAACGTATGAAAATTGCAGATAGCCATTAAATGGTTTTGCAGATACAGCGTAATTGCAGTCTTTAATTAAAATAAACCCACAAGTGCTAGGGGAGAGGATTGTCACACGTTCCACTATATACTACCCATATATACGTGTATACATAGTTAAAACCGTCCTACCTGGTGCCGTGTGGTGGTGGCTAGTTGGCACGTTCACTAACTGGAGATAATCCAAAATTGTAAAGATTCAGCTCAGGGTAATTATCGTCGGTTGGATTAATGGCACTAATTTTTCTCGTCCGGGCTTTTTTTTGTTCCCAAAGACACACTCCCCTCCCAGTATATAGTCCTAAGGGCTAAAATGGGAACGGCAGCGATAAACTTCTTGAGCCGATTCTCTTAATGGCAATTTGAACGTGGCAATCAGGATTCAAGCTACAGCGACGTTAGCACACCTTAATAGATGACTATGACGTCGATGTCGACATCGACATCGATTCAACACGAACAAGAACGACCGTTTACGTCTCTCCTTTCTAGACATTTGCCATGTGCCATCAAGAAGGGCTCACTTAGATTAAAACGTGGATAAAGTCCAAGGTACGTCAACTGTGTCGCATTAGGCTGTCGTGGTTAGAGGCCAGGTAAATCGATTTGTTCCCTCCTCCCCTTCCTCCAAAAAAAGATAACATCTACGCATGCAATGTCAGCGTCATTAGGCATCAATATTCTGCCCTTGGATGAATCGTGAAAAATGTCACTCGGGGGGATTTTCTGCTGATCATGAGATTTTAGGTTAATATCGGACAAAACAGAGAATGCTCATTGACGGCAGTACAGGGAATTTTAAGAGGGTGGTGGGGGGGGGGGGGAACTACCTATAGAAGCGAAAAGAAAAGTAGCACATTTTGTTATTCGGAGATTTTGTCTCGTAACGCTTCAACAAAAATCCCAAAAGAAGTGTTTTAGACAGAGTACAGGTGTTTCACTGGCGATAACGTTTCAAATAATCTACTACTGTGTGGTAATGGCTTTCTAAATGACCTGACACATACCATTGGGACAGGCTGCAGTATGCTAAATGAGAAATGATTTTCGTGCCCCTGATAAATCTGTAGCCTATGTAATGAGATGGTGCATCAACATCAAGTAATATAATTTATCATTTTTGGAAAGACAGAAATGAGGGAAGCATATGAACATATGTCAGTCTATTAACAACGGTCAGATTTTACGAGTATATTTGGAAATGATTACAAGAATATCTAGTTTAAGTCAATAAAAGCAAGACTAATCCTCTAACAAATATAAATTTTAAAGAAACATTTACAATATAAGGCTTAAATGAATATTAAACTTAAACATAGAGCACTTTAATGGCTTTCTAGAAATGGTCTAAACATGAACAGAACATTGTAATTTGAAACTTGGCATACTATGACCATTATTCTGTAAAAATTGTTCATCAAAATTCATAGTAATTTAGGAGTTGTGCTGTTAGTTTTAAAAGTTAAGTTAATTTTTTCAAAAAATCTTCTGATGACTATCTAAAAATATAACGAAGATATTTTCTTAATTTAAAAAGGTAGTATGTAAGTAAAGTACGGGACTGACTATTGAGTCTGATCGGGTTATTTTATTATTATTATTTCTAAATATATTCATGCATTATTATTAAAATTGTGCTGACATACTACGCATTATATTAACTTAGGCATATATGAATAAATAAATGTTGGTATTAATCTTATGGGTATAAAATTTAAGGTTTAAAGTTGTTATTAATATTAAAATTTATTAAAACCAATATCTAGAGTAAAGTACAATGAATTCAATCGGGTACAGTGGTTAGAATTCAAGTTCTTTACAGTCTGAAAATTAAGTATTTAAATTAGGAAGATCAGTACTTTATTTATTATTGGTTGTAATGTGAAGAGAAAAAATAATTAAGAAAGAACTGAGTCTTAAACTGAGTTAAAGTTATTATATATGAAAATTAATGGTTGTTATTTATTGTAATTTTGAATACATTAATGATTAAAAACGTGTTCAAGTCAAGAGGGAATTTATGAATGCGAACAACGATCATTTATAATATTTCTTTTATAACTAAAGCCTACAAATGGGAAATATTACGCCATAAGAGCTTCTACCATACCTTTATGATATAAAGTCCTACCGGGAGTGCTTCAATTTGAAGAAAAGCTACCGTGTATATCCTATCTGTTGACATAGGAAAATTTATGTGCAATAATATCTCTCGTTTAGCGAAATACTTGTATTATACATCTTTCTCTGACATTTCACCCAATCCCCACCATCATCCAGGAACTCACAGTTAAGAAGGTGAGTAATTCCTTTGACTTTCTATACCGTAGATATTTCATTCACCCTTCCCATTGCCATTTCAACCTTTATACCTCTGAAAAACCATAGCCATCCTTTTGGGTATTTGCCACTCCCGCCTTATGAAAATTTCATTTCGAATAATTTCTAAAAACACAAAAGGAGTTATTACGCCACCGTAGGGGCATTAGAATCCCCCGCATCTGGGTAAACATAACTAAGATTAATCGACTGAAGATTCCTTTAATAGCTCCCGTATTTCATGCTAAAGAACGACAGCTCGTATATGTCTGATGGGACGATGTAGGCCACCCCTACATGTTTAGTTCCGGTCGCTGATGTTGGTGCACACCACTCTAACCTTAGGGATCCCATAACGCGCACGTAGGCTCATTTGGGCCCTGATTAAGAAGGTGAATCGTCAGCTTCATGGGGTTACACCATCGTCCAGTGGCCCCCCACCTCGAACTTTACTTTGATTCTGCTGGAGCTGGGCTCATTTTGTTCCATAATTATGGCCCGACAATGAAAGGGCCGGGCTGCTTAGGTATTCTATTAAAAAGAGCCCGTAATGCCTCAATTATGCTATTCAACCTTTCAGTGCACTATTTTCTGAGTAAATACTACCTGAAGATAGTGCACCTCGACCCTGTAAGGTTTATACTTAAAAAATTCATGCAATGGTGGAAACTGTTAACGTTGTAGGAGCGCTCCCACACTAATTGCTGTCTAGCTAAAACTTCGTGGCAGCCTTATTTTCTCCTGTGATTTATTTAGAGCTAAGTCTAATAATAATGCACCCTATAATTGCCTAGGCATTATTATAATAAAGTGTATGCTACTGTAAGGTAGCCAGTATCCGTTGGGATAGATCCAGGAAAGTTTCTAGCTGGCATCAATGAAGTCCAGGGTCGGCTGCAGCAGAGCCCCTGGACGCTTAATTCAAAGGGATCCCCCTTGTTGGTTCAAGAATTAACCCTAATTATGTAAATATTTTACTCAAGAAAGGCTTTCAGAGGGCAATTTATAATACCGTAAAATTTTCCATAGAGTTAAGGCGAAAGTTGGAATATGAAATTATTTGTGGGCATATGTGAGTTACTCTGTCTAATGCGATTACGATCTGATGGAGGGCATTAATCTACTAAGATATTTTATTTTATAGATTTGATATAAAGGTTAAATAAATAAATAGATGTACTATCATTAAGGACATACGACTTTTATACTTAATTATATTGGATATAAATTTAGTCTGTATTGAGGTAGAGAATTATCTATATATATTTCTTTTTAAATTAAAGTAAAAGACGTGTGTTAATACATTAATTGAAATAAAATTCAATAGAGAAAATTTAAATGGTATAGTCAATTTTACTTCATGAATTTAACCAAATTTATATGTATTTTTCAGATATGATAAGACTTTATAAGAAGATAGAAAGACAAATTTATAAGCTTAAAAGATAATGAAAACAGAAAATTTATAAGGTTGAAAATAAAAAGATGAAAGAGCAAAAATTAAGACGAAAAAGCAAATTTATATGGTTACTATGGGATTAACTTTTAATGAAAAAAGGCTTTCCCGTACTTCTATAACTAATAAATTGGCCACTTTTATGTAATGTCCCCTGAAGAAACATTTCCACTTGTAAAAAGGACCTTTACGGTTAAAATTTCTTATTTGTATTTTCATTTTACTTTACTCTTCATTGACTAGAGTTAAATGATCAGTATTTGAACATTTTTAATACAACATAAATGTAGCGAATTTAATATCTAGGACGTAATATCTTAAAAATACAAATTTTTCATAAATCAGTTAATTTTTGATAATATTTGTAAAGGGGTAAAACTTTTTGATTTGTTAAATCACGTTTTTCACTAAAGCAGTTAAGAGAGACTATTTAAATTTTCGTCTTCCGAAAAAATGATTCGTAGAACGCAATATTTAATTTTTTAGAAACTTCATTAATTTCATCTTCTTCTTTTATATCAAGATATATACAAATTCATAGAGTTCATAATTAAAAAAAATTTTTTTTTTTTTTGAAACCCCTTTCCTTACTTTGATGGCTATTAAAAATCAAAAGGAAAAGGTCGTCCTAGAAGTCAAGGAAATTCAAGCTGATAATTTTACATTGAGAAAATGTAGGACGAATTCAAGAGGTTGGCCTTGTGGACATAGTGGTGGGATGATGTTTTTTTTGGGGAGTAGAAAGAGAATTTTCACAGTCCAAACAAAACCAATAAAAGTACACTGAAGATCCCGACTGTCCCGGCTCCGTATCTCCTGAAAGTTGTCTGCTGATTAATATTTCATGTAGCGTTGGATCCCAAAAAAAAGGGTGCGGCCCAATCAATCATGGAATTAGCTAGAGTTGCCGGAGAAAGGGGAATAGCAATTTGAATGAAAAATTATACAATGTTTAATTACGAGCGCAACAATTCAAGAAGATGAGACCGGCAAAAAAAAAAAAACCGAGGCCAAATATAAAAACATAGGCCCAAAAGCCGACTGGAATGGGGTGAAGTGTGTTGAAAAATATTATCGTTGCCCAGTTTACCAGAACGCGGCTCGATGTATTCGTGGACGGGTAATGACGCGGCTTTTGAATCATGCCTGTTTTTTTTGAGCAACCCATACCCATCAGACGCATGGATTGCCGTGTAAATGCGCCGATTCGTTTCCCGAAATTTTTTATCTGGATACCCGGAAATTCTTTCCATATTAACCCCATCCTGTGGATTATCTGGCTCGCATAGTCGGGATGTGGTAGAAAAAAAATTAAAATTTTACTAAAATTCCTCATTGTTGGAACATTTTAAATTGAATTATACACTTCTATCTGCCCAGAACAGGGGTACGATGTGCGTGGAATTGAATTGAACTACCCTTCTATATTATGTTCGACAGGAACAAGCCAGTTGTCCAATCCATTCAATTTGTGGTGGGAAAATTACATCCCTTTTCAAAGGATCAGTTTTAGCAATTTTCAGAATTGTTGATTTATTTCATTTACTATCATCAATTGGGATAAAGTCAAGGTTTCAAAATGGTACTGATATTTTACCTTTTTAGGGCATCCCCAATCATTTTCTCCTACACGATAAAGTTTATATGTTTAATTTCTCAGAATTTAACCCACTCAAGATAACATGAAATCTATAAATACTTAATGAAGCTAGGTAAACAGGACACATGAATATCCCTAAAATGTACAATGTACCAGACCCATTTAGACTTTAGAGCTTCTACGCAACTTGGTATTAAAATCTTTAGATTGTGATGAGGACATGGTACACACCGAAAAGTCTTTGCTCATGCCAATAGAGATAACATGCAAATAGGGCCCCTAACACTAAGTATACCTAATCGCCAATAATTAAACCCTTGAAGCATAAATTATTGCTTGATGGACCGTACTAGGAACCATTTCTTGGTTATCAATTAACCAATTAGGTTCACATTCTGAAACATGATTGGAAGAACAGGGAAAGAGTTCCTAGAAAAATTAACTTAAATAATTCTAATAGTTTTACGCAATTTTTACTCAAAATCATTTTTGTTAGTCAAGAAATAGTTTATTTATTTTTTAAACAAAGATGAACTGTGGACAAATTTGAATAAGGTTCGTGATAAAAATAACGATAAAATGAATAAAGTTCTTAAAGTATTTTTCTAATATATCTAGATAAAGATTTCGGCTTATATTTGAGCTATGTTACGGCTTCTTTAAATTTATTTTTTTACTTTTATTATTTTTTCCCTATTTTTACAAAAAATGCAATTCATAATGTTAGTGAATTTGTTGTTCATTGAAATTATTTATTAGTAAATCTGTTGCTAAAAAATCTATCTTGACCTAGATTTTCGGAATTATGTCTGTTTGAAATACGAAATTAAAACGCAAATATCCTTAATAAATTACATAGTGATATATAAAGCTGTATTTACTAGAAAAACAAATTGTTTTTCTTATTAAGAATTTTTATATGACTTACATTTCATCCATATTTGAAACAAAACGTTTACTGGTCTAAATAGACCATTCTCGTTTTGTTAATTACGCGTTCATCTTCAGTTCCACTAGACTGCTACTTGAACCACTACATTTTCCGGGTTTTTTTATTTTTTTACTTTTAAAATGAAGCTTACGATGTTGCCTAAATGCTTCCATAACTTTTAAAAGTTTTGTGAAATATTTACAAACTATGGAGGAAGACTTCCAAAATTATTTTCAAGCACGCTCTACTAATTTTATTTAAACGTTCGTATCTCGCAGTACGTTCAGAGATTTAAGGAAATATTTTTTTAATTAAACCCCCCCTCTTAACCCATTGCACGTGAGGTGGCAGCATATTACAACATAGTGAATTACTGAATCCAGCACCTTAGGGTTCCCGGTAAAATTAAGAACTTTTTACCATGGGTAGAAGATTTAGTTTGCTCCAATTATGTATCTACCAAAATTCCTGTTTCGTGGCGCAAGCAAAACATTCCGAAAACTTCCCAACAAAATGCCATTAGCAAGCAAAACTACCTCACCACGGCCATGGGTAGGTAGGTGTGCAGCAGGAACCTTTTAAGCCCACTGACCCAAATTTGCACCCATTCTTGCTTACACCTCATATAATCCATCCCTCGTATTCACCGGCGGCGGTTAGTCTCCTAGTCACTTGCAATAACTTTCACCGCTCAGTAGAAAGTCTTCTTCGAGCGTGACTATCATTATTCGGTGATTTATCTTCACAGTCAACGGTTCGTCTGTGGGGCGCCCCCCTCCCCCCGAACCCTCCCCAATATGGCTAAAAGCCTCTCAAAAGATTCCGGCGTTCCGCCCCATAATGCAATATTTCCAACCGCATTAGGGGCTCTACTACCGAATGCTTGTGGCTTCTGCAATCCATCGGCGTCTTTGGCCGGTGCGGAGCCCTCTTGCCTGAAAATGGATTTAGAGAAGGCATAATGACGGTAATCCTACGTCGTTCTTGTAATGGGTTGGGTAGACATCAATTTTCCACATCATTTGATTGCTCTGGCTGTAAATATTCAAGCAAGATGGAGAATCCAAGGAGATAGAGAGGCGTTTCCGAACCGAGGATCGACTTGGCTCCCAGCCCAACACGATTAAAGTCCAAGCAAATCCTCTGAGTTTTAATAAATCGATTATGATGCCCCAAATCGACAGAATGACACGTACAGTCTTTTATAACTTAAATAAACCGACCATTCCGCAGTTATCTTTTAATGGAAAAACTTCTAAAAAAAATTCAAAAGTTTTATGTCATATATTTTTATTATCTTATAAAGTTAAATATATTTTTGGTATATTTAGGGTCTTTTCACTTGTAAAAAGAAAGGGAAAGAATAGCCAGAAAATATGTTTCCTAAAATCATAGTGGAACTCCTTAAAAACTCTCACAAACTAGGTCATATTTTCGTTTTTTCTGAATAAGAATTTTACTTAAACTAAGTTTATAGAAATTTTTATTTTTACGAGTATATTCGAATTAATTCATTAATTTATAAGCTAAAAATTATTAAGATGTAAGATTAATTATCTGTAAACCTTAAAATAAATAAATAAATAATCAGATAAATAATCTCCTTTGAATTATCAGTACCTGATAGAGAATACTTAATATTTATTTTTACCCTAGAAATAATATTTCTACTTCTATAGATAAAAGCTCCAAATCAAAGAAAGACGAAATGTAAAGAGATTTAATACATCCCTAGATGTACATCTACATCTAAAGTAAGTTGTTTGAATATACTTATACCTTGTCAAATAACACTACGGTCATTGTTGAATTACATAAAAATCTCTATTTTGTATTAATTTCTTATATCTACCTCTTTTCGGAAATTAACAATGAATTTTGTTTTCCTTTTCCTTAGTCCTCTCCTTAGTACATAGTACAAAAATGCCAGACATAAACTTATATATGAATAACATTTTTAATTAGGATAATATTTTTAAATCGATTATTCTGACTATAATTTGATTTGATCAACGAAAATGTAAACTCTTGTTATTAATATCAATAAATCATTATAATACCTGCTGCTATTTTCGATTAGATAAGGCAACAATCCTAACCAACAAGTGGTATTCAAACCCATAATGCCACATTAGTGTGGTAACAACAAGCCTAAGTCCATTACGTTAATCATGAATTGACTATCGGTACTGCGCCAAAACCAATTTGGTCGCCTCGTCAAAGGAAATTACTGAAGTGTTGCAGTCGAAATGACCAATCAGCAAGAAAGTCTTGCTCGATTACTCAGAGTGTAAGGAATTATCTAAATTGCAGTTATTACTTTAGTCAATTAAAAACGAATTTGCCCCTTGACGCTGCTTGTCGCGCACCTTCAACATGCATATCCTTTTTAGTGGCATTTCATGTCCTTGCGGTGCAAAATCTTTTGTCGCTAAAATTACTTTCAGCTACAGTGTTCGTTCACATTTGTGGAGGGCAGTATTATAACGGACGACAGCAGCAGCATTTCCACATGCACGCCACACTCTTAATTATGCTACTACTAATAGCCCATGAACATCAAATATTTATTTATTTTCCGTGCAGTCACGTACCTGTGTTCGACTAGAATCTGTCTTTAATCATGGCATAAATAAAGATCCATATCATCGGACTAATGCAATTTAAACACTATGAGTTTTCGTGATGTAATGCTGTGTTGCAACAAACTATAAATGCTCAAATGATGAATTCACTGAGATTTTATTCGTGTAATTTTTACGTCCATTCTGTCCCTAGTACGCCTGAGATATTTACGGTATAAAAAACATTATTTCCACTATCACAGGCTATGAAGAGACATGAACACTATCATTTCCTGTAAAAGGCATAGACTTAGTAACAATGAAATAGCTTTAAAAACTAGATTAGAATATAAATAAATGTCTTGGTTGGTTGGTTGGTTGCTGTGGCTGCCTAGAAAGGCACACTTAGGCCAATTTTGGCCCATTGTGTTACCACGTAGCGCAGGAGACCATGGTTATTCGTGGGATTCGAACCCACAGCCTCTGGGACGGTAGGACAGCGCGCTAACAACTGAACTACCAGAGGCCCCAATAAATGTCTTAGTAACACAAATATTTTAACTATTACAAATCTCACTAAATTAATTGTATATCAATTATACCGATTAATGCAACTAATTTTAATAATAGTTCCTATTGAAAATAAAATTGTCAATTCTCAATTACCCTATTTATTCTAAATAGCAATGGCTTAAAGATTCTGTGACGTATCATTTTCCTATCAAGCAATTCTTCTTTTTATAGTACATAACAAATATAATTAATCAAGCTTAATTAATAGCAAAATCATTGATATCGATATAGTGAAAATATATACAAAATTAAAGGGAAAACAAAATCCTAATTAGGCGAAAGATTCCATCAAAAAAGAGGCCAAAACCCAATTTATTTGTTGTTATGTCTATCTGTCTGTCTAGATAAACATCGGATAGATTCTACAAAGTTGGATGAGTTATTTTTTCAAATTATGGTAGATATAAATAAATATTAAGAACCAATAAAATATAATACCATGTAGCCAATAAATCGCCTAGTTTAGTGCTGCCTATAGAAACAAAGGTGTATATGCTCTCGGCGCTCTTTATAAATTTATATAATTTTAATTAAAAATTCTATAACTTGAAAACATTTTTGTAAATTATTTAAACAGAATAGAAATGAACTCTTAATTAATCTGAGCCACAAACAGTTTGATATGAGAATTTTCAAAATCGATTAGTACGATTAGACAACATCAGAAACATCATTTTGAGAGTATCCTACGTGCCGCTAAAAGACGGAGAGCATTTAATCGAGCCAATTCCAATAAAAGGCGATTTACCTTAATGAAAATATTGATTCAGCTCATCCGGCGTAAACCTAATTTATGAGTTTGAATCAATTTGAAGGAAATCTGCCTTCAAAGCATTAAGTTTCTTTGCAAATCGTTAGAGCTGACGGATTTCGACAGTGTACGGTAGAATGAGCATATTTCCGCCAATTTTCATCTTACGTTCATTTAAAGACGAAGTTTAGTAAAATTTTTTTTTCAATTTTACTAAATTATGCTTGCCAATTTTATAGGAATGATGAAAAAGCGCGAAAAGAGGGAGGAAAGGAAAAGGAAGGATATTATGACAAAAATTTGTTTTCGAGATATTGAAGAAAATCCCTGAAATTATCCGGTTTTAGTGGCGGCCTAATTGAATTTACTAGCGTTTTGTGGGCAACCAGCGACAGTCAAATTGTGGTAAATTATCAGATTCACTAAAACCCCTGAATTTATTCAGAATTAATTTAAGCCGAGAGTTTATCTCGCAGGGCGAGTCGGGTTAATTGCGAAATTGTGAAAAACTTCTATCGCACGTTGCACAACCATTCACTGGAGCAATTTTGTAACGTGACTCGTTTCAACCATGCGAACATTACGCGGGGGGGGGGGGGGGGGGGGGAGAGTAGTATATTCTCTAAAGTCTCTACGGGGGTGGTTATGTGTCAGAAACATTGAAAAAATTCAAAATACTGTAAAATCCATTTTCCAGTCCCATGCATAAAATTGGGCCTCAATATTGCGCTGCCATGCCACCACCATTCACCTAGAATTTCGAAAAGATGATTTTCGTGAATGCCAATATGCTTGACAATAAGTTTCTGGCAAAAAAAGAAGCATATAAAGGGCCTCGAGTCCTTTCAGGGGACTAAAAAGATATACTCCTGCGAGAGCATCCCGGGAAAGCAATAAACTCAGATTTACGGCACACAAGCGATGCAGACTAAAGCTCGTTTTGAGGGACTCCCTGACATCTAAAACATACTCAAAGTAAGCCTGGGGCTCATTTCGGGGACGAGGAAACAAATTTAAATTCCGCATACTTTTGAAAAGTTTAATTAATCCTCGGCAGCTGAAGAACGGAGATTCTCCCCCTCAACCAGGACGTTATGAAGTGTTAATATTCATAGACGCCGTATTTGCTCCTGGTAATTGCTTACTAGTTGTGATATCTGCAGGACTAGGCCGTCTGGCTGCGCAGAGGTGTATTCAATTATTCATTGACGGCAATAAAACCAAGACGGTACCTCTTCATGTCCTCAAGGAATCCTTGCCTTTCTAGGACACAGCATAGCAGGCATTTTGCCGAATTTTTTATTTTCTTTTCTGCCTTTTATTCGAGATAGAAGAGACTAAAATTGCTCCCCTTTAAGATTGCAAAGAGAAAACATATTAAAAAAGTAGGCATTTCACGATATATGGTAAAGTAAAATATCCTTCATGATCTAGAGGGCATTCGAAGTGTCTAAACCCATCTGAGGCGACTATATCATGTTTAAAGTCTAGTAAAAGTTCAATTAAAATTTCATATCGACGCCTGGTGTACAACGACAGGCGACCTCGTTCCCAATAAATACATTCGATCCTCATGCAATATTCAGCCGCAAGTCATGTTCTATTCAGATACAGCCCAAGATTCTTCGATTTGCCCCACCTAATAACAATTCATTCCGCTCTCATATAAAATGTGAACCCAATGTCCCTTGCGAACGTTGAGGTTTCCTGCATATATTCGATATATGAACTTATGCAACACACACCCTCATTCCTTTACCCATCCGTTCGGCCTCACTGCATCCCTTCATTATGCAGGTGACACTGTTCCACGGGTAAGGCGTTTTATCACTCATGAATCACTTTGCATTTGTAACTAGATTATGCAAGCTAAAGTGGGTCAATTAGCTAGGTTAATTTTGCATGATTTCTCAAAGTTTCCTGGAATTTATACCATTTCTCGAAAATGTTGAAAATAGTCAAGCTCTAATCATTTCGAAAATGTCCCGGAAACTATTATGAAGTTTAAGAGAAGTTCATATTTGAATTTTGATCATATCATAGTTCATTTCTAAATTTTCCAGGACATTGTCAAGGATATTTTAGATAGTTGTTATTCCTTGATAATATAACACTTAAAATATTTTCCAAGTCATAAGTCAGCAAATATTAAAATTTTTATTATACAAATTTAATACTATGGCTAATTGCATCGAAATAGATAAACTTTCTTTTAATGAATCCCTAGATACATTTACTGGGCATCATACTCGACATAAAATTTATATTAAAATTAATCAAACTTCATGTTTTGTACTTACCGTCAGTTTTCTAAAACTTTTGCAGTTTCACGCAGATTCATTGATTAAAATTTAATTTAAGTGCCAAAAGTTTTACGTTATCTTCAAGGGCATATTGCATTTGGAGAAAATTTAAACTTTACTCTTTGAAAGTTAACAACTCCAAGGGTATCAAATTAATGGTGAAAGTAATATAGAATTTGATGTATTTCAAATTTCTTCATAAATATACGTAATATGGCGTTTGGTCCCATAAATAACTAAAGAAATTCAAAGAAAGTTTAGATTATCATATAAAAAAATAATATACATTTAAATTTCCTTCGAAGGAGGTGTAGATTAAGATGATTTCAGCTGACTGATATTTTTTAAAGAAAGGAATAACATTTAAATAGGTTAAATAAGTTTGGCAAACAACATTATTGTGGTCAGTAAAATGTGAACTGATGAAATGTGATTTGCTTTTTACCAATTACAACTTATTCAACATTTGTTAAAAGTATTTTTACTTGTATTTTTTATATGGGTTAAAACATTTCTTACCTGGCTAACACTAACGAAATTAGATAAGAAAATAAAATAAATCTATAACAAAAACTTGGCCAAATTTAAAAAAGTAAATATTTAGAAATTCATCAGTTATTTCTTCACACTTTTTAATATTAGTTATTTCTATTTTTTTAAATGTCTAAATTTACTTTCCTTTATATTTCTACCAAATTGCTTTATACAATAGTTTCTACCTTACGAAATGTTTGCTGATAAAACGTCAGTAAAAAAATTATTCAAACTAAAAACTTAATCAACTAAACAAATAGAAACAAGAAATTTCGTTATTTTTAAAAAATTTCATCAAATATTAATTAAAAAGGACTATATGTTTATTCTAATTTATAACATAAATTGGAAATTGGTTTGATCTATTAAATTAAGTAATTGATGTTTTGAGTTATCTATATTATGTCCCTATGTTGAGTTATTATTTTATTTTTCATCTCTAAACTCATTTTCAAAGTTAATTAATTTTTACTTTCATAACTTTATTTATGTGTCTATTCTTTGTAATATTGAGGCGCATACGGTGGTACATTAATTGAATATAACTGAGTATTATTCTTAGAAACTTCTTACCAAAATAAATAATTAGAAAACAACCACCATATGTTCCGACAAAGGACTATGCCCCCGAAAATTTGAGTTGCGTGTGAACATATCTATCTGGGTATATGAGATACGGGGGTGAAATGAAGGTCTGTCCATATTGCCTCATACAGATCTTGAATTTCCATAAAAACATAATGAACGACATCGTCGTCGGGAATAACGTCTTACTTACAAGCATTTTTAGGATGGAATACAATACACAGACAAGATGGTTAAAGGCAAGGGGTTTCTGTAGTGTTACTAATTTTATCGCCGTAATTAGGTATGGGGCGGGGTCCGCTATGTGCCCCCAAAAATGAATGAACTTAATTAATATTCCGCTTTCATGTTTCATTTCATGAAAATTCTCATTATGTCCCATTTGTGGCTTTCACGTGAACATCGTTAGGCTTTCTGTGGTGATTTCAATTCGTTATATAGAAGACGATCCCCCGATCCTTGTCCAACCCCCAGGACTGATAGTACTTCCAGACTGGGGAATGGTTATTATTATTGATTAGACAGAAGGATGACTACAACAGTAAACTAGAGTATAGGCGTCCCATCCGGCCTAGTATTTGTACAGAACATTGAAATCATATTAATTATTCTACAGATTTTAATTAGGATAAGCATGAAGGGAACAAAGTGTAACTGAATCCATTGTATGCTTTTACAAAGGGCATGAATAATTCACTCGTTGTCCTCAACGGTGTGCTCTTTTGAAGGTACCGTGCCTTCCTTTTCTCATCATCACACCCCAAAATAAGGGGGAATCCCCGCATAATCTTCGGCTGGATATGGTGCAAGTGTACGGCTGGTTTTGCTGTACAAAAATATCGGAGGGAAAAATGCGGACAATGTAATCGGTCTCGTATTTCTTATCCAAGCCGTCTCAGTGAATTTATTAGTTTCCTCAGAAACATTGTGCGGTCTCACCGCAGCCGACGAATAGCAAAAATATTCAAATTGTCCTACTGATAAGATGCGGGAAAATCACTAGTTCCTCTCTAGATATCTTGGATGTGGTTGAACACTTTTAAGGATTTCAACAAATTTCGGGGGAATGCTCTTTCGTGGATAAAACGTTTATATCTTTCCAACTTCAGGGTAGGAGGCTTTGACACGTGGGCGGGCTGCGCGACTTTTCTCAATCTGATCAAAAATTTGTTAACCCCTCCTAAAGAATCAGCCTCTCGTACACAGTAAACATTTTATCCGATTGCAAACGCAATTTTCTTGCAACATTTGAAATACGAATTGTAACGCCTTCAGATAAAATTTACTTTTATTGCTCCGCAATTTGCAAATTTCTTTAAATTTGTGGCAGTTTCCTTAAAAATTAAACTGTCTTACTAAATTCACTTCTGCTATAATGAAAGTTTCTTTTTATTTTTATACATTAAAATGTAATAATTGATCCACATTTTCTTTATTTATTTATAGTTGATGAATATTTATTTAAATATAAGTTAATCATAGCATTATACTCTAAACACCCCTTACATAGTTTTTTAATGTTAAAAATTGCTCATTTTCATAGTACCTAAATTTTTCAAGGTAGTTAATCAGCGAAAATAATATGTTTATTCATATTTCGAAGTAAATAAATTAATAATTAATTATTAACAATTATCAAATTAAGTTTAGAGAAATGACTAATTGTTCTGTCATTAAAGGGATAATTTTTCGAGTTAAAAATATCCCAAAATTAATTAATAAATTAATAAACAATTAGAATTTCTCTATAATTTAATTCGAATATTTTAACTATCAGCTATTACACCTGTCCAATTAATACGGACTTGTTTCATTCAAGCAGTCATTCAAATAGACACTATAATTATCGCCATAGAGACCTATTTATAAAATTTTCGTGTTATGATTTATTGCTAGCGCCTTTACTGCTGTGGATTAATGCTTCAATTGATAACATGGGTAACTGCCGAAAAATCATTTTTCACAGCAGTCGTTATGCGTGTGAACACCTTTTATTGATAACCCGCCGAATTGAAATTGCCGGGCACATTGATAAATGACTGAAGTCTGCAATTGCTACGTGGTGTATTGTTTTATTTTATTTATTTATTTATTTCTTTTTTCGATCCATGGCTTGAATTAACTAACTTAATTTGGTACTGTTTGTATTCAATTGAGTAAATCCGATTGAGTTTTGGGTCGTAACCTTTTAGGGACCTATTATTTTTTCCTTTTTGCGTTGGTTTGGTAAATTTTTGAATTAATTTTCGGTACTTAACTTAAATTAATCGACTGTTGCTCGTATAATGACCTTTTTCAACAATCAATGGAGTTTTGTCATATTTTTCAGGAAATCATGCAATATTTCGAAGAATTATTGATTACCTAAATATACTCGTATTGCATATTACAGGCTGTGGCAAAATAACGTTGACTAGCGTTTTTCCTGCCACACCTTTTCTACCTTTCAAGTCCTGACGCAAGGATTGCTTTAGCGAGTTCAAAATTTAGTGGCGCGTAGCACAGGCTCTAACCTCCAAAATAGACTGTTGTACTTCTTTGAGCCCAGCAATACTTCAGCAACCAAGAATGGACTTTTCAACAGGACTCCAGCACATGAGGCTATCACAACAGTGATAGAGAAAACATTTTCGAAGCCTCATTACTGCTGCAGAATGACCCCCATACTCTGTGGACCTTACAACATATGGTCCATAAAGCTAAATATTGATAGAATGCAAAAATAAACTGACTAAAATTTTACTTAATGTCTGTTAAATTAGTGGTTCGTTTTTACTGAAACTTTATGATGTAAAGTTTATTTTTGATCAGAAACAGAAGTTATATTTAAAATTAGGAATAAAATATAAAACAAAAATATTGATTTTAACTTCTTCTCTCCTATGTACTCGAAAAAGAGTTTAGTAACAAAAAAGAACACGTTGTGAATGTGATCCTGTTCTAGGGATAAATCTACAGAAACACTGAAATCGATTTAATTTTATCATTCCAATGAAACTATTCGCTTTGTTTAACTACAGTACCTTTTCATATAGAGCGTGATTGAAAGTATTCAGTACCGGAATCAAAGTCCTTACATTTACAGTCCATTACTAAAATTTTTGTACGATTAAGAGTACCCAAAAACCCAAAAATGAAGACCCTTTTTAAATCTCAACTCCATTCTCCTTCCACTGATGTTTTAAAATCAAGCAAAAATTACCGAGTTTATGTACAAGTCCCATCTGGACGAGTTGAAAATTCAAAAGAAATTACATCATCGCCCGCCCCTACCCTCTCAAAAAGTAACTCCTTTGTTGTATGAGACAAAAAAAGAAAAAAAAAACGCGGCTCAGAAGTTTGGGTATACGATAAAAAGTGCTTAATGACTCCCATTCCTTTACCATTACGTGAAAGTTAATCCACAAAAAGCATCCGGAGCATTTGCTCGAATTTTCTCCTTTCATCAAGGGGATTTGCGTAATCCGGGGGTGAAACGCTTTTAATATTAATAACCTTCTGGGGTGGGTTTCCGGCACATTTGTTACTGGATCCCATGTGATGTACTACCAGTAAAGAATTTTACTGGTCGTATATGATGAAACAAAAGGGTCATCAGACCAAAACTTATCCCATTTCCTGGTATTTTTGGAAAACCTTTCTATAAAATTCATAACTCTTTAAGGATTCTTTTCACATTTTTCAAAAAGAAATGATAAGAACGAAAGAAATCATATCTTTGATTTGAATTTATAGGGCTGCTTATGCAGCATAATTCGGTCATATCTCTTCTTGAACTGTTCTGCGCAGTTCGACGTCGAAAATTGATTTTGAAAAATAAATTCTTAAAAAAAAAAAAAATAAAATAAAATCTCTTTCACTTGTTTTTGAATGAAATTGCACTCTTGGAGCTAAGGGGCACTATCCAGCTCTATAAAAAAAAAAATTGTATGATCCTTTCAACGAAAGGGAGAACATCTGCGAATATGTAGAGAAAGGGCTTTTTGCGTTTTCATGGAAAAAAGGCATTTCCACCTGACCCTTTCATACAAAGTTTATGCAACATTAAACAAGGGCCTTTTATGGAAAAGGGCGACCAGGAAAAAAAGTAGAACCTTTACAAGTAGGAAAAGAGGGAAACTACAATGCTCCTCCTCCATATCGTCGTAGAGATGAGGTCTTGTCGTCGAGCAATTTTACCCGGAAACAAAGTGGGGAAGTTGAAACTGTGGAGGGCATCACCATTACATGAAACCCTTAATGAACTGCAGAGGGGACTATATTTTTGAGTAGGTTAAACTAGTTGTACTAGTGGGGACGTAATAGTTAACTTCATAATCTAGAAACATTACCGCTTCGGGGCGGGACTGAGAATGCCCTATTGAATTTAATTTCACCACTAGGTCTAGTTTTAACCCGTTTTCGTTTGAGACTGCTATTTCTCAGGATATAATGCCTTTTACACAGCTGATGTACATAATTTGCCCTGCAGCGGAGCTCCCTCAAAGAGTACATTTTCTGGGGGAGCTTGTGCTACAGGCTGCCTTTTCCTATTTTATTTATTTATTTATTTACTTAATTTATTTTCCCCCAAAATGGAGCAGCCTTTGCCGACATAAAAGCAAAAATAGCAGCAGCAGCAGCGGCAGCAGCTGAAGAGACTGCACAATCTTCTTGAAAAGAGTTGGTTAAATCGATAAAATCCAGACATAAAACCTCTGAACAGTATCTTTTAAGAAATTGCGACACCTTCCAAAAACGAGACATATACCCTCCTCTGCCGATGGCAATTCAAAAACACTTGAGCCCATCTTTTGCCCCAATTTAGTGAGTGGAGTGCCGCATAAACACTTCCTGGAGGCAAATATGAGGCGTTCTCCTTACATCGCGTCAAATCAATGGAATACACCGGAACATTTATTCTTAGAAAAAGGGGCCCCCCAAAGGGCAACTAGTGATTCAACACTCTACCAGAAGATGGTTCCCCAAAATTACGGAAATAACCTAGCTCCGGTTATAGCAGTTCCCAGCAGTTGCCAAAGACTTACTGGAATTGCCCAGAAAATTCACCAGTTCCGATGCCAGAGAGAACCTTTTACCTTAATTCGACAGAGACCTTACCTGCGGTTGGCAGCCAACGAAGGGCGGGTAACAGGTGCACCATTGTAATATTAACCTGTCCCACATTAAATTTTAAGATTTTAATAAATCACAAACCGCACCAGACAGTGGATACAGTACTGGCGCCTAAAATATTGAGCAATGCGATCCTGTCCAACTATGGTGTGATAGTGGACAGTATTACCCGCACATCTGGCCCGGTAGACAGATAAATTTCGTCGAGGTTTCTCTAGGCCTAATCTAGCTCCAGGATTTCAGAGTCTCTTCTCGGAAATCTCCCGAAACAAGTCGATTTCAATCGCACCTTCTGTCCACCATTCCAGCTGCTGCCCGAGGTTTCCGGCTAGTTTTGTCAATTTACTAATGCATGCCCACTGTAACGACAAATTATTTGTCACAGTGCGCCTGCAGTGATTTATTTGCATAGTTTCCTTGCTAATGGGGGTCCCCGCCGCCGGCTTACCGGAGGGAGGACATTTCGAACCAAGATACTTTGGTTTTAAGTGATTTTACTGATACGTTTGTGCTAAACCTGGGTTGTCTAATGTATGTAATGTATGCTTACTACAAATCCAGATATCTAGATTTGGGAAGAGCATAAGATACAGAAGATATTGATTTTGGTGCATTGCTTGCCAATATTTGTGGAAAACTCCTTTCAAATTAACTTTCTCTTAAAAATTGGAGCTTAAATTGTATAATCGGATAACCCATAAATATGTGCACATTTGGAAATTCCTTTCAAACATTTTCTATCATGCCTTTTAAAATAGATGGGTCATAGGTTTATTTGTAAATGCAATAGAAAATTTCTAACTATAATTTAGACATTTTACAGGATATCTTAAGAAAATTTAGTTTCAATTTCAATTTTATAAATTAAAAAGATGTTTCCTGAAATATTATGCAACGAGCAAAATGTTTTGATTTAAGAACAAATTTGAGTAACTACCGGAGGTGTTTAATTCATCTAGCTAGATAAATACGATTTTAACACCTAAGCGGTTTTTATAGGTAAAAATTCTTTTTAATTATAACAACTAGAATTTATGAAAAGTATTTAAAACATAATGCTTTGAGTAGAAATCAAAATTACGGAAATACAGGATAATTCATAATGAATTGTTCCAACATTTGCCAATCGATTCCTTGCAGTGTTATTATTAGCGTTCATGATGAGCAATTTTTTCGTAAAATACCTCCTTCACCCCTTTTTTAGCAGCTGAAATATTTTCGCGTATGCAGGAAGGGGAGCTCATATAAAACGTAATAATTTCTGCTCGAAACACAGTAGGACGACATGTAAAGATTTGATAAAAAGTATGCATTATGAGCATAAGAAATCTCTCTTAAGTTTAATGGTAGAAATTTATTCAAATTGAATATTTTAGTGACTCCACAAAAATTTGAATAACTTTTGATGGACTAAAGATGTTGGCATGGTTCTTTTATTTATTTAAAATCTTAAGGATACATTCTTTTTGTTTTTTAAACCATATCCTTATAAACAATGCAATGTAAGCCGAGCCAAAAAGACGGGTTGCACACCGAGTGTCCGATGATATTGAATAGCAATTATTAGTCATTATGGAAAAAGCAACCCTCCAGATAAGACTGGTTTAAAATAAAAAGTATTTTAGAAGTAGGTATGTAAATATAAAATTTGGTATTGGTTTGAATTTATTCCCTAAAATGACTGACCCAAAGCCAAAATGCCAAAGCACAAAGATGGTCTGTATATAGCACGAAAACCTTTCGGCTCCTGAGGATGGTCTCAACAAAAGTGTACTGTCTCGAATGGATTAGGGAAATTTTTAAGGAATTTAAATTTTAACATTCATACCCGTCATATTTCCCAACGGATTGAGACATATGTAAAATTAAAGGGTCTATTTTCATGCCAAACAAGTTATAATTCGTATATTTCATAAAAACATGAATTTTTACCCTTCTGTTCTGTGGCTGCACAGATTTACTGAAAACAAAATCAATTTTTAGATATCGTTTTTTTTATTATCGTGTGTATAGAGTGCAATGCATCGCCAGTTGCTTGCCACTCACATAGTTTTGTTCTTACAGTTCAAATTTGTACTGAGGACTGTTAAAGTGTTAAGTAATTAAAATGTTTAAATAACATTTTTATTATGTCGAGTGTAAATGGAATTGAAAGTGAAGAAAATTAAAATATTTCTTCTTACTATCCGCACCATAGGCTAATAGGAAAAGAACAAATATATCGACTTATTTGAAATAAAAACAGACCTTTTGATTTTAAAAAGGACTTTATTGAATTGAAATACGACCTTAGTGATCTCAAAATGGATTTTTTTTTGTATGTTAAAAAGGTATATAAATAAAAGTTGTTTTTAAATTACGAGTAGTAAGATTAATTTGGGTTAAATTCTGAATTAATGAGTTCTATGAATTAGCGTAATAGCAAAAATACATAAATATCAAACGAAATCAAATGTATGAGAGTGAAATTTTCTTGCCCTTGTTTTCCTTATTATAGAAAAATTAAATTTTTCTATTTACTTGAATATTTAATGGAAAACAATTTCAGTTTATAATAGTGTTGTCTCATTATGCTAGAAAGTTAGATTTGGGGCATTTCTATTCTTTTAGAAGTCAAAGGGTAAAAAATGTATAAAAATAATAAGTTAATAGAAAAAGTCCATCAAACAATTTTTCAATATAAATGGGACTTTTTAAAATGTTTGTTATAGTTAAACTCCATTAGTACTAGTGTGCCATGATTTATACATTCAGTATGGAACTAAACGAGTATATGGGGACTACCCTAATTTGATATCCCAAAGTTTCTAAGATTTTCTCCCTTAACACCCCCTAAGTCAAACAATTTGAAACAAAAAGCCTTGCGAGGTGTTGATAAAAAATGTTTTCTTTTTCATGATAAAAAAAAAAAACACAAACTGCTCAACTTTTTTATTTCGATCCGAACACGCGATTTAACTTTCTTTTGAACTTTGCTCGACTTTTATGCCCCATGCTAAAGGGCAAAACCTATATACAAAAAAAAAAAAAAAAACAAATTTGTTTAGCCTTTTGCCAGAGGGAATTAAGCAATACGTAAGGCTCCGCTCAGCCGAGCAATAAAATAGATTGGATTCATCTGGTGTGAGCTATTTGTAATCAATATTTTAAAACTTTTGAAAAAGAGGAAAATTTATTTTTGCAAAGAGCAAACAGTCCAAATCCATCTTCGGTATACTTCTAAGAAGGAGAAGCATCAAGGGGCCGGACAAGATTTGCATATATTTATAAGATACCGGAAAGGACTCTTAAGGATCTACTTGGCGCTCTCTCGAAGTCAGTCAGTCATAAATAAAGTTCTTCCGACGCCGACGAATTGTAAGGGAAGCAAATAAGCAGTTTTGCTTGGATACGCTTAAGAATGCTAGTCGAAGTTTGTAGATCGATTAACTTTCATTCTCGACTCCTCACTCTTTATTAAATACGGTATTTTTTCGGGGAGGAAGGGGATGAGATGAGGATTGTTTGTAGGGGAGGGGAGAGTGGGGTACGGATTGGCCCTTTTTGGAATTCCTTTATATATCCCGCTTAATTACTCGAAACCCTTGTTCGCAAACACGAAACCTAGATAATTTCACTGTTAGTTTTTCATGTTAAGCCCTCATAGTCCTGTTATTTATAGCATTTGTAGCGGGGATTTCGCGCTCGATACCCACTACTTCTCCCACCAACAATTTCCTTTTCTCCTCCTCCTCTTGTTTATTTACACACCGAACAAATCGGTTTCGCTATTCCTCGGTATTTAAGATATGCGGGAAGGCAAAGATACTTAATGATACTGAAGAATACCAGAAAATTAAGAAGAAAATTCTTCTTTGGTGGTAGAAAATTGCGACAATAAATTTTACTGAATTTAATTGATTCTACCCAGCAGGGGTGACTATATATCCCGCTGTGTATTTTGGGCTTATAGTCGGCCAACTCATAAACTATCGAGCAGCAATTAAGGACGGCTCATTGGTCATAATACCAATTTGACTCTGGTTAGATCCTTTTTGGTGTGTTTAAAACCGAAAATGTCCCCTCTATTTCATGGCTCTTTCCGCAGTCATTTTGCTCGCACCATTGAACATGGCATTATGATTTTCAATTTCCCAACGGCCGTAGGTCCTTTCAACTCCCCCAACCGGTCCCCAATCTTACCCTCTTTCATCTCTTTTCATCCAACAGGATTGTAGGGCTGACTTTCTAGGGGAACAATTGAATAGTGACTGCGGGTCGACCTAGATATATCCTGTTGGAGCACTTCGAAAAATCCTATACAGGGCATGAAGCCGGGATAATGCTTCGTATAATGTGACTTTCTTTAAAAAATAACAAAAAAAAGGGGAAAAAATTGAAAAGATTGAAACGAGCAAAGGGATGGGGGTGGGTTGTCAGAAGGTTCCGGAGCACGCAGAGGAGGGTATATGCTCTGCAAAATTTCTTAACTACGCTGACGTCCTTTGGAGTGGATTTTATTCTATATATATATATATATTTTTTTTTTCTGATTCCCGTCGAGTTATTGAATTTTGTTTATTCCGAGCCAACAACTTTTCTCGGCAGGCTGCTGTTATTGCAAATGTTGGTCCTCTGCTAGACGAGGGAATGTAATAAAATGCAGATAAAATCCCATGGGATGGTAAAGACTACCGGGAAAGTGTTCTTTATGCCACGATAAGTAATTGGGACTCTGTTTGCGGTTAATTAAAAGACAGAAAAAAGCGACACGAGTAAGCAAAATTCAATTTTTATTTTATTTTATTACATTCATTTACAGAATGGAGTAAAACTCTATTAAAACTAATAACTCTCTTCGTTGTAATTACTATTTATTTTCGTTTTAATCACAGCTCTAGAAAAGGTAGAGTTTTAGATATTAAATTGTAGTTAATTGTAGGAGTAAGCGCAATTCTCGTGGGGATCTAATCAAAAGAAATGAGATTCGTGACGGTAGCGGAAATTGCCCTCGTGAATTTACCTTCAAAAACTAAATGAAGTCTACTTCATACCTTAATGCACCCGCTAAAGTGCCTTTTCTTTGCTCTTTTAAAAGTAAACTTGAACACCAAGTTGGGCGAGAAACAATTTAAAACTTCTTCAACTTCTTGAATTCATTTCCGATTGCAGCGCTGGTAGGGTGCCCCTCCAGCTAACCCCATCCTAATCCATAAAGTTTAACTCGGCTTTGATCAACCGCAATTTTAGACCCCTATTCGTCAAAAAAGCGGTTTATTATGCTTACATTTAAATTTATGATGGTGCATGATAAATTTTTGATAATTTTTTGTTGGTAACTTTTTTTAACGTCCAAAATTTAATTTATTTTTCTTTGCTCCAATAGAACAATGTGTCCTTCAGCCGATAAATGTATAACAAAATCGCACCCCATAACCTTCCTCAAAATGAATTTATTTTAAAAAAAGTGTCAAAGTAATTTCCAATGTATGGGGTTTCTTGAGCAAGGCATTAAAATGCAACTGACAAAGTTCCAAAGCGTTGAGGTTACGTTGACATCATTTTGATAAAAATGTTATAATGTTTTATGCATTACACATAGATTTAATGATTGACTAATCAGTGAGTCAGGTAATCGCAAAGCTACCTCTCCTCGCACTAATAGGGTTCGCTAAGCTAGCGTTTATTAAGTATCTTGACACTTTGATAAAGTAGTCCCAGAAACTATCAAAATTACCCGTAAAGTCAATTTAGTCGCGATTTACAGAAGGTTTCTTAGGTTGTATAATTATATTTAATAGATCTTTTTTTTTATTTTGAAAGAGTACGAATTGTTTTAATTTAAGACGTTTTAGAAATTTTAAATATATTCTATAAAATTCGTTGTAGGAATGTTAATGAGAAGTTGAGGTTGTAATAATTCTAGCAACATTAAAAAATTCACTAGTATAGTTATAATAACATATTTTCTATGCCGTACACAATACCCTATAGTCATCAAGAAAGGCTCTGTTGTCTAATTCATCGAGAAGAATATTTTTATATGAAAAATATAAGATTAGAAAAGTTTCAACTGTTTTATTAGTAAAGTCGTCTTATTCAGAATTGCTTAATAGTCACAGAGTTTGAGAGACGTACATATGAATTTATGAAATCCCAAAAAATTATTATACATGGGACAACTTATCAAAATAAGATTATTGTATTATTAGGATGTAAAGAGGATAATACGCTAATTTTTGTAGAAGTAAATGACATATACAGCGATATCCTATTTTGCATTACATCAGTTACATTTATTAAATTAATCTTTTCCTTTTGTAATCGCACTAGTTTCTCTTTAGTAAAACTGTTTAGATGGATTAAGTAGTTATCCTCAAACAATCGCTGATTAAATTCGTCTATGCCAACTGTAGGTACTAAGATTAAATTGTCTATCGAGAAAATCCAAGAGGAGTAGGACAGTCAACCCTTTATTAATTCTTTTATTTAAAATTTCTAGTGGGCAATCTAATTTTTCGAGGATATTACGAAATTACTAAATTATATTTGTTTGTTATTTTTCATCATTGCTAAGTGAAGAATGTTATTCCCTTCTTCATTGGTTGTGTCTGAGGAAACGTTGTTATCTAGAAGCTCTTTGAAGATACCTTCAGATATATTGACTTTTATTGCGGCTCTCTGGCTTCGGTGATAACAAAATTTAAATCCTCCTTTTTGAACTGCAGCACCCAAAATTTTTCGTTAACACTGAGTATGTTACGAAAATATTTTGCTATAGAGCTTAAAAAGAGTTAATAATTTCTAGTAAAATGTTCAAGAACATTTTCAATGTAAGGCATTCTTATTTCATTAAAAACGTATTTCACAACTAAATATTTCTGAGAATTTTTATAAAGTATCCATTAAAAACGTATTTGAAAATTCATTAAAAATTCTCATTGAGTTCGGCATTTATTTTCACATTTTCCATGATTGCTGCACTATACAAAATAATTCCAATAAAATTTTCTATTACGTTGGAGTGGAAAAAAAAAATTAATTTACATAGAGTCCTATAAAATACCGATTTGCATGTCACTACCCAATAGCCTCTATCCATCATTCCTGGACGGGGCTGTGTAGGTAATTTATTTCGGCAATTAGGCGTACGTGAATGTTTCATGTGGATTGCGGGTGGGTGTACGCAGCAGGAGGAAGGAGGGTGATTTTAGGGACTCTTATTAAAGCGCAATTACTGCAATGTGACGGTTCACTTAAATATCAATTAAATTCCACGTTTAAATATTGCTTCAAATCAACACAGAATGAAATCATAATTGCCCCTTTAGCCTGTAAGGCCGTAAAACAAAATTCAAAGGGTTAGTTCTGATGGGGAGGACCAAAGGTGGATGTAGGGGGGTATGAAAGTAATAGCACTATAAGCTCATGGGTCGTTTTTACACAGGGGGAATTTCCATCTCATAAATATTAATCAGGCGCGCTAAATGTGTGCATGATTAAGTAATAAAATTCTTGAAACTGGTTTGGGTCTCCGAAACTGATGAGTCCTGTTCTCACCTGCTACAGTGGCGGGCGGTGTGAGTTTACATGTAAAAGAGTGGGTGGACCAAAAATAACTCAAAAGATACAAAAATATGCACACTACATGAACTCTTGTATTAAATCTCAACGGGTTTTTGATATAATCAGAAAAACCTCCATGTAGTGCACAGTGGTGATCTTATCTGGAGCAAAGCTAGCTCCTGAAGGGACTCAGTGGAAAGTGTAACGTGGAAATGGCTTGATGTCAGATAACGAACTTTTTTCTGTCGTCGTCACACGCCACACCGGCTAGGTAAAAAACAATGAATGAGTGAAAAAAAAAAAAAAAATAAAAATTATGTTGGGGAGGACGTCAACCGCGATGGCGAAAACCATTACGCCGCGGAAGAGACCTGTCCGCATTTTGTCGTGGCCAGTGGTCACTGCGGATATATGCCCTAGGCATAATTATTATTAGTGGGCCCTCGTCATGCTGGCGGAAATCAAATTGATGCCCATTAGCTTTTAAATCAGCGTTTTGAATAAAATGTACATGGGGAATAGGGCACCTTAATTACTTTGCTGGAGGGCGGTGATTATCACCAATCTTAGATAACTTTGTATTTTTATGCACACAACCATTTTCGCGTCATACACCTTTACATGCGATTGTTTCATTTTTCAAATAAATTTTAAGAAACTAAAATCCTTTGAGAGTTGTTCACAATTACCAACAATCGTAATTTTTACCATACATTCGTTTAGAGTTAATCGATGAATTTGGTGAACCCAAAAATAATGCTAGAAGACTACCATGAGTAGTTATCATAAATTCTGATAATCATTTAATTAATAAGTTAATAAAAACTTAAAACCTACTTAACATTAGATTTACGGAACCCAACAATATGATGGATATCATTTTAGGGGTACCGGAAAGTAATGTCGATTCCAAAGATATTTTAAGGATTAGAGTGACTTGTTTACTCGTAAATAATTAAATCTTAAATTTTATTTTTGCAATTTATAGTAAAATTGCCAGTCAAACAGAAGAGGTACATATTCGGCATTGTATGCTTTTTGAGTGAATTTAGACATACGATTTTCGTCGTCATACTCCGGAAGGAATATCGAAATATTTTAAGCCAATTAAACAAAATATAATAAATCAAAATCTTGAAGGTTACAACTTAGGTATAGCCCTTAACCGATCATTATGATTTCGATACATCTATCGTATAATAACATTTTTCCGTTTCTTTCGTTTTACATACGTTTCTTTTTCCCTTTTTTGTATCCCTATTCGTGAATTAAATAGGGCAAAAACCCTTTGAAGTTATCCATAATTGTCGACAATTGAACCCCAAAGGGTCAATCCATGGCCATAGGCCCAATCGGTGAAATCGGTCGCCCGAAAATAGTCCGGAACATGCTGTCAAAGAACAAGCCAATTAAATTTTGGGCAAAATTTCCTGATAAAAGTGGGAGGCTGGTAAAAATGTTGTTGTTTTTTTTCTCCAGGATTGGCTTTCTGGTCCCTTCTCGTAAAAATTAAATTTCACTAAAAATTGGAACAGAAAAACAACCAGCCGCGCTTATCCCTTATTTAAATTGTATAGTGTATTTTTCGACGTCGGATTTCGCTAAGCTAATTACTTATGCATGGAGCGGGGCTGCAGGGAAAATTGTTTTCTTTTAATTATGTTGTCACTCAAAATATCATTATTGGGCTTGAATTATAGCGAATTGCTGAATAATGCCAGGAACCGGCGGCACTAAGGGTGAGATCTCGTTTAAAATGCCAAGCCGCGAAAGCGCAAATGGAGATTAAATGAATTGAGGAGGGGAGGGAAGGACTCAATGGTTGTGGAACAGTTTGTTTTTCTCTAGCCCCCGCTTTAACAGCTTCCTACAGGGGTGGCAATAAAAAACAGAAAAAAACTCCAGTGTTTTTAAAGGTTTTCCCATAAAACTGGCTTAAATTTAAATATAGACAAAAGGTGTCTAAAACAATATTGTTTTTTATTCTGAAAATAAACCTTTTATTTTTCAGGTGTTAAATATAACAGATGCTCGACAAAAGTAACCAAAATTTACAAAAAGGTTTATTACTTTTCTTAAGGAAAATATTTTGTTTAGAAATAATTTAACTATAAAATTAAATATTTTATTATTAGGTGGGTGCATATGAAATCGCCCTTTTTTTACAAAGAGTAATTATTTATTTGAATATTATAATATAGGAGTACATTAATCGAAATATTTTCCGTCGTTTGCCACAACTTTAGCCCACCTTTCAGGCAAGAGACGGATTTCGCACTCAACGAAGTCCTGGCAATCCATTAGACCATTTAATTTTCCCCAAGTCGCTGCATCGAACTAAACAAGCGGAAATCAGAAGGGGCTATGTCTGATGAATACGCCGAGTGGGGTAAGACTTCGCAGCCTAGTGGCTGGTTTAGCTACATGTGATGGGGCGTTGTCATGTCTCTTCGGCCCATTCTTCACGTTTTTCATTCAATACTCGATTCAAATCGATTAGTTGTTGACAGTAGCGATCAGCAGCAACCGTTTAATCAGGTTTTAGAAGTTCAAAATCTACGACACCCTTCTAATCCCACTAGATACAGAACAAGGTCGTCTTTCCATGAATAATACCTTTTGCTTGCGATGTTAATGGTTCGCCTGGATCCTCCTATAATTTTTTTGTGAAAATAAATCCATTTTTCCGCGTCAGTAACGATTCGATACAAAAACACTGTTTCTTTTTTGTCTAACAATCAAAATTTCGCAAATATTTTGTCGTCTTCCCGCAAATGCTCTTTTTTTGGAACAAATTCGGAAATTTTTAGTCGACGAGAATAAAAACAAATTGCTTCTGCAAAATGAAATTTTTGTGAACTGAATTTTATTGACAACACTGATGCATTTAGACACTAGCACCATATATGTGTCATCGGCGGTTTCATATACACATACCTTATATATAAAAAAATTGTTTCTTTTATCAAAATTCAAAATTGTCTATGCAATTTTCTATTTCATCAACAAATGCCCTTGTAAAAAAAGTCAATAGAAGATAGTAAATGCAAGATATGTTTAATTTAAACTAAAATGGACTAATTTACGCCATGGGACGATGAAATCGTACTATATATTTTGATTATTTTAGAAGGTTGTAGTCAAAACATAAAGTCAAAATTGTTAAATTGCAACATACAAATTTTTCGATACTTTAGGCAAAACCTCTTTGGGTGTTTAACACTGTTTTAGATATTTATGCTTGAATTAAATATTGTTGTTCTGACATAGGCTTATACGCTTAAAACATCATCAAAACCTCAGTCTTAATTTTTGAATGGATATACCGAGTTCGATCTCAATTTGAAGCTCTGTTTTCTACACAAAAATCGAGGCTGAGCTCTTACTCAGCTTTCTTAGAATATGGGCCATTGCCATTACAATTGCCATTATCCAATATTTAGGTCTATAAATGTTAAAGATCACTTTTCAATATATGAATGTAGTAAAAAAGGAAAACAAGTTATATAATCCAAACATAATAAACAGCTGACAAGGGAAGGACAAAAATCAGCCTGATATTAATTCAATAAAAAAATATTTCGTAGATTCTATTTATGGTATTTTTCGATAAGTTATTTTTAGTATTTGAGTCTATCATCCCTATAATTACTCAATTATTTATAAACAGTTTAACAATTTAATTTTAAGAGATATATTTTTATATAGCAAAATAAACACATATTTAACGTACCAAAAATCATGATAAAAGCACTCATGTATAAAATCGAAATATCCATCTCACTAATTTTCCTAAAATGGAACTTACACAGAAAATGTCTCAATTAGTTAAGAACACACGTCTACTGATTGCCAGTTGGCACGACGAACTAAACGATGACTTTATTATGAGGGGTATCAAGACAAGAAATAATCAGGGAACAGATG
The DNA here is from genome assembly GCA_963969385.1 of Philonicus albiceps. Lineage (NCBI taxonomy): Eukaryota > Metazoa > Arthropoda > Insecta > Diptera > Asilidae > Philonicus > Philonicus albiceps. The sequence goes on along the minus strand of OZ017772.1, from coordinate 2,208,984 downwards.
TGCTAATTGCAAATAAATTTTATTTTTGGAAACTGTTCCAAGAGCAACAAGGCCACAAAGATGCTAAATCGGACAATAAAAGATTTTAGGTAGTGCTAAGACCGAGATAACGAACAGAAGCACATAAATAGCGCAGTTTGAATCTTTAGAAGGTTGGAATTTTCTTGAACTTAAGAAGATCGTCTTCAAGGAGTGAAGAAAAGGGAATAAATGGATTTTTGCAGTGAAGATTTATGAAGAGCGCTATTTTCAGATTTACTTTAGGAGGGCATTATTTTTGGTGTCGAAGTTGAAAAGGTATTCGTTTAGGGTGATAAATTTAGAGGAATTTCAATAGATAAAATGTATGTCCTACACCACGTTTGAAAACTGCATTTAATTCAATTGAAAATCATACAAATCATACATTCTTTCAAGTAGAATTTGATTCGAATTACTCCCACTGAATTTGCGATTCATCAAAACTAGAAAACAGTTTACTCTATGAAACTCATGATGCATTTCAAATACACCAAAAACTGAGTGAGAAATGAACTGGGTGCCCTCGATCCAACATTTCACTGAATGCAATTCCTTTTATGATGTTTATCGCACATAAATCAAAAACTTCCCAAAAAGCATTTATTCCCCAATATCCGTTGAAAGGGATAAGCAGTTCTTGGGTCCCTGTTTTTCCATCAGTCCATAATTTTTTTGCTGTCAAAATGCAATAAATGTAAGGAGCACTTGAAGTGGTAATCCTCTCTGCATGTCGCACCATCAAACAATTTTCCAATGCACCGAATAAAACGTATTCAAATTCGCTCTTTGCCAGAGGGTGGGATCGTGTTCTGGAAAACAGCATCAATGCATCATAGCAGCTTTATATCTCCCGCATTCAGTGCAATTGTGCCTTTATTACACTCGAATAAAAGGAATTTGATGGAAATTGCTGCTCGTCCCGTTCAACTCCCACCCTCCCCAAGGGGAAGATTTTTCGGATGTGTTTCCTAGACGACTATTGTGTAGGAATTTTTGGTTGGTCGTTTCAGATTTTAGAAAGAATTTGGTTAGACTATCAAAGATACTTCTCAAATGGTCCTTTAATTAGAGTCCCTTTTTTAGTAAAAGGCAGAAGCGAGAAAATCAAACATATATGGATTCAATACGTTGTCCGAATAATTGCCAATCAAGCTGGTAATTTCAAACACTATGTCCTTATTTACAAACACTATCATGTGTCAATAGTCTCTGTAAGTCTCTGTAAGTCCGCTCAATATTTGAAGTGATTATGGCCATTTATCAAACAGCCCCAAAAATTATTTGATTTTCACGTCCGCTGCATCGCCTGAATATTTTCCAAAAGTGATAACGTCACCTTCACGAAATTGACTCATACCCATGATAGTGTAAATGAAGTCTTTTACTATAGACTTTATTGAAAATTTACCAAATATATCCATAAATGTATGTACAAGAGATACAATTTTTGTTATGATATCAAATCAAATAGTACACTAATTTATGAAATTTCTCTGCTGCTATTTTAACCTATTTACACTATTGTCTATTTTAAGGTCTCCTATATTCTGTAAATTAGTCCTACATAAAGCGACATACACAGTACGCATACTTACATTTAATGTCAGATAATTGCTATAGTACCACTTAAAGAAAGTGACTAATTAAGAATGTAAGAGACGATAATCATAACAGAAAGTCTTGGAAGACGATAGCTATAGACAAACGTCGTTCATGCAATATATAAAGTAAAAATTAATGAACTAAAAATACCATCCTGAGGCACTATCCCTGATCTATTATTTACTTCAAACGACAAAGTTTTCTGCTACAATGTGTGTAATGTGACAAATACGATTATGGGCGACAGTAAGTCTTACAGTACAAAAAATTACCATTATTATTAATTATTAATTATTTTTTTTATACTTAATATAATTAATATATGTGGGACCGGCCAATCTTGGGGTAGTTCAATTGGTTATAGAGCATCGAAGCGCAAATTCGAAGGATGCACTTTCGAGCCCTGGTAAAAGTCGTGGCTTTTTTCGAATAATTCCCACATATATTAATTATATATGTAATTTTATAACAAAATATATTTTAACTTAAATCTATCTACAATTTGGTTTTCTACCCTTTTAAGTAACACAGGTAAATCCTTGAATTCTGTCTGAATAAAACGTAAATCATTGAGAATGTTCGATAGGAATAAAATGGTTCTTAGTAGCGGATATGGATAAGCTTTTAAGTTTTTTAAGTTTTTAAGTAATGTTTAAATATATGTAAATATGAAAAGAGCCTTAGGTCCGTTTAATGTATATTTATAGCATTAAATTTAAAAAAATTTAAAGCTTTTTATTTAGCCTTCTAGAAAGCAGAATAAAATTTGGGAGATACTAAGTAAAATGTAGAGAAGCAAAATGCTACTGTATAAACATTTTTCATAAACATAAAACTCTGGAACTTTTGCATTTATATCTATTAGATAAATTTTTATTTTTTATTTTAAATTTAAAATTATCTAATAACCAAAATCTCATAGAGCGCAACTCATTTTAAATACTTACGTTGCGTTAGCGAGTGATTGATAACGACAACTAATCGATTTCCAGGTAAAACCTGAATGTTAGGATCATCTTAGCTTTAAGACATATGCCTAAATGATGAGCCCCCGTAGAATAGAAGGGATAATGTTCTGCCCTATGCCTCATTTGGGAAGAGGGGGGGAGGAGGGGTCTCAATAGAGCTTTATCTGTTTCATGTGATTTATTACTTTCGGGCCTCTCAACGATTAATCATAGCGAAAAGTTGATTTCGCTTGTTGTTCCATCGGGTAGCGATGCCTTTTGCCCCTTAGAGCCCTAAAGTACAGAGAATTCCAATTACGTCGACGTTCCACACCCCCCTGTCCCTACTATTTATAGGGTGCTTTTTAAAGGCCAAGGCACTCTTTAGTGCCATATACACAATTAATGGCAAGGATCCGACCTCCGGTTGCCTTTCTTTTGGAGTAATGGATAATTTCATGCCTGATTACATCCTGAGTAACACTATTTATTCAAACGGAGGGGAGAATCATGATAAATTGCTTTATTTTTTATGTTATTCTTTTTTTCTGCCACCCACGAGATCCTTGATGAAGTTCTCTAGGAGATCAAAAGTCGCCTCTGCTTGATGCCTTCATAAATCTCTCCTGTGTCTGCCGCGCTTACGTGAAGCTGGTGGGGCTGCAAAGAGCAGCTAAGATCTTCATTCGAATATTTGTTTGCTTTTTTCCCCCCTTCTCGTGAGTGCCCTGAGGCTCATTATCGAGTGCTTTATGCTAATGAATTCGAGGCACAGGATTAGCTGTTTTATTGTGACCTTTCGCGTATCTTTCCAACTTGATTGATTCATTATTTTTAAATTTTGAGCACCTGTGTACTACCCCGCCCAATGTGTTAAGGGATGGATTACGAAAAGCAATCAGATACTCAGAGGAATCCTCTTTTTGAATTCGCCCTAGCCCAGTGGATCACAAATGTTCCATCAATTAATCGAAAATATTTACTCGGAAGTATCTCATTATTTTTGCTCCCCCCCCCCCCCCCCTATCTACACCTTTCATTGACTACGCCCGGTCAAAGGTTGGCAAAATGAAAATGATCTAAATTTTCTTCTTCCTGGAATCTAATTACCTTTGTTTGTTTAATTTCGCAAAAAGAGAATTTTTTCTCGCAATGTGAGAGGAACAACATGTGCACATTTTAAAAATTCACTTTCTGTACGAAATTGGCTTATCGAAGGTATAGGGAGGGGTTTATTTTAAAGGTTTTCAAGGATTTCAGTGTGTTTGGGACAGCTTTTACAGAAATTTCATTTTGTGTGGGTAGAATTTATTCGAGAAACCTTACAGGGTTAATTTAATTTTATCAAAGTCAAAGAGTCCTCGAGAAAATAACAAAAAAAAGAAAAGTTCCCATTAACATTTTTGGAACGTATTTTAATCACTGATGAAACATTTTAGCAGCGTTTAATCTTTCGCTTGTAATTTACCTAAAACATTTTGCATTAATTTTTCAAAAAGTAAACATATTTCCATCTAAAGTTTAATTTGCTTACCTTTAGGCTTTTGAATTAATTTATAGCAAAAGGATACAAAAATATTTTTACATTAAAACTTTACCGGAAAATCAGGCCATACAAATTTTATTTTTTGAAATTTATTTGGCTATTAAATGAGTATAAATGATAAAAAAAAACTGGACAAGTGCGAATTGAAATTGCGTGGAAAAGGTTCCATAAGACGAATATGTTACCTATCAAGTTTTTTGAAATTTGACCCAAATTTGATTATGGTAACCAAAAAAAAATTATGTATAGTACCGGACTGTGAAAGGAATTTTCTGAATATGTTGTATAAGTTTATACGCACAATATTGAGAGATTGACCATGTTATTTTAAGATCATAGACTTCGTCATGGGTGGATAACTTCAATCTTCCTCCTTATGAGAATCGGCTCAAAATTGATCAACCTGCGACCTTTAGCAACTCGCCGAGATGTTGCCGATATAATTTTTGTCCATCAGATTCTTACCGGTTCTATCGACTGCCTCGAAATCCTGCATAACTTTTCCCTCAACACGAGCCCCCGCAATGTTAGATCTTTTCCACTCTTTCGCCTTGATCATCACCGAACCAATTACGGCAATTTCGAGCCCATCTTGAGAATATTACGTATTAAAGTAAACAACTCCGTCCCCTTTGGCTTTCATTTAGACAAAACCTCCCTTAGACTTGCCCTTTCTTGTATTTTTCCCTGTTTTTTGTTCATTTATAGTAGTCTTTGTATTTATTCTTTGTATTTTATTCTTGTATTTCATTTTTGCTTTAGTGTTATATTTGTTATTTGTTATTTTTTGAAGCTTGTATTAAGCGAAGCAAATAAATAAATAAACAACTTAACACTTGAAAACCCCTGATCTAGAGATAAGTAGGTTAATTTAATTTAGTTAATTAGCCTCTTTTTATTTACCTTTGTAGCTTGTAATAAGCGAAATAAATAAATTAAATTAAACTTCTTATAGCTTTTTTTGTAATCTAAATGTAAAGGACTATTTTCTGTATTTTTGTACAAAATTTTAGGCTGAGTTGTTTCAAAAATAAAGGGGGAAATGGTAAATTTTCATCTATTTTTTTTAATTACTTTAAAACTATTTATTTTAAAATTATAAAAGAAATATATTGATTACCCTCACAACAAGCCCTTTCATTTAATGTGTCACACGATACAGTAACTTTTTTTTTAATATCTAATTTGCCACCGTAAAAGTAACCCCTCATATTCAAAATTCATTCATTTGCGTTTAATGTCTATATTCAGGTGACAGAAATTCATATGTGTACCAAATTTCAACTCAATCGGTTTAGTAAATTCGTAGCAAATTTGTTGTGACAGACGAACAGACAGATATACGAGTAATCCTATAAGGGTTCCGTTTTGCCATAAAATCGTAAGGAAACCCTAAAAAAAATATAAAACATTATTCAATCCTTTTAAACAGTGTTGAAATCTCAATAGACATTTATGAGAGATCTGTTATTTTAAAATTGGTTCTATAAGTACTCGTTTATGATGAACTAAAAAATTCAAAAATAGTCGTACATGTATTATAGTACAGGTCAGCTGATCTGTGTTAACTAATAAATTAAAATTAAATTCAATATTTAATTAATTAGTTTTGGGTATTTTATTCTCAAACAAATTATGTCGGCTTAACTAACAGCTTCTAAAAACATTTGATGAAAAGATAACCTCAAAAACATTAAAATTTTATACTTTGGCTGAATGCAACCGGGAATTTAATTTTTAAACATACACTCAAAGTTGCATAAGTTTAAGCCATCGAAAAAAAAAAATTTATTTATATTTTTCCAATATGCATTTTGATTAAATTTGGCACATCTGCACTCAACAGGAGATCCTTTTTATGGTTTTACTTTGAATATTTTATTAAAGTATACTCGCTGCAGGTGAACCAAATTCATTTATTCATATAACTTTATTATTCATGTTGATGGGCAATCGATGCTCGAGTAATGAAAGAAAATAATTTTTTCTGTATTTTTTCGTTAAAACCTTCAGCGTATTTAATGGTTCAAGTTCAGTAGAATATTAAACAAATATTGATTGATTTATTATTAAGAATTCTTATCATTTTTGAAAGGAAAGGAAACTAAATTAAAAGGACTATGGAAAAAGTTTTATAAAATTTAATGGTAGAAACTTTTTACAATTTTAAATTGTAGTTCATGATTGGGTAAAGAGTCTTAAGGCTGGGTAATTAATGGCTTATATTAAAAGTACAATTTTTATTTATTTAATAATAGAATTAAGTAAGCTTTACTTTAATAACTGATATAAAGGTTATCGATTTTACTTTAAAAATAAATGTTTAACTTCAGAATATAGTGCTAGTGTATAAAAATCAGCGGTTTGAGAATTACTATAAATGAAATAAAATCGTATAAAGTCTTTTATGATAGTTAAATGATGTTTAATTTGATGTATTAATGTAAATATTAATTAAAAAATATATGCTCACTAAAGATAGTTTAGAGATAACAAGATAAGATAAGATACATATACAAAATAATGTTTTTAGTTTTATTAGTAGGATAGTTGCTAATAAAGTGTGGAGATAGTGGGCTGGAAGAAGTCTAGTATTCTTTTAAGAAGAATAGCTGACTGATTTCTTTGTTTTTAAAGAGGAAAGGTATCTCTGACTTAATAACGAATTTTATTATAGTGATGTACTGAATGTGCCATTCCGCAGTTGTGGTTTCGATTCCCATATGAAAACTATGGTTAAAAATTAAAAACATAACACCAAAAGTTGCTATATGGGCTTAGTTTTCGAGTGTACGAAAATAAGAAAGAAATTTGAGAATTAAATTCTAAATTTTTAAATAAATAATAATTATGATAATAACAAGTTTTTAATATTATCTATAAAATTAATAAAATAAGACTATTACCTATATGTATTTATGTAGATTTAAAATAAATAAATATCTAATAACATGACTTGACAAGATAAAAATAATTTTGTTTTTCGGTTTCCATGTATTTATTTCTTTTATTTTAATTCTAGCACTGATCCTAAGTGTCTTTCTAACAATCGGTAGATAGATAAACAAACAGAGAGACATTAGTAATTCTCCTTTTTGGGTGTTATAATCTACAAATGTCCAATTTCCTAATTTTTTACTTCAAAGTAAAGTACTACAGTTCGATTTTATTCCTTGTAAAATATGAAAACACCGAATTGGGTACTAAATATGTTCCCTAGCCTTTTAATACATACTATGACCTTTATATGTATTATATAGTAATAAAAGTATAAAACAATGTAAGTCTTTGGACAACTTAAGTGGAATGGGTTAAAATTTCCACCTCGGTCAAGGTTTAACAAGTTTCCAAAGGTCAGCAGTCCTTTCTAAGTCTGTCTCAAGTCCTATTTTTCAGAAACTTTCAAAATCCTGTGAATGGGTGCGATTCATCGTAAAGTCTTAACAAGGAGTATAAGTGGCATAAGAGGATAAAAGGCAGAAACAGGTAAGATAAGTGGTTGGGTGTGGGGATACATCAACAATCACCTTAAACCTAAGGGGCCACTTAGGAAGACTTTTCAATTTCTTGATTTTGTTGCTGCTATTTGTATCTTCCAAAAAGCCCACGAACATTCAAAGTTCACCGGTATAAAGTAAGATTGTGATGTGCCAGCCAGGATGGTGTTATTTGGCCTACGTTATTTTTGGCACGGCCCTTTATTTTGGCACTTACCTAGAAGCGTAAGAAAAACCAGATGAGCGCAGAAGATTAATCCATTCCGAGATTTATATTCCAACATTGTGCCATGCAATTAACACCAGGTGGTTCCTCTTATTACAGCAATTTTTTTCACTTTTTCTTCCCCCCCCCCTATATCCCTCTTTTTTCCTCTTTCCCTTTCTTATTTCTATAAAATGCGTTTTAAGCACACATTCAAAAAATCACACTGGATTGCGACCGACGGCTCGTTACATCGTTAAGACGTTTTCACTTAAGAAGGGGCCGAAAAAGAAATGCTCCTCACGGATTTCACCATCAGCACCAGAAATAAGCAATTTCACATCAGATAAAAGTGGGGGGGCCTTATTTAGGGCACTAAAATGCGCTACTCATAAAATACACGGACCGAACGCAGAGGCGGGGGGGTATGTTGGGGGATGGTCACAAGACACAACTATTATTATTATTTTTTTTTTTTTTTATTTTAGTGGGTTTCTGTGGGCTCGAACTGTAGATTGACGGTTCGAGTGCCACAAACCAGATTCACAGCACGATTATTATAGAAATTTTTTTGGTAGCACATAACCACCAGACCTGGGGGTGGATGAGTTGTTTTCATCTGCATAGAGCACACATGGGATCCGGGGATGTTCCTTCTTTTGGGGACGATAACGAGAACGTCCAGCAGGAACTATTGAGGACATTGCCTAACAAGGATGTGGACCTTTCCCCGTACACGAATCGTCGATCCCTTTGTGGGGGGATAGGGCAAAACACAAAAACAAAATTCTCGAAACACTCACGACACACAGTCTTCTAGACTCTGAGACACTTTTTTTAGGGGGGATGTTTCTATGTTGACGGGCACGTCCTTTCGGCTGCGATGTGTTGCCCGAACTGTCAAGGGATGTAGGGCAACGCTGCGTCGGGCTGTGGTGAAGGACCTCAGACGGGAAGCTTTAAGGAGCGATTGTTGCTTTTGGTCTAGGTCAAAGCTTATGCTCACTAGAAGCAGCCAAAGGAGTTCTCCACCACCCCCTTTTCCTGTATATATTTAAATGTGAAATTATGCCTTTCTCGTTCCAGGAGTCCCTGGAATTGAGGCACCCTCAAAATCGTGCCAGACTCTCATTACTGGTTGGCATTGAAAACCTCCCGATTCCGAGCACGCTCAGTTGTTCAGAATTTTTTTTTTCCGCTGAATGGTAAGTTTTACGCGGCTGTAAGCATTGCTGAATGGGAGTTGAAAATTTTCAAACTTTGATTTTTTTGCTTTTACCTCCTTCCCGATAAAGCTTCAACTTTTGGCGTGTTTGCCCTTATAACGAACGTGAATTCCGTGTAGAGCACACCTTCTCTCTAATGCGATAAGTAAATAACAAGTCCCTCTTTTTGGGGATTTCTGGACGTGCAACTTGCAATTCCAACCATGATTTGTTGAACTCAGACATAGAACTAATCCTTAAGGTACATTGCTGAGATGCAGTGAACAAGTCTATTATAAAAATAAAATTTCAAGCAAAATCAGTAAATTAGGGTCAATTTGATTCATAACATTTTAAAGTTTTAATGAAAATTGACCACCCGCTAAATCTTCTTAGTGGGAATGTTAATGACAATTAAGTAAAGCAATTGTCTGCCAATTTATTTCTATAAATTTGCTTCTCATTTTTTAATCTCTCTGAACTCTGAACTCTGAATAGCAGTTACATTTCGGTCTGTACGTCTGTCTATATGACACCCATGCTTTATAAACTAGCTTAAATTATTACTACATCCCTATACCTTTTCACCTCCAAAATAAAACATAAGACGTTTGAAATAAAACAAATCTAGTGTTTTAATATTTAAAATAATAAAAGGTTCCTTTACTTTGCCTTACGTGATCTTCCTTGGTCTGATCGTCTAAATGTTCCCTCTTATGAAAACCGCTTAGGGCTAATCGACTTGCGATCCTTATAGAAGCGTCGTGAGTACGCTCATATTACCTTCATCCATCGGCAGGTATCTTACGATAATCTAACGGGATCGGTCCTTAAGGACGATGTAAGACTATGAGTTATTTGACCACCTTTTCATTATAATTTCATGTTGCTATCTTCAATTTTACATTTTCTATTAAAGTTTGGCTTGTTAAGGTATTTTTATACACCATCCTTTCCAACACAGAAATAGGAGTGTTAGCTGGTCTATTTTACAAACATATTCTTCCCATACACCCCCGCCTCCCCCATAATTAGCTTCCCTTTGAATAATCCAAATTCTCTGTAACATGAAAGCGTTTGCTGGAGTTGGACAGAATTAAAATGATTTCCATCGCCACAATTTCACTCAAGAGTGCAATTATGTCAATAATTTTCCAAATTTTCCACTTGAAAATTATTTCCACCGAGAAAATTCATTACGTTGGAGTTAGTTTCTAAATGGAAAAGGTACACGTAACGTCATGTTTACAGGAACGAAAGATACCTCTGCGGAGCCCCTCACCGCAAACCTGTTGAAATATACAAGGAAAAACCTCCCGGGCCTTGAATTGAGTGTGGGACTTTTACCTGCCACCAGGGAAGCCATAGCCGCGGCACCCTCAGGAACCTCCATTTGGCCGCAGGGAAAATAATTGCCGAAAATTTGAGCTTGATGCTTAGTTATTATTAATTTCCACCCACTCCACACTTCCTCCCTATCCTCAGGCAGATTTTGAATAATAAACGATTTTTGTACCTTCTGCATGCGCGTGAATTCTCTTTATACAGGAGAAGTACCACACATCCGGTAGGTTCGTAACACAATTTACACGTATTTTTATTTCTAGCGCGTAATTAAGGGCTAGTTTTCTGCGCTCCATGTCAACCGTACCTGAGGAACGTGCTAATGTGAATTTTTAGTATCATTAGTTTACCTTTAAAAGGGTCCTTGTGCGCGGAACACTTTCGAGCTTTATACGGGTAAAATAGGGCATTTGTAAATGCCCTAGGATCTTTAGTGTTCGGCATTAAAAGTTCTTTATAACTTCACAAAAGGCAAATTAATTACCCTTTTATGAGCGGCTTTATTATTACGTGAGCTTTTGTAATATCCCAGGCGCATGGTAAAAAAAAAAAGAAATATTTCCTGTTCTCCCTTTGGTGGACTTTTGTTGTGCAGGAAATTATTAATTTTTCTTTTCCAATTTTTAACCCTAACGTTAATTAACTGGTACTTGTTTTAACTTTGTTCAATTACACTGTCTATTTGATTTCGCATTTTATAAAGGCCAAGAAACCTAAAGTAATATCTCAGGTCAATTTTGTAAATGTATACAACCCTCATTTAATTGCATAATCTTAAAATTAATAAATCATCAGCATCCGACAAATTCTGAAGGTTTTCAAAGTGAACCAAATCAATATTGTTCCAAGGTAAGGTAGCTGATAGCCATAGTTACTTAATAAATTGGAATGGATGATTTTGGTAATATTCAGCTATCGCTAATAAAGTTAGGTAACTTCAAATAAATTATATTAAGTGATTATAAGTAAAAGTACATCTAATTCAAATATTTACAATTAAACAAAGTACTCTAAATTAGAAATATAGAATTCTCTGACTCGCTATTACGCAGTAATTTTCTGCAGCCATATCCTAACTTACTTTTAATACAATTTTCAAATATCTTTGTAGAACTTTTTAATATTATTAATTGTTTTGTCTTAAATTCCAAAGGTGGGTTTTGGTGGAAATCTTATTATTAGTTAATTTATTTATTAATTCTTTCTTCATTCAAAGAATAATTTCTTAGAAGTAATTTTAGATTCACAAAAAATCGCTTAATCCTTTACTTAAAGACAAAAACTTAGAAAAAGTTTTGATTTTGCCGTGAAATGTTCTAAAGATTTACTTTAATCTATAAATTTCATATATATATGGGGTGGGGCATTTTAATTAATCCACGGGAATAACTCTTCAGTAAAGCTTTATTTAGGAAAAAAGCAACTTTATACAAAAATTGTATGGTTTGGTGGGGGACATCGATTCATTACCTTGGAACATAGTCATTTAGAAGTTGGATTTTTTTGTATAGGAATCCTTATATGTTTTTATTCTAAAAGGTCAATTATTACCTTATTTGATAGCCGAAATTGTTTATTTCATAAAAAGTTCATTTTCATTCTATGATGGGAATAACTCTGCAGGAAAGTGTTATCCATAAAATAGTTCAATACAAAAATTATATGATTCAGAGGGGAATGTCGCGTGGTGACCATGACCGTGACCTTAAGGCTATGGCAGTAGACTTGGAAATTTTAATTTATCGAAAGTAGGCGTTGGTTTTAATATTAATAAATTAAATTCTTTTTGTTTACCAGTGCGGATTTATTGTTCAAGGAAATTTGTTGTTAACAAGTCAAGTAAATAAATTTTAATTTTAAAAAGAATATTTTCCACTATCTTTCTCTCTACAAATTGTTAATCCCGATGTGATGAAAGTTTTGACCGCACAGTCAGCTAATTCAGAAAGAGATCCAGAGTTACAAGATAGAATTGCTCTCATAAAATCCGAAATGTGTTGTAACTAAAGAGTCTTCAAAATGTCGTCACTAAATTTACCATTAGATACATTTTTTCATTTCCCTAAGGAATTGCGAAGCAAATCTATCTCCTAAAATTATATCACCTAATAACTTATTTAAACTAGATATCTCGCTGTCCGAAAGACGAGATATTAACGCCTCTTTTAATTCGGAATAATTTTGGTTTCGACCTTAAGGTCAAAAAGGTCTTGGTTACTCTAAGGTCTTTCTATTTCCGGGATCAACTAAATGACCTTAAGATTATGGTGAATGTTTTTTTTCGTAAATAAAGCTTGTCTGAAGAGTTATTCCCCTGCATTAATTAAAATATGTAGGTTACCCCTGGTATATAGAAATTTTGTTGTTGAAAAACAATCAAAAGTGACTCTATAAAATCATTATCAACAAATTAAGTTGTTGGTGTTTTGGTTTCAATTATAAACAAGATGAAGTTAATAAAATCATGGGGGAGAGCAAAACCACTTGTTGTATGTTACCGTTCAAAAACTCAAAAGGAACAGATTACAGCTCAAAATCATTGCCTCCCCTGTTCGACAGGAGAACACAGGTTCTTTCGATTAATTCAATTTCTCAGAAATATCAGAAGGAAAAAAAAAATAAAATAAAATACAGGTAAAAGAAACTTTGGAGAAACTCGTCCTAGTCATCGCATTTTAATAAGAAGCAAAGAACCAAAAGACTCCGTCTTCTCGCTCCTAAAGCGGAGATTGTTCGCTCGATCAACAGAAACCATTTTCCTCTGTAAATTATTAAACAATTCGTAAACTTGGGGATTTGCAACTAATAGATAACTGTCGATCCAGATCGGAAAAGTTCTTACGATTTTCTTCGCCCCCATCCCAATTTTCTTAGTGCTTTTCCGTACACCCTCAGCTCCCGCAGGCGTTGCGTCGTCCGGCTCGACAGAACTCCATCCGGGTCGGATAATGCTTGGGAGTTTGGGATAGGTAGCAAATCCGGGATATTTCATGGATTGCAGGGAGCAGACGGCAAGCACGAACGAAAGAAAATTTTCCTGAACTTTGAGTAAATATTCAGAAAAGTTTTCGCGAGTTGAATATCTTGAGTCAATTTAAAGTCGGTCTGCTTTTCGAAGCGGGCAGATTATTATTGTTGCAAAATTTGTACCATCAGCCTTTTGCTGCCTCACGATTCCCGCCCCTTTTCCCTAGGAATCTCTTTCTCTGCCCCATGAATTTGAAAGTAATCTATTTACGGGGAGCACACCTCAGCATCCTCAATGGAGCCGAAATAAGAATGGGACAAAATAGCGCCTCCAGCAAGAACCCTACAGAGAGAGTATGTATCTTTTGATGGTGGAACGGGATAAGGAGGCTCCACGAAGATTTACGGCCGCAACGGTCGTTCGACTCTGTAAGAAAGTGCAAATTGCTTGAATCGATACACGCTCGAGTCGACAACTGGCCATTAAAATGTCTCTTGGATGAGTCATGGGATGTAAGGCCGGGATTACCTTCTGAGCGCCACCTACTGTCGATAAGCACCTCAATTGGATGTTCATATTTAGGTACTATTTCCTGGGCATTGTGTCAACTGCCTCCTGGTTGGGACATGTGTATTTTGTGCAAACGACATACACTCCACCTACTCTCCAGGAAGATGTAAGAGTCTCCGGGAACATTATTTTGTTGGACATTCTGGGCTGACATCGCCAGAAAATGTATCAACAGTCGTCCTATTGAGTTCCATGAACTGGAAGAGTACCTGATAACAAGGATTACTAACGTTACGTAAATTTGCGATTTTATGATGCCACTAGCATGGTATACCACTATATACCAACTTGCACCATTTTGACAACTATTCGGAAATTTATTGTTGCCCAGATGTGGCTATGTTTCCTGTAATTTATTCCATGGAAAGGCATCGAGAATTTATCCAAAATATTTACTCATGTTATTGCATTATTTGCAGTTGAATTTTACTGCAAAGTAAATTCTAACCGTTTACTTCATTTCTGTTGAAAGTCTATTTAAATAGACTGTTATTTTAATATCAATAGACCTAATTAAATTACTAACTTAATAAGTACAACTAAATAATTGAAATAATAAATATAATAACTCTTATTCGCATCTATCTATATCGAATCTCATTAATGAAAGTAGATATTATAAAAATACTTCTGTTTAAATTTGTTACATAATTGCATAATAAATTCGTCCTCTCTTCCATCTCATACATATTTTGCAAGTAAACTAGCTTTATTATTATCATAAATTTAATTCTATTTTTACACGGTATATTTTGATTTTGAAATAACACGGTGTAGACAAATTAAGATTTTTCTACACAATTTCATTCGATTTAAAAAAGTGTTTAAATTTAAATTTTAAGAATTACTATTTTCATTATTATATAATTAGAGCAGTACATTTTCCAATAATTGAGAATAAAAGGTGGACGAATCTTGAAACCTGTGTGGTTTACTGAATGACCCAGCCTTCTTTCAATCTGAGGAGAACGCGGGAGGTCCTCAAGCACACTCCTGTGGACATTGGCAGAGTGATGGCAGTACAAACAGGTCACTGGTCATCCCTTTGGATCTCTTTCTATAGTCACTGTCGGAGTTACAGGGACTTAGCTGAGAAAGAGACTCTTTCGCACTTCCTGTGTGACTTCGCAGAACTAGCAGGGGCTAAGCATCGGGAACTGCGCACTTACTTACTTGGTAGCATCAGTGATCTATCTTCGTCTAAGATCGGAGAGCTAGTTTTCATTTCGAACTCCATATGTTGGCTCTGATCTCACAAAATTTCAGCTTACTTTAACATCCGAGTTTTATTCTTGGGGATTTTGTGGTTTCAAAACAACGTACCCTAGCGCTAATTGGACCCCGATTCACCCGAGTGGGGTCGCCACTTAAACCAAACAATCCAACCAAGGCAATAATACATACGTATGTATATATGTAGGAATGCAAAGACCTACGATAAGATTATTTAAAGAATAAAAATAAAACTACCTTCTGTATTTAAAAAAACCTTGAACTATTTTTCTTGTTACCTCGACATGTAGAAAAAGGGCGGATTTTGAAATTTTGAAATAAATATTAGGTAAAATTCATGTCAACATTATAAAGACCAAAATGTTATAGACAGACAGACATTTCGTCAAATAACACTTTAGACATAATTACACTCTAATTTCAAGGATGTATGATAATTTTAAAAGTAATTACCCTCGATTTTCTTAAATTTCGAGATAAGCATAATAGAAATCCAGAATTTTGTTGTGTATATTTTTAGAATAACTAAAATACCACCGTATAACAAACGCATTCCGCATTACCCTTACTCCTACTATTAACCACAAATATTGTTAAATCGAAATATACAATTTCAATAACTTTCCCCCATTTTGCACCCCTCTGTTGGCATTCTTTTGTTCAAAATGTTGTTTTTCAGCCAAACAGAGGGTCATTCTAGCAAAGTGTTATAGAAGAGAGCTACATTTCTAGGGTTGAAAGGAGCCAAAGTATTTGAGCTTTTGTGGTTCACCGGGTACATGGCATAGAATTCCCCCAAATTTAACCGATGTTGGAAAGCTTAAAGAAAAGAAAAAAAACCAAAAGGGGTTAGGGAGTTTTGTTTTCAAAGGATTCTGAAGGTTTTCTTCCATTTTATACGGAAAAAGAGACGATTGTATTTTATACTTTTGATATATCCTTTCTCTTAAAAATTTTGTTATAGTGACAGAGTAGTGGGGTGGTTAAAATATTTTGGGCAAAGATATGTTTGAAATGTCTTGAAAAATATGCCCTACTTATTTTTATCATAATATTTATTTATTTTCTTTATTCAGAAAGGAGCTATAATTTTCAAATTTTTATTATTTTTGTATGTGGAACCGTTTGAGTCAAAACTAAATTAAATTGCACCAGTGCACTCATTTAGTCTTCAATTTGTATGCTATTTTTAAAAGCAATGGAGCAGAGGATCCGCGCTATTACCGTTCTTTGCGCCACCGAATTGCACAAAAAAGCCTTATCACGAGTGCAAAACGATTTCATGATGGGTCCATGCAGCAGCACGGCTGCAGCATCCCTAAAACCACCAGCTAATTTTTACCCTAAGTTTTCCGGTGGATATGCAAGAGTTCAACAATTTTTTCCCCACTTCAATTTGTTCATAATTAGAACCGGAAGGCGGGGAGTTTTTTCTTTTAAAAAAACACAAATTCAAAAAATGAAAGCACCAGAATTGCAGTTTTCGCTGTGCTTAATGGGAGCAAAGAGTGCTCTTATAATGGTTGCATTTCGGGGTGAAATTCTTATCTGGGTGGAAGAATTTGTGCTTCGGCGTGTTACACATCGCTGCACCTCCCGACTATTAAGCTGTTTTTTAAGAGATTAGAGCTCCAAGAAATGTCTCTCCCCGGTGACGATACGCCGCACACCGGGCGCCACTGTGTAATTATGCAATTTTCATTCATTAGCAGCAAATTTGTGTCTTGCTCTAATTAAAAACAACTGCATTGAAAGCGGTTTATAGGGCGAGCCCAGAGGGATCAAAATAACGACTTGTTGGCTCTTAAACATTATGAAAATCGAAACTATTTTAATCCGATGAATCACCTCAACGAAATTTGAGAAGTTAATTATGTCTTGGAATTAACATTTTATCATAATAGGGTAGACCGAGGCGAATCGGATCACAGGGCGAATCGGATCAAAATAAGAAATCTGTTGATAATTCAAATATCGCATTAACATAGAACGCACTCAACCGGCGTTTTGCGTCTCTCCTCTCACCCCGCACCTCCCGACAGGGCAGTATTTCGATCGCGCTTGTGAATCAGTGGCGACGCCGCTCGTTAGCGACTCGGTCGTTTGTGTGTGTCGCAATTTTGGCGCTCATCTAAGGTACGTACTTACGATTTCTTTGTGTCATATTACAGATTTGTGTTAAAACTCAACTACATTGGTTTATATTGTTAAGCAAGGTGTCTATATTAGAGAACCAATTCGCTTTTAAGTATGATCTTAGAGGTTAACGTCTAAAATATTTATTTCAAAAGTCTTGATTATGGGGCTAATCGGATCATATCGTCAGGGGCGAATTGGATCACACTTTTAAACTGATTTATTACATGTTTGAGGTTATTGATTCATATTTATTTCATTGTAGATGGTTCGCACGTACAAAAGAAAGACTGATGCCGGAGAATGGTCTCAAGAAAAAATGAAAGAGGCTGTAAATAAAGTTCAGAACAAAGAGTTGACCTTACGTAAGGCTGCTGAGAATGCCTGCAATGCCTGCGAAGAATGGTGCCACGAAACATGTGCTAATATGGGGGGGAAAAAAGGACCATATATATGTGAATTATGTGCCAATAATTAAAATTGATCTCATTATTAATTTTTTACTGATTCCAAAGCTATAGTGTTAAGAAACTTAAAATTTTGTTACATGTTGTGTACGATCCGATTCACCCCAAAAATTGGGGCGATTCGGATATTTTTCTTTTTTCAGTTTTTAAGAGCTAATGAAGCGAATATATGTATGATTTAAGTTTTCCAATGTTTATTTCATAGCTGATTGTTACTTCTTTCGTTTTCAACAATAAAAATAACATTATATAACACTTTAGTATGATTTACTTAACCTCAAAGAAAAAGTGATCCGATTCGCCTCGGTCTACCCTACCTAAAAACAACGATAGCATACTTTATTTAGGAAGAGAAAAATTGCTATTAATTCATTCATTTTTCGAAAAACCTTTTCGGATTCGGAAAATTTAATATTACCAATTTAAACATAGTTAATTTTTTCATATATTTATAACAGAAATCAAAATATGGCGATTATTTAATTGATTTATCATTTTAGAAATATATTTTATCTATGTACGGAAACACCAGATTTTATATACCACAACTATTGATTTGCTCGAATTTTTTGTGTTTATTATACAGAAAACAAAAGAAGCTATAGACTTAAAGATTTCTGTTTTATTTAGATAAGGACTGTATACATAGATAAGAGAGAAATTGGTTTAAAACTAGTTAAAATCAGGTTTTCCAAAAACATCAAGGATACTACCTTGTCTACAAAATAAGGTGCAGAACTTACTTAAAATTCGCGGGTATTATGAAATCATACAACTATTTTTTTCCTTTTGTAGATTGCTAGTACTGTCCTTAATACCTATGCAGAGTTTCAAATCAATACAATAAATTGCTGCAGAGCTATTTGTATTTTTATAAACATACGAAAGTGAATTTATCGATTTACTACCATGTCTGATTTTCTTTGAGGAAAGAATTTGTATTCAATTTTGTTTGCGGAATTCTAGACCATTTCACTGAAAAATTCAACACATATTCGTTCTACCGTATTTGCCTGATTTAGCACCGAGTAGCTTTTGGCTATTCCCCAAATTAAAAAGATCATTTCATGGACATCGTTTCTACTCGATCGAGGAAATAAAAGCCGAATCGACGAAAGCCTTAAAAGACATACAGGTAAAGAACTTTTTAGACTGTTTAGAGAATTGGAAAAAAACATTGGCATAAATGAATTGTATCGGATGGGGATTGCTTTGATGGTGATAAAATTGATTTGGAAAAATAAATAAATATTGTATTAATATTTAAACAAATTGATTTTATATTTTGGACTACTCCAAGAGAACTAATTTTTGCCCTAACTGTTGACCTATGACACAGTCCACCAACATACCATAGCCATACTTGTAGGTCAGACAGTATGTAACACGTTATTTAATATGTTGAGATTAAGTTAAATCTATAGGTATAGGTATAGGACATTAAAATGGGGAATTGATCGATAGTTAAATAACTTTTCGGGTATTATGTTAGCTAAGTATAAGTTACGATACCAAGATAAAAAGCAATTGTGTTTTTTCTATTGAAGAATTTTAGGAGATAACCTTTAACAAATTCAATTCTATTATAAAAATTAAATTTACTACTTTTAAAATGAAAATATAAATTCAAAATCTATAATATTAAAACTGTAGAAAAACCGTGTGCATACATAGAAAATATTTACCAAAAACTGATGGGGGGTAATGTAGAAAGTCTAACAGAATACAAAAAGACCATTTTTAAAAACTTTACTGCCTGTTCGTCTGTTTGTCTCTTTGTCTCTTTGTCTGTTTATCTGTTTTTCTGTTTTTCTGTTTGTCTTTTTGTACAAATATGACTTAATACTAGCTCGACTCAAATTACTGAACTTTACGTGCACCTTGCGAAGTCGGGTAAATCAGCTAGTCAACTAATAAAATTAGATTCGATAAATATTTTTTTTAATATTAAATATTCGTTTATTTTTAATTATCGCAGTGTTTATGACAACGATTAAACAAAGTTTGAACTTGCCTACCTTGATTGGTTGGTTGGCTGAAATGGCGATACCGACGCCTTGCCAGAATTCAATTAGCACTGAAAAGAGCGGCATTTTGATACCACAAAACTATGACCTGAATGTTACTAGAGTAGGATAAGGTTAGAGACATTTTGTAGCATTGAGATCGTGAACAATATCATCGATCCTCTTTCAATCAATTTTTAAGGGTATGGTAGGTTTCTAATTTAAAAGTATTCTTTTTTTTACAGCCCATATTGAGCTTTATGTGAAAATATTAATAAAATTAAGGAATCAGATCAGCGGCCCTATTTTTGTATCCGTTCAAATTGAAATTTCATAATGAAATTCCTAAATTTGTAAAACATTTAGTTGCCTTCGCCTTCAATTTATTTTTTCGTTCAAAGTAATTCGAATAATTCGATAGAAAAATCCAACTGTGTTATTATGAAGATTTTCTTTGCATATTAATGAATTAAAGTCAAAGGTTTTAAGAACTTTATTGGGAAATCTTTATCCAAAAGGGCTTTTGTAAGCTCCTTTAAATTTGATCCGAACAGATTAAAGAATACAACCCCAAATGATTATCAATTTACTATTGAAAATTGTAAAACTAATTTTTATAAAGTATTTTTACAAAGTAAGACGGGAATTCTTTGCATCATTTTCTGTACCAGTCGGACATCAATTAGAGTAGTCAAAAACATTCCCACAAGGCGACAACGGTGGCGACACTTTGCTTAAAATAAAAGAATCTGGTTCGCCAAGACCTAGAGTGTAATAAATCATGTTTGAGTTCCTTCAGAGGTGCCCCTTACCGGATTCGTAGGTCGCTTGAGTGCAATTTATTTACTTGATGGCTTTCCATTACAGACCTTCGCTGCAATTTAAATCATTTATATCGAATTTCTGTCGCCCGTTTGAATGAAACCGATAAATCGGGGTCAACGCTTTCCCAATTTATAACACAAATAGCGGCATTTGTGCCTTCATTCAGCCACCTTTCACGACTGTTAATTACGTAATAATTCGTGGCCATAGAGGGGACGTAAGTGCGACCGATGTATTGAGATCGATTAATTTCTGACGCGGACTTTCAGTTGGTCCCTTTTTGTCAGCGGCAGGACCTCCGAGAAACCTGATTAATGTGCCATACCGAAAAGGAGCCAATTTATATGATTTTCTTCTCTCGTTTTATCACGCTAGCAAAACAACAAATCCCTCAGTATTGGTTACCGAATTTTTTCAAGAATTTGAACGAATTTCGTCTTAAACCACACCCTCGTTCCGGCTCGAAAGGATGAGACGGGATTCGGAAACTATCCGGGCAGACTTTTGAGTAACAAATTGAGCGGGTAGAACTCTTTTCACCTTGGCCTTATGACGACATTTCACTATATAAGCGATTTCCTTGATGGAACGAAATTACTTCTGCAACAAAAGGTCACAAAAAAGCTAGATAGACACACGATTCAGTAGTAAATTTTCATAAACTTTATGTTTCTTTTTTTTTATTTGCGAACATTTCGTCAAATTTTGCTTGAAGGTTAGCACGGGTTACATGTAATTTTGCTGAAATTATCACCCGGCTACCTCCAGTACCTGTGCTTCCTGTAGGACGTTAAGGCGGGGGTGGTAAACCCTGTCACAGAGGAATCTGAATTATTTTACAAAAGTGCTCTCGTATGATTTGCGGAAAAGTTATACCGACTTCTGTAATTCAACGAGAATGTGTACTTTCGCATACCCAGGAGGCATGAAAGTGGTTTGGGACTTTAACAAGCGCTAATGACTAACGTCGGGGAATTTTAATAAGAGGGAGTAGAGCTAGATTTTGATGTTTTGGTAAAATACCAGAAGCACAATGGTGAAATATCGAAATAATGAAGCATTTATTTTGAAATTATTTTCAAAAACCATTACACAAAAGCACCTTCAATTTTATTACTTTATATTTTAGTGCTCTAAAGTAGAGAACAATCATTTTCATAGGAATTTATAACTAAAATAGCTGCTAGCAATTTAAGTACAAAATCAAATCAAAATTTCCCAGCAAATTAGGTAGATGAAAATGTTCCTGCAAATTAAATGTAGTGTAATAGTAGTAGTGCAGTAATGAACCCTTACAGTTTTGACATGTCTGTCCGTATGTCACAGTCATTTTATTCAAAGACTATTAGAACTATAGCGCTGAAATTTGGTATACTTATGGATAATTTATATCCGCTACAAAGATATGTATTAACATTTCGGGAAAAAATTAAGACTACCTCCTCTATATCGAGTAGAAATTTGAATTTAATTACAAAATGGTTTAATGATTTTCCTTAAACCATTTTTTTTCAAAATTAGGCCTTTTTTGATCTCGTAATATTTGTGTCGGCCAAATATCATCCTACATAGACATAAATTAAATACATTCAAAAGTAAAAGGACTTACTATACTCAAGCAGTTTATGAGATATAACCGACCAAGTTACATTTATTTGAACTCAATTATCTGTTCGGGAAAAATCGCAAAAACAGAATTACATGATAAAGGTTTTTATAGCTTTATAATATCGTTGGCTACAAACAAAGTATGGTTTTATATATTACAACTCATTCTTCACCTATCATCGTATTTTATGGGCACGATTTTAATGCTGAGCCCGACATAAGACTCTCTTTGAATCGATTTTATCGTTTGTAGTAACACCTACAGAACCCTATAACAAACTTAACTTCTTTTTGGAAAATATTGAGATTCCAATAAAGTTTGTCCTATCATTTTCGATTTTATATTATAAAGAAAAATAAATTTATTTCAATTCGTGATTAACTAAATCACATCTCCAAGATCCTCGTCATTTTACAAAATTTTGCAAACAAAGAGCGTAGATTTTAGAAGGGTCCAGAATTTCTCGATGGGATTAAACTGAGGAAAATTCCCGGTCCAAGGAAGAATTTAAAGTTCTGATTCATCTAAGAAATTTAAAATGAATCTGACAATATGGCATAGCGCGCCATCCTGCATGAAAACATATTCGGAATTGGGTAAACGTAGGGAATGTACCTACACAGGGCAATAAAATGTTCGTTAAAATATTTTTATACTGCTCCTTTCATAAAGTACCCTCCACAAAATAAATTGGACCTGTTCCCTTGGTGCTGATTAAATCATAATAGCTGGTGGATGTTTTGCAATCTTTCCCAGGCATTCTTCATTAAAACATTCCATAGTCCTTTTGCGTACAAAACGGTGTGACTGTGTCATTGCCTCTAGTCGACATTTATGATTAAATTTACCTAGTTTGTTTAAAAATTAACGTTTTAATTCGTTCATTATTAACTTAACTAACTTGTTCACACAAACCTTATTCTAATAAGCTATAGTATAACTCCTATGCATTTGTGCCCACAATAAACGCTTTACTTTAATGCGTCGAGTCAGTCAAGGCTTTTTTGCTAGTCGCCTGCTTCTCTACATCTTCTCACTGATTTTCCTGATATGTTAATGTCTCGAGCTTTTAATTTCCTTGTTAACTCTCGATTGATGCCCCTTCTTTTCTCAACTGTAGCTTGGACGATAGCACGGTCATCCCGGACAGAAGATCTTTTCCAGAAATAATTTTTTTATTCATTCTGGACACAATTGACGTATATTCACCTACTTTTGTAGCTATTTCTCTATAAGGAAAAATTTCTCTCATTGAGTAGGGCTATAATTGCAACCTTTTGCCTCAAATATGACCTTTTCACCCATTTTAATATCATTAAAAGTTCATTACTAATACTTTTTACTGCAACTCTAAAATATCTGCTTTTAGACAAAATTACACTGTTAACACTCAGTAATATCACTACAAAATTAATTATAAAAAATATTACCTGTGCCAAGTTTAACGGCTCCATTCTATACGTATATTCCAGAAATTACCATTAACCTCTTTTTAATTTTTTGTAAAGAGGATAAACTGCTTTATATAAAAATTTCAATATTTTATATAAAATCTGTTTATTATTTTGTTACTTAATTTAGAAATCTAGACATATACTAAAGTCAAAATAGTGTTGAAACTCTTAGAATTTTCTACCTATGGTACTACTGTAAAAAACAGATCTGAATGTTTAAACAAGCGGAAATAAAGTTTGATGCCTTTTTAATATACTTTAAAATCTTAAAATTATTTTGGATGTTAGCCTAGCTTTCATTTATAAAATCGTGAACATTTTAAAAATTCCTAAAACTCCGTACTCCAAATAATTCTAAATAGCATTTTCAAATCACACCTGTTTTAAATGATTGCAAAGTGCCGATGTACAAATTACTACCTGAGAATCGTTTTGTGTTTCTCCTAGGAATTTTCCTAAACATGCACCTGAATCAATTCGACTCATTCTTGACTTGTTTAGTTTCCACAATTGATTGAATTGTTTGAAGAAGCTAATAGATCCCTCCATTTCTGTAACAGTGCTTGGTTACCAAAGGTCTCCTCCTCTTCATATACCTCAGCAATCAAAAGGCGAACAATTCGTATAAGAGACATAGACCTCACCTACTCAATCAGTCCGATGAGACTCAAAATAATAGCACCCTCGAGTCGAGTTCAGGTACTACTTCACTTTAAATGATTCCCTAAATTTGGTTCTTAGGGGGTGAAAAATCTAGTCCCCCCACTGAAAATGTCCCCAATTTATCACAGGATGATGCCTAACATAACACTCATACAGTGGCAATAATAAATGTCTGGGACACGCAGAACGCATCGATTCTGGGATAAACAAATACAAGACCCTGCTCCAGGTAGGAGCACAGGAATCATCATGGCAGACAGGAAGAGTCCTGATGGGCATTTCAGATTTCTG
The DNA here is from genome assembly GCA_963969385.1 of Philonicus albiceps. Classification (NCBI taxonomy): domain Eukaryota; kingdom Metazoa; phylum Arthropoda; class Insecta; order Diptera; family Asilidae; genus Philonicus; species Philonicus albiceps. Next base: position 2,184,395 of record OZ017772.1, on the reverse strand, counting down.
ACGATGCGAAAGCAATTAAACTCAAGGAGGCCGACAATTTTCCAGGAGCATCCATCTCCCCATTGTTATCGTTCATTCGAAATTGCCAGATTGAATCTTGGATGCTATTAGTGCCTGCTGAAGGGATGTACAAATTAGATACGTGTGCAGAGCTCATCTCCCGGGATTCAGTTCCCGATAGAGGAGCTACCGATCCCTGATGCTCCTGCTGCTGTCTGTGCAGGGCAAGGTGGACGATTTTGGTACAGAGGTAGGCGAAACATTCAGGTGAAATTAGCTCTGCTTGGCAAGAATATAAGGAACAGATCCGGGAGAATGTTGCTAAATCGAAAGTGCACTGCATCCTGCCTTCTTAATCAGCAGCACAAAGGATATTGCCTGTGAAAATTGAGGAAATAAGATTGGCAGTCAAGCTGAAGATGGAACTCTACCAAAATTAAATTGCAAAGATGTATCAGGGGATGAAAAAGAGGATTGTATCCTCGTTGTCGGCTTAAAGCCACAAAATTAAGGTTTTAAGCCGACATCAGACACGGACGGATTAGTGAAAAATTGAATTTCATCTCTGACCCCGAGAATGTCTCAGAATTGGAAAAGGTTGCCACTTCGTTATTAACCTGCTGTAGATTAAAGGCGAACTCGGGTGGCTGCTTCTGAAATATTTTCCCTCCGCCAGGGGCTAAAGTAATCGTGAGAAGAGCGAAGGGATAGAAATAAAATAACAAGAATTTTCCTTTAAGGGAGGAAAGATACTGAAAAATTCCTTGAACAGTTCCGGGAAGGGAGCTCGGGAACGCGTCAGTGTGTTGCTAATGTCTAACATTTGCCCTTAAGGGCCTGCCCGTCCCCCCCTCGGCAGCATGCTGGACGACACATTTGCTTGCCTCATTTTTCGTCCTTTCAATTTATCATCTTGGCAAGTTTTCTTATTGCCCCTAGTGTCAGACTTGACCTTCCAATTTTGGCTCTGCAAATACCCTCATACCCCTCCTAACCGCGCCCAACAGTCTCTCTATCGCTGGCTTCCTACTCCCAGGCCCTTGTACTCTTCGGCTTCTTCTTCCGGGTGACTTGTCCTGCTGCTAGTGAAAGTCCCCTTGAGTGAATCTTTTGATTTAATCGTCTTCGCTGCCAGTGAGTGGTTTTTCCTTCTTGCGGCCTTCCCTCGTACTATGGCTGACGACTATCACTACCCCCGTCCCATAACAAACCCCCCTTCTACTGTTGTTTGATGTTTTTTTGTTGCTAGCACTGCCCGTTGTTGACCCGATATACTAAAAGTTGTTACTGCTGCTCCTGGTCCTGGCGGTCCGTCAGTATCTGGAGTGCAATTAGTACCAAAAGTAATTTGTTCAACCGATTTCACTTCCATTTAAGAAATCAGGACTCTTAAAGACCCTCCAATTTACTAGAACTTGTCTTAAGTGTCTAGCGTAACTCGTTCGTGGCCTTAAGTAATGCCAATGGACTTGTCGACGTCCTGTTGATTTCAACTAAGAGTGAGAGGACCCTATCTAGGACTACATTTTTTTTCTTTTTTTATATAAAAGTTCAGTGATACTGGGAGTCGATGCCAACATCACTGTCATATAAAAGAACTCCTCTAAGACTTTTGGTCTTTGGAAGACCGGCAGACGATGTACTTTCGGTATGAGAATTGTTTCTGGGTAAGTGTAATCAAGCCCATACACCTTGTCTTATCACACATATAAAAATATGGGAATTTTGGCACGTTCGAACGATTTTCTAGCTTATGATAATTAAAAAAAATATTGAAAATTTCTTGAATCTCACTTTAAACTTTCTATTTCACGCTTTGAATTCTTAATTTCTATCATTAAGATCTTTGGCTAGAAAAGCAATAGAAAAGCAATTTAATAAAGAGTGAAATATTTAAGTATGGATGCAATAGCCCCGAAACTATGTCGTGTGTAATTTTGCAATTATTTTGAAACGGAAAACTAAAGGGATGATGTGTGGGAATATGTTTTTTCCCCTGTAAAGCGTATAGTCACAGCCTACGCGACAATCGTCGTAATTGATGAAAATCTAGAATTATCAATAAAAAAATATAACTTAGGTATCTTTTTGTCTGCCTAATGGGAATGGTTTAAAAAAATAATAAATAAAAATTTGCCGAAATACGCGTTAACGCGATTATCAATTTTCATGAAAGTAACCCAAAACTACTCTCCAAACAAGTCTTGTTCTAAAATCAGTTGAAAAGGGTTCACTTGTGGGTTCTGTGGCAGATACATTACTTATCCTCCATCAATTTTTAATGAGCGGTCAAACATTCCCGCAAGTATTTCGGTTTTCATTAAATAGAGTGAAATAGACCGCCGCAGTAATATGTTTGGCAAGAAAGGTTTTCAAAAGACAAAAGGTTCTTTACGATATAAATTTTCTACTATCCAAAAGTATGAGGGCTGGAAGTGTCGTCCCTCGTTTGTGTTTGACCGGAATGTGAATGAGCTTTTCAGTTTTAGTGTGAAATCAATAAACATCAAATAGCCCAAAGGTTTCTAATTCTTCAAACTTTATCTATAGCAGAGGAGTTCCCCAGTGGAGTAGAAGGAAATTTGACCTTTAAAGAGAACCACTTTTTACACAGTCGAAACCGTAACTTCGGTATAAAAGTAACCAGAAGGAAAAATAAGGATGCATAGTGGTGTGGGTTTTTTGGTAAATCACTTCTTTTGATGAGCTTACCTCTATTGAGTGCACAATCAATTTTCACTCAATACATTTTCCTGAAAACTCCTCATATTGACCGAAATTCCCGGGGGATACCCATTTTGCCTCCCATTTCATTATCAAAGTTCTGCTCCATCTGCTGTTGTTCTTCAATCATTCATTTCTAACATATTGATCTCGAACATCAGAGCTTTTCAGGCATTAAAGGGGAAGAAAGTAAAATCCATAAATTATATATGAGCAACTGCACGTAATTAGGTCCCAGTGAATAATCCGTGAGAACGCCACCATTTGGTTGGGCAATTGTGTAAACTATTCAAACAGTTTACTCCTTGTTAGCAGCACGAAATAATTTGTCTTATTTAAATATTGATTCATCGAACATATCGTGCGTATACATCACACGTTCTATTGCTGTTAGAATTTTTATCAGTTCTCTTGTTTCAATAAAATCACACGTTAAATAGAATATTCAATTTATTGTGATTAAATGCCACTTCCGTTCATGCCTTCTGATAAAAATATATCTAAATTATTTTACTTTTTATCAGATGATGTTCATTGATTCTTGTTTCGGTTAACTCGACTAACCGATTAGGGCTATGTTTTGCCCAGTTTAGTCAGTAATAGTAGTACTTAATAGGTAGTGTAATATGGTTTGAAACCTTTTCCTCTGCGTTAGCACTATTAACAATTAAAATTCTACGAGTATAAGGTCTTAAAATACAACTGTAGATAGCTAGAATATCCTAAAACTAATAATAATAACAATTCCTTCGAGTTTCGTTAGAAACAGAAAATTCTATGTTTATGTAACCTAAATTAAGTCTAATTGCTGCGGTATTCTGGCCAGGGTCCTTCAAGGTGCAATTCTTGACCCACCTTTCCAATTTCCGCGAATCAAAAATTGCATTTCGTTAATATTTGATTTATTTACTAGCTTATAAACTTATAATTTTCAAAATGATTTTTCAGTAAGTAATCATTTCAATGGCCTGCCACTGGCCACAGCTTGGCTCTTAATACCCTACAAGAGCTACTGCTGCAGCTATAAAGACCCAGATGAGAAAGACATCCTTCTACATTTTCTGTAAAAATGTTCAGCTCTTGCCGGAAGAAGATATCGGGCACTGGGCAAACACTTTCTCGAGGACCTCAAGGATATTTCAAAAGCGGGAATCAGAGAAATCCCTCAGTTCCTGAATTTCAGAGGCTGGCTTATCTTTTGGACATTACAGACCCTTCTTCATGTGGTAGTATCAAAATAGCACACCTTAGTGCTAATTGAGCACTGTTCTAGGCCGTGCAGCTACTTCTAACTAACTAACCAACTAATTAACATGTACCTGGTTCCTCTGAACAGACTAAAATAAAGCTAATTTTTTAAAGATTCAAGACCATAATTAATACTACCGAGGTCAGCATCCATGGAAATAAAATAATGATTTTGTAAATGATAACAAAATTGCATAGTTAATATCACGGTCTACAGATTTCTATATTGTATGACTTTAACGACAATAAACGTTATATTAAAATCTCTGATGTATGTGTATAAGAGAAAATCTGTTGTTAATACCTCGTATATGATGAATTTATGTGTTGCCCCTGGCGTAGGCAATATTTCGTCCTTGTGATACACCTGATATATGAATTGAGTCCTGAATGATTGATTTAAAATCATCTACTAATTAGTTTATATACAGATAAGCCTCAAAGTTATATCTCTTTATATAATCTGAATTAATTCAAAGCAAAATCAACTTTTCGTGTATTTAATTGTTAAAATATAAAGTCTATTTTATTGCATTGTAGTTCTATTGTACATATTTTAAAAACACTCAAGGACACGACCGCTTAAGCTGTTCATAAATCACCAACGAGCTAATTTTTTTCCAACCCTCAAATTGGTACAATCTCTGCCCAGTTCCAGAATGTGCAGGGATTACAGCACCGGGAAGCTGGGGAGTTACAAAATATCGTTTCACCTACGCACATTTGACGCCAACAAGTACCATTCCGTCGATAGTGGCGTAAGACCCAATTTGAGTTGCCTCTTGCAAGGAGGACCATCTACACCCAATTTCATTTGAATGTTGGTAAATTAAGTCACAAAATACGCACTTAAACCGTTATGCATTCCATTTGCCACCTCCTTAGCTACATAACCAGAGGAAGATTATTGACTTTTATCCGGTAATTTCTGGGATAAATGACCCTCTATTATCCGGCAAGCACTTCTGGGTGTCGTCGTCTATCGGTGGCAAATGACTTGAGCATGGGTCCCATTCCCGGAAAGTGGTGCCAATGTATAGAAGCCGTTCATACGATTTTCGACTTGATCGCGGGCCAGGAGCGGCCCGGTGCGGGCGATTATTGCCGGAACATGGAATAAATTGTGTGCGACACTTATCGATAATTTTGAAGCCCCAAATGTACGTACCATTTGCCATAAGAGCCGCGTTCAGTATCGCCCTAATACACCTTTCAACGACCGGTGTAATATGCGGAAAAAAATCGTTAAGATTGCAGAGAGTAGAGGGTATAGGGTAGGGGGTAGAGGATAAAGGGTATAGGGTAAAGGGTAGATGTTAGAGGGTGGAGGTTAGAGGATATAGGGTATAGGGCAGAGGGTAGAGGGTAGAGGGTAGAGGGTATAGAGTAGAAGGAAGAGGGTAGAGGGTATAGGGTAGAGGGTAGAGGATAGTTTTGTGCTTTAAAAATAACTTAAGATCCGTACGTCACATATAGTGATAAACTTCTGAATGATCTAAAATTTAACCTAATTAAAGTAGTAGCAGTAAGTTGACTTATCAGTGATATTTTCATCATATATCTAATTAGAAACAATTTTAACAAATCAGAGTAAGTATTATAGGACGCACAAGGCATTCAGTTAAAAATTTATACATATTTACCAATTAAACTTAATAGCGGCTGCACTCAAATATAAAATAAATGTAAAACTAGCAAAACGTAGGTACTCACTAGCAAATATTTTTAAAATCTATCTTAAACTTATTTATTAAATTTCCGGATTTAAATAACTTAAATAATTTTATTTGATCAATTAATGATCATGGTATAGTCCTATGATATTTTAATTGCATGGCTTACTTTAATATTTTAAAAACTAGTTTCCATTACAAACTGTGAATTTTTCGAAATACGACTTGATACATGAGAAACCAGCATATTTTTAGTTTAATTTTTCATTCTTTAAGTTTTTCGGAAAAAATTACATCTACTTAAAAATTAAATTGTGCTATCAACTGAAAATTCGATACTTAAATCTGTTCAATCATGTGATCGTTATTGATATTGATATTCATTTTCATTTATATTATTTTTGCGACTCAATTTCGGATTGAAGGCTCTGATTGAGAACGTTCCTGTTGCATTAATTAAAATTACTCGTTGAATATTTGCAGGTAGAATTTAATTATTGATCGAATAATTACAGCAGATAGCTCATGGAAAGGAGGAGAATTTTTCAGAATCGTTGTAATTTCGCTAATGAGTGTATTCAAAGAGGAAATAGACTCAATCTCCTCATTGGGTTCTGGAATTGCTGTCTTGTCGGATTCGTAAAACCACGAACCCTGCGGCGAGTGAATTCAAATACAAAATTGAGAACCTCCGCAATGTGGCCCGAGTAAGTTGAAAAGGTATTCGGAATGATTTTCACCCACTCCACAATTTGAATATTATCATTTCCAAGTTCTAAAACGAACAAATAAAGTGGAAAATAATTCACCTGGTAAAACTTTAAAAGTCCCAAAGGAATGTGTAAGAAGGAAAATGGGCTAGGTCGGCAAAGTGGGCAGGTTTCGAGCACAGGATACCTGGAGTGATATATTACGGCTCCATCAGCTATTTACTCCACATTCAAGGTAACCACTTGCAGGTGATAAATTTTCAGGCGAAAGTTTTCTTTTGTGTAAGGGGTAAACCAAAAAGTTTGCCCAAAATTATATCCTGGAGCCATTCATGCCCTGAGGAGTTCCACTCTTTATAAGTTTGAATCCGGACGAGCCGTTTTCTGCCGGTTTTTCCCCCATTTTCTTGGCGTGCCCGTCGTGTAACGTAATTTGCTCTAGTGGAGGCGCGCAGCAAATCGGTCGCAAAGATTTATTATCTTCCCTCTTGCGCACCACAGCAGCATCTTCCATATACCCAAAAGAAGTGACTCCTAAAAGATTGAAATTCAAAGGGCGTTTTCATACACTCCGTCTACTCCGTCGAATCATCTGAGGGCCGGATAATAAAGGCTGGATTGAGTAATCCCCAACCACCCCCACCCTTCCCAACCCCTCCTCCTCCTTCCCCCCTGATATAAACTCCTCAATTTTATTTGCATTTGGAAACAGTATTGCGGAAACTTAAGCCGTCTTTTCCGCTGGTTTATAGTTCCACATAGTTGATGAGGGTTGCCTGTCGTGGGAATTGGCGAGGACGGGCAGATCCCGGGGCTCCCATAAAAGTCGCGCACAGTTTAGCGAATATGCCAGGATGAATGCGCCCGATATTGGAATTCTTTTCCTTTCGCGGCTGGAGCGTCTAAGCGGAGCTCAACATAAAATGGCAAAGAGCTTTATTCGATTTTCAAGAAGATCGTTTTTTACGTTTCGCCTGACATTACCGGAAGATAGTAAAAGCATATTTCCTGCGAATGTGCTTCCGTTTTTGCAAAATTAACTTACATAGACTCAAAGGAGTTCGCTTGATATTAAAATGCATCTACGAAATGTTATTTAGAATCACAGTCTATTATTATTGCGGTATTGTTGTATCAAAATTGATAAAAGGATTCCAAAACCATTCTACAAAAATTCTATATTATTGCTAAACCTTTACTATACATCGAAAGTTGTTAGTTGTTAGTTGCAATTGATTTTTGCCCAACTCTGCACGTATGTAAGTAGCGACTTATATCAAAATATTAAAATTATGCCTATTTTGTTACTGTTATACCCAAAATAAATATAATTTAACCGAGAAACAATATTTCTAATATGTCAATATTTCTAAACCAGGTAAACATTTTACCGAGACATTATTTTCTATTACAAACTTTTTTTTTTTCTAAATACTCTGATCCTCTATTTCTGAACGTGGGCCCACAGCGTACTTTGTTTATTTGCTCTGAATCCATGCGGGCGAAGTCACGGATAACACGAAATGTTTTTTGAAAGTGTAAGAAAAGGCATTCTCAGTTGTCCAAAAATTATAAATAATGTATAAAATATTTCTAAATAACAAGTGTGTATAAATACTATATATATATGTGGTAAGTGTGTTATTTCTATTTATTTTACTTTTAGAAGCACATAACACAATTTCAAAGAACATTCATCCAATGGAAAAAATGTGTTATTTTAAAGAAGGTAAATGAGTAATGTAGGTACAATTAAATTTGTAATTTTTAATATGCGTTTGTTCCACTTTGCTTTATACTTAAATTAGTTTTGATACATAGTTTATTTTGCGTAAATAAAATGATATAGAATACCTTTCATTAAAATTATTTCGTATTTGAATTTCAATTTTCCATTATAAAATTAACTTACTGTGATTCCGTATCAATTTCCTAAAACTCATCACTCATCAATTTCTCCAGAGAATAATTCAATTTTTGAATATCAAAATGTTATATATATATAAGTATTCTAGAAAGGTTTATGTAGGGCAAACTAAAACTATTGCGTCTTTTCAAAATTAACTAAAAAAACTAATCAAAGTAAAATGTTTATGGGTATATTTCGTCAAACAGTATTAGATAAAAAAAAGAAATCGCAATAAGAGTTTATTCTGTTCCATAGACACGGTATCGCCAATAAATAACTTTCTCGAAAATTGTTGGCAATTTATTTATTTTCCGCTCCCAATCGCATTATGCAGGAATTCCCAGTTATTCCCGACTAATGTCCGGGATTGATTTCCCATTAAGGCTCCCTACCACAACTGAAAGAGTATTAAAGGAGCCTCCAGCATAGGTTCCATTTTTCTAGGCGCAAATAACTCAATTACCAGTCCGAATCTTGCGTATCAAGCACGTTTCTCCAGTCCTCCTGGGAACTTCTCATTTCCTTTGGAACCTTCGCACAGCAGCAGCCTTAAAGGCTCGATGCTTCTACCCGAAAAAAATCCTGAGGGTAGGTATGGGAATAGGAGGCGGCAGCCTACAGGGGTGATTCTAGGTGCGGATATAAATTGTATGGAGTAATTTATCACGTACAAAAGTAAATCATCGGTAAAATTCGTTTATGGGATAAATTTCGGTCCGCATTTTTTTTTCTGATATGAATTATAAAGTGAGTGGGAGTTTAACGTATTTTCCCTTGATATAAATCACATTGTCGAAAATTTATTTGACCTTGGAGGATATTTTAAAAGGGCTCGGTAAACAAACTGACTCTGGCGTCTTTCGCGGAGAAAGTTTTTGTTTTCTCCTCGGTCCAATGATATGTGCCACAATTCGCTTCATTTTATTTTTTATATATATATATAAATCATTTAGGTCTCTTTTTTCCACCAGTATTTTCGCCGTTCGTCATTTTTTATTAGTAATTATTACTTCCACTTACAGCCAATTTATGGCAGCATGAATGACTTGTGCGTAAAGTTAAGGGGATTTTGAGTAGAAGAAAGTAACGCATTTTATTTCTGAAAATATACCAAGGTATTATTTATTTACTTTTCACTTTTTTAACATTTTTCCGTAGATGCAAAGAAAGTGGAGAAAAATTGAGAGGATGGTAGGTAATAAAACATTGATATATTGGTAAAGTGAAAACTTTTATTTAATTTACTACGCTATAAAATATTCTTTTAATTCGTAGGTGTGCAAATTTTAAGAAATTGCGAAGAGTTACATTAGTGCTTCTCATTATTAAATCGAATATGTCTACTTATAGTAGAAATAAATTAAACCCAAAAAGACGTCACTACTGCCCACTACCTCTCATATTATACTTTTTTCGTAATACCAATCTAAATACAACGTATACCTTAGTCGGAAACAAACTGACTAATACCCTATGATCTCTGGTATGAGGGCAATCATCAGTTTTCCGGCAGGTAATTACGTTAATTAATTGATAATGAATCTGCGAAAGACTTTCAGAGAAATATCAAATTAATTGGTCTTTTTTTCCCCCCCTGGCAAAAATCGAATTCACAAGAAACAACGATACAAAACCCATGAAATTATGTAATAACTGCCGAAAAGCAAAATAATCCAGCTAAGTTCATTTCGCAACCGATTAGTGAGTGTCGGCACTTCCATTAATAGGTTAAGGTTAGAATGTTTGTTACACGATTTGTCCCACAGACGGTTATATCCCTAAATGTACCCTATAACGTAGTCTGTGAGGGTATAACTAGAAATATGACATTATTACGTACTTGTCCAATATTGCTAAAGGCTTTTCAACTTTCTTAAGGAGTGGTCGACGGTACAGGAAGTGGTATACATAAATAATTAATTTTCTCTATGGGAGATTCACCTAATGGATTTTCACAACCAATCCTTGCACGGGTTCTGATCCACCTGTTTATAATGAAGGGTACCACTTACCAGAGATTTCTCGAAGGTAACTTTCGCAATGGATTTTCTAGCACACGGGAAAGCTTTTTAGACGTTATCCTAAAATCATGTCGGGCGTTAAAGTGCTCATGTGGCTGGCTTGGTGTACTTCTAACGCTCTTAATTCAGCCAATTGAATCTGTTTCGATTAAATTTTAACTAATAAGATGCATTAAGGTATTCGACTTTTAGCCGCTTAACGCTATACCGCACACTTCCGTCTTTAATTCTTTAGAAATTGTGTCGTAATACAACATATACAGACACCTATCAACATTTGATTGGAACAAGTACTTTGGGTAAATCGGGTTCGCTGCAAGGATTACTCAAGATTACCGTGAGAGTTGTTAGATTTAAGTGGGTTGTAGGAGAAAGTAATTAAGTCTTGCAATTGTGCTTGGTTGTGGTTAAAACGGGCAATAGGGAAGAGTTTTGTTAACCTAGTTTAACATAAATTAACTTTGAGGTCTCTTGACGAAATTTAATGAAATTTTGTATAAACAATCGTTGATAATTAAAATTAACGAGTATGCAAAAAGAAGAAGATTAATTATTCAGTCACTTGTATTTTTTGAGATATTTAACTTGAAAACTCCGCCGTAATATTTTCCATGTTTCCACAATGTTTACGTTAAAAACAAAGAAAATTTTACTTTACTTCGATTCATACAATAAATCCGTCCTCATCACCTTCGATAAGAAAAAGATATTTAACTTTAATACGTTAATTACAAATATTCTTGTAGAATGTTTTAAAATAAAAAGTTGTAAACCTCTTTAAGGAATTAGATATACACAATCAACGTAAGGAAGATAAAGAAAGCGACTTTTCAAGAATTTTTCCTGGATAGACAAGTCAATTTATTAATGTAAATTCGTACAAGGCTTCTTCAAACTCAATCTATTCCCAAACTTTCAATACAAAAACACAGAAACCAGAATGGAGTCGCACGCTCAAATTAAGAGATGTGATTGAGAAATTATTTTAAAAATAAATTTGGTGGTTTCTTTGCTTTTTTACGTTAATATAACTGCCCATTTTAAGTAGAAGAAAATTGAGATTTTGAAATCCATATTTGAATAGTGTTGGAGTATAAGTCCAATAATCATATCCTTTTATATAATAAAAGGTACGAAAAACCATATTAATTTGATAATTAAAGGTATAAAAATTTAAAATGAAATTAAACACGGCTTTATTTAAAAGATATTTTTATATCATTGGGGTTTAAACATGATTTCGGGTATATGTGCGCCACGGTTGACTCGAATGAAGCGTAATCGTGAAATCCAATTTTTCAACCACTTTATCGAGCAACTGCGGCCATATATTGGCAATAAAGCGACAAATATTAACTTCCAAGTGGTCCAAAGTCTTTAGTTTATCTATCAGCGTAAACGAGCGATTTCACATATCCCCAAAGAAAGTAATCCATAGGTGTGAGATCACACGATCGTTGAGGGCATAAATAAAGTCAATACCATGGCCATTAATATTATTTTTATTTGTTTTATTTCATTTTAAATATGTACGTCGTGAAAAAACACCCTTTAGATAGGAACATAACTCAATAAGGAGTCTAATGTATTTCTAAGAAATGGTTTATCAATAGCGCGTATTTTTGAATCATTAACTAATTTAAATAATTTAGTTATACTTTCAAAGAGGTTTAAATCTTTAAACTGTTTTTCTTTCCTTTAATCACACCTTAAAGTGTTTTAAAATCGAGATAATGTTAATCAAATGGGTGACGTTAAAATAAAAAAAAATAATAATAAAATAAATAAAACCTTTTAAGCGTTTTGAAAAAATACACCGAGATTTACAGGGATACTGTACATCAGTGCGTATACCTCTAAATTTCGAATGGAATACATCAACAATTTAAAAATTCTATTCGGTTGAACGAATCCACAATTTTGTAAAAATGTTTCCACTTTCTGCAACATCTCACAAATTCCAAATTCAATCCCGGTCATAACGATTTTAGTTTTTGTAAAATTTTCCGTCTCATTATTAAATGTGAATTCAACAGGATGCCCAATATCCAGCCAAACGGGATGGTCCCATAAAAATGATCTAAAGAGTCGCATCCCTCTAGCACCAGTAGACCGATACAGAGGAGTTTACAGGAAGAAAGAGGGTAACACCCCTTAGAGGTGAATATTTCCATAACTTTGAAAAGTTTAAAATACCGTAAAATTGCGCCACTCCCGGGCGATTGTTGCCCGCCCCGATACCTTTATTGAAAATGCCAATATTTAGGTGAAATCGCTTCAGAAGGTAGCTACGTTTGTATGCTATGGGGGCAAATAAGCGCTAGAAGGAGTCTCAGAGTCTTGTCCCAGGATAAACATTTCAATATCTTTCTCTTTTCGCGCTGCCAGAGAAATGAGCGCTACTTTGAATGGAATCCATTAAGCCATTACCTTGTTGTCTTGAACTTTTCCAAAACTGTTCCCGACTAGAACGGAAAATCCTTGAAAGTTTATCTACATGGGCAACAGCACAGTCGTCGGGTAGAGTTTTTAGGTAGGGCAAAAGGAGAGGAAAACGACGTAAAGAAAGTACTTGCATAGGGCGTACACACTCGGGTAGTTCGCTTCCTGTCGGAGAGGAGCTCAAAAACTGTAAAGACTTTATTACGAGACCTGCTAAGTCTGAATCGGAAAATAGGTCAGGAAAACGTCGGATGTTTATCTTATTTAGAGCTTCAGAACTTTGATGTTGGCGGGCTTCTGTCTCTCCCCTTCTCCACCTACGCTTGTCAAATTAAGGGTCCTTTCACGTAAGAGTGCGCCGCTTTGAAGTGACACCCGAACAGTCCCAGCGCCCACTTTCAGGCTAAATAATTTAGATGGTAAAAGGGACCTCTGTCATCCAACTAGCACAGAACGTACCTGTGCAGTGTTTTATCCACTTTTTCACGATTTTTCGCGAATGAATTCTGGAGACGTATAGTAACGTAAATAGTCCGGTTCCCTTCATCTACAGTACTATCGATTTATCCTTCACGTTTCGGTAGAACTATACTGAACTTTCCACAGAATCTTTGATTGCGTAGCTTTTCAAACCTAAACACTGCATTAAAAATAAATTTTATCATAAAATTAATACATTAACGAGATTTACGAGTATTAAAAACGAACAGGCATATCTATCTTGCTTTCAGCAAAAAACTAAATACTTACTATAATGTTTTTCATAAGTGGAAAATTATTCCAAAAATAGAAATAGAAAAGCGAACTAGTCAAAAAATAAATTTTGTAGCCTTTCATAACTATAAAATTAAATAAGGAAATAAGCGGATTTCTCCTTCGTTTCGATTTAATGGGTATTCAAATTTACAATTGTATTTTGTAAACCAACGGAATTTAGTTCAATAATAAACAATCTGGAATTATCAAAATGGACAACACTTGCTGAATTATCTTAAAATTTCCAGGTTACTTTTAAATTGCCTTCGAGAAAGATCATCTAAACCCAAAACACATTTGTTCACCATCAAGTCGTAGCAGAATGGAAATGTTTACTGCACTGTGAGCATATCTAAAGTTGGAAGCTGTAGCCTACGATGTGTAAGGCACAGTGACTTGCGGTTTTTTGAATATAAAGCCTAAGGAAGCACAAAATCATTCCACGAGCCTAGTAATATCCCCGCTTGTGTTAGTTATCAGTTGAGGTAAGAATAAAACCTATTTTCTAATGCATAAATTCCCAAAAACTCCCTTTTAACAGCGCCTTTTAAAAAGGCACCTCGAACCATTCAAAGTTCGTGAGTACCTTGCGCTACTTCGCTTTTTCCATCTTGTCCATTAAAATTTCGCGTTTCTATTTCTACATGTACCCACATTTTTACTATGGGGTCTTTTACACGGTTCAGCATTTCCTTACGCTTTGAATATGAAAATATTTCAGCAAAGAATGAACAATGAACAAATTGTGAAATTGCACACATTGTAATTAGTATAATCCCTTTTTTTATGCATATGAGGAGTGTCTTTTCAAAAGGGCTTATTTCATCACTAACATATTTTTCAGAAAATCAAAAAAACTTCAAACAATGATTTGATGATTAAATGTATTTTGAATTTTAATACTATGTTTACATAATGTTGACATGATTTTTATAGCACTGTTATTTTTTTACCACTGACCCCACGAAAGTATATATTTAAGGCTGTATCTTAGAAATAAGCACTTTTGACAAAGACTTTTAGAATTAAGTTGTTTTGTTTAGTACCTGTTGGAAATAAGCTGTTTTGATCTGTACTAATAAAACCCTTTCATAATGAATTATTTTTTATTAAGTCTCACAATTAGAAAGAAAAATCAAGTTATTTATTGTAACCTAAATACGCACTTCTCCTACATCATCATCAAGGCAATTACACAAAGATTCATCTGGATTTTCCATGTCTGTATCAGGGGCAGGTCTGCAACTGTTAATAATATCTTTATACCAAGCCAATTCTTGTATATTGATCCACTCTTTCCCAAATTGTTTAGTGAGTAAATTATTTACATCTTTTTTCTTATTTGCTGATAGTTCCTTGTTCTCAAATACAGCAGTACATATTTCTCTAGGTATTCTTTTTCCCCGTTTCAACAGTGTTTGAGCGACTTCATTAGTCTCAAATCTGTAGTTTTCGAAAGCTTTTATTTCACAGCCTACTGTCATTCCTCTTTTGACTTTTTTTTCTATCTTAATCCGTTTCATTTTTTGCAATCCCTCTAAGTTATTAAAATTTTCTTTTAGATCTTTTATCTCGAGTAGTTGCCAATCTTGCCTTAATAATTTCAAAGTTCCGTGCCTTTTCAAAATTTCGTCATAGCCATCCCTTGTATTTATAATAGTTTTTTTGCGGATTTCCTTTTCTAATCGCCCAAACACCCTATCCGCTGGCAAAAAACTATGACCACGAACTGGAAAGTACAGATGGATGGCCTTAAGATGCATAGGAGATTTTGAAAACAGCCATTGGATCAGCGTTTGGAGGACGTAGTTATTTTTATTTTGCCCTCCACAACCATCACAAAATAAACGAATAATTTCTACATTATTTGCTAAATCCATGCAAGTTAAGTAGTGATAAAGTGCAGATGAAATTTCTGTAGACCCTCTGTTACCAACTGTTTCGTCCCATGAGTAAAACCAAGGGCTTTTTGAATCTAAATTTACAATACAAAAATTGTACAAACTTATCTGCCTAGCGTAGAAGGCATCTTGGATGGGGGTTCGCGGCAAGGGCAGAACCTGTTGTAAATCAAAACATAGTGAAACAGAGTTTGGTATGTCCTGCTTCATATGATTATAGAAGGCTTTGCTTCTTAGTTTATGCACTCTAAGTTCAGTTATAAGTAGTTGTTTTCTGCTAGGATCCTTTTCCATTTTTATTTTATTTGACCAAAGTAAACATACACTGCAAGTGTCTGAAGAAGGGCTTGAAAAGCCTATATTATAGTCATGATGGAAAATCTTATAAAACATTGTCTTTTTTACTCGTAACTCTGGTATTACAGAATTATTATATAACTGCAGCAATTTCTTACAGTTCAGTTCGGCACTTAAATACATACTTTTGGATTTTTGTCTATTATAATGACTCTCTTTGGCGGGAAGGCCGTTTAAAAATTGTCTCAAAGATTCCTTTCTGTTCACAGATTTGTGAGACTTATGATCCCCGCCACGGTTTTCTGCAGGGATATTTCCTTGGATTGTCTGTTTATTAATGTTATTTAACCGTTTTTCAGATACAGAAAAGACTGCAGAAAACATCTTCTTGCATACACACTTCATTTTGTTTTTCTTCACAAACAAATTGTATGAACAGCTCACATTCCGTGACTTCACATTTTTTTTAGGTTTTGTCGTATTTATAGGTTCATAAGAATGGCTTAATCTTGACAAGTAAATATCTTGACTTACTTTGGTTTCTTTGGAGTAAAATGCATTACGGTTCTTCAAAACCATTCGCATGTTAAAAGACGAGCACCGGAACTTGCTATTTTCACTGTGTTTGCATGGCACTTTAAATTTTAATCCAAGAGGATCATCGTCAGTATATCTAAAACAACACAAATAAATAATAAAATCTGGAAAAATATCAAAACTTGTGGCTTAAATTACAAGTAGGACAGTCAATGCAAAAGGCACACTTACGATTTCCTTGTACGACTTTTAAGACGAGACCTAAATTTTCGACCACCTGTATTCAATACCCCGACAGTTTTTTCAGCCATTTCTCAAATTATTACACTTTTTCGAAGGTTTTGTAATAAACAATTTAATAAAAACGTCGATGAAACAAAGAATCAATGACAGCAATGACGTCATCCGCCGGGCCCTTGTGACTGCTAACGTACCCGCCGTTCTAGAGCCTAGTGGCGTGGTGCGTAGCGATGGTAAGAGCATACAAAGAGGACAGATCTTCAGAGGACGTTTTTTATTTGTAGTTTTAATTTATAAATCTAATATTATTTTTAAGTTAGTTTTAGTTTATAAAATTATTATTATTTTCAAGTTATATTTAGATAAAGTTGAGTAGTGTATTATAGCATCTGTTGTTGTAAAATAAAACCATTATGACAGCAAAACAATGCGCCTAAAATCTTCCACCGTTTGACATTTGACAATCGTTTTTTTTTATTAACTTAATATAGAATAAGCAAGAGCCTCATAAGCCATACAGCCAAGTGTGATGTATCTGTTCAAAAACTTAAATGGGGAAAAAGCATCAAAAAGGACAGCGATGTACATATATAAATTATATAAGCCCTTTTGTTCCGTAAATATTAGAAAAAAAACAATTTTCTATTAGAATTAAGCTGTTTTGAAAGAGAATGTTTAAATTGATTAAATGGACTAAAATGCTATGGATATAAGTCTATTTGACGCGTAAGGCTTTTTTTGTAATCGATTTTCTAAAGGAAATAAGCTGTTTAGAATCAAAATATCATTGAAAATCATTGAGAATATAGTGTTAGGATCGAATCGCATCAAAAAAAAGAAATTTTCCAAAATGAGAAATAAACCCTTTTGAAAAGACACTCCTCATATATTTACTAGTTTTAATAGAAATTTTTATTTTTAAAAACTGTTTACCGATTTTTACAAACTTGGTATTATACTCTAGTATTTTATTATCATGAACCGAAAGGAAATTCAAGGAATTTAAGAAATTGAAAAATTTTTTACATTACTTTTATAACCCTCATATTATACCGAATTTGTACTACTAGTTGTCCTAACAACCAGTGCGATGACAGACTGTCGCGCTTGAGCCGGTCAAAGTCCTATTTAATGGTCAATATAGTCCGTGCGAATTGATTTTCCAAGTTACAAAGTAAACCACACTCCTGGACAGTATTTCTGTCCACTCCCTGGCTAGCTCTATATATGTTACCCAGTTGGCTGTTCTGGTCCATTCCCAAAACTCTTTCCCGTTTATACGCTAAAGCTACGTGTTGCACAACATTCAAACAGCCAGTGACCAAAATCACGAAGTTTTACGTGCTTTGTACGCATACGGGGGTGGTTTAGTAAAGGGTACGCGGAGGCTACTTTATGGCAATACCATTAGCAGTTCTAAATGGTCCCAGAGCTCCCGGATGACTCCTGTGTCCGATTACATAATGAAGGGATGGCTGCTTGTCAGAGACAGCACGGTGTAGCTGCAATGCAGTTGGATACTTGCCATTAATGAGATACCCACAATAAGTAAACGTTCCGTAATTGCGCTAGAAAGTTTAAGCGTGCGAGTTTATTTTCCATTAGCAAACTTAAATTCAGTTGTGCACTTGCCCTCTGCAGATTTTACCCTCTTTCATTTGTTCTAGATCTCCCCCCGGGAATCACCCTAGATACCAATGGAACAATGTTTTCCTTATTAGGGTACTGTAATGAGACAGACGTCTGTACGGCTCAACAACTTCAAGAAACTTCCAGACTTACAGACTAGGTACTTTAAATTCAGCTGACACTTAGACATGGTTTTCAACTTCTTAAGACGGCGGCAATGTCTATAAGTTTTTTTGAAAAAAAAAAATAAAAACTCAATAGAACGTAAGAAAAATGCCATTTCATGGAAAGATCTTATATTGCATTATTATTCATTTTTAGCACACAGTTATGTTAGCTTTTCCATTCTAACAGAAACTTATCTATCCATCCGTATATCTTAAACAAATTCTCTTATTTTAAAATATGTTACCTGACAAGTACATATTTTGAAAATATCCATTGAACTCTCTTTGAGATGATATTTAAATTTTCAATAATACATAAATAAAAAACGAAACAGGAAAAAAAAATATATTAATACTTCTAAATACTGCGGTAATGGTCTTCGTAATCTAATTTTATCTGATAAAAAAAAAATTAGGAAACAGAAAAGGTAAAATACATCTAAGCCCTTTTATAAGGTATAACATAAAACATAAATTTACCCTAAGGATAAGGCAGGTACATAGATGATTTTCCTGTGTACACAGCAAAGATTAAAAATTCGTTAGGATGAGTGATTGACCGAAGTACAGTATAAATCAAGCCCTCAAAGGCTATCGAAAAAGTCAACCAACCTACGCAATATCTTTTCTCCCCTATATTTTCTTCAAGGTTTAAGGTTTTGTTTTTTTT
The DNA here is from genome assembly GCA_963969385.1 of Philonicus albiceps. Taxonomy (NCBI): domain Eukaryota; kingdom Metazoa; phylum Arthropoda; class Insecta; order Diptera; family Asilidae; genus Philonicus; species Philonicus albiceps. Next base: position 2,165,471 of record OZ017772.1, on the reverse strand, counting down.
TTTTTTTCTTTATATTATGTATACCTTGGTATATCTCCTTTCACAAATCCTTATCCACTTTAATCTCATTGACCATAGAGACTACAAATTATATAATTTTGTGAATGCTAATCTACAAAGATTTCCTTTTAGATTTTGCAGTATCCTTACCTCTCCAGTAATATATAGATATAGATATATATATATATGTATATATATATAGTATATAGTAAGGTTACATAAATGAAAGAAGCTACTTTAAAAGATGGGTCGTGAAAGAACTTTGAATGTAATTATTGAAACAAAATTTACGTTATTGATGATTGATTTCTTAGAAATTGAACTTATTTATTTATTTATAAAATTGAATGATTAATGCTGTTTAAAAAGCAACTTCAAAATATTTTATAACCCTGGTTTAGCAGGGCAGACAATAGTTATGTTAGAAATTATATTCATTTAGAATAATTTTATTAATGTCATACATTTTACTCAATGAGAATTTTATACTTACACTAGCGTCTTTTACAGCCCCACTTTGGCTGCATCTAATTTAGATCTTTTACAGAAATCGATAAATATTTATAATTACCAAATAAATGTGTACATTTAAGAAATTCTAGTTTTCTTGAACCATAATAACCGACAAAACTGTTCTGATAGTACACAAATAAATTTATTTATTTAAAATAGGGAAAATTCTGGAAGTGTTTACTTTTACATATGAATGTTTCAAGAGCAAAATTTCAAAAGCTCTTAGAATGATTAAGATAATTGGGTATTTCAGTTTGAGTACTTATCGTAACTTTATTTATTTAATTTACTGCAATATTTAAAGGGGCATTGCTTATTTTTTGCAGAGTAAATATATCTTTAAGTGTTTAAGAATTTCTTGACTGTATTCTTTACATATTGGACATAATTATGTTGGAAGAACTTAGGTATTTTTAATAATTTATAATACTAATGTCGAGAAAAATGTTGAAAATTTCACGAATTACATTTATACCTATTTATCTTACTTACGAGTATATTAGCTGTGTTTTTTTCATATTCCTATTCGGTTCTGTTTAGATAGGAAATTTTCCGTTTACTTGAATTTTTAAAACATCACATATATCAAGATTTTAAAATTTGACAAAAGTGTATCAAATTGCCATGATATTTATTCATCCGAACTCCAAACTTTGAACTGGATAAATTTTTGGATTAAGTTTTTGACGAAAAGTGTGTGTATAAATCTAGACAATTTGAAAAGGTTTGGTTATGGATAACTATGGATTGAGAACCGAAGTGAAAAAAGCACAGCCGATAAGGCTATACTACACTATTTACTATTGCTATCACTATTACTAGCGAAACTAAGCTGGACTCAAGAGAAGACTTACACTTCTCAAAGAGGTTTGTAGCTAATCTTTTCAATTTTCCATCCACTAATTTGAAATTTCTTATCGTAGCTCTAACCGAGTTTAAGTAAATAAATTTAAAGCACTTGACTAAGGAAATACTCAATTAATGCTGACGTTAGGATATAAGTTTTAGTGCGGCTATCGTAAGGGCTTTAAAGGTGAAGGAGTACCAAATCCCATCACTTAAAAGAAATATTTTGTATCTCTCTCTCAATATACACAGAACGAGAAACGTATCTAAAGTGCTCTAATTCCACTCAGTGGCAATACGGCAATTTGTCTACTATCAAAATTTAAAAAAAAAAAATTAAAAATGATAAATTCAAGAATTATTTTTGTTTTATTATACATATTTAATTGGTAACTTGCTGGCATAATTTTAGTTTTTTAAATAAGGTCATCGAAGCCCAGATTCGAAGGATGAAGGTTCGAATCCTGTCCCCAGGAGAGGGGCTAAAGTCGGCCCTTTACTCAATCAAGGAGTATTCGAATTTGGTATAGTATTAAATTTCTTAAGTATTTGAGTATTAAAACATCCGGAAGAAATAAAATTTTTCAAAGAACACATAAAAAAGCCGATTATACTTAATAAGATTGATTCCTATCAATAAATTTTCATACCCTTAAAGGTAATGAAATCAGATTTATAAAAGTATGAAAATATGAACTAATTTGAAGCAAACTCTTCACTTTCATTCAAAATGCACAGAGCAATGCTTTTTTTTGTGGGAGAAGATAAAAGCGAGGATAATGATTATGATGACTTCATCGCACAAGAAAAATTGTCCCACAAAACATGGAAAATAAAAATAAAATAAATGCACTATCCCTGAGGCACCAAGAGCTGGCAAAGGATATCGCTGAGACGTCTGAAGGACTCAAGGGTGGAGACAAGAACCACATTAAAGTGCCCACGTCGAGAACGTGCAAGTTGCCTAATCTTCAGCGTCCCAATTCAATGAGGTTTAGACGCCGAGCAGAAAAAACAATGTCTCGTTCAGGTCAGGAGGGGTCGTAGGGTGTGGATGGGGTTAGGGCAAAACCTTTCTTCAGTAGTGAGATCCCCTCGTTCCATCTACTTTTAACTTTGATCTGAAACATCGGCTGTGTGCCATGCAATAAACAGTTTAGCAGAATATTGTCAACCCCTCGTGAGCAAGATCCCATAGTACCCGGATCTTGGATCGTGACACGTTCTGTGCACTTCGGCGAATTGAGATTTTACGCTTCTCCGAAGTTCAAATCGGGCACGTCGCAAATTTCCGGCCGTGTGGGAGGAAGTGTTCAACAGTAAACAAAAGGGAAATGAAAAAAAAAGAAAAAAAGAAAAAAAAAGAAAAAAAGGCGCTCAGACTACCCTTTCTTAAGAAATTGCGGGTGAGGGCTGAATGCAAACACACACAGAAAATGAGGGGAAACAAGTCGCATATTTTATTTATTTACGTTATTTACGTTACTTTCGTTTTAAGACTCAATGAACCTGCCACTGGTTGTCTAAGATTCCTCTGGGATTTTGCATTAAAAACTCCGTTGTGGAGCCTCCTCTTAATAAATTGACTGCCAGTGAGCAGAAGAAGCCCTTCAGAACATTTTCCAGCACATTTAATCTGGGCAAACAATGAAATTCCCGGAAAAATATAAAAAAAAACAAAAAATATGAATTCCTAAGAGATTATGAACAGAAAAATATTTTATTCTTTAGAAATTAGATCCGGTGGTAGGGTTGGGCTTGAAATTGCATAGCTTTTTCTAGTAAAAAGCAACATTAATTTCACCGCCCCTCTCGAAATGCAAATGATGGATGGCGCATCTACACGACACCTTACACGTTTTAAAAAATTAAAATCAGGACTGACACAACGTTATACAGTACGATGCATAGGAAAAACCGCCAGATTATGTGCTAATGATAAATCTTTTTAAAGGGCAAAATTCTGTGGGGTATGTTGAACTCATTCGTAACAAAAAACAAATGTTCTTTGGAATATTTTCCCTTTTTCGATTTAACAAGTCTTCTTTGAAGATTCTTACGGTGTCGTATTTCTGGGAATCGTCTACATTTCTTGTAATAGGACAAATTACATCAAAGCCAATATGAGAGAATGCTTTATGTATTCCGAAAGAAAGTGGAATTTTAATGAAATTCTTTCTTCCGACTGATTGTAATCGCTGCAGAGGGAAAATCAATTAAGAAATTTTAACCACACTCACAATTACTCGTTTTTTGAACAGAATTCCGGTTCAGAATAGCTTGATAACTTAGCAGACTATCATAAAAATAAAATTATGAAGTACTAAAATTTATTAAACAAATTTTAATTGAAATTAATAAGATAGACAACAAATTTTTTTGGAAAGTGTTGGCATTCAATTAGTAATAACATGAATGGTTGGTCCAATTTCTATCAAAAACTGCACAAACCGATAAAAATGATGATAATTCATAATTTATTAGAACTATAGAACTATTCTAAAATTATTTTTGCACATCTCGAAACGTATTTTATTCGCAGTTGTTTAGCAAAAGGTTTTTGTACTACATACTCGTAAATATACCCTTAACCTGAAAAGTTCTTAATATTTTAATTGTTAACATGATACATCTTAAGCTATCTCCGAGTACTTTAACTTTGTTGAGAAATTAAAGTTCTGTTCCTTCGTACGCATGCCTCAGCAAGTCGCAAGTACTGTCCTAGTAAGTAGCGTACGGTTTTCAACAATTTACTATATTAATACAAATGTATAAAGAAAGCGGTTTTTTTTGTTTTTGTTTTCTTTATTTATTAATAATAATTAATAAAAAGAAAAATTTAAAGTGAAATATGTTTTTGTCGAGAGAACAATCTGACCTTGTTTTTCATTAGAGCCATCAGCTTTTATAGGGTACTATCAGTGACTTTCTTATTAGCTGATTTCTATATGTATATAAAATGTTAAAATATGAAAATTTCTCAAACATAAAAGAATTAGGTTAGAAATAAAAGTTTCTTTAAGATTTAGTGAAAAGAACATATACAAAAAAATTAAAAAAGTTTCATTAATTTTCATTTTTTCTACTTTTTAATGATCTAATCTAACAACATTCATAAAATGAAATACTCATAAACCCTAAGAAAAGTTTTGTTTTTATGGGTTTTGTCACTTTGACTATGAGTGACTGAGAATTAGTTTGAATAGTCCAAAAACAGGGAGCATGTTAAGGATGTTTTCTGTGTGATAGTAAGTGTCTCTCCTTAATATTTATATATAAATTATTATACGTAATTTTGAATAAAAGATGAATGTCCCTAGTGAATTTTATATTTTACCCTATCTTTTTCGGTTCTTCTTTTTATTAAATTTTGTAACTTGATACATGCCCATAATTTCCCATTCCAAAGATCTTGACCATCCATCCCTGAACGGGAAAGGGTTTAAGCATAATTGAATGAAGGAACATTTACAAGATAAGCTCCATGTAAGAAGGACTGTACAAAATAAAGGCTTATCTGTCTTCCGGAAGCTATCTGCCCTAACAAAGCGGGGGTATCTGTCCGGATTACGGTGCACTCAAAGAAGGTGTACAACTGAACATTCTTTCTTGTGGCCGCTGTACAGCCCCACTCTACCCTCTGATCCCACTCTCACGCCTACCCTGAGAATATTTTATATATATGTATATATATATATATAAAATAGTAAAAGGGTTTTACGTAGGACACCACACGTTCATATTGCAAGGTGTTCTCTCAAGCCATTTCCTTTACCGGACAGATGTAATCCCTGTAAGGTGGAGAAAAAGGAAACAATTTTTATATTGCTAGGATGCATGCAGAAAAATGGCAAGAAATTATTTACTACTTCGGTTATTGCGACATTTCCTCGGGACACAAGTATCCTTTTTATGCTTTTAATTAGTGGAACAAAACAAATAAATAACGATCCGACCATTCCCTTTTCTCAGGATGTCGCTGGGTTAAGGGTTTTCTTGTTCAAACTGAATTAAAAGGCAAAATGTAATTAATACGATTCTTTCACGTAGAAACGGCGATTTATAAGCGAACCGACGAGAGAAGGGTTCAGAACCTGCAATTACATAATGATAACAAGCATGCATGCTTTCCTTTAGCCCATTTGCAGGTATTTATCAGTACACAATTAATGAGTACTGATGCACTACCTGCCGGCGGCGGCAGGAAACCCAAGAAAAATAGGTTTCTGGTCGAATTGATTTTCTCCCCAGACAGAGCCCTTTTCACTTTTTCTTTTTTACCCCAAAGAAAGGTGCCTCCCTCTACCCCCGGGGGAGTGCTCGGGGGCGGTACGGTGAAGCACCTCATTTTATAGTTGCAAGGTATGCTCGATGCACCTGTGTGCAGCAGTGCGCCGCGATTTATAGAAATCAAGATGAGAGCACACGTTGCATTTCGCGCGGTACACAACGGAGCCCCCCAGTTAATTTAGTGCGCGGCACTTTAAACTATCGCTGCCTTGCTAATGCATGTACTCGGCAGCGCTCTGCTTCCGCTTTGTAAATTTCATTCTTTCATGGGCTTTAGATAGGTGAAAAATTTCAGAAATTATTGTTAGCACCTGTGCTGTGCAGCGTGCAATGCCGCCACAATTCACCCGTTTTGCCATGAAGTTTACAGTGGTGTATATACTTTTTTTTTTTTTGGATTGGATGATTATTGACGGCACCAACATAAATTCTCTTACCACCGTGACGGTAGGTACTACTGTTGGATGGGTGCAGCGCAATTGAATTAAAACGAATCAAACTGCAATTGCTTTTATTTGCGGTTTTATCTGATGTTATGTATATCCGACAGAAAATGAATGTCTTACAATAGGCCCATCAGTTTAAAAAATTATAATCAAATAATTATGGTCAAAGAATGAATTGATAGTCGGTTTTTCATGCTGTACTGGAATCTTTAACATCTGTAAATTTTAATAAATTCTATAAAAAACATATAGACCTGTTTTGTTGGAAATTGAAAATTAGGCCATTAATTTAGAAATATTAAAGTATTTTATAAGTCACTTAATAGGTTGTAAAAAGAAAATTTATATAGAGAGATACTTATACAATTTTGTCTAATCAAGTCCAATGCCTCTTATTACTTTGTAGTCGAAAATAGTAAAAATATGTAAGGTAGGGCAGGGATAGTTGAGGATAGGGGCAAGTTGGCCAATTGAAATATCTCCAATTCTAAGTGAGTTGCTTTACCATTAAATTGTATGTACCGGAAAGAAGGGTATGAAGGAGGGGTACACATCGCGCGATCAACAATTGTGGACCGGCGAACAAATTAAGTTCGATTACAGTTTGTTTATTTTTAAATCACAAAAGTAAAACTTAAGATTCTGGTTACTTTTCGCCTAGGTTTTTAATTATACTCGTATATTTGATTATAAACTATAATCTTAATTCAAATTCCCGTAAAACTATTGAACTAATTCCTACCATTACTCAACTTATCGCCATACCTTTGTTTAACTTACCCCTTCATGAGATAAGTTGAGGGATAATAAATGACCTCTTGTTTCTGACAATAACATCTCTAATTACCTTTAAAATCGTACATATTTCTGGAGACGTTTTTAGTACGATAAATGCAAATTCTATAGGCATTAATACTTATGTAAATCGCATGCAACGTTTAAGAGATACGATAGACTAAGTAAAAAATTGCTCATCCCCACCATACTCTATAAAAAAATACAACACTCATCTCTATCATTTCTAGACTTTAATGAATTTAAAGTTATGACTTTATTCCTAAGAGTTTAAGTTATGAAGAAACATATTTAAATTTTAATTGAATGCTACATAATAAAGGAGCATTCTCTATGAAAATTACAGCAGCATTAAGAAATTAATTTATAAAATTAGTTATCCCACTTCCCTTTTTTTTATTTAACTCATCTGTAAATTAATTACTACTTATATCAATTTCAAATTCATAGAAAAGTTCAGATATACAACATTATTTACTGAAAGGAAATTTCTTCCCATCCTAAGAATTCTATAACTATCACGTCTTGCTCCATTTTCTTCCACTCGAGAATTATTATTGGTTCACTGGGGAAATTACATTTTTAAAATTTTATATGATCAACTTGAAATTGAAGTTGATTTCACTTTAATGGAGAGCTCTTGTTTCAACTTAAAACAGTTTTGATTCAAAGATGAAAATACACATTGTTAAAGTTTGATATATTGAAACAATTTAGATATGAAGTGGAAAACACTTTGGTTCAATCTTCATTTACCAACAAACTTATGTAGTTAAGTAATGAAACTGTGTCTCTATAAATTTATGTTATTTTTCGTATTTGTAATGTAACCGAGGAATATAGATCAGTTTTGAAAATACCCATTCATTTATAAGCTGAATTATATTTAAATCGGATTAGTTTATGTAATTTTTATATTATGAGGTAACTTTAATTTGTGTACAGTACATATAAATTTTGAAGCAATTCAACTCCTAACTCATAAATTCAAATGCTTGTGGGCATCGACTAATTCACGGTAATAACGATTTGTGACATATCGGGCACACATATTTTATTCAAGTCAATTAAAATTGAAACAAATTGGCCATATCTTATAATTTGAAGAGGATATATACCCCAAAAAGTTATCTTCCAGCGTCAGCTAATCATTTTGATGGTATATCATTTTTCATTTCAGTGTTTTGATTATGGCCAATTATGTGTAAAGCTATCTGCCGTTTCTTATTAATCCGCTTAAAGTAAAATACATTTTAGCAGCCCGTAAAGCATTTTCGGCAGTCCCATCGATAGCATAATCAACCCCTGCAGAAAGCAGAAGAAATTCGGTTAAAATCGTAAACCCAGTGATGATTCATTTTAATGATTTAATGCTCGGGGCTATTCGGAGCGGCACTAAAATGCTAGTCTGCATTTTCATCGTAAAACGTTAACGACAATTTTGTAGCCGTGACGCTATGATTCTTTAAAGTCGCTTGACGCCTGTAGGAGTTAGGCTGGACTGAATTATATTTTACATTTTACGGGTAGTTTAAGAAAATGGTAATGGTCTGCGCTGAAGCAATTTGGTAGCATTTTAAATGAGTGTTAGGTAAAAATCATTTAGTTTCTACCATTTTTAAAACTACTGCGTTTGACTATATATATATTTTTTTTAAATTGAGTGACACCTTATAAGAGGTCCTGTTGAAATGAAAACTTACCATCTGATTTTTCCAATTTTCCAGTATTTTCTAAGCTTCCGTCTAAACTTCCGTTCAGGCGGCATTTTATTGCTATTTTATCTTCACCACCGTTCGATACAACTTCAATCTTTTCGACATGACATACAGAACGGTCGTCACTAGGGCGATACCAGTCGACGAGGTACATTGCAATTTTTCACATTTTTCCTAAAACGTTTTTTCTCTGGCAATTTTTCACTTTTGTACGGATTCTGGCACTTGACTGGTACCACCACTTGTGAAGTATGCACCGCTTACGGAGACAGTATGGTATGTGAAACTTTTGAGAAACTTGTCACTGCACAGAGTCCCGTGACTTGAGCTATATATGCGACTTTCACATTACCTTTTTGCCCAAAAAAACACTCTATTCATACCACGTTTGGAGCTCCTGAGGGAGCTTGCAGAAAGTACTCCATTGCCGCAAGATTTCAAAATTCCCATTGCAAATCTACATGATGTGCTGGATGGGCCCCAGCCCATAGTGCACATAAATGGCATACTCTAAGCACCTTCTAAGCCTCACTAATGTTTACGATGATTTAATATTTCTACAGGGTATCCCACTCTGGAAAATCTCTGATAGCATCCTTTAATAAATAATTTCACCTGCAGTTCGTCGAGTTTGTTTACATACAGAGGCATACTCTTGTTTAGTAGCATCCCTGGAGCAAGCACTCTTGGTTCTTAAATCTGATCCTGTCTGGAAACTTCTTGCGTAATGACTACCTACGTGAAAATGTTTATGTCTGTTATTTTTTTACGTTATCTTAGTCAAAACAAGAAGGATTAAATTGTTTTATCTATCTTGTATCCTTCTCTTGATTCCCTGACTTCCGCTGACTCATATAGCAACTATAGAGTTCAGATTTTAGTTCATCAACATTTCCGCAAACTATGTAAATAAAGAAATTTTAAATTTTCTCGGTGATATTTCTCATTTATAGCATTAGGCACTATGGTTCCCAGAGTACGTTTAATTCTCTAAAAAAAACCTCAACTACTTATTTTCATGAATATTCCATAAAGCCGACTATATTGAATCTTTCTTTTTATTTTAAATATATTTTTTTATTTAGCCAATCGTTCGATACAACTTCTAGCCAGAAACTACAGCCATTTTTAGTTATAAACCTTTTTCCTAAACCAGCTAATTTTAGTTTATTATTTCTTGATTCATATGCATGTCATTTTAAATGTTAAATGTTTTTTTTAATTTGTTCAACTACATATTTTCTGGTATCAGTAAGAATATTAAAATTTTACAATTGACGACTAGACGCAGAAATAAATGTCTTATTTACAAAAAAAAATTACTAGGCATACCTGAAATTACAAAGAAATCAATGCTAAAAATTCCATAACGAAATAATACATTAAAAACGGAAAAACTAATAAAACCGCGGATAATTTCATGTCATTACAGAAATGGCTTGACTATCACGCAAACTTTACTGCTTCAAGGGATAGAATTTTGGATAATTTTTGCAGAATTTAATGGGTTTCCACTTTGGGAGGATCAGCGATTAATTGCAGTGATAAATAAAAATTTAGGAATTGAGTCATTTACGATACGTCGACGAAATAATAAATTACGAAAGAAATTGATTAAAGTCTAGAATTTTGGTCTATAGGCTTAACGTTATTAAATAGCTTTTTTTTAGTACCTTAAGACGATTATTTGTCCATCATGAAAATTTGCTTTAAATATTTTGTTTCTCTAGTTTAGGGGTATTTTGTGATTTTCTTATGAAAATTTCTCATGTTTACCTTTTTTTTAGTGTAGGGTTGAAGCATTTTTATTTTATATGTTTAGAAAATATGATTCAAAGTTTCACTTAATTTAAACGGAGAAAATGAAAATGTTGATTAATTTGGACAGTTGTTTAAAATTAAAAACGTATCTTACAAAGTCCATATCTTTAATTATTATCATCCCATTCATGTACAATATCTGGAAATAGTTCAAATGTATTTGCATATTAATGCACCCTTTGAATAGAAATCATGAGAAAATATTAATTGCATAAATGCTAACGTGTTTTATCACAATTGACATTTCAATCATTAACAAATACTCGTGCAAACAGCATATAGGAAGGATTGTAACCCATCATTCTGTGGATGCGTCCTATGGGGCTTGAAAATTGATTTCAAACAAAGCAAACCAACCCGACTGTAAATTTCTAATCATCTTCAGAACAAATTAGACGGCATCATCACAGCCAAACAATCTTCGTTGTCGACATTGTCAGGGAATTGTCTTTTCTCATATTGTGTATGCGAAACGAGTTGGCAAAGACAAACAAATGTTTGTTCCACCGATTTCCCACTAAACATTACAACTTGTGTCCTTACATTGCCATCGAATTCCGAGATAAAATTGTATTGTCAGATGTTGTGGAATAGTACGACACTGAGGAGATAATTTTAAAAAATAAAATAAAATAAAATGGTACTGCAAGTCAGCAGTAGAATAAAAAGATAATCCTTTTGACTGGGCTTGAAGAATATTAAGAAAAGAATTGAATGAAATTATTATGAATGCGTTCAAATTCCAGGGTGGAGTATATGGCAAAAAAATATAATATAAAATAGTAATAAATGTGTGCTTATTTCGTAGAAGCTTAGGTGCTTTTCGGAGCGATTTCGGATAGACGAAGGCTATACAGAAAATGTTCCACGAACTTTTTAGAGTAGACCGAAGATTTCCGAAGTACTATCCTTCGATATTTATTAAATATTAAAAAATTTACATGCCTATTCAGCGGCAAAAAACAAACATGAGAATCGCAGCGAGCAATTTTTAGAAGTTAATTCTTTACATTAATTTGAATTCAAATCAAGATATACTCTTCTCCATTATTGCTGAAAACAGGAGAATATTGATTGATTTTTTGTATACAGCTTATTTTTTTTGTAAACTAAAGACAAACAAAATAAATAATCACAGTTTTCAATATAAGAATCTCTCGGTTTAAATAAAACCTCTTTCTTAACCCTAGATAATTAACAACATTCATATCATAGACTACTGAACCCTGCCAATTTTACAAGTGCAAAATGTTCCCGCACACTTTTAACATCTGCCAAGTTTGTAAATGCTAGTCTTTACCACTTGTTATAGTGTTATAGTCTTAAATCTTAAGTTAGGCTAATTTGCTTGAATTAAAGAAAGGCACATGGTTTTAATTTGTAGTCTATAAGTCGAATAATTAGTTACAGAGTAACATTGGTTTAAGTTTAGTTATCTAGGGTTAAGGTATCGAGGGTATTCGAGGTATTATTATAATTTTAAGGTAATTTGATAGTCTTTATTAGTTCCAAATATTTTCCATTAGTGTTTCCATAAGAGGCGTTTTCTATACCACAGAAACATTAGAACTCGACAGAAGCGATACCACATTTGTAATTGGTATGTTGTAATTTAAAGTTTAAGTTTTAATATATAAATATCTAATAATTCGTAATATTAATTTGGGAAGCCATGTCATGGATAATAAGACCTAGACGCAGAAATATTTTGAATTCTAAATGAAGCGCAACATTTACACACGAAAAAGCAAATCTCGTTTTCAGGGAGGCTTTACCTTTATAAAATTTTGGACCAAATCCTATCTGAAGGTATGTGTTTTCATGATTGAAAACAGGAAAAGAAAACGGCCCCCACAAGCAAATATCGTCTCATTCCAGACACAATAAATCTCTTTCAGAGTTCCCGTGTAAGCGGGATAATAACATGAATTTTCTTAAATTATTCACCCGATGCCTGTAATCCTTCAGCCATACATGATAATTCCCGGGAAACTCTCGTCCGGATCCTCTCCTGAGAAGTTTAACCCTAACGTGATTAATTTGCATATCACTAGTGCACGGGTACCGGCAAAATACATTGTAAGTCTTAACAAAACTGCTGGCACCCTCCCTGTCTGGGAAGAAACTTTTGAGTGGGATGGGAAAGCTTCCGGGTTTTCCTATTTTTCTACAGACCTTTTTCTTTTATATATATGCCCAAAATTCCCTTTTATTTCTGAGTTGTTTCAAATTTTTAAAACCTTTTGAAATCCTCAAGTACGCAGCCAGACAGTTAGGCAGCCAGGCAGAGGCGGGCATTTCTCTAGCCAGAAAATCGGTCATCCATCCCCGTCTGCATTGCAGAGCTTACAGGATTCGTTCCAGTGGAAAGAGTCCTCTACATTGGGGTGTTGTTACATCGTTTCCAGAAAGCTCCTTGTCTCAGGCGAATATTCCATGGTGGCGTTTCACGTTCGGTTTTCACGTCGTTAAGGATGTAATGACGCAACAGATTGGACGTGATGCCTGAAAGTGATGAGGACAGCACTCTGGCAGATGCATGGCTTCCTGTCGCTTTGAAAGGGAATTCTTTTCGTCATCGGGAGTGCCTTTTGCTGTCCCGTTCAGATTCAGACCCACTTTAGAATTTAAATGATTTTAGTAGGAGGAAATTTGACAGGCATGAGGAAATCTACTGATTGGATGCGAAGTTAATTATGGTATTTGAGGTTTCTGGTTTAAAATGGAATAAAAGAAGAAAATCGAACCATACTACAATATATGCATAGTATATAAGCACAGTTTTAATTCCTCACTCAATTGTTGAATAATAAATTAGAGTTCTCTTCTCTTTCATCATAAGTACACCTTCCAATTTTAAAACTTATTCTGGTAGAGAAGGACTTGTACATTAAATGTAAAATTAAAAAGGATAGGATTTTTGCCTGATTATGGGGAAAACATACTATATAGTATAGGGGAGGGTAGATTAAGATCGACTAATTACGGAAGATGGGCCTTTCCATAAAATTTCGTAAATTGAAAGATTTACAAGATCGATAATTTATTACAACTAGCCAATCTACCTCTATCAATGTTGTGAGCAACGAATGGGAAGTTTTTGTTGATCCATGATTTAGAAATAAAAAATCGCGTATCTTTGATTTAATTTTTGAGTTAAGTTCGTGATGCGAGTATGGTTTAAAATAAGAATTGATTTTTATAATATGTATTTATAAGGAAGTTTTTCGTTATAATTGAACTTCCTTGCCTTTATGTTTGCAAAATTTGGTATAAGTTTTCTTGTATCCAAAATTTCATGTTCTATTGAAACTATATCTAAATTTTAAATAAGTTCCAAATCCTCAAATCTATCCTTTAAAGAAGTTAATGTCTGATCTAAGATTCCGAAAAAAATACTCTACTTTGTATTGTAAATATTTTGGAGTCTAGTAGAACTTTATCATTTTGTTCATATTTAAATTGTGTTGGCTTTATTTTTAGACGAATTCTGTTTATTGGTGGAAAATATGTTTCTACATTGAGTTTGTGAGCCACATACCCTAATTTCGTTAATTTTGTCATGGAACACATCTATGGGTACTTATTTTCGGCATTCGGGCACTACCAGGCGGTTGAACCTGACGACAGACTTGTCGTATTGTATCTTAGTTCTGGTCTTTTAACATATGATAAAAGAAAATGGAAATTACGCGCCGGTTGAATTTTTTTTTCTAATCGATGGCATTTCTTATACTATAGACGGGGTGGGTATTATGACAATGACTTTAAATATTAAATGATGGATTACTCGATTTGCTGCCCCCCTTACGGCAGGTCTGGCTATTATTTCGTAATTAATAAGAAGAATGATAGTCTGAGATCTGATCACTATGGTATTAGTTGTCTATATACGGATTACAAAATCATAAGTATCTCGACTTGTCGCACAAATTTTGAACTTCTCAATACAGTCAGATACTGAAAATGCATATGTTATTTACTTATTGGTTGGGAGAAATCGAAGACAAGTTTCGTATTTCAAAATCTATAGAATTTTGTGTTTAAATATTTTACCTCATTTACGCTCAAATGAATAGTTTAAACTTATTTTCTTTATTATTTAGAATGAAAATATTTTACTCATATGTATGATTCTTCTGTTTGCTTAATAAAAGAAGACTTTTTATTCATTTTTTTTTTTACAAATTCATTACATCGAAACGTGACGGAATAGCTGTGACAAAATTTGGAACCTTTAAACCTTTCTCTTAAGGTTTTTCACCTTTTTCAGGGTGAAGCACAACCGTTTTAGCCCCCCCATACTCCTACCGTTGGCAAGTATCTCGTCCGACATTTAAAACTCTCGGAACTGTTATTAATAGGGCATCCCACATAATTTGAATAAACGTGCTGAGAATAGGGAAGCTGATAAATCCTGCGATGCTATATTTAAATTTTCCCTATGCCCTCCCCTTATAACCATTTCTACTTCCCGAACCGATTGAGGGCAATATAAAGTCGAAGTCAATCACATTATGCACCCTGTACCGTTTGCATTTTCATAGAACAGGGTGAACATTATGCCGAACGTTCGTCGCTCGAAAATTTCTATGTAAACACAGTCTTTCGTGCTCCACTTGATTCTCTTAAATATTTATTAAAATCGCTATTCTGAAATGAAATTTTGGTAGCTGAAGCGAACGTTTCAAATTCATTTCCAGAAAAATGGAAAAAAAATGCGAGAGAATTCCGTAATTGTCCTAATCATCTATGCATACAACATTTGCCGCATTCAGGAGAATTCGGGTGCACGAAATTATATCCACCCACTCTCGGCCCGGTGGAGGTAGGGTATCCTCCATATTCCTCTTAGTTAGGATATACCATCCAGGGTGCATTTCGGGATACCAAAGATTTTTTTCCCGGGCCAGTGATTTTAATATCATGATGGAAGGAAAACTGCCGCGAAACAGTCAAACGGAAGAGGGAAAAATACAGGGTAATAAAAAAAAAGGCAAAAATCTACCACAACGTCTCCGCGAGGACCGGGAAGGTCGACGAGGAAATTGTTGTTACACTATTTGCATTTATGAGCAATAAAAATCTCATATGAATGCAACGCCATAGATCAACCAGGCGGTGCGAGTCCTCGACGATAGTGTCACAGAGCGGTCCCGGAACTCAAAGTAGCAAAATAGGAAAAGGATCCGGGATCCGACTGTTTTTGAGACCACACTCATGCAGTGTCTGGAGCGCCCCAGGATATGGGGATGTAATTGGTCCCATATTTAATTTCCATGTTCAATTTAGTCGCTCTTCTGTAACAAATCACATCCACTCTACTGAATTTGTTTATTTGCACCTTCTTCTCATAAGAATTCTCTTACCGTTTGCGATGCGACAATTTTTCGGTGCATTCAACATTGCGACGCTACGACAAACCGTGCCGCGATAGTATCCAACAAAATTCTACTCTTCTTACCATGCAAGTAAATTTGCTCGCAATGATTATGTAAAATTGTTGTACACTCCTAGCCCAAGTGACGCCGCGACAGTACTACGGAAAGGTTCAAATAAAACAGTCGACAGATTCTGGTTTTAATATTTTCCTGCTGTGCAAAAATTTATCCCAGGCTGTGACTTCTGTAGAGACCACTTTGGTATGGGGCGCGGTCTCAGATGGAAAAACCCTGAACGAGAGAATGCTTCGCTGCATCTGTGGCGGATATGACACAAAAATTAGTTTAAAATGCAAATTTTCCGGAGATGGTATGAATAATGATGTTCTGGGTACCATGCCCCTTGTCAGCTTACTGAAAAAAAGAAAGAAAATGAAACTAAATGAAATACAGAAATAAATGAAAAAATTCGTTAAAGGAGTAATCCTGCATTTTTGACTGTTTTTTAAGGATAAATATGACTTTAGAGTATGATCAAAAGGAACAGTCAACTGCAATTATATTCCTGAATTTCTGCAAATTTTCAGAATCTCAAGAATATCCTACAGTTTTTATTATTCCATTTTCCTTGAGATTATTTAATTTGTTTTTATTTGCAAATCTCTTTCATCTTTCGTTTAATAAAAACAAGCTGGTCAATTGCAAGTTTAAATCGTATATCAAATATTGCGTTTTTACTTTAATAATAAAATCCTTCCTATTATAAAAGTTATTTATTGTAATTTAGGTACTTCTCTTTATTTTCATTAAATTTTTCATTATATCAGCAGTTTAATAAATCTAAATCAATATTATTTTCTATTTTTACAAATTTTAATATTATCATTTTAGATATTTCGATTTTTCAAAGAATCTTCATTCATTCATATGTTACTTAAAATCGTATGATAATTCAGAAATATAATAAAACCGAAAATATAACAAAATAATTTAATTCTACAATATAACCAATCACACCTCTTGTATAATTTTATGTAATTAAGCAAGAAAAATAAATCTTGCTTAATTACATAAAATTATACAAGAGGTGTGATTGGTTATATTGTAGAATTAAATTATTTTGTTATATTTTCGGTTTTATTATATTTCTGAATTATCATACGATTTTAAGTAACATATTTACATTTTCCTTTAAGTTTCTCTTATTAGGTTTGGAATTTAACTCATTTCTCTTTTGTTTTTTATTTCATAGACTTTACTATAAAATGAGTAGAAAGACTACTAGACTAGAATTTTTCTTACTTCTAGCTAATTGAAAGTAGTCATTAATCCAAAGAAAGTACTACTTTACTATCGCTATTCACTAATTCTGGTAATAAATTTTTCCTATCTTCATTACATTTTCCATAGAAGATTGTGGCATGAAATAGGTAATTTTGTCCTGAGCAGTATTTACAGAAACTTGTATTAGAAAGAAGAAATAGAATTTTTTAAATTATAATTCTTGGAACATACATAAGTATTAAAAAGTCTTTTGTAAACATTTGGTATTTGAAAATCAACGAAATAGACGTTACTGTTCACCTCATACAAACTCGCACTGCTATAAAACCTTTTCCAGTTTATTTATTAGATTAGTTTTCTCTCTTACTAATTTTTTAATATTATTTCATGCCATATTTCCGTTTCATTTATTAGTCTAAAAAAATTGCTCTTGTACCAGAACGAACCAATTGTAATTTAGAGATTATGGCTCTATCAGAATCATCAGAAATTTAATCCAAAAATGGCTTTTGTAACAGGCAATCGCAACAGTCTTCTATAGAATTTATTTTATATTTTTTTCTATTTTACTTTCAGACACCATACCAAGGCCGCATATATGACGGTTGTAGTTACCAGTTCTTCACATTATTGGCTGAATTGCTTTCTTGCCTTTAGCTTGGAAGTATTTAGTCATAAGAGCCTGATTGAGCGAAAGGTATCCCTAGAAGATATGAATATTCTATTTGTTCACCTTTATAGAATATAGGGGGCTATTCACAAATCCCTCGACCACGTTTTTGGAGAAGAACTGCCTTTGTATTTGCTATATTTAGTTCTAATTTATTTTTCTCGAAATATTCTTCTAGATATAATACAAGTTTTTTATGGTAAACTAATGATTCGAATAGGAAAACCATATCATCCGTAAAAGCTAAAATTATTATTACATGGGAATAGTCGATCTAAATGTCCCTTAGCGCTTTTCCAACTAAAACCATTTCCAAATGAGCTATAAATAGCGAGAAAATAATTGGGCTTAGACTTTCCCTTTGAAGTATAGCTTGGGATACATCGCAACTTACCGAGGTAGGTACTCTCGTTATTTTTTATAGCCATATCTACTTTCCTATATATGTAAATTACTTAAATTAAAGATTAGCCCGTCTCGCGTAATTTTATATCTTTAAATTATGATGTACATAAACTTTTCTTAATTGGAATATTTCTCAGAATTTATGTACAACTGTTCTTAATTGGAACTTTTCTCAGAATTTATGTACGAGCTAAACATTCAAATTTATAAAATGATTACTTTTAAGAATTTTTTGCAACTGATAGAGCTTAGAGCTTAGACTTTATTGTCAGTTCTATGAATTTTATGAAAGTGTAAAAAATTGATCGATAACTCTTAGTTCATTATTAAAAAAAAGCACACATTTTTTTTGTAATTAACGTTATTATAAAAATGTTCATAATAATCGTTGAAATAAAAGAATTAAGTTAAATACATTGATCAAAGATATTAAAGTTATCTAATTTGTTTTTATTGATAACTTTTAGTGCAATATTGAAGAATTTTCTAAAATTTTAATTAAAACGTTGAGAGACCAATAGACCAAATCAAAGTTTTGAAATAATTCATCTTCTTCAACTTGAGTCGTATTCATAAAGTTAAGAACTTGAGACTAATAAGATTAAAATACGAAAATTTAACCTTAACTTAAATTAAATTGATTTTTAAAATAGTGACATCAATTTCAAATCGGAGTTCGGTCTAATTAATAAATTTTTTAGCCATTAGGATATGTGGTACATTTCATTTTTATAAATACGATTCAAGTTTTCGTGATGTACATGTAATCGATAAATCTTTTTGAAGGTCGGAATCCGTGAAACCGAGACCTTAAATATAATTCCATTTTATTTAATTTGACGATTTTAAATATAATGACACGTGCAGTGTAATCCTTTTTAATTAGAACAAGGTAAAAGAGAATTCCACTTACGTATTTCCAATTAAAAATGTCCATTCTAGTGTACTAAAATATTCTAATTTAGGTGAGAAATTTCTGAATTGATAAAAGAAACTGGTAAATATATAATAATATTTAAAGATAGAATTGTTTAAAAAGGGGTGACCGATATTCTAAAATTTGCAGTAGAAAACGGCAACATTACTTTCATAAAATTTCTGTATTTCATTTCTTTTTATTTGATCGCAATTTCCTTATTTTTTAATTGTATTTTATTTAAAATAAGCTGAAATTCAACAAAAATTGCTAAATACTGAAAGCTTATGTTCTATTTTATCCTACACTGTAAAAAATTAATTTAATTTCACTATAACAATTACTGCAAAATAACTACGAATGCGAAGAAACATTTACCCTCTGTATCTAAAAATACACCTCAACTTAGTATATGTACTACAAAAAAGTTTACTTTAGCAAAAATTCTCTCTAGTAGTGATAATCCTAAATTAGGTGTAAAAGTGCTTTATTAAAAGTGTAATTTTACACGTATTAGAAAGTAAAAAGAAAATCACATCATTACTGCTTCTAATTTTAAGTTTAATCCTGTTTTGATCTCAAAGATAATCATGAGTTATATGATAGGTCATTTTATAGAGTGTTTTATTTAGCAAAATTTGTTATTAAGTTTAATATCCAAGATCGTGATCTTATTGGGACCTCATCAGACCTATTCTCTTTCTTGTTAGTTGATTAAATCGATAATTGGTAAATATTTTAGAATGATAAGAAAGATTACACTTTTTAATATAAAAACGCTAGTGTTTGAATGCGTGAGCGTTAACAGATGATTTTTTTTCTGCGTTTAGTTTAGACATCTTTTAATAATATTCAATTTACAAACGTTTCATTTTTTAGAAGCAATTTGTTTTATTTGTTGATTAAAAATTTGTGCTTAAAAAAGAGCATTTGCGGGAAGAAGAAAAGCCATATGCGAAATTTTGTTTAAAAGATAAAAAAGAAAAAGTTATTCAGATCAAATAGTTACTGCCGATGAAATTGAATTTATTTTAACAATCCTAAACGCAAAAAATCATGGGTAGATCCAGGCAAACCAACAACATCGCAAGCAAAACGGAATATACATGGAAAGAAGACTTTTCTCTACATCTGGTGGTATCAGAAGAGTGTCGTAGATTTAGAACTTCTAAAATGTAGTTAAAAGGTTACTGTTGATCTATACCGATAACAACTAATCGAGTTGAACCGAGCACTGAAGGAAAAAAAGCGAAGAATGTGCCGAAGAGACATGTGATTAAACCAGTCCAGGAAAAATTGAAAGCACTAGGCTGGGAAGTCTTACTCTATCCCGCGTATTTACCAGACATAGCCCCTTCTGATTACCACTTATTTCGTTCGATGCAGCACAAATTATCGGAACAACACTTCAATTGAAGGATTGCCTCAAAAGGCCAGGATATCTTTAAGCGAGGCGGTTTCATATTACCGCACTTAATAGAATTGATTTGATTTCAAATTACTTCTTATTACATATTAAAAAATTTGCGTTACCATTAACCGCAAATGTATATTTTGTACGTGCCCCTGCATATTAAAAAAAAAATCTCTTAAGCGAATATTCGGTTCCGATCTCCTCAGAGACTATTCAAGGTAATAATTTCGCTCCATAAAACTTGAAACGTAGGTCCGTGTCACACTTTTCCATTTTACATCTTAAGTGCTGGTCCCATAACCGCAAAGGAAAAAAAAAATAATCGTGCAATACTTTGACTTTTTTCTTTTGCGGTCTTCTCGAGGGACATTGCATAAGATCCAGCAGCCAAGAAAATGCCAAGAGCAATTCACTTTAAAAATCAGTGGAAATCATAAAACGCCTTCACAACGATGAACATTTTCATACACCTTAATCGGGGGTACAGTGGATGGGGGCGACATTAGCATAAATACCAACGTACAATTTCTTCGTCCAACGGAAACAGTTTAGAATTTAGGAAAAAGAAAATATATATATATATATAAAAAAAAATATATATATATATATAAGCGGTATCCCCTCGGCCTGATTACCATTCAGTTCACGTTTTCACTTGAGTCACGAAATTTTCGTTTTAATAGAAAAACCGCACCGAGCATCGCATCTCTGTCGCCTCCC
Source organism: Philonicus albiceps (assembly GCA_963969385.1). Taxonomy (NCBI): domain Eukaryota; kingdom Metazoa; phylum Arthropoda; class Insecta; order Diptera; family Asilidae; genus Philonicus; species Philonicus albiceps. The sequence continues at coordinate 2,144,252 of OZ017772.1, read as the reverse complement.
TTCCCGTACATTAGAAGGATATCATTAGGTGAGCAGAAGTCCTTTATACCTCAAGTTCACTGTCTCTGTGCTCATTAAATTTTCAGGAATGGATCCATTTGGACCTGGGCCTACCATTACAACTCCTGTCGTTACAGGAGGAAACGCTCATAAGTCTGGAACAAACTCATTAATTGTCTTGTTTTCATGAAATTATCCCCATCCAACCGCTCATCTACTGGCCTCCCTTGAGTATGCGGCTCCAGAAATGGAGCACAGGCATATGCACTGGCAACTTTTATTATTGTCATCGTTGTGTCCCTTTAAAAGGATTTAAAAGGAACATAAACTCCCGACATGAAACTCACCCATCCGAGGAAGCTGAATGTCGGACACAATTCGTCAACATATGCATCTGACGATTTAAGGAACTTCTCAAAAATTGTTAAAGTGGAAATTTGCAACTATTTCCGGATTCGGTGAAATGACAAAACGAAAGAAAAAAAAATTAATCAAAACTTTGCCTAGTCCTATACTCTTCGGTGGCTCTGACTAGAGGGAACACTTCAAAACTTATAGAGGACGAGCACAATTGCTCCAGGACGTCTGTCTGTCTGTCCCGGCCGGGCGGGTGGTCAATCGGGACGATTAGGGTCCGGAAGTTCCTCGAACTGGGCATTTCCTTGGTGATGGGAGATTTAACCATTTCCTGATTATTTGCGAGAGTGGACTGATCTCATGCGCAAAATAAAAAAAAAATGAAAAAATCTCTTTTGCTTTGATCAAAAGGTTGAGTAAATACACACACTCTGGGATAAAGCGATGAAAATTAACATTCATCCATACATTTTAAATTGAATGATAAATGAGTCTGATATATGTATAAAATTTTATCTCCTCCAAGTTAAACAAAAGAGAATGTACTAACTTTCGTAGAATTTACCCAAATTATGGGTTTACTTTTAAAGAAACATTCGCGACAACAACATTTAAAATGTTTTAGTAATCCTAATTTTTAAGTGTAGGCTCATTTACTTGAAATAAAAAAAGGATATATAAAAATATACATGATCTTAATGTGTAGTCTATCAGTCGAATGATTACTTATAGAGTAACACTGCTTTAAATTTAGTTATCTAAGATTAAATTAACTACGACAAAGGGATTTTGAAAATTTTTGATCTTCTATATCCCTCTGGGTAATGGTTCATAAAATTAAGCTAATTTCGAATAAATTCTTTTATACAAACGTAAAACTTTTATAAATTGGACATAAACAAATAACAAATTAATTTGGTATTGTAACTCTACTCTAATTGTTTATAGGTCAGATACAAAAAAAAATTCTGTGAATGGCAGCGAAATTAAAATATATGAACAATAAAAATTTTAAAACAACGTGTGATCTAATAATTTCTATATCCTTAATTGATTTTATCAATATATTATAAAATAAATATAAAAAATAGAACACTACATAAGACGAACTTTGCTCTTCCCCACCTTTCGCCCTTACCCAGCATAAGGGATGGTAAGATTTTCCGAATATCCTCTAATTAATGAACATTCCCCAAAACCTATTTTATTGTAAACGGATGTGTGATTTTGTGATAGGATAGCGATGATGAATGAATTGAAATTTGTTATTAATTGCCCCAAGCGACTTATGTAGACGTTGTCATAATGAGAAGTAGTGTCATTTCCCAGTCCTTGCAGTTCACAGAAGCCGTCCCTTGGGTACTCCTTTCTTTGATGAACTGTCTGACCTGAACTCGACAAGCATCCTGGGACTTAAGCCTGTTCATCAGAGACACTAAGTTGTTCTCCGGTTAGATTCTGGGTCGTCCCGTCTGGAACCACAACCTAACCTGCCCTAACCTGCAACATTTTTTTAACTTTGAAAAAATAGCATCAATAATAACTTGTATTTACTTTGTATCAAAATCTTAATTGAATAACTTTTATAGTTTACAATGGATGAAATTTTGCAAATTTCCATAACTTATTAGATAAAGTTTAAAGAATTCAATTTGATACAAAATTCAACATTATATTTGAATCTTATACGAGTACCATATATGAAACAACAGTGATTTAAAAATAAAACTAGAAATCTTTTTATATGTTCTTAATAATATTTAAAAATTATTTAGTTTTATATCAAAACAAAATGTATTTGATGCCAAATCATCTTTGTTTTTTATTATTTTAATAAATGATGTAAAAACAAAGTGGTATCATGAAATACGTAATTTAAAATATTAAGAGCGATTATTGAAGTTTTTCTCTGTACACAGGTATCATGGAAAAATTATTAGATCAATTTTAGTTAACCTTAGGGGCCTCTAATAGTTCAGTTGTTAGCACACTGGTTTACCGTCCCAGATTCTGTAGGTTCGAATCCCGCGCATAACCATAGTCTCCTGCGCTACGTAGTAACATAATGTGCCAAAAAGTGCACCTTTCTAGGTAATCACATCAACCTAATCTAACCTAGTTACGCTTAGCACTGCTAAAGCAAATTTATATTCGCATATTGCAAATTCGGAATTAAATTCTCATTATGTATTTCTCTATTAGAACTACTGATTTTGTATCTTAATCCATTTTTAAACTCTTAAATTTTATTAACAACATTTGTAGATTAATAGCTAACTAAAGGTATCACTTAAATATAATAAAAATTGATTTTATTATAAGATAGTCGTTTTTTAAAATTTATTTTACAAAATAATTTTCCTACAAATAGTCGAAAATAAAATTGATTTGATGTACATTTAGACATCGAAAAACAATTCCTCTAATCATATGACTCTTGTTGATCATTCAATATGTTACTTTAACATCAAAATGTTCAAATTACCTATTTTGCGTGCCTTAAAATCAACATATGCGTAAAGGTTATTTTGCGTACAAAACGCTTCCATAAAATCTACGCAGTGTCTTTCAAATTTGCTGACAGTCTAGCTCCACATGTTGCAAGAATATAAGAAAATATAAATTTCAACTTTAACACCGCACAGAAGCTGAAGGTTAGACGTGTCTAAAATCTCACATAGAAAAATTTACCATTTACTCGTGCTTTGACTAAGGTAAGAATAAAAAAATAAATTTTTCTTTTACCACACCAATATCAGGCTTATGTTATTTAAATATTAGAATAGGATAAGTGGCAATATCTGTAAATTGTATAATATAACAAAAAATGTACTTAGGATAAATTATAAATAAATTGTATATGTAAATTTTGTATGAGGGAACAAAAATTTAGTAAATTTAATTTTAAAAGCCCGATACGAGCTCAATTAATCGTAATAATAAAAATACAAATGGTATAGCACAATGCTACGTAATTCCTTTTTTTTTTGTATCGAAAACTGCGAACTTTTGGTCGAAATTAAAAATGAGATTATCCTACTCTCGCGGCTTATCGAAACGAATTGGCGTGTCATATAGTATAATAAAAATGAATTAAATTGGAAATTTTGCGATAAACTGTCCTAAAAAATACGCACCACAATAAGGGGCTTTAATATGATGATTTTTCAAGGACGTAATACCAATAAGCGACTGAGAATGATAGGCCTTTAGATAAGTTTCTCAAGATGTGTATTCCTTATAAACGGACAAATTATTTCGAAAAATTGTTTTCACCACTACGGTGGAGTGGAGGTGAATTGTCCTATTAAAGCTTTAAGAGAACCCTAGACTCTGAGTAAAATTGGAATTAAGCCGAGTGGTAACTTGGAAGTATTTGCTCAGAATTCTGAAAGTTTTGGAATTCTGGAACGATTTAGGGGTGCCTAGCTGAGAACGGTGCATAAACCCCGGTAGTAGGTGAAATCCCCAAACGAAAGGGATTAAGGGAAACATATGCTCATTCGGGAGAAAGGTGTTAAAAGCTCTTTTGGTGAACATTTCGTGGTCATCTTCTAAAGTGGCTGTTTTCACTCGAAGCGTAATATTTGGTTAGGTCTGGTATTTAACTTTCGCACACATCCGAGGCCCTACACGTGCACATAGTCCCTGAGATGCCGCACCGTCGTCATACATCGGCAGCGGCGGGGTGGACGTGCACACGTGGAGAAATTTATGGAATAAGGACTTGCGGCTTCGGTGGGAAATGAGGTCACTATAATCCTGGGTGGGAATGCAAAAAAAACCGAAGAAAACAACTGAAAACCTACAAACGAAAGAAATCATTTGAGCTTTTGTTTTAAGTTTTACCCCATACTATCCTCTGCTAACCGGCAGCGCGAAAATTTTTCGGTTTTTGTTTTTTACCCTTGTCCATTTTCTTTCTTGTTCCCTTCAGTTCGTTGCTGTTTTTTTTGTTTTTTTCTGGACCGGTCTGCTTTTGAATCATCCTGAGCGGAATGTAAATAGTCCTGGTATTTTGGGAAATTTTTGGCTAAATTTCAATAGAGGGAATGGAAGAGAGGTCTTTGGCAAATTCTACAGAACATTCATTGTAAATAATCTGCATAAGTCCAATTGGGGGAAAAAGTGTTTTTAAATGCTAAATAAAATTTTTAAAGTAAAACCTGTGCAGAATTTGTTTTTTTTCCGATAAATAGTTTGTTTTAATCAAGATATCCTTCTGAAACTATAAAGTGGTACAGTATATCCGACTCTCCCCTATATGCATTTAAAAGTTTTGATATCAAAACCCTCTATTGGCAAACGTTTTCATTAATTTTTAATAAAATGAAATTGTTTGGTAAAGAGTTCTTTAAGTTTTCATTTCAGTAAGAAATAAAATACATTTCTATTTGAAAACGTTATCCAATGTAAATTTTGGTAATGTGTCACCCAGAAAGTTCTAGCTTACTTTCTTTACAATCTAAAGCCATACCATACCAAACTGCAAAAGAGCGAAAATCAAAATGAGTAGTAAGTTTTAAAACCTCACTTTCACCGGTGGAGCCGTGCACTGAATAATTTATGACGACAGATGTTACAAACTGTTCCAAATTGACCCAACTAACACAATAGGTAGCAATACTTTCTACAAAATGCAGTTCAAAACTTCTTCTACTGTAAGTGTAAGGCAAAGTGACTGATGCAGGACCACCTGTGCGCCCTTCCAACAGTAAACGAAGTAACTTCTGTAGCCGCTAGAAAAGTTACGACCAGGTGAGTAGTCACCATTGTCTCATAGCCCTTACACTTTCATTTTAGTGTAATTGAATATTTCTTTTTTCTTTAAAACTCCACACAACTCTTCACAACCAGTTGAATGGAGTTAAGCCCTTTGGGAAAAGAATTGGCGGATGTCAGCCGCAAAAATAAAAAAAAAAAAAAGTTTCGCGAATGTTTTTCCACTTAAGGGACTCGGGTCGTCTTAAGACGCGCAATGGACCTTTATTTAATGGAAATCAACCGGAAATTAATGAGTCCTTCAAGCTTATTGCCCAGAAGCGGGGGAGTGCTTCAATGCAGTGTTCACTAGGGACCAAATTTATAAACTTTCCCATCCATCTCAGTCGACAGAGGGAAAAGAAGCATTTTTCGCCATAAAAATTTTGTGCTTTCTTCTCGCTAAGGTTTCATGAGAATGTTGGAGTTTTAGCTAACCCTCCCCCGCTGCCCCCTCATTCGACCCTATTTTGCGGTTGCAACAACTCTGCAAGAATATTCAGAGCTTATAGAGCTAAATTCAAAGATTCGGGTCCAAAGCGCGAGATAGCTAATTTTAAATTCTGGAAAACTTTCGGAGCGAGCCCGCTGGGAGGGCCCATAAATACGAGTTACACATTGGGAGGAAACATATCCACCGCCACAATAGCCACGGGCACTCACTTAGCTTTTGCATTCATGAAAATGCAATTTGCCATAAACATTTTATTGTGAATGGGGTAATGCACGGATAATTTATTTTGGCAGCTCAGCCTGTAACCAGAGGAGGTGCTTCTGCCTGCCTGCCGAGGATGCCTTCTGTACATTTTTCCCGTAAATCAACCGACTATACCAATTTTTCTATTTTTTTTTTTTTGAAAAATTTCCATGAATCATTCCCCCTGAACAGAAATACCGCGCTCGAGTACCGCAAACACCATACCTTACCCGCTCTTTGTATCTATAGATAAAATTCACTCGAATTCTAGCGGACAGATGAGTCTGGGAAAAACTGGCGCAGTATGTTATCACCTTTTAACTTTTACGATTATTTGAAAGAGGGCAAACCACCGGCGCTTTATCACCGCGTATATTGAGATATTCCCCATTTTTTTTCCATAAAGTGCTGCTCAGTTCGGAGGGGGATGATCGGTGGAAAAGCATAATTGATACGTATGGGCTTGAAACTTGCCTGCATTCAATAGTTTTACGCCTAAAAACCCGGATATAAGGTCATTTAAAAGGAAACGCGAACAGAGATATATTCGAAATTCAGCAGAGATTAATGGGTATAGACATAAAGGTTTTAAATATTGATAAAATTTTATTGCGTTGACACGATTAGGCTGCATAATGTTGGTTTATTAGAATTTTAAACACAATAGAGAATTTAAGTTTTAATGTTACTAATTTGTTCTACTTATTCTCATATTATCCAATCAATTAAAATAAGACCTAATAACTTTAATTATACTACCACAAATCCATTATTGATATATTAGCTCAATCCGGACTAAGATTAACGAATTTAATTATGTGACCTTAGACTTTGGTCATACACATTTTTTGTTATAACTTTTCTGTTCTCTTAAAATATAAAGAAATCATTGAGAAATGCCAATTTCTTTTGATTACTGAAATGAATAAATCTTGTTAGATTTTATTTATTCTAGAATATATACAGGGTGATTCGTAAAAAAGTGCTCCAACATGTGCCAATCGATTCTTTACAGTGTTGTGACGTACTGTCTTTTAATTCTCACGTTACTATAAGGGGTCAGTAAAGTAATACGGATAGAGTCACTAAAATATGATTTTAGTTTACCAAACATTTCGTAATTGAATCATACAAAACCACTTCAAATGTTAGCTTTATGGTCTCTGAGTTTTTCAACAATTTGTAAATAATTTTCTTTTATAAAAGTTTTAAAGTGAATTTTCATTACATTTTACATAAAGTCATTGGTGGTTTGCCATTTGCTGTTGTCTTATTTTGAGGTTCACCGAACCTTTCATTTATTTTCCTTGACGGAAAGGTATGCTGGAAAAGTCTCTTCCTTGAAAACGTTATTTTTTTTTTTGTTTTTTTTTCATCCCCAAAGCTAAGTGTTCTTGTCAGGGTACATACGCGTACATAAAACGAAAATCGACGATGTCCTCCTTTTTCAAGCCACTTTATTGTTAATTAAAATTGAAATTGTTTCCTAATGTAAGCTGGTCGTGTCCCTTTGAAGTTGGAATTCTCAGAGTGGTGAGCGCGTGTATGCCGGGAGCACTACAACTTCATTAAACTTCATGGCAGCTGGTAGTGAAGTTTCTCCGTCATCCATACTATGTATATCGCTCAGGACCCAAAAATGTGTTATCAATTGCTCTTAATTACTTTAAAATTGTCCGAGACATTGTAAGCATTTAATAAAATTAAGCTGGTTACTTTTCCCTTGTCGATACCACACCTCTTCCTGTAGCCGCTTAAATGAATTGAATTAATGAAGTGACAAAACTTTTCAACAGATTTCATTCCATCGAAACTCATTCAAAACAAAGTTAAAATCTCTACTAGGCATCCACAAGAAGTATTTACTCTTCACTTCAATGGGATGTAATTTTAAAAGGGTAGGTACTACATACTGTGAAATTTATGCATATAATCAACTGATTTTTTATTAAGAAATTGAACAAAACTTTGCATATTTAACAGACTATATCCTATTGGTTAATGCTAAATTATTTGAAGTATATTTTTGCAAGTTTCGAATTCCTTGCTCCATTAACTCTGTGGAGTTAGATGGGTTAAAAACAGTCCCACCTTTTGCTTAGTGTTTTATGCATGGTGGGATATATTTGAGCCCAACTCGAAAAGTTTAAATTTATCATGCGCATACAGTTTAATATTTGTTTTTAAACTTATTATTCTATAATTTAAAAAAAGAATCTATGGAACTTGGTTTCAGAGTTTCTTTAAAATCATATGCCCCAAAGGGTTAAATAGACGATTTATATGCTATTCACCTTCAGCATAGAGTCCAGTGTATATTTTGCTTTTAATATTTCCTTAAAATGAAAGCTTACACCACCATATCCGCATAATCCGCAAATAATTTAATATTGCTAGTTTAGCTCGAAGTAAGACATCCGTAACTATGAAATCTTCGCTAATTAATGAAGAATCCCCTCTCCTTACGATTTTCTCATCCCAATTAACTTCCGCTAAATAAGGCGAGAATTCTTAGAACCTAAATCTAGGTATTTTCGCCCTTCCGCTATAATCGCAATCAGTCCTGCCCGCCGCTGTTGTTCCGGCACCATCTAATTGCGAAAATATTCAGAGGTGCTCATATCGCCCGTGCGATGTTCACCTAGTTGCTTATACCTGAAGGTTACAAGGGATTCGCTTCACTTTTGGCATCATACCGTGCGGCAGCAACGGCAAGGAACTTTACCACCTGCCCGAAAGCTGTAGAAACTCATTAAGTTTCGCCTTTAAGTTAAACCCATCACGATATCATCACGTTCGGGACAACTTTAATCAAAACTTTTCCGTTCTCACGACGTTTACTACGTCATCCCATTCACTTGGCTTTGCGCGCGCCAAACGGCTGAGTTGTACCGTGTAAAAGACGGCGAGATTCAGCTGTTGATTAAGGCTCCAAAACTTTCCCATTCTCCCCCACCCTACCCCACCCCCCACAAAACCAAAAAAAACCCACGAAATTTCATCTGGAAATGGTTTTCTCAGAAGGAGTGTGCTTCGCATGGGTAATGAAAGAAAAGTTTCAATCTTACCGGCGCGGTCTGGCAGCTTGGGTGCGAAAGCACCGTTTAGGAAATAGCACGGATTACCGCCCGGCGGTGCCCGGGATATGAGGAACCAGACGAAGGGTGCTAAATATCGAGGGTTTCTCCCATCCCTGAAAGCTGCATGCCCTCCAGCAAATGTGGCCCTTCGTCTTCATTAGGGGCTAGAGTTAACCCCCGTACTCCTTTTGGTAGAAATTTTACACCACTATTCGACTAAGCACTACTTACTAATCTTAACCTCCCAAAAGGAGACTCCATTAAACCCACTATTTTTATAATAAAAGGTGCTGCTTTAGTCATTCAAATTCACTACATACCAACTAAGTAGTAATTTACATTACATCTTTTCTAGGTTATGGTAATATCACTAATTCTGATAAAATGTTGTATTCTAGTGCAACTTTTTCTAAACTTTTCTACTTTCCCAAGGATATTAGCAGAATGTCGCGGACCCCGCTAAAATAACAAAATAAAATCAAGAAAAATTTAATTAAGATGTTGTGTTTAAATTTAATCATAATAGGGATATTAACAACTATGTAGATATCTTCTTTAAGGAGGATTTAGTCGAAGATATCAACAAGACATGTAAACTATTTAGATAGAGTTTAAAAACTTATGAAATAAAATTTCAAAGATGTGTACAATTGATTAAAAACAGAAATCTATTTGACATAAAATGCTATACTAGCTAAATAAAGTTGTCAGTTTTTATTTCTCATAATTCGATATAGTCGTAAATCATAAAGTATTTCCATGAAAATAGGTAATTAGAGGTTTTAAACGTTGAATTTGCGATTCTATCTATTAAATCACTTTGAAAATATTTAAAACGTCTCTTTGTACCCCTGGATATTTTGCTCTATTTTGTAATAATTATAAAATTCTTTTACATACCTCAAATTGATTATACTTTATGAAAAGATGGCAACCCTACTATGGATTGATAAAAATATTTGAATTTTCACAAGAGCCCTTAATAAAATTTTCCGATGCGGGAACAGTGCTTCCCCAGGTGATTTCACAGTCCATCTCCCTAGAGGAATTAACTAGAGCGTAGGACTTCCTGGAGCTCGTCTAAAGCCCTCATTAAAAAGTAATCAGTCATATTTCCGTCATTTCGGGCAAAGTTGTGTACATGAATTAGTCATGACGAGACCCGAACTGGTAGCGTGAATTGTTCCCATCTTACGTTCTTCCGTCGCTTATGAACGCTCCAGAGCTCAGGGGCTGTGGAAGATTTTCGGGAATGCTTTACTATTGAAGCCCTGAAACTGTGGTAGGAGTTGTCCCGGTGACGAGGTACTCTTACCGTTTATATACCCAGATTTTCTAGATTTCCCAGATTTTCGTTGATGATATCGTGCATGCTCGATTTTCGGAAAACTGTCGTCAGAGAGCTTTGCCTTACGTGCCAGCAAATTGATTTCTTAGATCTCGAATAATGCTAGTCCCGTCCTCTGAGACATACCGCACAACTTTTCAAGCATACCATCAAGACAAGTCTGACACTCGCTAAATCCGGCTTGGCTTAATTTAAATTTTGTCTAAATGTATGCTGACATGTTTTCATTTATTCTGCTTTTTTTCTGGTAGCATACATACAGAAATAAAATAAAAATTTCACTCATTTAATACCTTCAGCTGGTGGCAAAATCCTCTTCCTTCTATGCCTCCTTTTGGGGACTGATTTAGCTTTCTTTTTTCCTCCCCTTCCCCTGCATAAACTTTGTGACTCTAACTTTTTAGCCGCTAACTTTGGACTATTTCATTAAAAGTGGAAATTCAAATAAGCACAGCCCCCTACCCAAAAAAGGTTACCTAATTAATTAAGCTGAAGATCGGCAAGCAGGTATAAGTCGCTTTTCCTGAAAAGGGTAAAAATATAGTCCACCTGTAGCACACCCAAGCGGCGAGTTCATTGCCCTTGTCGCTTAATAAAGAAATTTAATAAAATATCAAAAGTGAGTTTAAGTTTTATGAAACTTACTTTAGTCATTTATTTTTTTAATTAATTAATAACAACAAAAAATAAGTACACCCCTTTTTTTAAAATTAAATTGGTAAAGTAAAACTTTTAGCTAAACATTAATGGAAAATACTACAATTATGCAAATTTTCTTTATGATTTATTACTTATTTTAAATTTTTTACTTTCTTTTTGATTTTTAGAAGGTTTTGAGGGAAATCATTTTAATATTAAATTATTTTAAATTTGTTGCTAATAACTATTAGACTATTACACTGTTATACTATTACACTATTATACTGTTACACTATTGGACTATTTCTTAACATACTCGTATACTGGATTCATTATGAATCTTGCTTAGTTAATATTTATAATTATAATTGAAAAAAGTTATGTATAAAGTTCGATAATATGAAAGACCGCTGACAAAAGATATTCTCAAAAATTTAAAGAAAAAACACTGTTTTTACAAAATTTACCGAATATTATAGCAAAGAACATACTTATGATAGTATTTAATTGTCCAGAAAACTTTGTAAAATTGCCTTTACAAAAGAATTTACATAGAGTCTATAAACAGAATAATTCAATTTAGCTGGCAAACCATCAAACGAGTGAATTTTCTCGTCACAATTTGCAACCCTTTTTACTTTGTACGTCTTTGAGGCTGGATGAATATTTCAACATCCATGAAATTGGAAAATCTTGTTCAGGATATGATATAAATATGCACTTTTCCTATCAATAAGTCACCATACCGCAAAATTTGCGCAATAAAAAGGCACCCAAGCAATTGTATGCAATCGCATTGCTCTTTATACGGAGTAACATAACCCACCCTTCTTGTCTATCAAGTCTGTTTGAATATTTCATATATTGTTTCCGGATTGTTACGTTATCATCGTCTTTGCGCTAGCGCTTTACAAAAAAAACAGCATTATTACAATATCTTCTGAACTTCTTATTCTCCAAAGGTTCCATAGGTATGTTTACAAAAATACGAAAATTGTATAGAAAATAACCGCTGTTAGTCTAATCTACTTGTGGGTTTAGTGAGAAAAGAGAGTACAAACAAATAAGAAACAAAGCGATTCTAAGAAACTTTGTATTTTCAGTATTTTCCTGAAATCGTGTGTTCTGTTTGAATCAAAAGCTATAGATATACATTTACTATGTCTTTCGTTATCTTAGGGAAAAATATTGAGCAACTGGTGTACGAACCTTCGTCTCTCGCAACCGTATGTGACACCAAATATGTATGGGAAAATTCAGCCGGTTTGCGATTTTTGATGAAGGGAGGTAGGCACTCTGCTAGTAAAATGACAAGGATTAAGTGCCTTGTCAGTGTGAGTTCGTGGTACGGGCGGAAAGTGAAGAATTTAAGAAGTTTCCAAGAATTCCTGTAATTGGTACTATGCTTAGCTGCTTAACTCAAGCAGCTGTTGGATTCGTTTTCTTCCTTTCCATCGTCCTCCGTTTCTCCTTATAAGTCCTTAAGGAGCAGTGGGCGCATTGTTAGGGAGTTATTAAATTTTACTTCATTGTACCTTTGCGGCAGTTGAAATCCGACAACTTAAGACTGGCATATCGTACCCACCCCCTATTTGCAGATTAGAGACTATTCAGCAGAAATTCGCAGTCATTACGAATCACGACAATGAAAACCGGAGCACTTTACTTTCTTAGATCTTGTTCTCAGCTAATTTGCTTTCAGGCAAAACTTTTCCGTCTTTACTTTTGTTAATTTCGGAAGAAAAAAAATAAAATAAAATAAATAAAAAGAAGTAAGTAAAAGAAATTAATTAGCTGCGGTAGTTTCGCTAAAATAATATCTTCCTTTTTCGAACGCAAAAAGTTCCCAATGTATTTTTAATGTACACAACTGAGAAAATATTTTGAAAATTATTTCTTTATGCTTTTTACAGAGATTGTTTTTATTCACTTTTATTTTATTAATGGAAAAAAAACAAATATACTCCTACCAGAAAAAGTTAGCGGTTGGCTAACACCAGAAAAGAAGTGTTTAAATCCATAGATCTAACTTTAATACCTTTCGTTTTAAATAATTCATAAAAAAAGAGCCTCGTATCAAAAGCAACACTTTTATATAGATTTAGATTTCAATTGGATCAATCTAGTGGCCGTTACCTGTTTAATCCAATTCAGGTAGACCATAAATTTTGGTCCGGAAAAATCAGGAACAACATAAAATCGAATAAACAATTTGAAGGGAATCTATCGATTCAACTCCATTAAATTCTTCATGAAATGAAAAACGTCCGATAGTAGATAATCCCCGGACCGGACCGAGACCGAAAACACTCGTATTTTACTTTTTATATTTATATAAAATGTAGGCCAACATTTGTTTCGCTTTTTAACAGCCTGGAAAAAATTTTCTGACAAAATATAATAAAATCAAATTAGTTGTTGAATTAAGCGCAGGCACGAACATAGATGTTGTTTTTCCAGTAAATTGTTGCTTTTTATTGACGGAATCCACAAGGGACTCGGTGTCGGAAAACAGCGAACATACACAAATAGTTTGTCAGAGCACGTCCGTCGAGATAATGATTTCAGGCCTATGTTTTTTATTTTATTATTATTATTTTTTTTTAATTAGTATGATGTTTTAATTTAATTTCCTATTTGGGTAAACTGGATTACCTGCTAAAAGTTGCCCCTATTATCTCAGTAATGAATTCATTTATTATTAATTTCGAGTTGTTTCGCAGTTAAATTATAACCATACCCGAATGCTTGCCGCATTCTGAATTTTTTTTTATTTTTTACCATTTTCAGACTACTGTCCTTTTCAGGGTTTTTGTGAATAATTTCGGTAATTACCGGCACATCCATATTTTTTCATTTTAAATTTTTACCTTTTTTTCATACATAGGTCGGTGGTGGACCGTACGAATATTAATTGAATTACAGCTCTCCGGGTGGCGGAATGCACTCAAACTTATTCGGGATAAATTAATTAAACGATAAATTCAAACATTTGTAAGTTACCAGAGTTCCAAATTTATACTTGAAATTCAAGAATAACTACAACATTTTTCTGATCATGGGGCGATATTAAGAAATTATGGGTGATTATGGCCGTAACTATAGAATATAAAAATAAAGATATATAAAATATCAGGAACATATTATCGTATTTTTATAGATTTTCTATATACATATCTATTTTATATATTAGTTTAAAAAATTCATATGAATCAGTGAATTGCGAAAAATCATATAATTTTCTAAAAATGTGCATTCAAAATATTTTCCTTAAGGCACATATGAAAAATTTGCTACTCAATCCAAAACCAAAATATTTAAAAACTTACTCTTTTAAAATGAAACTATTAAAAAATTTTCTATTTACTAACACCGAAGAATATGTAAAACTGTTTTAAGGGTCAGTCAGGAGTCCGAAAAAAGCGATTTTTCAAGAATCTTTCCTAGATAAACATTTCCATTTATTAATGTAAAAATTTATATACGTATTTTGGTAATTTTAAACTTTATTTTGGTATTTTTTATTTGTGTGCAGCTATCCCCGGGATCCCCAAGATCTTTTCTAAAAAAAAAAAAGGTACCAGCTATATTAAGCTTCAGCTATATTAAGCATCGCCGCTATTTCCGATGTTGTTGAAAAAGGATCTTAGTCTATCAAGGTCTTGACAATATCGTCATCAACCAGAGATGGTAGCCCAGAGGGTGGCTTTTTATTCAAAATTCTTGAATTAAGCAAATCTTACAATAAGTCTCAAATAAGCAACATTTAATTATTAGTTGAGAATTAATTGACTAGAGTTCGTTTTTCTTATAGATTGCAAAAAGAGAAGTCTCTAAAATACCTACAATATAAATGGATACAATTCTCTGACTTTTATTGATACTTTTTTTAAAAGGTCTATCTATAAAACTGGTGCGATTGTAGATAACTTTCTTATCCATCTCATACTATTTCGATTTATTTTGTTAAATTATCTAAAAGCGTACAGCTTTATCTTTTCAAATTTAAAATCGATCAACTCATACTTAAATGTCTGCTTAAGAAATGGGGCCAGCTTAATAACTGGGTGAAAAATTCCCTGTCCCAGTACAGTCCCCTAAGATGAAGCTACGGAATTCAATCATCCCCAGTCCCGTAAAACATTTTCAATTACAAAACGAAAGGAAGACCCGCCTAAAATCACCCTGTGAAATGTTCATCGCTTTAGAGCGAACCAACCCCCAGCAATCAGTTTTCTGTTCTGGTCTCTAATGTTTGCTTTGAATGAAGACAAGGGCAACACAGAACAGCAGACTACCTCACACCAGGGGGGGAAAAAAAAAGAGGCGGAAAAATTATCCCTCATTAACCCTTCATTTTGAGGCAATTAGCAGTTTTCGTTTTTGTCTTTTGGGTGAAGGCCAGCCCCATTCTGCCAAAAATTGTCCTCGTTCTCTGTCGGCCTCTGGACCCAGGGCTCAATTTTTGTTTGGTTGATGTTTGTTTGGCGACTTCTAAACGCTTTCCGTTCATCTACTGTAACGACCTTTTGATAAGGGACACCCTATAATTAGGCGAAGCCTAAGGCAATTCGTAAAGATTAGCTCATTTATTGTCATACTTTGGTTTTCCCGTCACATCCACGTAACCACGGGATTACGGCAGCTTTGGGGAGACTTTGCCTTTCCGAATATCCTCTGCCATTGCTCTTGGGGATGAAAAGATAATTGGAGGGACCTCCGAGCACAAACGATGATTTCGATGGTCGGACCCATTGTTCGGCTTCATTCTTTATACTGTTTGTGTTTACTCGGGCGGATGTTGCAGAATTGCCAATCAATCAATTAATTCCCGATTGTCCCTCGATTGAATGTGGCAATCGAACGGGAACATCAGCGAATTTTTCCCCAAGGTCCTCTTTATTGAGGACTCATCTGTATAACAAAACATTTGAAAGGAGTAAAAATAAAAAGATAAAAGGAAAAACGGTCAAATTCCGATTTGAAACTCATCTACATTGAATAATTCAACAAAACCTCAGTGCATTTTTATTAAGACAATGGCGCTACCTGTTGATATAAAAAACAAATGTTTGTATAGAAACTGCAATACTGAATTTCTTGGATTAAATTTTTATTTTGTCGTTATACTAGAACCATGTTATTTTATAATACGGCATATTTTAAACGAAAAAGTATAGCACATGTGTAGTATTTATTTTCACTAGAATATCAGAATGTGTTTTTCAATATTTGTAAATTTAATAGGTCCTATACCATTAAATCGCATTATTTCCCGAATAAAAATTTTAATTTTCTCTTAAATCCACAGTTCCCACTAAAAACTAAAAAGAGAGGAGCTTAGGACACGAATTAACGCTAAAGAGATGTTTTTTTTTAATAAGCCATATTTTCATCCAGGACTGTGAATATCTTTAGTAGAGTTCAGGCACTTATTGCTTTATATAGCTCCTCAATGTTCCTATTTAAAAATTGAATATTATTTCTAATTTGATCCTAAAAGTTCTAGCTTTGGATTTCCAGGTTCACATTTTAATTCGAAATAAATTTTAAGGTCTGTCGGTCACACAAAAGAGATATATCGCTGCGACTTTGCCAATGCTTTTCATATACCGAAAAGAAAACATCTACTCTAAAACAAATAGAAAACAATCGACTTTCCAACTTGCTTCCAATAGCTTTGATAAAGTCAAAATTCTTTTTACGGATTCTAGTTGTCTTTTCATACGACATATTGGCAAAATAGAGGCAGAAATTCTCGTTCAAGGGCAACTATCATACACAACACTGATTCCATATTTCGCGAATCTAAAGGGTCAAATTAGAATAAACTTGAATGATCTAAATTTTCGAAATTAGAGTTTAATATTTAAGCGGACTAAAATACCAAAGGCATCATAATATTTGGGCTTTTATTTTTCCTATTTACATATGTTAGGTGAAATTTTTCTGTGCAATAACTTTCTGTAAAATAGTTGACTGTATTATTTGGAAATTATGCAGATCAATTTGTTACTAATAGTTTGGGTTTATTATTCTTCAACTTTCATTGTATAAAGAGCATGTATATGAAATCATTTATAACGAATTCTCAAGACATAGACACTGAGTTAATTAAGAAAATTTGTAAGATCAATGCTAATGTTTCTGCAAAACATGCTCAATAGAGCAACCTTATTAGAATATTGAGAAAAGACTTGTTGCACTCAACAAGTGAAAAATTCCTCCAGCTCGCGGTATACACCCTGTACCACGATAGGTAAATCATAGGTCCCGGGAATCAGTTCGTGCTCCTATTTCCGGGCAAATAGAAAAACTTTTCTGTCAACTCACTTCCCTGGTACCGTCGTCTCAAACAAAAATCCTCGTCTTTTCGCCACCCATACAGAAGATCGGATGGGGGAGGATGGCTATTAGAGAGGTATCTTCAGGAAGAATGAAATCATAGTGGCTTCGCAAAAGGGGAACTCCTCAGGATAGGTTTTGTGGGACAAAAACAATAATAAAGGGCTCGCGAACGGGATGGGTGGACGTCGGTTGGGCAAAACCGGAAGACGATGATAAATTGAAACAACGAAAAATGATGTCGACAAATTGTGCCTTCATTTTTTGTTTTTTTTTTTTGTTTTGCCGCCGTTCGTACCGCTGCCGGGTCTTCGATTCACTTTTGTCACCCGCCCGTCTTCTGTTTTTCCTCCTCATTCCAGGATTACAACAAGTGGAAGTTTTTGTCAGGCTCTGGATGTGTATATTTGTCAGCTTTATTCGCTTTGAGGAAGGGTCTTACTCCCGACAACATTTTTCGTTCGACGAGAGCGCTTAGGGGCTTTCGAAAAGGAAAATCCGATTTCAATTTTACCAAAACAGATTTTCTTCAATTTCCAGCAAAAAAAAATTTAATAATGGGGACAAAGTTTTAATTCAGATGAAAAATTAAAGTATGAACAAAGACCACACTACCGTAAATGTTCCATTGACGATATTTTTAAAAATGAAAATATTCACGTAGTCTGGAACATTTACAAGAAGGAATATTTCCAGTGACTTTAACAATTACCAGTTTTAATATTTTCTGTTAATTTATGAATTTCGAACATTTCATTTAACTTGATGAAAACGTAAAAAACACTTCAAGGATAATGATGGTAAAATTTCTTCTAACTTGTAGAATTTGATTGTTCTTTAAGCCAATTTTAGGGCGCTGTTATGTGAGAATTAACCCGAAGAAAGGTACGACTTTAACAAGGGGGCAAGGTTTAAACCTGCATTATTCGAATTAGCGCTTCAATGCTCTCTAATAGACCTGGACGATAATCGACTAAAATCTTAATTGATTCAAAATTTAATCTTTAGTGCAACTAATTTCTTAATCAATTACAATTGTAATCGATTAAAATTTTATTCAGTCTGCGCAGTTGAATATCAAATCGATTAGAATTTTTTTGAACAAAACAATCACTAGATTAATCGATTACAATTACAATCGATTGAATTTTTAGTTAAGTTTTACGATTGATAACGGAATCGATTACAAAAATAATTGCCAAACAATATCCTGGTTAATCGAGCGAAATTTTACTCAATTGTATTTTTAATTGATCTTTGCTATTTATAATGCAATCAATTATATATTAAATTGATTGAAAAATTCAACTGGAATTCTTATAGTGTGAAAATGAATTTATTTAAACCAAATATGCTCCATTACAATAAAAATATAAAGTTCTTAGTGTGGTGAGCTTTCACTATTTAAAGTTTTACAAATTTGGTAAAAAACTGTTTCAAACTTTACTTATATTTATTTCTAAATTATATCGCACAAATTAAGCTATGACGAGTATACTCCTCAATCACAAAGTATGTTTACCTACTATGGAATATTAACTGCAAATTCATACTTTTCACCCATGTCGAGTATAGTCGTCATAATTCAAAGTTTTGCACTTTTTTCCATGACGAATATACTCGTCAAAAACACCTAACTGGTTGATACATTAGTTATTTAGTGCTTAAAAAAATATCTCAATTTCTTCAAAGTAGAATTTATGAAACACATTTTAAGGTGATTTATCGTACACTCAAAAATCATAGGTCATAACTTATAGCGGATGCAGCTAACTATATAGCTAGTAATAATTTCTACAGTTAATTAAATCGATTCAGTAATTTTAATGAGTAATTGTGGGCGAATTCGATGGCTAAATAGGAGTACAATAATAAAAGTAATTAAAAATTATAATTACATTTTGGAAAATGTTCGGAAATGGAAAACTTTTATGGTAGAAAATTCATCATTAATGAGCTCTCATTTCTGAATACGACGATGGAGGCTCTCAAGGATGTTCATTCAAAGAAAACTCATATAGATGTAGTGTGTTATAGGTAATTTCCTCGCGAAATTATATCCGAAGCGGAAATCCGTTTACATTTCACCGAATTTCAGAGTGGAACATAAAAAGTAGGTACTTCCGGAAGACGCACTCTTCATACTTTTCTTCCAACTAGATTGGCACTTTTATTAGGAAAAATCCTTCGTAAGTGACTTCTGTGAGTGGAATCTAGCTCGCATCGTTTCGACAGAAACGTTGTGGGTAGTATGGGAGATGATAGAGGCGTCCTTCCCCCTAAAATACACTCATGTCCTTTATAACATCGTTTGAAAACAGTCAGAGAAAAACGCTTGAATAACCGGCATTAAGAGGGCAATTCATTTTCCCGAGGGCACTTGCGGTTTAGTTTCTTTTAGGAAACTATATGATAATGGGCTATTGATCCTGGACTCGAGGGGATTGCCAAAATAGTGGGATATCTCAGCCTAAATGTGATGTCCGGGATTTACTGAAGTGGTTTTTGCGTAAGGTAAATATTTTGTGAGGGCGAGGGTGGAATGGCAAATTTGTCAATTTCTCGAAAAGAGAAATCTCTGCTGTTTTCGTATTTGGGCAAGATCCGAGCAATTCAATAAAACCACAGAAAACAGTGGACAGCTCCCCGGGTAAAGGGGAAAGAAAGCAGCACACGCTGTAGATTCCGAAATCCAAATAGGAATCATTTCAGGAAAAATTGCAAAATCAAAGGGATTGCAAAGTGTTTTCCAAGTTATTTCTGGATAAGTGCACACACACACACAGTCTGGGGAAAAGATATACTAAGCATGCTTTCACCATTCGTATATAGTCCCTGCCCGAGTCTCGGACTAAAATCGGGTTTTTGTTTTTTTCTTTTTTCTGGGCTAAAAGGCGCATTTGCATAGTCGCATAAGAACCGAGACCCTCTCTTACCCCCTCTGTTTTTTTTTTTTTAAGTATTTCAATCGAAAAATGGCACGAAAGTTATCCGTGGTGCAAGAAAATCGGTTGCATTTTTATCATCACACATCCAAACGTTACCATTCCCTGGAATCCTGCTGCGGGACGAAAATAAGATTTTTCCCGTGTGTTTCTGTACAAACTACACGATTTCACTCTTACGCTAAAGTGAACTGAACAGGTGAACAGCAGAAGGAAATTAGAAAAAAAAAATATATATATATAAAATAAAAATAGGAAATAAAATAAGAATAGGTAAAAAAATAAGAAAATCCGCTGACATTGCGGAACAGCAAAAAGGTGCGAAGAAAATTGCTTTTAAAAAATGGAGAAAATTTTTCCTGTGTACAAATCTGGCTGGGAAGTTTGTGATATGGTTAGATGGGATTTGTTTGCGGCATTCGATGCACTCGCTCCAGGGGGAAATATGAACACGAACAGTGTGCAGCATACCGAACACAATTTCCATTCGGTCGATTATTGACGTTGATACACTTTACAACTATTGTGATCCTGTCGATTTTCGGGATTTCGTGTACAAATAACTCCAGTAAAATGGGTTGAGACCCAGTTTTTTTTGTAAGGAAATATGATAGGATTATAGCTGAAAGTAAAATAACTTTTCTTTTGCAGCCCTAAGTAAGTTAACTAAAGAGTAAGACTATAAGATTTACACTATAGGAAAATCTTGAATATTTTATTATTAGAACTACATTTACACATACAGACATCGCTAAATTATTATCACCTATAGAAAGTTTTAGGAAAATTTATTGATAACTTAACCTTATGATTCCAAAAAAAAGTCTTGTTATAAATAAATTTATTAATATTTTGCGAACATTTTTCTAGGATTGTATCCTACTTGGCATTCCAGTGATAGTGCTTTTAAGTACCAAATTGGTATAATTTTCCCAAACTTACTCTTCATGTCTTCAACCGATTCTGTTTTGATCCATGGAGACTTTTCTGCTACTTTCTGCTTACAAAAAGTCTAGATATTTTCGATAGGGCTCATATCTGTGCTATTCGCTAGCCAGTCAAGGTTTTGGATGTTGTTAGTCCATAAAAACTTCGTAACTCTCTTTGCTGTATGACAAGAGGCTTTATCTGCATGAAAACTCCATCTCCATTTAATTTTGCATGAATCATTGGGATCGCATCTGTGTCTGAAGGACTGTTAAATACTTCTCCACAGTCATTAGAGTGGGAAGAGTCCTTTGGAAAGTATTGCTAATCAAATTATGACCCTTACTGACTATTTGAGTTTCTGTTGGTACACATGAAAGTAAATGCTCTTCTCCTTTAGATCTGCAAACAGTCCTCGAGATTGGTAGTGTCAAACTCACCATAGTCTCATAACTGAATAGAACCTGTTCAAAAAATAGAAATAATTTACGAGTAAGTCAAGTGAAAATTTATAATGTATTTTAAGAATAATATAAAAAAGAGCGTTTATTTTAACTTTACCTTTTCCCAATCATCTGCAGCCCATATCAAATGTTCATTCGTTACCTCTGCTTCTTGAGTGATCATCTTGCACATAGCCCAGATTGAAAAGCTCAACGTCTCACTGTCCGCTCCGATATTTCCGCTTTAGTCATATAAAATTTTATAAAATTTCAAAATTTGTTATTACGTTCACTATTCGAAGTAACAAACAAAATTAAATACCACCGGCTAGGTATTCATTCTTAAATACTGCAGAGTAACCATAAAATTAAAGCAATTTATAAATGAAACTAATTAGGAACACAATATTTCGAATTACTAAAAGGCCATTCAGGTAATAATTGCTCTAGGAAAGGTATATTTCCAAGAATATTACAATTTTATTTCAGTACTTCTTCGTAATTGAGGTATCCTTTGTAAATATCATGCCAATTTAGAAAAAGGATACCCCAGTAGTTTAATAAACTACATTAATAATTTTGTGATAATAATTTGGCCACTTCTGTATTAACCTTAGGACACCCTACTTGCTGTACGCAACGAGAACACATCTGTGGGGTTGCACAATCCCCAATTCGATCGAACATTAGGACCGCAATTCTAATCGTTTCGATATTGTTTGTTTTTTTTTTAATTATAAGTAAACCCTAGAAATGATAAAATACTTTTAAAAAAAAACAGAAAAATGCAATTCATCTTTAAAAACCCCAATTAATTGCCCCAAAATAATTTTTCCAAGCAATTTATTGCTTGTCATTTGCATAAATTTTCTTATTTTGGCTGTTAATTTTTAAAAACGATAATGCAAAAATGGTGGAAAATCGTCTCTCGATTTAATACTAGGCTTACGCAAACCAAGTTTTTAATTCATGTGCACAGAATAACGTAATGCAAACGATTAATTTTGTTTAAATCTTCTATCTTCTACACTCTTCTCACTCCTAATGCGATTAGTAAAAAGCCTCTTGTTTTAAAATTTTCGAAGGTGCAGCATCGCAAGAATTACCGGAGGTTTGGGAAACACCATAGTGGATTCCTAGGGTTAATAACCAATTTTAAATAGCTTTGTCGATTTGAAATTCGGTATGTTTGTATTTTTCGAATAAGGTACTATGCAAGTTATTTCAAGTAGGACCTCCTTTTATTAAATTCAACAAAATTTCATATGTTTATAATAACTTTACTAAGTTTGAATATAAGGTACTCATATTACTATAGCTATCCCGATAAATTTTCGATATTACAAGAAAATTAAGTGGCGAAATTTTTACTTAACGAATTTATCACCAATAAATTAGGCGTTATAAAACTTAAGTATGATTCCACCAAGGGATTTTTGTTGGTGGCATTCAAGTTTACAACTTAGAAATTAATTTTATTACAAGTAGAAAACATTATTTGAGTTAATGGACTGAATTGGCCTACCAATTCGAATTCTATATCCAAAGTATGTTTATGTTGCAGTATCATTTAACTGATTGAGAAAAATCAAAAAATGCAGGTTGTTTCATGTTATCCGAGTATACAGGGGTTTTTAAGATTCCAAGTTCAAAGGATAAGGTTTATCGTTTGGTATACCGCCCTTAAACAAGGCATTCGCATTTGCATTTACCTGTTATTTGTGTGCACGGCAATTTGCCCCATTAGCACAGTGTTGAACATGCTTTCAACATTATCAGTTTTAGCCATTAAAAAAAAAAAAAAGTACAGGCCCTTTCTCCTGTCGGTGAAGGTGATCCATACTTTCCACTTATTGAAAATGAAAGCGGGCGTAAACACTGCGGTGCTATGGGGGGCGCCTGTAATAAGATGTACGTGACATTTGAAAACTGCCAACAAATGAGATCATAAAATTTTGCTGTACTGTCGGGTATTATCGCAGCGAGCAGCGGCAAACTTTCTCAGTAAAAAATATTGTGCCATCACAAGTTTATATATTGAGTTCGTTCGTAACTTTGTTCGTGCACGGGGCCCCCGAAATGGATGAGGCAATTTCGGGCTGAGGGCGAGGTGCTTTATTACTACCACACAACTCGTCTCTTGCCACCCACCCTTCGGGGGAGCAGCTGAACCATCCCTTATCGTCGCGCGGGGGCAAACTCTGAGTCTATTTAGAGGCAGCTTCGTTTATGCACTTGAGGCTCCAAATCCGGCCTTGGGTGCTAAGAGCAGCATATGCAGGCTGCCTCCCTCACCCACTACCTACCCACTACCTACCACCTTCTTTTAGGTATTAACCACCCATCCCCATATGTATGTATGTATGCTTGTGGCATCCGGTTCGGCGCCTTCTGAGGAGTAAATTTTTCAAAGTAATTTGACATGGTCTCAGGAAGCAGCTTTCCAGCAATTTATCTCGCAGTGCACTTCTGATTGATTGATATCCAAACTCAAGGGATTTTTTGTAACTTTAAGCAACGGTGGTTGGGTGCTTTGTCAAGCGGAGGGCTCAGGAAGCGGAGCATTTGATGCAATTTAATATTATCAGATTTCATCAAAATACGTTTTTGCAGAAAAAATTGTGACACAGTAAGGAAAGTATCATCAGTAGTCCTCTTACCTGAGTCGCTTTTCTTATTCATATCTTTTGCAAGAATATCAGAATAGTTAAAAATAAAGCTTAATAAAATTAAGGAGGGATATTGAAGGTATCAATTCCTGACTAGCTTTTAATCAGCTATAATTGCATAATGCATAGTAAATTTCCCGTTACGGAAATTCAATAAACTTAAAATACCACATAAAATATTTGTATAGGTGATGTTTTCTATGCTTTCACAAACTTGTGAATTTTACATTTTTAACATTAATAGCATCAGGCCAGCACTCAGAGTAAAATTGCATTGTAAAACCAATATAAATTAAAACATTCAAAGTCTTACAGTGCTAAATGTTAATTTATAAGATTTACATTTTAAATTAGCATTACGACATCTTCAACTGAAAACTTTAATTTAATTTTACAAGTTTCATTATACAATTAACATGGGTATAGTATTTAGATCTATGATTTTACAATTTTCTATGTACTTTTACAATATCAATTATAAAATCATAGAGTGGAATGCAAAAATTTATATCGAGTTAAAACGAAGGTCTCTAGCAGGGACTTTGAATTAGACTGATGTCAATTAGCAATTTTGATAGCTTGAAAATCAATTTATGCTAGTCAGTGACTTACATTTTAACATGCATCTTTTAAAATTAAATTCTGATATCACAAATATCGAGGTTTACTTGAAAATTAAAATTACGATGCAACATAGATCATATACTATCAATTGGAGGATCAATTGAACAAATGATTTTTGGTAATTTGTATCATATAAAATTATACACTACAGGCTGTTTATTCGGGGTTATTCTGTAAATACACAGTACGCATTACAAAACTGTGATATTTATTAGCCTTTATATATAGGTAAATATTTCTTTTACCTGCTGGAATTAGATTTATAAAGATGTCTTTATATAATTAACATTAAAGTTATTACTTTTTATTTTATATAGCTTTCCATTCAACCCTTGTACTACGAAAGGCGTATATGAACGCTCTAAAAATTCCATCAATATATACAAAAGTTATAAAAACACGCCACCTGTATTTTTATACTATAATACCGATCCTATTTCACCAATTGATACAATATGGAATTTATTGTCCTATGAAATATAAAGACTAAAATATCGGCAATTAAGGAAGGAAGGATTATTAAATCCTACGAATAGTATTAAGTCATCGGGTACTGTTTTGGTCAGTAATCACTGATCTGTACGGCGCATATTGACTGCCGTCACTGTTAATGGATTACTTATCCATTTACCATTTATTTTATTATTATGCTATGTTTAAAAAGTTTATGATTTTTTATAGTACTAATAAACGGGTGAAAATTAAAAGATCCTTTAAAATTTACCCCATACCAAAAATAGATATTTTTATATTACCGAAAAGATTGCCTTATCTTCTTTTTTTCACATTTACATCATCCCTGAAATTTTTAACAAAGCTTTTATTTTGGTGAGAATCCAAAATAAGTGTTCAGAGTATAGGAAAATGCTGTGCACTTTAGAAAGCTTCGTATAACAGTATAACATTTTCTTGGAAAATTGTCATAATTGTTTTTTTTTCGGAATCAAACTTTAAAAGTTGAATAAACCTACCTGAAAAGTTCAAAAAGCTCTTGGTGTGAGCCCTAAAGCAGGATTGTTAAGAATAGATTAGAACCCGACTTTTACTGGTTGACCTATACATGTAGCACCTACCCTTAAGAAATTTTGAAAAGTTTTACTTATAGGGTAGTTTTCTCAACTAACCAACAAATATTTATAGTCCTTATTTCAACAAAATTATAAATCCTTCTATAAAAATATTTTTTTATACCATTCTCGCTTTACTTTCGGAAATATATTCTGATAGAAGGAATGGGGTAAATATTTTTATTAATAAAGACATATGTCGTAATTATTGATACTAAACATACCCACGATATATGTAAGGTCTTTAAAGGAAAGTTATAATTGTTCCTACTGAATACAAGAAATATTGAATAGTTAAACAAACGCAAGAAAAGGATAGGATTGATATAGAAGGCTCCTGATAAAGAAAGTAATATGAGAGAATACAGCTCACAGACATCATTTGACTGGCGATGGTATGTTTAGTGTTAGCAAAAATTTGAATTTCTTACTAAAATGAAATATGGGAAATTTTCAGTCACTACAAATTAATAAAGCACTATGGTGAAAATTATTTTCTTTTAAATAAAATCTCAACGTTAGTAATAAAATGAAAGGAAGCAGTAGTTTTAAAATGTATTGCAAAATCACCCTCACAATATTTGTAAAATTTACAAGAAACTATAAAAGTAAGAAACCGAGAAGATATGGTGCACCACTGAAATGATATAAAATACCATGAGTGCTTCAATGATAACAAGATAATTTCATATATTGACTGGAAATGTACACTAGCTAAAGTATGAAGAAAGATGAAAGTCTTAAAATCTTACAATAAATTTTACCTGCTAACAAGCTGCATTCAGTTCGGACCGCACAATACTAAGTGACTTCAATCATCCGGAACCGCCTCATGCCCGGATACATTTATTATTTTCCCAGACGTGAATGTTCGCATTCAAAAAGAATGAAAGAATCGAAATAGTGAAGGAATATACCAGTTCCAGGCACCCAAGGGGGAAAACTACGGAGTCATTATGAAGCTTTTATCCGATATCCTTCGTATCCCAGGTCCATATCCTTCTGAACTATTCTTTTCGACCGGAACTGATACCGGCGACAAAAGTCTGCCTATTATTAAACAGCTTCAATTATAAGTTGCTGTAACATTTCCTTACCACAAGTTACCTCGACATCTTGCCCTATTTGCCCTTCCCCCAACTAAGTCAGCAATATAAAGATTTTCTTATTTCCTTTTTAATTGTTTCCTCTTTTGATGGATTGTTCTTTTCTTTTCTTAAGTTTATATACCATAAAACTTGGAGTTCCTCCCTCTATCCGACCTACAAAGGTATAGTACCATTTTTTCCAATAATTAGTGCTCCGTTTTTATACTTGAAAGCTGTACTAAGGCTCTCAAAAGGCTGTAAGCTTTACAGAACCATTGAGATAAAGGTGTGAGGTAAAAACAGAATTCTTGAAACAATTCAGCACCACTAGCCAAGAACAATTCGAACAGTTTAAAGGCGCTAATTTTCAACATTTTCATCAATCAGCCATTGTACTGAAGGTAGTGTCCTTCATCAATAATTTTTTCATTGTCGGTTCAGAGAAAAACCGTCTTGGACTAATATGCCACCAAAAAAATGGAGCAAAATACAATAAAAGGGTGAAAATGAATGAATTTTTCCTTACTTATTGTACTTTTACTTTAACTCTTTATTTCGCGAAGTAGTTTTTCAGCTGGTAATGATATCTATTTTGTTTTGAAGGAAATGCTGCAATTTTACCCTTAAGGAGATTTTACATGTACCCTAGGTGCCTAGGTACAAACTGGTGGCTTGTAATTTTCCAACATTTTTTACTTTTAATTAGCTCCTTGGAACTAGAACTGAGGCAGAGACCAGAAGGAATTTTACAGAGAAATTCCCTAAATGCTGGAATTAATTTTTCATAAACGTACCTGCTCGGTGCAACTTATTTTTAAAGTTAGAAAATTACATGCACTTTAAAAACTTAAAAAAAGTGTAAAACTATGCTTAAATTAAAAACAATTTTACATTTTTTTTTGTTCTATGAAAAAATTTATCATGGTCTGAAAAGTAGTAGGTCGGCAAAATAGTGTAAAAATGCATTATTTAAAAAAAAAATAAATAAAATTTAATAGATATATAAAATTACGTGAAACTAATGTAACATCATTTTTGAAAAACAAATCTGAAATTCATGTTGAGCAAGTAGCGTTCACTCAAGTTTTTGATCGAATACATTGACAATTTACTTTTTTCTATTATTCTACTATTAAACGTGCATAATTTGACATGAGGCAAACAATGTTTTCAAAATATTAAATACTCTCTGCAGTGCTATAAATTTTATTACAAATAAAATAAATAAATAATGAGTAAAATCGTATGAATGTCGTCCCAGAAATGTGAACAGTGACCGTATAAGATAAGCCATAAAGACCAAATAGACATATGTAGTGTAAAAATATTGTATTAATTAGGATTTGGGATACAAACTGTTATTAAACATGCATACGTGTTGCATATTGGACTTATGTTATATAAAACTCTATTGAAAAAATTTAAATATTAACAAAATTATTAATTTTGATTTTGTTTTCCATAATAGTGTATATTGAAAGAAAAATGTAATTTAGCATGCTATTTACTTCTATTCCAAGGTTATTATGCGATTATTGCTACATGCAAATAAGTCTAAGTCTACTTTGTTTTGGACATACTACAGAAAGATACTCTGTAATTAGTCTTAACATTTCAACTTTTTAATATCAGATAATAAGCAAATATAGATAAAATAGTGCTTTGAAATTTTAAACGATATTTGTGGAAATTTAGTATAAAAACAAATCTTTTTTGAATATTTTAAAATTTAAATTGGCGGATCCACATTAAGAACAGACATTTTTTAAAGTAACTACAGCACTTTCGTGGGTACCCCAATATAGAAATTGGAAAATATTTTTTTCTGAAATTGTAAAGATTACAAATTACAATTTTCCTGAGAATTATTATAATTCATATTAAATCCGAAGAGATTATTCCTTTTACTAGAATTTTAACAAACGTTATCCTTTGGGACTTATTCGCAATGGTAGTTGTCGGATTAAATTAATTTGTACATTCTCTGCCTGTAAATCATGGTTAGGACATTGAAGAGGTAGGGTTATTGTTCAAATAATAACCACGATGGCATATACGATATCTCTGAAACTAAACCATTCAACTTCCATGGTCTGTTAAAAGTCTCCTCGAATAATCATACCTTAAATATTCATTTATAAGCATCAATCCTTTCAAATTACAAAGGATGGAAGAATCACAGTAAAACGACCACTCCAATAATCAGATTTTCAATTCATTGAGGATTGTTCTGAGCAGCCGGCACAAGCTTTCAATTATAGGATCTGCTGGCGGCTCTATCCCTAAGGACCTTTTTTTTTATATTCACAATAGTCCCGATGGGGTGAATTTGGGAACAACTTGAGAAACTTTCCTCTAACAAGGAAGGGGGGAAAGTATGTAGCAATTTTCGCAGGAGAAGACCGAGAAGAAGTTCTAAATGTAAAACTTTTCCCGGATAAATAAATAAACAAAAAAGGCATTTAATTCTATTTTCGATTTTAGACAAAAAGGAGGTATCTCTCCTACCACTGAACCCCCTTAAAAAATCGGGTACAACAATTCGTCAAGATTCAATTTTGAACTTGTGCGCGAACTTTGGCTTCCACATTTCTCGGAAATCAGTTCCTCCAGGATGCGGTCTCACACATTTCCGGTATAGTAACTGAAATAAATCCTGTAAAATTCTGGGAAAGGATGAAACCCCTCAACCCCTATATTCATGGCAAATAGCAGGTGCTCGGAATATGCGATGACGAGCGGCGGCTGTTCCGCAAATATGACCCGGAGGCGTATCCTGGAATGTGCAAGATGACTACAATGCCGCTCCTGTCGAGTCAAATCGACGATTCAGCAACAAAGGAATTTCTGATCTATCTACAGAACGCCGGTTCGTTAGATTGCTACATTCACTTGGACATTCCAAGGCCGTTATGCCCGAGGACAAGATTAAAAGTGAAAATCGAGAAAGAAAAGCGATCTAGAGTTGGTAAAAATTTTAAATTCGATTCAATTTTAGCGGCAGGATAAAGCAAAGCTGAAAAACGTCGTCACCCTGAACATTGGGCAGTAGGTGTTTTTGGATGCTTTTGTTACTTTAATTCTTTCCCGCGAAATTCCCTTGTTACCTGGCACAGAACAGTCCTTAATATCGCAACGGTGGCGACAGAACATTTTCCAGTCTATAAATCAAAGGACTTCTCTGTGGCGCGTTCACTTTAATTGCCGCTTACGCAGTGCTAGACCCAACGACCACGAGCTACTTGTCCGAATCGACCTTCCTGGGGCCGTACCCATTAATCGATAAATAATCAACTCACGGAATATATCCCCCCACCCACCCCTAGGCAGTTATTCATTCAAACTCTGCTGCCCCCATTAGCGGTGGATTATACCTGGTCGAAGGGCTTTTCTCCCGCCATACTACGTCTGCCTCGACTGCCTCGACTGCCCCGGGGCTTATGTTTTTCATATCGTGCGGAACAAAATCGAATGTTCCTCGCCCAATTTCACTTTACATTATAGAGGCACACTGTGTCTAGTATTTTTCGGCTCTTCTGGAATAAATCCAGAGGGATCTAGTCCCTAAATCCATGGATGCATTCCAGTCACTGTGTAGATATACGGAGTAGATGATAGGCTGATTGAGTTTTACTAGAAACATTATTACATTATTAGAAAAGGTTTTTGGAGAGATTGTTTATGGTATTTGTGGCATAATGAATTTTTATAAAAATAGATGGTATTGCGCAACTACACATTACTTTTGTATGAATATATTTCATATTTTACTTCTAGATAGAAATGAATTCAAAATAAAAAGGAAACAATTTAAAATAATTAATACCAAGAATAAGGCTTACAATTGCTAATTAATGGTATTATACTGTCTGAGCTGGTATTGTATTTTTCTAGGAAATAATTAGCAATTCTGAATTATTGTGGTTGCGATTTAAACCCAGCCAAGTGTGTAAATTTGTAATAGAATTTTCTTATATCTTAAAAACATTATTTTCCCAGAAATTGAGATAAATTTCACTTCTTCGAAACGATTTTACCATTTACATGAATTCAATCCAATTTGATTGATAATAAGCAGAAATTATTTATATTTTTTTGTTGTAACACACAATTCCCTGATAACTTTTAATATATTTACCTTGAGTTTATATTAATTAACAGATTACGCAGTAAAATTCAATTAATGTAAAATACCAAGGTTTTAAAAGGCTCTGTTTATTTAGATCCGATATAATTTTATAATTGACGCTTTTTAAAAAATACTGATTTTAATTGTTTTACTTTTTAAAATCATAAATGTTTTAGTGTACAATTCGAAATTGAGTAAGCATTGTAATTAATTAATTACCAAATAAATAGTACATGCAAATTAATAAAAATATTTTCTTTTACAATTGCTTCTGACACTCGATTTCCGGACATTTTTCGTATCGGCTCATGTTATCGACTGGAACTTCTTAAATTCTTCAAACATTTCAGTTCCGTGGAAATCTCGAAATATCATTCGAAATGAAAGTGAAGATTTGGAAAATACTCGTATCTTAATAAATAGATGGGTGTATTAAGCGATTGTATTTTCTAAACACACCCAAATATTCAATTTGTTATATGGGGGTCCTGCAACATCTAGTAGTAGTTTTCATATTAAAAATTTATAATAATGTTTCAAAACCTACCAACGGAGCAATCATTTCGAGTTTTAAAATTGTAAATAGAAAAATTCGTTAATTATTACTTTTTAATATCATAGACCTATGCAATAAATCGTGATACATCTAAATTCCTTGGTAAACCCAAATTGTAATTTTAATAAGACATTTTGTGAAGGGTCATTAATTTCGATATATAATAAATTACGAAACCTGTCTATGTCTATGTTTCGCCCCAAAAATAGTAAATAAATTTGTCGGTTATAATTTTTTAGTACATCATTAGCCAGGTCTCTTTCCGGCACTTTCGGTTAGAAATTAATTTCCGTGTAACCGTCATGATGAAGAGTTAAAGGCCAATAGAATTCAATTATTTCCCAGGCCCTTCCACAAAACTAATCCTTCTTAATGTGCCGCAAAGGCGATGAGTTTGGGTCCCCTTTTTGGACCCCTGATCACCCTATCTGTCTCCCACCCCCCAAATAATTACTGTTTGGGCTCGAATGGCCCGACAATAGTCTAACCGCACTAAATTAAGTCATAAAAATGGAAATCTTCCAGGTCACGTAATTGAGGAGTTAGTGTCCATTATTTTTCCGGCTTATTCAATTTACCCTCCTGCCTTGGGATACTTTATGGTTTTCCTGGTCAAAAAAAAGTAATAAAATAAAAACAGAAAAGAAATGTACCATGCCATAGCCCCAAGGAGTACCATCACTGTAGTTAATTATTTCCAGATTGAGTTGTAAACACGAGCTGCAAATGGGCACGGACACCCTTCCATTTTTTTCCCCAACCCCGAATTTTAGTCCCTATTTTCCTTGTTTTTTCCCACATTGTTTTTATTCAGTTTTTTTTTCACAGCTCACGGCTGGGCTAGAACGTCGTTTTTTTTTTTTTTTTAGCATAATCATCTGTCCAACAATCGTGCCCAACGCTAAATTTGCCAGAGATTACTTTTACTTCCTCGAAAAGGGCCCCCAAGGGTAGATGTCGTTCTCCCCGAGCTTCTATTAAAATTTCCCTTCGGATGTTAATTTGAGCTTTGAACTTCGTCCAGGACTTTGTTAACCTCTTTCGCTAGAAAACACCCTGCACCGTAATTGGTTCATTTAGGGACTTTTCAGCCTACATAGTGAATAATGGATTTCATCACTTCGCGCACTTCAATGGCGTAGTGCGCCACAATTATATGGAGGGGGAGGGGGGGGGGGGGGGGGTGTTGTTGTAGGCTGCTGTTGAAGCTCAAGTGGGTAGCCCCAGACGTGTCGCTGTGCCTTGCCACGGCAGCTAGGGCATCCTTTTGACAC
Source organism: Philonicus albiceps (assembly GCA_963969385.1). Lineage (NCBI taxonomy): Eukaryota > Metazoa > Arthropoda > Insecta > Diptera > Asilidae > Philonicus > Philonicus albiceps. Next base: position 2,111,303 of record OZ017772.1, on the reverse strand, counting down.
ATTTCTTTTCCCGGTGAAGAGATGCTCACGTTTTCCTCACCTTTTTATATTCTGTTTATATATATATATTTTTTTAACCCTGGTGAAAAAGCTGAATAGTAATTGGTTTAGCGGTGAATAACACCGTGACATTGACTCTAATTATTTCAGTAGTATACCTAGAGCTAAATAAGTGCCTCGACAGTGAGTGACACTGGCAATAAAACTTCCCTAGTTGGGGTTCTTAGAGTCAAAAAGATCTTTCCAAGAATACTTGGAATGGTTTAAGATATTTTCATTTTTTTTTTCTTGTGGTTTAATTAATGAGAACAAGGACATGCTCAACGTCTTCAGCATTTTAATTTTCGCTATTTTCCAACTCTTTTAGAACTTGAAACAAAATTAAGGTGTTAGAAGAAAACACAAAATTCTGGTTCATTTTTGGTAAACCAACAAGTTGTGCGTGACATGACGTGACGTGACTAAAATAGCGTCAGTCTTCCGGGTATATTCTAAGTAGAGTTTTATATAAACATATACCTAAATGTTTATCAGCTTTAGAAAGAAATTTTTCTTCGTTTTTCTTTATTTTTTTAGAAGGCACCTTCAGGAATTTTAAACTAACTGAAATAAATAGAGGAAAAATTGAGGAATATCAAGCTTCATCAAATAACTTTATTTATTTATGTATAACATAGAGACTTAATCTAGATACATAAAATTAATAGTCGCTCTCGAAGACTGAGCAAAGATTAATTTATACAATATAAAAAATTGAATGGGTTGGAAAAGGACATAAAATAACATAAGCGGTTAAAATAAGACGTCCAAAAGTAACAAAATTATTTACATATAGATAAGGGTTGCATCAATTCGCTAGTAACAAAATCTTAAGATTATTTTTCATTTATAAGAGTTTTATTTTACTCTAGTCTAGAAATAAATTTGAAGATTTAAGTGGTGATTTAACTTTTGTCAAATTGTCCATTTCAGCGTTGTAGTTTTTGATGAGAGTTAATTTTTATTTAAAACCTTTAGCCTTAAGCCTTACAATTAAATCGCGAAGAATAGTACGCGAGCAAAGAATTAAATTTATTGCAAATTCTATACATGGAACGAGAGAGAGAACCATGTGCAACAACAATTAGAAATTTATTTTTACAAGTTTAAAGAAATTCATATGGCTTTTAAACAATAAAACAAACTACGGGCGATGTCGGTCAAACTCGAATTTAGTACAGACCCGTCATTTCCACCATATGTTTCATGGTTAAAGGTTTCCGACAATAATGGCACCCACTTATACGGCTTCGTGTAAAGAGATCGAGGGATCATCAAATAATTTTCTCCATAAATTGTACAAAGTGTAAATTGAACGTAACTAAATTATTTTTTAAAGTGCATGCATTTGAATGAGATTTTTATGATATTTGGAATTGATAGCTAGTAAGTTGCACAATAGTCGATAAAACCGTATAAAAAATTATTGAAGTTTCCTATTTTATGAAACTCTGGTTTTCTTATATTTACACTGATTTTAAGTAGAAATTTATTTCCCCGGAAAGATTTATAAATGAAAGCAATTTAAGTTTTCATTACTCAATTAAAATTAAAATCAATTCGAATCTCAAATGAAAACAATCACTACTTACTCTTCAATCAGCATTAAATGCTTTCCTATTGACGCTCAAATTCGAAAAGTTTGCAACATTTTCTTATAGTTAATAAGTCAATGGTTTCTTTTTATATTTTTCTTAAATTCTACCTAAAGACTAATCCTGTTTCTGAACAAAAAATACTAAAGATGCTTATAAAGAAAACATGTTTGAAACTTTTATTTAAAATTTAATATTTAATACGAGAATATGGTAAAATTGTTAAAAAAGGAATGCGAAATCGTTTCGTTTAGTAAACTTATCCTTTCAAAGGTATGCGAACTATAAGAGTAATTTAAGCGTTTCTTTTATACTAAAACACTCCCAGTAAATACCTCTCCTACTCCAATATGAAATTTTTATCTAACCTCGTCTAAAAATCGTTTGAGATAATGCACTATGAACTCACTTTACCATTGATCCCTATGAAAATGGAATATCTTATAAAATATTCTAAAGCGATAGGTGAAAAACAACTTTCCTTATCATCGTACCGATAATAAGACCCCCTGTCAAACTCTATTGATGTAATTTCCTTTCACTCTACAAAAGCTAGACGATTCCCTCCGCAAAAGTGAAGATTTCACCTGCTTAAGCCAAAAAAGCATCCGATATCCCTATACCGTGAATAACCCTTTATGATGAATTGATAGCTCCACGGCATGCATTTTGGTTCAAAAGTTACGCTCATTATATGTTTTTTTTTTTTTTTCTTTTTCATTTTAGAGGAGGGTATCACCAACTAAATTTTTTTTCCGGTATATGCCCTTCACCTGAGATCTTCTAGAATATTGCGATTTGATGTAGAGTTTTTAAAACAATACCGATGGTGTATGGATATAATTTCTGATCCTTCGTTTTAGGCCCGTGTCGAGCGATTTTGAGTGGCGCATGTTTAGTCACTCCATAAATATTAATAAATCACAGAATTGATAAGATGACCCCGATATCTCTACGGCTCTTGGCAAAGTAATTGATTCGAAAAATCAATCGGCAGACCCGCAGCCAAGAGAGTGCTCGTAACTTATCATCATTTTCCTCTTATGGCTTCACCAGGGCTATTCGTCAATTAAATTAAGAGCTTGCGTGTTAGGGCCAGATGTATCTGACAGCAGGGATTCATAAAATACGATCTTAGTCGTAGGTACCTTTGCCCCGTATCTGGCATTATGATCGAAAGCGTACAATGTCCGATTCGCTCTGGTAATTAACCCTCCCGTTCCCAAAATCTGTCTAGGACTTAGTGAACTCTACTAGTTTCGCCCTCAGTCCTTAATCCGCCGTTTGTATTCCCTCATCCAGAGGAAATGGGGAATTATATCAGATACAAGGAATGATACTCTTAGTGTTTGGGTGGAGGAAAAATCATCATAGAAACCCATCATTCCCAGAGATCAGAAGAGTTTTACTATGTACCCATATAAAGTTGGCCAAATTGAAGCCATTTACCACTTCATCCCTCTATACTATCCCCAATATTCCCTAATATTCCCAATGACAAACTCACCAACACTTTCCCCAACACATGCAAAGTAAAGATGATATTAAACTTTATTTGTCACATCGCATCGCCCTGGACCATTTGGCCAGAGGAGAGTGCTACGGATTCCTTTTATGCGGAGACGGGGCGCCAGCCGCCTGAGAGGTCGAATATTGACAGGAGTCAGATAAATCACTGGGGCAAACCGTTTTGATAAGTGTTCAAGCTCTCCTTCAAGTATGTAGGTCCCCGCCACTGCAATACATATGAATTGGGGAAGGAGGTGGGCGATCCCTTTTATCAGGACGTGCTCGGCGAGAAAGTCAGAGGTAATGGAACTCCACATCATCGAGCGATGAAAAGTTAACCGTGGCTCACCTCCTTGCCAAATGAGCCCTATCTGGGGTATCCAGATAAATTTAGGTGGCTCCGCCACCCGACCAAACTCTCCTCCTTTTTTTTTTTTTGACTATTTTTCAAGTTTTATTATCCAAAAAAGATTCTATTGTGTTTTTGAGATGAGCTTTACTCTAAAGCTCTGCAAAATCGGGCATAGCCGGACGAGAGTTTAAAGTGGGAAAACCACATTTATATGGAGGTTATGTCACCCCTCAGACAGGGCTCCTTCATCATTAAGTGGGTTAAAGTAAATTTGCGAACGTAATGCAAAGAATACTGATTTTTGAATTAATTCAAATGGTGGGAACTGTGGGATCAGGTGTCTTGTTTGCAATAGACGAAAGATATACGTACACAGATACCGTAATATCAATGTCCTTGCTTCCACTATTTTAAATTAAAAAGTATTAGTTTAAGAATACAATAAAACGGAACTAGAATTGAGTTTATTTATTTATTTATTTTGCGCTTAATACAAGCTACATAAAAAGAACTTAAGACTAGTAGAGAAATTCTTATTTTATGACAAATTTGTTCATGAAAATAACATAAAAGAATCAGACAAATTAAATCACCTTCCAAACATTATTCACTTTTAAATTGTTTGTAAATTTCATAGTAGGTTTGGTTATGTTGCCTACGTTCCCACGTAGCACAGGACACTATGGTTGTACGTGGTACTGAAACCCATAGCCTCTGGGTCAGTAGACCAGCACGCTAGCAACTAAACTACTACAGACCCCATGTCAATGTAGAATAAGAACAATTTTGAAATTCACAGTCTTTCTTCTCATGCAGAAGAACAAAACCACAACATTACCTCCACAAAATTTCCTGTATTTTAAAATAACAAGAAATTCGTTGCATATTCTTTTGTTTCCCCTTCGAAAACTATTAAAATGTTATACTAAAAATAATCTGAGGAAAATAGTTTTACTGTGTAAGTCTGTTTATATCATCTGCATATCAAACACATTTATAATACCACCTAAAATTAATTATTTCGTTATATTCTTTTAAATAATTTACAGAATAGACTTATAGACGTTTTAATGATTGTTTTTTTTAATTTTATATAAACAAGAAAGCAATTTTTGAGATATTGCATAAAATACATGGTCTATTTTATTTACTTATGACTAGATCAGGGGATGTGGAGACAGAATGGTTCATTGGAGAATTGAATTGGGCAAGTATAGGAGGATTGAATTGGGCAAGAATTGTTGACCATCTGCAGCATTCTGATAAAAGGTTCGAAGTGACCATAGTTAGTAGGATCACTTTCAAGGCGAAAGGTAGGGAAAGATTGAACGTTACGGGGTTTAGTAACACTAAGGAATATGTTGTGAAGGAGGTCAGGACAATCAATAGCACCGGCAAGGACTTGGTAGACAAAAACAACATCGACGTAGGTCGAGGGACTGGAGGTTGATTAATTTTAGGCGGTTTTGATAAGTAGGAATATTGTGGTAGTCTGTTCTAGGAAGGTTACGCACGGCGAAGCGGATTGTTTTTGCGCTGAACAGACTCAATCCTATTAATGATGTTAATGCTATATATGAAAAGAAAATATTTAATTAGGGTTCTGAAGGACTTCTAGAGTTAATACTATAAAAAATTAAATTTACCCTCAATTAATATACCCTAATTGTAATTATTAAAATTACTGTCTAATTTATTTTCGCCAAAACGGCTATTATCAGATCAATTTATTATAATGACACAATAGAATGAACTGTCCCTTAAAATTAATTTTCGGACAAATTTAAAGCGTTGAATTTATTTTTATGAAAATTTCTTGAGTTATTCACATCAAAAGTCATCCATGCCACCACAGCCATCAGCCTCAATTTCAGTGATTTCCCGAAAAAAAAGGGAAAATTTCTCCCATTTCCCGCGGCTAAGTGGCAGACAACTGTGGGGCTATTCAGCTTGACTAATGCTTCCCAATTCGGGGAGTAACGAGAGGACGAATGAATCTTATATATCACGAGGACCGACAAATCTCAGGGGGTACTCTCGGTTCCATCAAAGTTATGGTTTTCTTAGGCTAAGCTGGATATTAGAAAAGAGACGATGAGCTGACCCATTTATAAAGTTATGACTCCACAGAGGGTCTAAGAAGAAGCTTGGGGAAAAAGTACATCTGATTTTGGCAGAGTCTGGTTTAATTGAAATATAACAGTACGCCCCGGACTAACCCACTTTTAGTCGCAATCCATGTATTCCTTTTCAGGATATTCCTTTCAATTCGCAACACCCCGGCGAATCAATCTCTGTTTTTTTTTGTCAGTCAGCTAAAGCGATAATTGCAAGAGAAGCCGTTGTACTAATTAGAAGCATTCCACGAGCCCTTAAAATCGATAAAACCTCCAACGACTCCGGTAATTGAGTCAGTCCCGCGGGCACCCGTTATTATTTTACTTTTATATTCCCCTGCCCAGATAAATTCCATTAAAGTCCTACTTCCGAATTAATTTAACGAGGAAAGACAAACAAAAGGTCTCAGAGTAATTTCCTAAATGCCTGGCGCAACATATCTGCCCCCGGCTACCACTCCCCTTACTATCAGATTCTAGCCACTAAATTTGCTCGCCAGAAAATCTTACAGCCCAGCCACCCACTACCCGAGTGGAATAGCAAAAGGATCTATTCGAGATGAAGGGACAATTCATAAATAATTCATATTCAGTCAGAATCGTTAGTGGAATTCTTGCCTAATGTCACGGAAATATATAATAATCAAGTGGAGTAAAAGGACAACGCTGGGGATCATCGGCGGTCGGGTATACCCCATGGACCAGCAACATATGCCGACTACTGACTACACTATACACACCTGCCTCCTCCGTACCGAAAAGGGTGCGTTTGCCACTTCCTATTTTTTCACGGCGCCACAAATTTGTCTAGGGAGCCCTAAGCAAATTAATAGATCTCCACTTATTCGCACTACAGGTCGTATTCGCAATTGCAGAAAGGATTTCCGTGAAATTTTTGGGGTGATTTTGTCGGAAGGTCCCTTAGAATTTTCCCTATCCCCTTCTATATATTTGGGGTTTATTGAAATAGTTGGAATCCCTGAACACGCCTTCAGAATTATTTGCTGTTGTTAAACTAACTTTAAGTAAAATTTCATGGGAATGTTAGAAGGACTTCCTGATTATACCTTGCAGTCACTAATTTAACACTATACTTCGCGTTTTATTAGAAAAGTTATTTATTTTAAGAGAATTTTGATTTTTTTTCAACACTTTAGGAAATAATTTTTAGTTTGCGATTAAGCATGTTTTCATTCTAAAATAATCGTAAACTTATTTATAAAAGTCACTTCTTAAATTAAATCAGAAATATAAAACACCTCTATGTCTATCTACCTACATTATTTGCTTGGCTGGATATGTTAAAATTTTAGAAAGTACTTTTAATCATTTAAAAACAATAGTAAGAACATTTAATTTTTTAGTTTGTCTCCAAAAAATCGGCAAATAATTTCTATAAGGTTTTTTTCATAGATTACAAATTCATAAATGAAAATGTTCTATCACATCATTAAAGAAAAACTGATGGATTATTTTGAAATGTTTTAATTTTTTTGTATTTTTATATTCATAGTCATATTTGGATCAATACGTTTTAATGATTTTTCTAAAAAGCCAAAATACATCAGAAGGATATTTCTTAATTCTATTTTTCTCGAAATCGTAATGTAATGGAGCATTTTCATTAACGAATTCGTAGTTTACCGAAAAAATTCTGTAGAGATGATTTGCAAATTCTTTAGAGATAAAGTTGCTGTTGGCTAATGAAATTAGAGCATTTAACTTTATTAATAAAACAAAGTTTTCGTTTTATTTAACTTTAAAGACTTAAAATTTTCGTTATGCTACATGTGCTAAAAATGTTCACTATACGAACTAAGAGGAAATATAAAATTTGATTTTGTTTGGTTTCTACTTGCGTTCAATTTAAGCAAATCCAAAATCTGAATTGTTCTAGTCCTAGCCATGAATCGTAAAATTATGTTACCCTTAATGATAACTGTTATTACATTTGGTCTCTGGCTGGCTGAGCAACTTAACGAAATATGAGCATACCTTTTGGAGCATGAAACAATTGAAATCTTGAGACTCATTATCTTTGATGATAAGGAAGTGGCTTCATCAAAAACCAAAATCCAAATTGCAAGCTTCCAGGAGAAATGTCCCTAAGTAAATAAGGTTTGCAACCCAAAAACCCTTCTGATCACAGAAGTTCACAGTACCACATGATGGGAGCACACAGGGTGATCACCCTTCCCTTTCGAATCAATAAACATCGTTGTGAATAGGGGGACAGCCTTACCTACCAGGATCCGTTTCAATTATTCCATTTGAATATTACATCTGTAGCTTGGCATTAATTATGCAAATCGGGGGCGAAATTTAATTGGACACGCCATGCAAATTACATTGCATTGGCACATTCCGCTGCTATCTGTCGCAGGGAATCGTCGATAAGACTTATTTTTGGTGATAGTACGAATCCATTAATGAATCTAGCGACACTCCAATTCGACACTTGTGTCGCTGCTGTGGCTGAGGAGGGTATGAAGAGGAGGAGGTATTCGCATGTGGGACACGCACAACCGGATCATGAAATATTAACAAATCGAGGAAGGGTGGCAGGAATCGGCTCGAAGTATGGTTTATTCTGAGGCTATGACAATTCTAATTACGAGAAAATTACCAGATAGTCCTCTTTGTTGTGGTACACTCGGCATGATCTAATCGAATTCCAATTAACTCATATTGGCTCACACTTGTGCCAAAGCGGATGTTCCTAAGCATCTAATAAGGCTTAAAGAACATTTCATGCATTTTAAGTTTCCAATAAATGAGGCTCTACTATTCATTTATATAAATTAATTAAATTTAAAAGATATAGTCGATTTGAGCTTACTAAACTCTAAAAAATAAATTAAGATTTACTTTTCACTATTTAAATAAAGATGAAACTTACTTCAATTAATGTAGAAGGTAGCTCTTGTGAAGTAAATATAAAAAATTTATTAAAATTTAAACAAAAATTAAATATTCAAAAATTGCTTAATTTTTAACAAAATTAAAAATATACAGCTCTGTTGTAATTTTAAATCAATTCTGTTGACATTCATACAAATATTTCTTGTTATTCGCAACCAAAAATTGCTCGAGAAGGAGATAACTCAGTTGGTTAGAGAAACAAAAGGCCAATTCGAAAGTCACAGGTTTGAACCCCCATAATAATTGTAGATAATCAGTTGCCTTCAATATTTATTGAAGTAATATTCAAGGAAAAATGTTTAGAGTGTATTCTATGAGTATATTTAAGTTGTAATTTTATTACATATCAAACTCAGTAAAGTTATCAATGATTGAATTTCGAAAAATTAAATATAAAATAAATTTTAAAATTATTTCATATGATAGGAGTTCGAAAACATTTTAAATATGAACCATCTATATGAGGATTATCAAGAAGGAAATATAGTAAATTGTGATATTTTGACTCTGCTAACTTAAAAAAAGAAATCGATTAATTAGTAATGTACTATGACACGACTGCATATAAGATAACGTCATTCAGACTATAGGTCAGTGGTGGCGACTTTATGACTCGCAGGGCAGACGCTAACCCGTGCAGACCTCTAAACTGACCACTGTTCAATTTTGCTAAACTTAATTTTAAGACGGAATAAAATTTTCTGCATTTTTTACACTAATCTTGTCCCAAACATGACCTACGAATTAGTGTTGCAAGCGACGACGATAAGGCGAATTTGGCACACGGATCCGAAAAGGTTCTGGTGCTGGAGCTGGTGTCAAATAAAGAAATATGTTTTCCTTCATTACTGCACCGACGGCGCTTAGTCCTTAGAGCCTTTTATCAAACAGAAATCCTCCCAAGTGTTATTTAAGCAAATTCGATGAGCCGATTCCACCTGATCGCGTTCTGTTCACACATCGTTGGCGACAAAAGTGCCATAACCTTTCGTAATGAGTTCTACAGGATATTAAAAATATGTCAGGCACTGAGAACATATAACGAGCAATGGGAATACGTAAGTTATCCCAGGCGTCCATATGCTCCTCCCGGAGGACCAAGGAATAGATGTGGGGAAAAAAAACACAGAAACAAGATATTAGAGGAGATTCCCTGATACGCCACCGTAGTTATTTGTTTCCACTTCCTGCTCGATAGAAGGGACAGATGGAGAATCTCATTTTTGCAATATTGCGGGGAATCCCCTCGCACTCTGGGTGATGTAACATCACCGAAAGTAAACGAATGCGAAATATCCAGTCATACTGTGAGTCCATTTCATCGATTCCGTCGATAAATGTCCCGATAACATCCCCTATCGACACGAGTGATTCGCCCAGAACACTGAAATTCTCGCATTGCGGTCCGTGTCCCCGTATCTCACCCTTTATATCTTACGCTGTATAAATTTCTGGTAGCGATATTTTATATGACTCCCCGATTTATCTTTAAGTGGTAAAAAAAAAATCCGACCTCTTTACATTACGGTGCGAGAAAATCGGACTTTAAACCATATCGAAAAGTGAAGCGCCAAAATCACACAGCTCACAGCTCAAAAACACCCTTCTTCAACCCCCTTTACTATATGTAGTAAAGTGTTGAATTCCTTTTTTTCCCACCTACATCCCACCCTAACATTGATAAGAAGAATTGAGACGGCTTTTGTTCTTTATATGGACTTGAATCGCTTCGAGGGAGTTTTGTGGGGCTTAATGAACCGAAGCACTCAGATCTTTTTCTCCCCTTGTTCTAGTTCAACTCCGAAAAAGTTTTATTTGAGATAATTCTATTTTATAGTAGAGGTGTTTTAGTGATATAACTGAAGAATGTGCAGGAATGGTGCTAGCTACTTGAGCTGGTTCAGAGATATTCAATTTACACCTTAATTGGTAAAATCATACATTTTTATTTATCTCAAATTGGGCGTTGCCTGTTTTTCTCGAAACTTTCCTATTTAACATTTTACAAGAAAAAAGTGATTATATAGCTTTAAAACCATTTTACCTCCTCCTTTTATTTCATCATAATCAGTTAACTAAACAACAAACTGCAAAATAAATTATTAAAAATTATTCTAACTGATTCTTTCTCCCCAAAATTTCTTATTTTTAAGCAAAAAATTCAATCAATCGCCAACCCATCCTCTTGGCTCTTAAAGATAGAAAACAATAATCTCTTTAAGGTTAAGAATTAAAGCGTATATAGCATCTTATAACATGTTTTATTAATAACGATTTCTATGAGAGCACTCATAATTAATTTTATTGCTCTTATCTATAAGATTTAATGATGCGTTTTAATTTCTATTATGATGACTCAATGGGAGACTTAGGAAATTGATACTTAAAAAGTTATAACATATAAAACTTTTTCAATTAACCAATAATACAAGAAGTACTATATATGGAAAATTTATGTATAACTAAGCGAAAAGACTAATAAAAACTAATGAAAAAGTGATAGTGTTTTTCCATAAAGACAAGCTTACATATGATATTGTGACTTTTGATGGTAATTTTATTTATATTTCTTAAATTATTCATACAACATCTCAATTTAATGTGTTCAAAAGATAAAATAATTCTTAGATTCCCAAAAAATGAACTAAAATATTAATGTAATATTAAAATACCATGTAGTCTAGAAGACTAGGATTAGGCATTGGATTCGAACCCACAGCGTTTGGAGCAGTAGACCAGCGCGCCAACAACTGAATTACCAATGGCTCCTAATGTCATATAATTCAATTAAAAAGCGAAATGGAAAGTGATCTCTTTGGATATTAACCCTTTGCGGTCATATGTCTACTCTCAGCCACCAAAGATTTTTTACTGTTCAGGGCATATGTCTGGTCTCATCCATTACAGCAAAGAACCATACTAATCTTATATTGTATTCATCCATGTATCAGTTTACACTTTTCCTGTACGAAACCGAATGTCTAAGGAACTTATTCACGAATCAATACGATTCTCCTATCAATTGCAGATAACCCAGGCTACATTTAATATGGTCGCAAAGGGTTAAAATTCTTCTAGAGTCTAGATTTAGGGTCAAGGATTTTTTAACCTGAAAATAAAAAGGAAATTAATATTTTTTTATAAAGTAACCCTTTACTCTTAGCTTAATGCCCCTTTGTAAAGGTGACCTATTCTTTCTGAATTGATTCTTAATACCAATTAACTTTAACCTTTTTTGTTATATTTCTTCTAAGTTAAATAATTCTTTGTGCGTTGCACCATATGGACATCGTCTCAGAGAGTGTCGTTTAAGTTTAAGATTAAGTCTTTTTATATAAATAAATAAATAAATATAATTTTAACACACGTAGAACAGAAAAGGGCAACAGTTTATTTTTTATGTGACAAAATAACTATTTAGTCGTAAATTGTGACTACCTCAAATAGTTAACTTAAGTAACGATTGAAATTGAGTGAAAACAAATTTAATTTTACCTACTACTGAATCGATATCGAATCTTACTTGAGCTTAATTCAGTAAAGTTATCTAACTAGCAGCTAGTGTACAACCAAACTTTGTCCCTATCTTAGAGTCTTTATGTTGGAAAACAGCCCTGCAAATGGGGTACTAGGGAATGGGTTGTGCCATGGTCACAAAAACAAATGAAACTCAGTTGAAATGAAATCAACTGGAGGTTTGTTTTGGTGTTCTGCGGCAGGACAAAAGTTCGCCAGGGCAATTTTGATAAATTGAAGGCTCGCCAAAGTGGGATAGGTGGGGTGGTGCAAATCAAAGGCATATAATTAGATAAGTTTACAGACCGTTTGATTTCCCTTCGAAACGTATTTGACGGAGACGTCCTGCGGGGGATTATCTGTGCTTACACACCCGGCCCCGAGACGACCAACAACAGCTATTTCTTGTTGTGTTTCAGGAGCCCATTAGTCCCTTTGTTCCCGGTAGAAAGATCGGGATTTGTTTAGGCAATTTTCTGCCCGGCGCGCTTTCAGTCGACCGTTGATAAAACGTTGAATGTTTAGGCAATGGTGGTAAGAGATTTTTTCATCGAATCTCGCACCACCCCAAATCGATTCCCATGTGCGTTCTCTTCCGGTGATAGTGAGGTGATGGTGGACCCTCACACTTGCACGGAAAAAGGAGGTTGAGGATCTGAGACTATGTGGCGCTTTCAGAATTACTTAAAAGAAGGGGAAAAAAACTCTTTCCCTGGTTCGATTGAGGAAGTCCCTTTCTTACAAGAATGGGTACTAAACCAGCATAGCCCGGCTTCCTGGACCTCTGTCCGCCAGAGAGGAACTATCTTTGATAGCGCCAGGACATGATGGCCGACTCTGCACATTAACGATTGTCGGACTTTATCTAAATTGTTATGATTCGCCTGCTGCGGAAGAGTTAAGGACCATCATTTCGATGGTAAAGTGCTTTATTGAAATTCGATTAGAACGCCCTACTTTTAGCTTTAGCCGGGACGACTATAAACTGTACGATTATGCCGGCAACTATTGAAATTAGATGGCAAATGTTTCTCTTAATCACCTTCCTTTGGTGCACGGGAATGATTTCTGGGATAGTTTTAAGTGGGCTTTTGCTCAGATATTAGTCAATTTAAATGGTTATTTCCTTAACCTTGAAGACCAACAGAAAACTTTCAGATCTTATAAAACAGAAAAGAATTAGAAAACATTTTTATAGATAATAAAAATGAAATTATGAAATGCAAAACCCTAAATGAAAACAGGACCTTTGCCTAAGTTTCTTTTAAAAAATCTATTTAAAAAAAGTTAAATTCCAGTAATATTTATTTCTATTAAAATTTGTTCATTTACTTTTGTTACATAATATGGGATAATAGAGATCGATCAACTTTTGAAATTCTTCTTGGTAATAAAAGTTATTGTTCGCTTTTATTTTATTGATTAGTTCGCTATACTTTAAACGGATTGGGGGCACAAATAAGTTTTGACGTTATTTTTTTTTAACTTTAAGAATCGACCCAATTTTTGGCTTTTTCGTAAGTGAAGTGCTACTCGGCCAGGCCATAAGTTATCGACCGGAACAAGTGGTAGTCGGAAGGAGCAATATCTGGTGAATACGACGAATGGGATAGGACATCCTATTTAAGCGCCTTCAAAGTTTTCTTGACGACTATTTTAACATGTAGCCGAGCGTTTCTTGGCTTGAGCTCATACGAAGCCCATTTTCCTTATTTTTGCACTATACCCATGGCCTTGAAACAGTTTGAAATCGATGGTTTATTCACTCCCAAAGTTTCAGCCAGCTCCTCTTGAGTTTGGCATGAATATTGGTCCAATAAAGCCCCCAACTCAGCGTCCTCCTCCAACTGTACTGCCCTCGCTTTACGTTCTTTGTTGCTGGTATCAAAATCTCCACTTTTAAAACACCGGAACCAGTACTCACCTGTTTCTATTGATGGAGCATGTTCCTCATATGTTTCATGCAGCAATCGATGTCCATCAGCTGAACTTTATTCAAATTAAAACAAAAAAAGCAGCGCTGAAATTGCGTTTTGTTAGCACAAAGGTTGACATGGTTGGAGCAAAACCCTCAAAATATTTTTTTATTTAAAACCATTTATTTTTATATTTTTCAAACACATCATAAATCATTATTCCTTTGTAGTGATTTACAATAAATACTCTCCAAACATTCCCAAATTCTAATGTAATTTAATACTGCTTCAAAAAGTACAAGGACATAAATTCAATTGAGAACAATCCACCAAGCTCAAAAGGTATTTAATTTGGTCTATGTGAAATTGTCTGAAATCCAATTAAAACAGGTAAATTTAAGGAAGGACATCGCCCTTACTCCTGACCATTTACCTACTGCGTACAAAAGCCATTTCTGTAGGTCGGTGTTTGTTTCTACAAGAATGAAATACCGCGCCCATTACAGGGAATTATATCACTCCCCCCCATCCTCCCCCAACCACAGATGAATTTCTCTAAGGAAATAACAGTCTCTGACCACCCAAAATATACGAGACTCATTTTGAGAAGGCGCACGTTAGTCACATATAACAAAACAGCGCAAACGTAAGAAATTTTACATCGTTTACTACGGTGTCGTCTTCCAAGACGATGCTCGATAATAAATTTGAAAGTTCAACACTTTATGGTGGATTCTCCATTTTCTAATAGGACAGTTGGACAATTCCTTTTTATGAATAGTAAACAACTCGTTTTACACCTAAATGTTTCACTAGACCGGTGTGTAGGGCACGAAGGGCAATAAATCCTGCTATACGTTTTCCCTCCGCTTAACAGCCCTTTTATTAAACATAAACCTTTCGCGCTCATTCCAAGGAATAGTGCTTCAAGCTCTAGGACTAAGCCGCTCATAAGTGAGATCCTAGCTCAATGGTACGGTCGAAAGATTTGCATTTTTATACCTGTGCACAGATACCGCACATATGACACGTTCTGCACGGCTAGAAGACATGCATAAAGTTAAGAGGGCACCAGTACTATCCGTTAAATAAATTATCCAAGCTCCAAGGGCAGAAGAAGGATGCGAAATTGTTTGGGTCGAATAAACAAAAGTGTTCATCTCTATGTCCTTCGGGCAAAACAAACATGCAATGCGCTCAAAATGTCTGTGTTTAAAAGGATGTGCAAGAAATTCAGTGGTAACCACACTCGAGGTGGCATTCTGAATTTAACGCCCCCACCAACAAATAGTCTGGATGGTGTTTGAAGCACCCTACTGTACTATAAATGGATAAGACAACTCATATAACTAGCAATGACCGGAGAAAAAAATTTTTTATAGTCAACATAAAGCCAAATTAAATTTACACTGTCATAAAAGTGCTTCTATATAATTTGGTTTAGTAAACTCTACAGGACATTGGCTGGCCCCGAGAAATGAAACCGTCTACACTTTTGAAAGGTGGTTAAGGCAAAAGTAGCAGCTGTTGTTAGCTTTCTTTTTCTTTTTATGAATGCTTAACTTGGAAAATAAAAATTGTATGTAGGTTCGTCCCTTTTCACTTTTTAATGAATATGAAGTCATTAAAAAGTTGTAGGACTAATTAAAAAGCAGTTGTGGTTAAACCTTCCTACTTGAGCTTTTCAATTCACTTTTTTATACGACAATTTAAATTGGCTTTATTTTATTTCACCAGAATTGAAATATTTTAATTTAGAAGTTTTACAGATGAAAATTTATAGGTATATAAAAATTATTCGATAGTTGACAAAAATTAGGTGTATTAAAAAAGTACAATTTTCTTAATCCTATTGTTTTAGAACCAAAGAATAGAACACAATTTTGAACACAATACTGAGAATTTTGGCTATATCAATAAAATTCCGAAGAAAAACACACTGATTTTACAATATAACAACTAAATTTAAATTCAAATTGATCAGTACTTTTGACATATTTACTTGATATCTGCTAAAACAAATGCCTAATTTCAAAACATATGTACTTCATCTAATAATTTCTCCAATATTTTGCAAATTTTTATAATGCATGTGCATTTAATGTGAAATCCTCAAATGGATGACATAGTGCCCTTTGTATTTATACTAATTAACGTATTCGTTCAAATATTCAAAAATACGCCTATATATGATAAAGTTTTTTATCTAAAAATTTAAAATAAAAATCTGCAGTAAATTTAAATTATCAAATACGATCCAGAATCAAAAATTTTAATTTTACTTTGAATTTCAATCAATTCATTTTAAAATCGCCCTAGGGAATGAAACAAACTAACCAAAAAGTACCATTAAATGCAACGTGACCTATAGACCACCGCAGATGAATCCGAAAACAAGGTGCAATACGAAATGTGGCAGGTAGTGTTATATTTTATAAATATATTCGTTGTCCCTTCTCATTAATAAGTTAGACATTCAGCAACGCCTCATTAATAATAAATTGATAATAAGTCGGAAATTGTCACGATTTCACGGCTTAAATGCATTTTACTCTTTTCTCGGATGCGGCAATGGTAATGCTTTAAATTATTGCCAATACGAAATTAATGAAATGTGAATGATGAAGGTGTTCGACGAGATGGCAGATTATGGGATTGATTAGGCTCTTCATCACTGTCCAATTTTACCCGACTCTCATGAAGATTCCCAGAGGATCCTATTAGAAGGAATCCCCAAGTGCAATCAATTCTTGCGCATTTTCTTCCATCTTTTTTGTTTTTTACTGTTGCCCAGAAAATATTGTAAAAGATGCCGTACAGGACTATGACTAAAAGGTAATCGGAAGAATAAAATAAAAGTTTTCTCTAAGCTATTTCTTTTATATTTTGACAATTGCTTTATGGATTTATTTTTTGTTAAAATATTGCTGCAGAAAATTGCACAAAGGATGAAATATTGAGGAAGCTAATTCTCCAGGTACCTTTCTATTTCGCGGTCCATCAACTTTTCTCAATTTGATGTTTTTGTTGTTATTATTATTGTTTTTGGATGGCGAACTATGATCCTTTTCTTTTACTTTTAACTTTTTGTCTAATGCACAAAATTGAGCAAACAATTTTCTGCATCGTAATAAAAGTGCTTTCGTAAAAGTTTATTATTCGATTGGGGGTTTGTTTTTAAAAAACAGGTCGGTAAGGTGAATTTCCGATGTTTTTATTTAAGGTAATTGGCATATAAATGTTGCTACCTTTTCTTGACAATAATTTGGATGGGTACGATAGGACAAGTATTACTTTTTATCAGTTTTCTTGAAATTATACAAATATATGCATATATTTGCTAGTTTACAAAATTTTTCACATTTTAATACATCTAAGTAGGTATCATAATTTAATTAAATTCTTAATTTACCATCCCAGTTCGCAAATCTTTTAAAATGTTCAGCAATGTTGATGTTGTTACCAATTTTTGTGGTGTTTGTCCAGTATTTCGGTTTTATGAATATTTTAAGCAATATATCCATTTTTTAAAACATCTTCGATTAAAATATTTAATCGAAGATGTTTTGTATTGTTAATAATTAGAAATCCCAATAATTAAGTAGTAAAAAATATTTAAGGGATTAATCTACTTTAGACGCTCAGAAAAATGGCTATTTTTATTAATTTTATTTTAACGCTGTTCTGATAAATATTCAAATAAAAATTATTGGGTTCAATAAATACACTCTTTAAAATATACGAAAAACATACTTTTTGTATTCATTTTACTCAATGTTTATATGTAAAAATAGTACGTAAATGTAACTCTTAACAAAGTAGGTAGGTTACTTGCGTTGTCGATTTCTCTGCAACAAATCATCTAAAATATAAAAGTCTAATGTTATTAGGATAAAGTATAACTGGGGTTCGTTTGTTCCGAACTATAATTATTAATTTTTATATACAATTAACAAAATGGCGCGCTTTTTACGAAAAATAAACAATATACAAGTGATTTTTTTTCAGTGATTCTTTCAATAACATTTCAAAAGTATCGGTTGAGTAAAGTTTCCAAGAATTGGGCAACGTAAGCGGCTTAGCCTCGGAATAATAGAGCGCGAGTTACATTACCAAAGGAAATCGAATCTGAAGTTACATTACCAGACAAAATCGAAACTAATCATCTAGACGAAATAATGCACAAATATTCCACTAATTCTCTTTCCTAAAATATCAACCTAAATTTGCAAACCTAAACATTTCGGGTGCTAAGTTCCTTAGCGAGAGAGAGGTACTCATAAAATAGAATGGTTATGTAAAAATGTAGATCGTTCAGTAACTAGAAATATTGTCTCATAGTTGAAAACTAAAAAAATATAAATTTTATGTATAACATACGAATATAAATTTAAAAAAGAAAATTTTTCAGAATAAACCGCATAAAGGGATATGCTTAAGGCAAAATTTTCATATTGCGCTTTATTTCGGCCCTCATATAGAGCAAAAGCAGTTTGAGATTAACCGACCATGGAAGAGAAAAATGAATCGGAGTAACGGCGTGAACGTTTTAAGGTATCGGGTAGAACGTTCAGATCACTCTAGAATTTTTAGAGAACATTTTTGAAAATATTTACTTTCGAAATATTGAAAAAAATAATCTATTTTTTGAAGTTGATAAAGTAAACTAATCCCTTAAATTTTCAGATTTAGGTTTAGGTTGTTGTAGGTTGTAGCTGCCCAGAAAGGCACACGTTTAGGCCATGTACGGCCCATTGAATCACCACTAGCGCAAGCGACCATGGTTATCCGTGGGATTTGAACCCACAGCCTCTGGGACGATAGTCCAGCGCGCTAACAACCGAGCTATCAGATGCCCCAATCTCTTAAGTTAATTGTTATAAATTCTGGTAGCACCAAACAAATTCCGTCTCTTCTCCCTTACTAGGGTAGGGTAAATGATTGTTTAATAGTGTGAAGAATATAAAGATCAGGTTTATAATGAAACAAGATAATCAATGAAAATAACATAATTTATTTGAAGAAAATAAACGAAAACTTTTATAGATAAAAATTCAGAAAGTTTTCTCTCAGTAATTCTTTACACAATTTCGTCAATAACGAAGACCTCTACAGTTGTAGAGCGGCATCATTCGAAATTTCGTCACAATTACAGAATATTTGCGTATATCCTCCTTACAGCAAAATTACTTGATATAAATTTACAATTGTCACCTAGTCTTATTCTAAATGTCATCAAATTTTATTTTTTTATTTTTCTTATCTCCATTTATTTTTTATTTAAAAAACACAAAAAGAAAATAACAAAAAACAAAGATCATGTCTTCAAAAGAAATTTAACAAAAGTGTTCAGCGATCTTTTAATTTACACAACATTCGTCCTTTATGTACAGTGCCATTACAATGGTTTTGGTATTGAAAAATGCTATCTATATGTCGGATCGGGAGTGGCAGAAAAATGTTTATCATGCCGGATATTGCGGTCGAATTGCCGCAAAGATCTTGTGCTCCCGATGATATAAAAAATGGATAAAACAGCCAACAGAATATGAGGAACGGCTAACGTTGCGGCGGATTCATGCTGCATCGCAGCCCGATGTTCGCTCTTGATGACGTGCACGTACACACTATCTGAATCTGAAATAGAGAGAACAAAAACAAAAATCCAATTAATTTGTTTCGAATTATTCTACGAATAGAAGGTCCATGCATAATAATCAGAAAAAAAAGAGAGAATTTCGGGCATTTCTAGTTGGCATGCATGTTGGACGTCTCGGGAGGCATCCCAGAGCGTCCATCAGAGTCGGATCAGAGCAATATTTTTGGTAGGAAGAAAGGCGATTTTATTGTGAGCCTTTTGGGCCGAATCTTGTTATTAATTCACTACAACAAGGACGTCTTGCGATGTCGATGAATCCTGAATTTGAGAAGTTCCCGGCCAGCAATGGTGTAGGAGATTTAATCAGGAAAAGAAAATTGTGTTCGGTTATGAGCCAACAGAACGCAATTCGTTAATAAGCAATCAAAGCTTCCCGGCCCAAAAACGCCACAGACTCGGACATTCGCTAATTCAGCACATAAATTAACCGAGAGCCCGTCGAGGCCAGGATTAATAAATTTTCATGTACGGGATTGCCTCTAATGTTTCATTAGGCAGATGACTGGCGTGGGAGATGCCAAAAAGGGGGATTAAGTGCTTTTAGGATATTTTCTCACATCGCATCACGTCAATTTCGCATTCATGTTAGGGGAATGTCTTGCATTATAATGCCGCTCACTTAAGACCACCCAATTATCTTACAAACGGGACTAATAATTTTAGTTTCAAATTAGTTACTTTCAAAGAAAACTAAATTTAATATTGAAACAAATTAGGCAATTTCCAGTTCTTTGCTTCTTTCACAAATTGAAATCGCAAGATCCTTTCCACTCTTTCACCTTGATCAACTGCGGACACTTCCAACCCTTCAGGAGAATACTCCCCAAAGCTAGCGACTCCACCTTCTTTGATTTTCATTTTGATAAATACCTCCCTCAAACACTCCTCTTACCTGCGTGACTTCCCTTCTTAAGAACTTATTTCTGTTTTTTATCTATTTAGACTTTTCTCTATTCTTTCCCCTCCCCTAACTTTCATTTTCGTTCTTTCTGTATTCCCCTCATTTAGCCTTAGTTTTAATTTACATTTTCTAATTTAATTTAAGCTTGTAACTTGTATTAAACGAAATAAACAAAAATAAAATTAAAAATAAAAAATAATATTAATCTTGTTAAAAATTGACTGTCAAGCATATCCTTTCCCTAATGTTGTTAACTACTGAGGAAATTACTTTTAGGTATAGTGTCATAGTTAACAGCAGTCATCCTGCCTATAATTCGTTAACATCGTCCAACTTTTTGACTCATGATCTTACCTACTCCATATTTTACCATCTGCTTAATATGACGATTTTCACGAGGCTCATTGGCTTTCTTTCTAGTCCATTACCGGCCATCAAGCCCAATTGAGTTAATTTTGGTCTCATTGGACCATATTACTTTTCCCTAATAATTTGTGGTAAAATTTTTACAGCTTTTGGGACAATTTAACCATGCTTGACTATGATGTTTTCTTACCTTTGCCCGGAGCTTATCTTTTATTAGTATGGCATTATCTCTCTTCCCGGAACATTTTGGTTATATTAATTCCAAGTTACTGAGATAAACTCATTTTAGTTTTCATTTGTTTATTACCAACTATTGAAAATTTGAAATATGTGTAAAACACAAAAGAGTAGCATTATATAATCAAAATAAAATACTTCATCGTTACTTATCAAGTAAAATAAATGAATAAATTGAAATAATTTTATAGAAAATAATTGAAACTTACTTGAGTTACTTGGTGAACATGTATAGTTCCCAGAATCGGACGGTATCACTCTTGCAATGACGAGTTTACTAGTTTTAGTCTGTCGTTCTGTTAGCACGTTAATTCCGCCACGTTGTGAATAATTAATTAATCCGCCATCCTTATACCAATAGATGTAGGATGGCGGCGATGGAGCCTGGAGTGCTACACACGTCAAATTAATGTCACTTCCACTCTTGAAGAAAAGTTCTGGATTAGCTAGGATTTTTGCTTTTGAAACTGAAAGAGGTAAAAAAACATACATAATATGAGTATATGGGTGACTAATTTGGAGGGGTAGTTAATTATGCCGACTAATGAGGTGAAAGACAAACGATGGTTATGCTTGTTATCCCAGAAATTATCTTTGTCTGGATTGAGTGCAACCCACTCAAACCAAGGTTTGGTGAGGTGGTTTTTTTTTTTTTTTTGAATTGTGAGTCTGCAGTTTTGCTTATAACAAGCCGCCGCCTGCTCGCAATGAATGCTTGAAATTCGAACAGTCTCAGTGCACTGAGACTATCGTTAATAAGCTTTGTTAAAAATTCATACATATTTATTGCCATAACATCAGACAAGAGTTGAAACAATGGGGTCTGAAGTATTTTATACTTGCACAGAAATCAACGAAACGTTAATAAAACTATTCAATATTCTAGAATAATATTTTAAATAATGCAAATTATCATCGTGATACTATTCCTTCATTAATTTGTATTAAGCACTACACACTCAGAGAAAAATGGCATTCTAAAATCATACAAAACCAATGTAAAATTAAAACATTCGATTTCTTACAGTGCGAAATTTTAATTTATAAGATTTATGAGTACATTTTACAAGTTTCATTAAACAATTAACATGGGTATAGTATTTCTCTATTTAGATCTATGATATTACAATTTTCTATGTACTTTTACAATATCAGATGTATTAAAATCATAGAGTGGAATGTAAAAATTTATATCGAGTTAAAACAAAAGTCTCTAGCAGGAACCTTGAATTAAACTGATGTAAATTAACAATTTTGATGGTTTGAAAATCAATTTATGCTAGTCAGTGACTTAGATTTAAACAACCGGATAGACGAACACATATGTGGAATTTGAAAACGAACATTTTAAGAAAACCATGCTATATATTTTATGGTTTGCTTTGGGTACAGAGTATTACTGAAAATAGCAACGGAATAACATAATAATAATAGAAGAAAACTTATTTGGATATTATAGAGAATAATTATAAATATGCCGATGACACTGCGACCAAAAAAAAGACGGTCATTCGTTGTGAAAGGAGTTTCGCATAAATGAGAAGACAATTTGTGCCATTGCACGGATTCGCCGACAAAAGGCTTTATTCGAGCATCTCGAGCGCATAGAGACAATATGTAGGCCATAATCTGTGCGACTATATTTGCATGACATATTCTCAGTTGGGGGTATAGTTTACCCGGAGCAAGTTTACGCTATGCCATATGCTTTCATCGTCGCTTTAGGGGTATGCTTGCTGCCTTTTTAGCCCCTGACTCAAGCCGAATAAAGTTTAATCCAAACAATGAGTCCTCTCGACTAAATATCCCCGTAATTGCAGAACTGCCGGATACTGCAATGGCCTTTTGTTTTCACCAATAACATACCGTTCAAGTTTTGTGTCGTTGCACACACCCCTCAAGAACCCCCCCCACCCCAAAAAAAAAAAAAAAACCCTAAGCGGAGGTATGGTTTTTATTTCGACCCTCAATCGGACATCTTTCCAGATTATGTCTTTTCATCTGGAGCGTGCGTTTTTCTTTATGCTGACACCGTCGTCGACGGGAACCAGGAAACTGGGTTAATTTGCGGCGGTAGAGTAAACGGACCGATGGTACCGTCGTAAGAAATTATAGGGGTTTCGGCACGCCGTAAAGTACGTCCCCCACTCCAATTTCTTGTGCCGGCATCAAAATTTAATACTTTGGCACAGTGCGAACGAAAAGCGACTTCCTCTTTTAGTCTAGAAATTAGTTCTTCCGTATGTACCCGGCCGACTTTATGCAGGAATCATCTGCATTTACCCCACCCCCATTCAAAACTTCTCCCAGGATATGGGTGGAATGCGGCAGACGAGACCCGTTTTGTTTGCTGCTTAGATAAATCATACCCCCTTATCCCTCGAAAACCTCTATAGAAGGAGTCTTGCAAGAGCCCGAATCCGCCTCCCTCAATTGCCTGAAGACCTGGCAGAAGAATGCCCTAGTTCCTTTGCCGCCTTTTTGCTGCAGAGCTCGGTGCAAATTAATCACTTTCTTCAGCACTATCACTTTGTTTTTTTTTGCGCATGAAAAAAAAAAATAAAAAAAAATCCCTTTCAATATAAGCAAATATACGCCCCCGCCTCTCCCGAATACAAGAATATAAAGGACGCTTTCAGGGATTGCGTGCAAAGCAAAAAGGACGGGCGTACACGGTTTCAGCATTCAGGTCCAGCATCCAGGTCCACAAAACGGGCTGGAATGCAATCATTTTTCAATTGTCTACAGGAAGAGATCGAATTGCTGTATCAGTCGAATTGTGTTCGTTTTCATGTTTTGACATCCCTTTTTGGGGGTATAGTATAGGCCCAGGACCCGGACCCGAACCTCGACCCCAAAAATACGAGAATGGGTAGTCAAATAAAAGCATCAATGAATTGCAATGATTACCAGAGGAAAGAGAAAGAGTCATTCGCTTTATTTGAATCTGCCAAACCATCGAAAAAGCCCTTCTGTACACAAAGACTCAAAAAAGGAATAGTGTTTTGTAATAAAAAAAAAATATCCTCCTATAAAAAACCGAAAATATATTTCAAGTGTTTGTCTGCACTATTTTGAACTTTGAACGCGTACCCCAACCCTCAATTTTCCATTGCTACTGTAAAATGATTGAATACCAGGGAGGGAAAGAAAAACTTCGCGGCCTCGATTTATTGCATCAAATTGATTTTGCACAAGTTTTCCTTTATGTACACAGCAGTTGAGGCCACATCATGTCGTAATAAAAGTAAATATATAAAACCAATTCATCACTATCCCTAGAGTTGCAATGTTTTAACCTGAGTTGCCGCATTCAGCCAAATCGGCTTGAATTTATGTTCGATCTGGGTTAATTAATTAATTTTATTTTTTTTAACATCTACTCGTACATCCATCGCTATATTTACCATGGGTATTATTAATTTTGTTTTTTTATTTTAAAGAACTTTTCTGTTGGTTTTGAATAGGTAAAACAGGGATATGCACCCTATTTTAATTGAATAGAAAACTTTATGATTTCATTTATGCCTTTGTCTATTGTTTTACATTAAATGGTATTTTTTTAAACAAATTAAACTGCTGAATACCCTACAGTGCTTTTATTCAAAATTAAACGTTCTCTTTATGTAGAATAGAAAACTAATATTCTCTATATATACTAGTGAAAAAATATAAATTAAAATAAACAGTCTGTTTGGTAAGAGCGTATCGTTCAAAATTAACAAAATATTATTTTTTCCTTATTAATTACTCTATTTTCTTTTACGAAATACATTTAATATTTAGTGAAATCATCGTTATTTTCTATTAAAACTATTCAATTCATTTTTCAGCATATACTAGCGGTAGATCCTTTCAGACTTTCTTTACCGATGATTTAAGTTTGTTACAAAGTGAAATCATTTTTCCGCTGCAGCTTTGCCTTCATAAGGGTCCATACTTTTTCAATTGGATTAGCATCAGAACTTTGTGAGGGACACTGCATAACATTGTTATCCTCTTGATCTTTCCATTCGGTAGAAAGACAACTTGTGTGTCTTGCATCGCTGTCTTCTTGCAAGACCCACGATCGATTTCCTGTTCCAAACCAAGAATCTGTAGACTTTAATAACCCATTTTTGTAAATTTGCAGCATCCTTTCTGCATTCAGATTTCCAGTAAAAGCAATTACTTTTCCAAATCTTTGCAAACAGAAGCATCCCACACATGACTTTTATTGGGTGTTTTGCAGTACGCATGATGTAATGCCGTCCTTTTTTTTAACCATACTCGTTTAGGTCCTTCATATTCCCAAAACGATGATTCGTTAGTGAACACGACGTTTGGCCAATCGCAGTTCAAATTTTCATTAGCCCATTTCAAACGGTTTTAGATTTGTTTTTCGGGTTAAAGTGGTTGGATTTGTAGTACTGCGGTATTTGATGGAATTTTCCCTTATTCTTGGACGTATTGTATAGAGAGACACGTTGATACCTTTTTCCGCTACTTTGCTTCTTCCTTTTTTGGATCCTTTTCAAAAAGTTTCAAAATAGCGATGTCTTATTTTTTTTTTTGATGTTTTTCTTATTTTACCCCTTCCTGGCAAGTCGTACACGTTTTTATCCTCAGAAAACTTCTTATACCACTTCTTTAGAAAAGACGCATCATGTTTAACATATCTCGTATCTCGCTACCTGGGCATAAGTGCATTTAGGTCCTTTCAGATAAAGGCAGAGAAATACATCTTTAAAACGTTTATAAAATAAGGCACTCATGTTGAAAATCGATCTCAACTGTAGAAAGTTCAACTCATCCCCTCCACTGACTCTACGCTCTTACCATACACACTGTATTTACTTGTATTATTCAGTGATTATGGATTTGACTTAATAAAATACAACAATTTTGAGTTTTGGGTAATATTTTAAATACGGCTTTACTTTTGCAACTCTTCTATAACTAAGAAAACTAACAAAAAGCAAAGCAATACATTTAAACATAAAAGAACCCCACTATTAATACACCACTCGAGTTTTTAAAAGCGAAAAACAACTAAACTCGTTTTTTATATTTCAACTAATTAAGTAGAATTGCATTTTTGATAGACCCATACAGAGAGATAGAATTTAAATAGAATTCCCTTTTTTTTCCTAGTTTTAAACGATATCTGTGAAATTGGATGAAAAATATTCTTTTCGAGTAGAAAAGATAAAATACGCAATTTACTAGAAAAACATTCAAAATGAAGTAATCATAAAAGGTAATACCATACAAAAAAAAATGTTTTCATCAACAATATAACAAGGAATTTATTTTAAATCATTTTTGTAAATTATGATGTTTACCTTGTGATATAAAGGCAAATTCTAAACAGTTTATAAATAAGGTAAATTTATTTATTTATTTATTTACCAATCCAGCAATTTAGCATGAACCCAAGATCTCCCTCCAGCTAATTGTTTAGGGAAATATTTGCCTTTAAAACGTTACCATTTCAAAAATTACAAATCAATATTAAGTCCAAAGTATTTCTATATATGCCGTCAGTCCTTATTCCGTATCGCATGCAATCCACATGTGCTTTTGATATAAATTTTTGATTTACAATATTACGAACTGCCAAATCGAACTTTACATGTGAATTATACTCAGTGAAAATATGGCATCGAAAATTTTCTTTTAAAACATTTAGTTTGATTTATTTTGAAGCAGTTACTCAAGTTTATGTTTATGTTATTCCTAGATTAGATATGGCCCTTTAGTTGCTTTAAATAAGATAGAATTTTACTCCAACACTAGCTGAGTAACCCGATTTCACCCGGTGTATCGTAAATACAAGTACTATTTAATTAAAAACTTTTCAAATGCTTATGTTTGTCGCTTGACCCAATTTATGAGAGTTACTAAAACTTATAGATTTAATATGGAACCGAACTCCAAAACTTATTTTATTCATATCTGAAGGGTATTTTTACCTCATTCCATGCATTTTGATTGTTGTGTTAAAGGTATGCATGCATTTGCTCTTGTTTCGTTGCATTGATTAAAATTAATTTGTTATATTAGATCTATCACTTTATAATTCAAAATTTTTATAACATATTCGAAAATATATCTCACAAAATACGTAAGTAAGTTATTCACTTCTACTACTACATTCGTTTTAAAGTATTTCCAGTAGATTTATAATGAATGTTATCGAATTAGTTTTATAGGAATTTATAAAAAAATATCTTAAATTTTTAAAAATCATGATCACCATTTTGAATTTCCAAATTGTGAGAGTAAATTTAAAATATTTGGCCTCAAACTCTTTATATTTCTAATCTAAATGGTTCAGCACGGGTTAATCTGTGGGGAAGGGAATAGCATCCCCTCTTCTCGTGGTATTACAATGGGCCCCATCTGGGCTAAATGTGCCTTTCGGGCAGCCACTGAAACCTAGCCTAACCTTTCGTTTAATTAGACAAATTATAATCACCGTATTGGGTTCACCATTATCCTAGCCAAATCAATCTATTTTAATTGTAAAGTATGTTTCGTAACGTTATCACAAAAATGGAAATTACTATTGCCATAATCATGTAATTGCGCCGTGTGATCGTTTCACCGAGGTAAACATCTGAAAAATATCGTTAGCATGTTTTAAAAATGAAGAACAGTGCTATCTGCTGCCTTTTCGGCAACATACACCATAGTAAAAAATACTTCTTAAATTTTAAATTGTTATATCTTATTTTTCCCGTGAACTGATTTTGATTAAATAAAGCCTATATGCTGCTCTGAGCTAAGCTTAAGTTATTCGTGGAAACCCCATGAAAATGCGTCCAGTAATTTCGGAGATTAGCGTGTACAAACAGACCACATTTTTTAAAAATGCCCTTTTTGTATTCATTTAGCTTTTCTAAAAAATTTTCTATGTACAGAAACGGTGTCTCTACAGTTTTATTATTAGTAATTAATTTCATATCACAGATTATGTGTTTTAAGACTGTGCTTTAAAACATTTTTTGATTTTCGAATAAAATGCTTTAAAAAGGCTCGTAAAGAATTTATCCTAATCTAAATCCCAGAAATTTCATTCGTATATAGCGCGCCTTATTGTGAATCAACGTCTATCGCTATATCCGCGTATTCATACAAAAAATGTCATCGCAATAGTAATCTAATTTCATTCTTCACTTAATTTACTCCAGTTCCCTTCCTTCTGAAGTACATCAAGTATTTTTTTTTAGCACGCACATACTTGTAATTTTGTACAGCGGATGTGAAGACAGAGTAACGTAATATCCTCATCTGTTCAATATTAGATATATATTTTCGCCGATGCCCCAATATTTCCTGTTTAAGAAAGGACAACGCATTTCCATTGTTTGCCAATATCTTCGCCTCCTTAAGATTTATTCCTGTTAAGATGTATTCAAAAAAAAAAAACCTTGAATATGTTGCATGAACGAATAGACGTAGGATGTGCCACGTTGAATACATCGTCATGTTATTTTATTTTATATATTTTTTTTTCTTTTGCACGGCACGTAAGAGTGCCTAAAAAAGGGAAAATATTTGGAATGTCGTGGCATCGACTTTTTCATAAGGGAACCCCTTATCATCGCTATGGGGACTCGAAGATGAAATTCAATATCCGATCAATATACGCACATAAATTTCATTTAGACCCAAAATAGTGCTGCTTTGAGTGTATATTTTTTTTTTTTTTGGGAAGAGGTGGGAGCACATAGCTGGCTGGCTGACATAAAGAGCGATTGCCGGAAATGTGCCCCCTTTGATAGACCGAAAAATGCGCCATCAAATGGCAAAAACTGTTTAATATATGCACTACCTTTTGTTGGCGATTCAAAGACTCCTCCCAGGAGAGAGAAGACCCACGGCGAATGTATGAATAAAATATGCTAGGGCCATGTATGCATAATTCAACCCTAGTTTCTTTTCCCCCACCGTTAAAGAATATATGAGTCTTTTAAATTTACGTTATCATCATCCGACAAGGGTTCTGATATTGCTCCTTGACTAGATTCCTTTAGCCACCTTATCATCCCATCTAAACCTTATTCTAAATAACCCCAAGATGGGGAAATGCAACGTAATTTTACATACCCACAACTGTGAGACGAAATGCCTGACTGATTTTTGGCTCCGTCGATACCTGGCACTCGTATATTCCCGAATCACGGGGTTGAACAGAAACAATCTTAAGGATCCATTCGTCAGTGTCGTCTAGGTGCATAGCCTGGAATCGCTGATCATTTGTATACGTCATAATGCCAATAGTAAGGATGTGCAAGTCACGCTTCCGTATCCACGAGACCTGTTTCATGATATTGATAGGATGAGGAAGAAAAGGTTTTATTTATTTTGTAAAGGTGCATGAGAATGACGTTGGAAAAAAACCATTACCGCCCTATCGCCCAAATTCCTCACTTTGCAGTGGAGCTGTGCCGTTCGACCTACGGCAGCTATAATATCCCTTTGGGTGGTATTCTCGAAAAATGGATGGGCATTTTGTGCCTCAAGAAGTCCTGACGGATCACTTGTCGTCGTCTCCCAGCTTTCTGTACCTGAAATGAGAGAAATTCAAGAAAAATTAATTAAACTCAAGGGACGAAGAAATTCTTTCAGGTGAAAAATTTCAAGAAATCGGAAACAGATGTGCTACATAATCAATAAAAGTGCCTTCGTTGCAAAGTTAAGCTATGAATTAAAACCTATTTGAAATACTCTTTACATGGAAGTAAGAAAAATTTGTTTAAATTCATTAATTTTATAAGTAACCTCCACAATTAAACTTAGCATTGGTACTATCATAATTATAAAAATCTAGCATACCAAGACGTGTAAGGCCTAGATAAACTAATTTGATATATCAAGAAATATAATTTTTGTATATAATTTTAAAAAACCTAATAGGTATATAGAAATTCTCACTCAATCATGAGCATGTATTCCAAAAGATATTACTTTTTACCATTAGTAAACAAAGTGCTTTTTGAAAAATGATTGAAAACTGCAAAAAATGCAACCTATCGTCATGTGTTTTTCGAAATCAAACTGTTGGATAGTGATCTAATTGTGATTTCTTATTAATTTATTAGATTATCTAAAAAGAGAAATTGAAACATATAATTGATCCAGTCTTTTGCGCCATGAGACCGTCTTTTTTCAATTACTAGGATAGTACTTACCCCCTGGCCAGACTCTCACTTCAATAATCTTCTTCTTGTGAGGACTAACAGATATACATTTCTCAAGTTTAGGCTGCTAAATATTTGCCGCCCTTACTTCTGCAATTTTCAGTTCCTAGATTGTTTTTATAATCCAACAATTTGGTTGAAATTGCACACAAGAAATAGTTTTCCGGTATATTTCTGAGCTAATCAAGCCTCAATCATATACGACTAATAAGACGCGGTAGTGTAGGCTATTTATGCGCTTACAAACAGTTCAAAGATAATAATTTCAATTAAGTTATGAAGTTTCTTACAGTACCCTTACCTACCAAAATCAACGCTGATATCGTCATAAGTAATCTCGTTCATTAATTAATTAATTAATTAAGTCGGACTCTATACATAAAAGAGCTAAAAGCGTATAATTTTTCTTGACTTAAGGTCTATCTCAAATAATTTTTTACCCTTTTTAGACAAGAAAATGTTCTCTCACCCGAACAATTTGTCGCTGAAGTACATAATGCCATACGAAAAGCAATGTCCCAAGTAGAATAAACGTTCTGTAAACTCTGTTTTCGTAGAAACGAAGATAGACATTCTAATGATGCAGAATTGGGTTTTACAAAAATTCTTTCTGAAGAAATGTTCCTGTGAAAATAATTGCATTCTTGAACTAAGTCAGTCTCTAAATTATTAGAATATATTTCTTCCAAAGAAAGGGCTTAAAGGGTACTCTTGACTGTACAATGAAATCAAAGAGGGAAAGATGTCTTGTAGAATTCTTTCTGCAAAATATCAGAAAACCGTCTTACAGAAATACATATTTTTCATTTCAGCTTAACAAGTCGTCCTTAAGATCTGCCGCCCTAGACACAAACCTACTCAGCCTGCTGGTAAATTCGTCACTGTTAAGTGTATTTTTGATTTAAAATTTGACTCCATTACCACTAAAGGCTTAGTGATAGTGTGATTTAAATTTTATTACAACTAAACAAGTCGCAGTTTAATTTTGTTTCTACTGGACATTGAGTTATTCAGTGCTGACTTTTCAATGCACTATCTCCAAATCTGTTAGAAATGAGATAAATTTTTTAAAAACATATGAAACAATATGCTTCAGGCACATTCGGAAGAACTATACCTTGATATCTAAGTCTAATTTAAATCGATAAATACCATAAATACTTTAAAATTCGAGAAAATTATGCTTAATTTTTTAAAGCAAAATTCTGAAGTGATAATAATAAATATAATTAATTATGGACCTTTAATCCTTTAAACTTAAACAAAAGACAGACTACATTGCGTATTGCACTTTCGCCACTTTGATTAAGTATCGAATCACTTAAAATCTGTTGGATTAAGTAGGATTCATGTTTTAAATTAAAAGTAAAAACCCAGTCCCATATTATGAAATTATTCGCAGCTATACTATCTTTAATTTAACTCCTGTACCTATCCTATCTCCTTGAAAATCCATTAA
This sequence comes from Philonicus albiceps, assembly GCA_963969385.1. Lineage (NCBI taxonomy): Eukaryota > Metazoa > Arthropoda > Insecta > Diptera > Asilidae > Philonicus > Philonicus albiceps. The sequence goes on along the minus strand of OZ017772.1, from coordinate 2,079,527 downwards.
AGGTCCTTTAAACTTTTATTTTTTATTTTTTTTTCTGTTTTTCTTAGTCCCTTCCGAAAATGTCTCAGCATTTTTCTTCTCCATTCAATTCAGTACAAGGTTACGTCACAGCAGAAGCCGTAGAGCCCTTTCCCACTGCTAATTCTATTAATAAACAAGAGATACAGTAGACGTGACATTCGTAAGAAATCCCTTTCCTTTCAACCCACCTGAATAAAAGACAAAAAAGGACTACAGAAAATCTCACACTAACTTTCCTCCCGTTCGTGCGTTTTCTGCCCCTTCTTCCTTATGCCTCACAGTTTTTCTGCCTTTCCGCCTTCACCTTGTATATTAAAATTCAAATCCTTTAAGGAGAGCATAATCCTTTTTGACTCCGTTTGCTTCACCTCAGAAATGAGAATAAATTTCTTTTGAATTTCACGAACTCTTCAAGGCAACATTTACCCTTTGGTTTGAATTGAAATGTTTTCCTTTTACGTGAACTATGTCTACATAGAAAAGTGTTTTGCACGGTTTTTATTTTACTATATTTTTTGTAGAATCCTTCATAATGATATCGCTCAGTTAATATTTTAGATCTGAAAGGGGCATTTTCCGGCACCCGGAGCGTGGATATTTGAAAAAAATAAAATAAATTTTAAGAGCTCCACACGAACTTTTGAAATTTTTTAAAAGAGCATCAATAAGGACCTAGAGTAAACTCATGATGTTTTTAGAAAGTGATGCAACCAATTTGTATTTTCTGTACGAGGCCACTTAGACTATTATTCTTTAAGAATGCATAAAACAACAGAAATATTCCTCAAGCAGAGCGAGCGCAATTTGTCTGATTTTGATAGTCAAATGATGTCATAAACATAAAAACGTTTCATGTGATGCTTCTATGCAAATAATTTTTCTCAATGGTTTACCATTTTTTCGAGAAAATGGTTCACTATGCTCTCTTTAGTCGGAATATATTTTTAAGGTCATCGCCTTTTCGTTTATACAACTTTTGTTCTATATTCCGTTCTGGGCGTGTTCTTGTCGATTTGTATGAAAAAAGAGGGGTCATTTCATTTTATGGATTTGAAAGGGATATGATACTTTAAAAATATGGAAAGTGCCATATTATTCTTTCAGCGACTAAAATATTCAAGCGATATTACCCTGAATAATAAGTCAAATCAAAAACAATTGGTTCTAGCTTTTATAAATCATTGAACAATTTTTTAACCCAAATAGTTAGCAAAACTAAAATCTTCATTACCAATTTAATATATGCAGATATGCAGGAACGGTGTGACCTTTTGCGAGGTCGGGTTGAAAAATTTTGCAGGGCCGGAATATACATTCAAATCCGATACTACCGATACCTCTTATTTATTATACTTCAGTACAAAGGATGTTACTATACAGTTTGTTTGGTAAGAGCGTATCGAGGATTTCTCAGAAATAAATAGAAAGAGACAGATATATTTGCAGTAGAGGGGATAAGTATTACCGAAAGTCTTAAAGTCTCATTTTTCGTTGAACTTAAGATCGATTTTCAACATGAATGCCTTATTTTATAAATGTTTTGAAGCTGTGTTTCCCTACCTTCATCCGAAAGGACCTAAATGGACGTAAGCCTAGGCAGCGAGATATGTTAAAAGGGATGCGTGTTTTGTAAAGAAGTGGTGTAAGCAGTTTTCTGAAGAAAAAAATGTGAATGACTTGCCAGGAAAGGGTAAAATTAGAAAAACAGCAGCAAAAGTAGACATCGCTATTTTGAAGCTTTTTGAAAAGGATCTACAAATGACGCTGAAGCCAGCTAGAAGCAAATTAATAGAAAAAGGTACCAACGTGTGAATGGAAAGATCAGGAGTATGTCAATTTCAGTGTTTGAGCGGCCCTCACAAAGTCCTGATGCTAAACCAATTGGAATTATGTGGGCCCTTATGAAGGCAAAGCTGCAGCGGAAAAATGCTTTCACTTTGAAATAACTTAAATCATCGGTAAGAAAAGCCTGGAAGGATCTGCCACTAGAATATGCTAAAAAATTAGTTGAATAGCTACAATAGAAAATAACGATGACTTCACTAAATATTAAATGTATTTCGTAAAAGAAAATAAAGTAAATAATAAGGGAAAAATAATATTTTGTTAATTATTTATCGCATTATTGAATTCAGAGCGATACGCTCTTACCAAGCAGACAGTAATTCATCTTATTAAATTGCTTTTCTCACTACCACATCGTTGATTATTCGTACATCATCAAAATTTATTGAATTTGTTATTGCGCTTTATATTGAAAGACTAGCCAAAGATGTAAATTATTCTTGGCTTATTGACGATCTTATGAGTTTTCGTAAACCGCAGGATCGGGTTCCGACGGACTCGCACCGATCCTGGTGACATGCGGTAAGGGTGAAATTTTTTATTATATTAAACTAATGCAAATTCTGAACACTTTATGATAAAAATTCATAAAAATTCAGTGTAAACTTAGTTAAATATCATTTAAATAAATTTACACGAATTAAAGGAGCCAATAAAATGCTTACATCTCCTAATTACTTAGATAAAGTAAACTACTTAAGTTAAAATTTAAAAAATAGAACTGCAGACTGAACTGAATTTTTATAAATGAAAATACTTATACCTTTTCAATGAACGAGTGTTAGCATAGGACTTATATATGATTATGCTTTTATACTTAGATAAAATAATTCAGCCACTTGAATTTTAGGAATAAGAAAAACTTTTTCATAAATTAAGGGCACTTATACAATTTTCGCTTGAAGGCAATTTAAAAATGTTGACCAAATAAAATTTCTTTAAAATTGCAGAGTAAGTCAAAAACTCTAATTAAGTAGCCGTTATTCTTCCTCATATAATATACCTTGCTTTTCAAGAAGTACTCAAAGAGTCCCAAATAAACGTTGGTATACCATTGAAATAATATAACGAAACGAGCTATACCCTAGAGTACATCTACTTAATTTTAAACCTTCACATACTCATATGATTTCCAGAAAGAGTGAGGGCCGAAAGGACAACGAGAAGTGGAGGTCCTTATAAAATGCCCCCTATATCCAGTGTATGTCTGTTATTAGTAGAAAACCGCTTGAAAATTATTGCACATCTTCATGCCTGGCCCTATTCTCTATCCTCGCCGAAAGAAGGAGGAAGCACGTTCTTCACTCAAAATTTCTGTGTGGATTTATGTCTAGGCAAGCACGGGGCCGCACTGTGTAAATTTAAACTAAGTAGAGATAGGGCAAAAACGGCTGAGCCCAAAGGGATGCTCCTAATAACTATTTGTTCCAGCAAAAACTGTCATCAAACATTGCGAACAACAGGCAAAAACCTTGGTATAACTATCCAACCAGCCTCCGGTGATGGCATCTGGAGCCCAACATTTTAAGGAAATTGTTTGCGATGCCATAAATTTAATTACTTTCCAATGAGTGCGCAATTATGGGGATAACTTCGAAACCCCAAATGCCCCCAAGAATTGTTGTCGCATTGGTACCCAGCTGAGATCATTATTCTATTCACCGGTTTCAGCATAAATAATTATTTTAGGGCATTTATAATTGCTTTTTTGTTATTTTGATTAACGCACATTTAAGCTATGCTACTAAAACAAACATAAAATTGGTATTAAGTTTGATGATAAATTTCAAATGTAAGAATTTTAAAGATACGAGATCTGTTCAAAACGTATCGCGAATTATGAATTTTCGCGAGCTACGTATATTCGATTTTTGATTTTAACAGCTATTTTGCTTGAACTTGTTTTGACTCGTCTTCGATTTTTGCCGTTTCTAAAAAAAAATGGAGCTGTTGGACTCTGTCCGCGGCGACCCAAATTTGCTCCAGAGGGTCATAACTGGTGACGAATCATGGGTTTATGGTTATGACATGGTAACCAAAATTTGATAAGATTCATTGATCCATTTTTTTGGAATATGCAAAAATCGAAGATGAGCTAAAACACGTCCAAGCAAAATAGCTGCAAAAATTAACTGAACATTCAAAATAACCGAGCTTTTTAGCATAAGTGAAGGACATGAGTATGAACATAATGCCATAAATAAATCAAAAATTAAATGTACGTAGCCCGCGAAAATTCAAAATTCGCGATACTTTTTTGAACAGACCTCGTATATTCAAATTGAAGTCACCCTCATATTACTCTAAATTTAAATTTAGTTTAAATAAAAACTCAATTTTAACAAAAACTTAATTTTAACTTTAAATTAACAAAATACGTCGTAACAATTCTCAGAACTTGAATATATGCCTTACATTTGCTCCTTATAAAATTTCTTAATACATTGAAAAGTTTTGTAGCTCTCGAAGCACTTTAAAACTAAATTTATTTTCCATTAACTCGTCCGCTTGGAAGAAATTTATTTTCAAGTATTCTATTAAAAGCTGAAAATTAACAGACTAAAACTTAATAAACAAAAATTAATTTTTTAACTAGATTAAATGGCTTTAGCTATACAGAAGAAATCAAATTTAAAAAAAACGACAATTTTAAAAGAATTTAGTGGCTTTATCTTCAAAAGGAATTAAAAGATAGGTAGTCAAAAAGATTTACTGGCTAGAGAAAAAATAATTCTGCAGGGAAATGAAGTAAGGTAAAGTTACGTTGGAGCCAACACCGCATAAAGAAGTAGAAAGAAACGCGGAGAGCAATTTATTACTACCAACAATTCAGTTCAGGAATTCAATTCCAATTTAAATTAAAGTGGATTTTCTAAATAGAGGTAAAATATTGCTCTCCTTCTAGATACCGTTTCCTTCTCTTAATAAAGATTGCATGCTGATATTTTTATTAGAGTAGAGAAATTTAGACCCATTATGATTCAAATTATTGCTAAATTTAAAATTGTCTAATGACCTTACCCTAGGAGTTATTTTGGTAAATAATTTGGAAAATAAACTAACTTGTTTACACATTTTTATTCAATATTCAATGTACTTGCAGTAAACTAAGAAAACTCCCCATAGTTTAGGTCATATTCGTTTTAAGCGTTTTTCTAAAACCTGACCTCTAACAGGGGACCTATTGAAGCTATAACCATTGTTTCAGATCTTGTTAAATGATTCCACCAGTACAATAACTCCTTGTTGATTTTAGGGACATTAATTACTGCCCTTAACATATATCAATGATGACGTGATATTTCCCGAGAAAGTACTTTTCAAAAGGATTCTACACAACACCTGTAACTAAAGGCTAACGTTTAGGTACAATTCTATTTAGTAGGAAGTATTTTTCTTTATCTCATTCTTCTGGTCATTCTTCCATAAGAAGACATTCCCTAATATTGAATTAGGATTAACCTGACCACCACAAGAAATCTTCCTATAAAACAAAAATCCAGACCCAAAATCCAAATGCATTCATCTAATAATATAAATTTATTTTTTGAGAATTGAAATTTGAAATTTGGAAGTAAATTAAATGTATGAATAAAAATCCAATAAAGCATATAACACAGAATCCAAGAATTAAAACTTTCATTTACTTAAAACTATAACTACAACAATCAACTCAAATCCAGTTCTAAAATCAATGGATTTTCAAAAAATTTGCTTGCCATCTTATTATCATTTCCGGCGATAGGTTCTAAGTCTTAACCTAGATCACCCCCTTATTTAAGAGTAGAATTTAAGTAACCTCATAATCAAATTTCCTAAAATCAGTAAATCTCAAAAATATTTGAATAATTTTTCAATTTTTTAGAAAATTTGTTTTTTGTGAACTGAGTCGTGCTAAAAGGAATCTGAGATTGTCTCTTTCTTGTGATAATATGAGAAAATAGAATAGCCTATAAATTTGTGTCGAGCACTTCTAATCATCATAATGTAACCCATCGGCTCCCATTTACTGAGCAAGTGTCACCGCACCAGTGGCGACTATGAATCAACTTTATCGCCTATTCAGACCAAAATTTATTATGCAAAGAACCTTGTTTACTCGGTTTTCTACTGGTCTCACTTAATCGCATCACTGGGAACTGTCGCGTAATTAAAGGAGCCATGAGAGCTCGATGGGGCGTAAAAAAACGTAAATTGTCCCGCGACGTTTCAACGAAGGTGCGGGGGTTGGGAGGAGGGGTATAGAGGTGGATGATACCCCCTTACAGTTGACCGGCTTCTACTACCGAGAGAATCGAGCCAAGGGATTATTATCCTTTGCAGGAATGCCCCTTTCCCGGGCGGGAATATAAAGCAAATGCCTGGGCATCGACTCGAATTCAAATCAAGTGGCAGTGACGATGTAATTTATCTTTATCTTGTCTTACCCTCGTCATAATTAGACGAGAATTAAATCTTTGAAAGGACTCCTGATGCCAGAAGCGGAATCGTGGCGTCACGTCACGCTCCGACATCTTTTTGAGTTAGCTTCTCTGCCAGATAGCGCCTGTCCTTGATGCCTGGGATGCTGCTCCTTCTGGAGCATCTCATTGCCATTGAAACGGTCATGATCTTGTTTAGAAATTAGAAAGGGAACCTTTCACTGCGTTTTAATGGTTTTCGATGTTAGATGAAGCGCTGATGGAATTATTCCAGAGGTTTTGGACATTTACCCTGATATTCCCGGAATTTGGGTTTGACCCATTTTCCCCCAGAAAGGAAGGGAAAGAAAGGGGAACAATGATGTTATTAACTCTTTGGGAAGAGTTTCAAATTAAATTAAATTATGACTATACAAATTATATGAGGTCATTACATCTTAGCCTTAAGATGTCCGTTAACAATTAAATTTATTAATTTATAATAATGAAATATTTCTTAAAGGTAAAATTACCTGGCTCAGAGTGATTTTCAATTCATAAATAGCATAGTAACGTTTTTTAATATTATAGCCAGGAGTTCTTTTAATAATTTCTCATTTATTTCTAAAAATAAAACCAACTGAACTAAAATACCAGACGGCTTCTCCAAGGCAATTCGATTTTTTGATCAAAATACAAAGGTTGTATGATTTGAAGTCTTGGTGGTAGTTGCAATCTAGGAAAATTAGCTAAATCCACCACACTATCCTTTGCATTTTCTTGAAGATATTTCAAAATATGTTTATCTAATAAATGACTTAATATGATATTTCGAGAAAATTATTCATTTCCAGTCTAAAGATATGATACAAGAAGATTTTCTTAAAAATTATAAACCTCTAAAACTATGCACAATGCATCCGCTATTTTGAGAGTATCTTTTCTTACCTATCTACCTGCATATACTAAACGCATAAAACTGAAAGTTCGACGGTTAAACGACCCAACATACGAAAAGTATAACAAAGAATTATGTCAAACGTATAAAACTATTTTACCTTTAAGGGATGTATTTTCAAAATAAAGGATACGTTCACAATTCAATTCTTTGAAATGCAATGCGATGTTCCTAATGGAAAAAGTTTAATTCATAAATCATTTGTTTAACACTTTTTAAAAGTTTAATAATATTTAATATGATTTCCCGTCAAAAAAGCTTTCATTCAAACTTTTATTCTCATGTGTCCACATAATTCTCAAAAATTTTATTTTACACCACAACCAGACCAACATGTGTAGCATGCCAAATTTTACCACATTGCACGAATCACCCATCCACAAGATGTCTCAACTTCAGATGGGTGAAAAAGACGTGGTTGCCTTCACAAGTGCTGAAAGTGCAATCATAAGTTTGAATGCATTCTGGTTCATATGGTCCAAAAACAACAGTTTTTTTGGATTGCAGAAAGTATAAAATCCTGATATAGGTTTTTCTAGACTTTTTATTGCATTTTCCTGTTGAGGCTTCAAAATTCAAATGATGGAACTAGTATATCAACATTCGAGAAATTGGTTTTGTCCAACGTCTGACAATACATTGAAAATTCTGATACAACATTAACATTGTATTTATTTTAGGAAATATATAAAATTAAATGTAATTAACTAAATTTTATAATTATCTGTAAGCCCTTAAAACAAGTTTACTTATTAAATCCTTTTAAAGATTTGTATAAAATTGTAATGCATTTTAGACTACTTCTTTACAAGTTGCATATCTTAAAAGCAAACGATTTTATTTAAAACAATATAGATTCACAACTTGATTATAGCACTATAGGTAACAATTCAAGTATTTGAATGCTGTGCAGCTTCTTTACTTCCAAGCGGAGCATATTCGGGCATTTCTGGTATGATTGATAGTGATTTTGAAAAGGGAGGTGAGCACATATAAAGTGTAATGACTTCTGTTCGAAACACAGTAGGACAATAAGTAAAGTTTTGATAAAAAGTATGCATTATGATCTTTTTAACAGTACCTCAAATGTCCTCGATTTATTAGCAAATGTGGGAGATATAAACGTTAAAACTTAAAATTTATAAAAATTTTGGTTAAAAATGTTGCTTTTTATCCTCTATCCTTAAAAATTGTTTAAAAAAATTGTTTAAAAAACAAAAAAAAATAAAAAAAGGAACCATGTCAAAAGTTATTAACATATTCAATTGGAAATTTTGAGCCATTAAACTTAAGTGATCAACCTCTACGAGATTTCTTATGTTCGGACGTCTATATGATGAGCGAGAAGGATATGATAAGTTGTTTATTCTTCTGGCGGTGCTTGTTTGATTTGCTGCTTGTTAACGTTATCATATGTGAACCACCGATGGTCCACGCCGCCAGACGAAGAAAACTAGTTGTGGACCACCAGTAGTTCATGCCGCCAGATGAAAGCAATGTCTGTGGACCACCGGCGATATACGCCGAATTTTAAGTAATTAATGTAGAAAATGTTCAAAGTGAGCCTCATTTTGACGAATGCACAACCTCCCTCTTCGTTTGCCTATTGCGTGAAATTTATTACTATAAAACAACAATGAAAGGACATAAAATAAAGCTTGAAAACGCCTATTTATTATATGTATCTTCCGGTCTTCCTTAGGTCATACTTGTGTGATTTTAGCAATTTATTAATTATTTTTCATATTAAAATTAAGACTGTATTTAATATAACTAATTAATAGCTAATAAAATAGAAAGGTTCCCTCAAAACAAATACAACTGAGCAATTGTTTCTATTCCCAGAAGTATCCTGGGTCAACTTACGAAAGTACCTAGTTGTAAAATTTTTAAAGTTTTATACTTCCACGTAAATTGTTTTACAACTTCTCAGAGGGAGTTATATGGTGTCACATATAAAAGTGACCTTGACCTTCTTGGGTTTACAAATTTTCCTGCAGGTGATCTTTATCTGTCGTGTTTAAACATAAAAATTGATAAATCACGAAAAGATTACATCTGCAATTCTACATCCGTAAAAAGAAACATATTGAAGAATATTCCAAGTAAAATCAATATGCGGGGGGGAGAGGACATTAGATGCCAAGAATCATCAAAATCCCGTGGGCAGTGTGTATATCCTTATAAATTTTACGAGCGAATTATTCGCAGCAAAAAACAAAATACGAAAAACGAGCACAAGAATCATTTGAATTACAATGACAACAAGCCTCGACCTATGTAGCTACCACCCTCGCATCCCTTTTGCAATTGTAACGTAGTGGCACTTTATCTCAAATATTTACGTGTTCCGAAGGGGCGTTATAGTCACAGAAATCTCTTGAAAATGCTTAAAATTTTATGTGTGTCATGTTGTGGCATTCTCAGAGTAAATTCACTGAATGTGACTGGGAAGTAGATCATCCCTCATTGTTACGCCACGTGGGGGTGAAGGTTAGGCTGACTGTGGGGGTGTCCCTACCTTATCTCCAGTTATTTTACGACATTTCATTAGCACCATTTTGGCGGAGAAGTTTTCTCTCACTCGTCGAGCTCACAGATAATGGAAATCTGCACTTATACCCGGCAACTCCAGCAAAGAGTACCGCCCGCTTGAATGGCGGTAATGAGACCAAATGTCAACTCTCACGTTCACCCGGGATAATCGATTTTGATATTACGAACAGTCGTCTGTACACCGGTTCCTTAGGATCCTTTTCCTTTCTTGCTCCCCTTCGGGGGAAACCCGGAGGCACCCAAGCTCCTCTTTTCCAACAGAGATCTCGATAAGACTAGACTGAGATACTTCGTACCGCCGTATTATTGAAAAAAAAAAATATAATAATAATATTTTTCTTCAGCTTTTCCTGTCGTAGCGATGATATCGCGTAATTGGGTAATTATTCCATTTCTCACTTGAATTGAATTTTCAATTTAACAGACACTTCTTCTGCAATTAAGCGTGACATGAACATCTGTTGCAGAACTCCTATATAAAACTTTTTCAATTTCCTACCATTTATACAATGAGTTTAATTTGTCGACAAGAAAAACGTTTTATTAAATTAAACTTTTCATTTTCTCGAGAATTGATTAAATGAAAATAAATAAGATTTAACAAACGTCTTACTTCTTTTTTTAATATATTCATTATCTAAATTTTTAAATAAAACGTAATACGTTCTTCCTAAGAGTGCCAATTTCCTAAAAACCATCAATATCCAACCGTCTTTAGTCCTCCAAATTATCTACGTTAATTATTTATTTATTTTTATTCTTCTACAGAATATGGACCATATATTGGTCCTTTTTTTCAGTCGATTATTTTCAGTACTTAAAGTTATCTTTTCTAAAAACTTCTTCGACATATGAAAAGTTAAAAATATGCCATTTATAATCATGGAGTCGCTAATAACACAACAGCGTATTTTATAATATGAAAATGGTTGTTAAAAAGAAAAACAACATTTCGTAAATTACCCAACAGTTTTGGTCGACATGAATGTCCTACTGAATGTGCAATTGGCAAAATTATTGATCGTTTTGAAGAAACTGATTCAGTGGAAGGTCATAGACCGTATCAACATGTTCATCTAATTCATACTCCTGATGCAGTGGCAGCTGTTAGTGAAATTGTTCGTAATGAATCAACTACATTCAACCATGCATCGTTCACAGGATCTAAACATTTCACGAAATGGCCAAAAATAAATGAATTGGATGTCAATGACCTTTGGTTTCAACAAGATGGAGCTACATACCACACAAGTCGTGCACCACTCCATATATTGGCAACAAAATTTGTCGATTGCTTAATTTCAGGAAATTCTAAAGTTCCTCGGCCTCCAAGAAGCCCGGATTTAACACCACTTGATTATTTTTTGTGGGCTTATTTGAAAGGTAAGGTGTATGCTAATCATTCACAATCAATGCAATAAACTTGAAAACAAAATTCGAGCTGAAATTGAGGTCATTGATCATTTTTTTATTGGAAAAAAAGTCATCGACAATTTTAATGTTCGGATGCAGGCCTCCAGGCGAAGGCTTGGTTCATACATAAATGGCATAGAACCACCTTTCATTATCAATAAAAATCCCAAAATGTGTATTTTATTTACAAATGAAAAAAGGATTAACAGATGACCCACCCTGTATAACATCACAAAGTATCTCAGGTTTAGCAGATTATAATTAGTTTTATTTTCAAATTTAAACATTATTTCATTTATTACTTAAAATCCTCGTAGTGCTGATGAATGATAGTGTTGATTAATTTCTAATTTTTCCTAAATTTAAATGGAACGACACAAGGATAGGGTGGGAGGAAAATTAAGTAGTATTATTTATCTAATATATGAAATACTAGTTTAGCCGCCTCCGGCTAAGAATGCCAATTATTTAGTTTATGTAGCGAACGCGAAGATTATTTCATCGAATATTGATTGCTTTTTTACACACAATTCATCAATTATACTTCTAAGCATTCTAAGTTAATGGAGTCTATTTAATCGTTAAAACAGAAACAAAATCTCCCCGGGAGTCATGGAGATAATTGCGAACAGACAGACGTGTGTAGACACAGCGCAGACGCAGAAGACTTTGTTTTATTAACCAACTACTTTTCGAGTTTTTCGAAATGAATAATTTAGAAAAAACAAAAACATCTTTTTATTAGCAGGAAACTCATTTCCCATATAACAAATTTAACATGACAATTTAGGTTACCTTAATAGAATGGCTGATCAAAATGATTGTTCTCAAAATGAAATTCGCTTTAACCAAATCTATTCTCAAAATTCACTACCTTTTTTACGAAAAAAAGAACAATTTTAAATTTATTAAATTTCACAAATTAAAAAACGATTTGCTAAAAACTTTAAGAGAAATTATTTAAATTAAAAGTTCATTTTAAATTGGTTTGGACGAAATAGTTACGGTTTTCTACTAATTAAATACGAGTAAATTATACGAATTTCTTTAAAATTGAAGAAAATAAGGAAAAAATACCAAATTTAAGAGTACATCTAATTTCGAATTAAACTATCATCAAAAATTTTATAGAGAGTCCTTAAACTTTTACAAACATTAAATTTATAAATTTAACCAGTAAATGTTAAGTAAGCCGATTGCGATAAAAATAAAAACCAAATGTTACTTCAGGCTCATTTTCCATTCTATCGATTACCCTTCATCCCCCATACATTTAAATAAATAGAAGGGCGCACTTAGTTACCTTACGTAGCGCAAGAGACCATGGTTATGTGTGGGATTCGAAACTACAACCTCTGGGGCAGTAGACCAGAATGCTAACAACTGAACTACCAATAAATGAAATTCATTTTTATAATTTTTGATATTATGATAGTACGATAATTTTCGAAGCAATTCTTTTCATACCCCTTGTATTTGGGCCTTTTCGCTTTATATGGCATAAGTGCTATGTTGCCGTAGCGTGGTCTTTCCGCTATTTCTTTGATATACCACTCGATTGGATTGAAAACAAAATAAATTCATCCCTTAAAATGTATTTCTTAAATTACAAATTATTTGGGCCAGCATTACTTGTAACTACGCCAAAATTCATCTCTCTACATTGTATGGGTCTCTAAGAAATTAGAATAAATATTTCTAAAATACAATCTACATAATCGGCTTTATGTACAACGTGAAATTAAAAATGTCTATTTACTTACCCTTAAATAAAAAAAGAAAAACAAATTTGCTGCAAAACTCTAAACCATTAAAAGTTTAAAAAAAAGGTATACCAAAATCACCTTGAAAACTCATCATTAGGTGTAGAAAAGTTACCCTAACACAATTTTATGAAACTTTTCTCGCACAAGGTCTATTCTACTCTTAATTTTCAATTCTCTTGACGAGACTCGTTAAGTGCAATCTAACCCACCATCCTGGAAACTGACCTAATTTCCTTCAGCTCATTAAATACGAAAATGGGAACAACAAGAGGCGCATACTCCCTCCAGGCGCACTAAGCGCATTTAGCTTGAAATAGACCCCAAAGAAAGGTGCCGGAAAGCCGCGATTCCGTCAATCAACAAAACCCCTTATGAAACCATTGTGTATGGGGGCGAGGGTATGTGTGGGGATGAAAAAAGAGAAGGATTTTAAAACAATGTGTACTTACTACTGCCTGCAATTGTAAGTAATCCCAATGCAAAAACGTATTCCAGCCACATTTCACAGCACTAAGCGGGTCTTAGAGACGGCATTAATACACTTTCGCGTTTGGAAACCTTCTCAAATTGTATCGCGACCATTAAACAGGGTAACCGACAAAAATTTATTCTGTTTTGCCACCACTTCACACGTTGCACCACCCGCTTTCACTTCTACCCCCGAAGGTAACTACTTTGGTCGCAGAATGGCATACTGTCGGAGTAGCGAATGCTTTTCACGAATTGTAAAGAATCCATTTCAGGTGAGTGCTTGAATTCTTACTTTTCCCGCTTTTAAGGTAAATGAGTCGTCCTCCACAGCCCGAATAAAAAGAGGGAATTCTCAAAAAAATTACCCTACCGACCAATTTTGCAAAGGGGGGATTCCCCGACACAAAATGTAAATCTACCACCGCACAATATCCCCCAGATTTTAAGTAAGCACCCTCAAAAACTCGGTGCAATGCAGAGGCATTTTCAGTAGAACAACGATACAATGCACTTAGATGCACTAACAGAGAGTACGGCACTAGAGGAATTAGACGCGAAATTCACATTTGTCGCATTTGAGCTCTTTAGCCCTATTTTTCCGGAAACTAGATACACATGCACCACGATTCGAAAAAAGGTTCTGTCTTGCCTGGCACTATAATGCCCCTTGGGACGATAGACGCATCTGGAGACTTACGACTATCGTTTAGGATTCAAATTTTTATCCGGTCAAGGCAGAGTCAGCCACATCTTTGTCAAAAGCAAAACTGCAACTGACTGAACCGCGACTTCATTTCAATTTTCCGTATCAGATCACTGCGCAACCTCACGTGGTCCTACCGATTGCCTCTTCTTTTTATTTTCAACCCAAAAGCTCACCGTGAAAACAGCTGTATAAGACACCTCGTGGGAGGAAAGCTTTTCCTAGATACATTTCCCCCGAAAAATGTTTAAAAGGGATGATATGTTGCCCCAAATATTTCAAATAATTCCAGCAACAAGGATAAGGCATTAATGCCGCCAAATAGGTCAATTTCGGGGGTGGCTATGGTATCCTTTAAACTTAAGAAAAATTATACAAGCTCAGTAAAGTTAGACTAGCAATTTTAAAAGAATCTTTATCATGCTGCATATGCAGTTTTATTTTGATGTTATAAATAAATTGTCACAAATTTGGAAGAGTTTTATACAAGAAAAAGCAAATCAGGAAAATTGTAAGTTAGAACATTAGCTACATTTTCTACAGTAAATTTTAGAAGGTGCAATACCATATAAAAAAATTTTCTTTACACAATATCCTTGAGGGTTTTCAACATTTCATTGGAAACATCAAAATAAAATCGCACATACATAAAAGACTGTCTTAGCGAATTAGAGAAACTTCTTCTTAGTTTAAAATGATCAATAAATGTCCTATCCTATCGTTTTCAAGTACTCATTTAAGCAATGTGCGTAAAGAAACACGCCTAAAAATAAATAACATTTAATCCTAATCCCTAAAAATTAAGACTTGATTCTTATAACAATAAATACATACTCCTCGTATATATTTGAAATTAATATTTAACATTTATGCTACCTAGTCCTAGAGTGGATCAAGCACGGTCTATGCGAGTCCACGCCCAAAAAAGTCGATTAATCACTGGAATCATCGATAAACCGTGATTCAAATTCTCGATAGCCCAGGCCCTTCGTTTTTCTATATGGGCTTCGGAATAAAAAGGGGTTTTGACATCGTAGGACGGTATTTTACGTTTGCCTCACGTAAACGCTCTCTGATTTAATGCACACGTGAATTTCCTTTTTTTTTGCCAGCCTTCGCTTCGCGCAATCTTAAAGCGTAGTATCAGTATCACTCTATCAGTTGTTGCTCTCTTTACTTTACTCATTTAAAATTTATTATTTTATAAATTAAATAAATTGTACTTTATTTCTATAGTCATTCATAAGCCCCTAAAATACCTCAATTGTGGGCAAATACAAATTTTAATTCACTTTCAAACATTACAAACCCACATATTAACATTGTTATATGACCAATTCAATTTATTAAACCCATAAATGTGCTTTGCATTAATTGCCATTAAATCGCTCCCGTAGTCCGTATAGTATTTCGGTTTTGTTAGGTTTGGCGATTAAATTCATGTTTTTGTCTACATACAAAACAATAGTTGCAAAAGTATAAACGTAAGTAATATAAGTAATAGTAATACGTAATACGTAATACGTAATATCGCTTGATTTTAACGATAATATATCACAAATTAGAAATAGGCTTAAAAATAATTAACTACTTTTATGTTGCATTTTAAGTTTGTTTTTTTGTATATTCTATTGTACAGTCAGGGCGGTTGTCTGTTGGCTAATGAAATAAATAAATAAATAAATCATCGTAAGTATATACGTATAAAAATTATTTGTCTATTTACTTTAAAATTGTTGCATTAGTTATACAGGTAACCCTCCTATAATACGGTCAGCATTTTAATTTTATAACAATGTTATAAGATAGTTTTTGCACTTATAGTACCGTGTTAGAACAAAACTGTGTGAAGGTCGTTGTCTTATACAAGGATTTTCTCAATTTTCTTATCATGTAAGAAAGAAACCGGATTGTAAGAATGTTACCTGTATCTGTTTTTAGTGGTTTTAAATTATCAAGATAATGTAAAAGAGGAGCATAAAGTTTATTTTTGTATATCACTGTAATTATTCGTTTTTTATTTAATTAATAATATCTAAGAAGAAATTAGATGAAATAAACCTTGCATCTTTCCTTTCAAAGTGATATAAAAATACCCTTTAGGACACAAAGTTTAAAGATGCTCATTCTTTTCACACTTTTCCGGGAAAACGTCTTTTATACAAATTAAAGAGAAATAAGTGATAAGAATATGTTGCCAATGGATGTGGAGCACAGCAATCCCCAGATTCCAACCCCTCTACATTTGTGAACCCAATTCCATTTAAAGTTGAACTCTGGTTCAGTCGATGAAACGAAAATTGCTTGTTTGTTTGGTGGCCATTATGCTAGCAAGGACACAGAGTGATTTAATGTGTGGTGTCACTATGGCAAATTGTCCCATATCCCGTGACATTCATTGCTTGAGAAAGTTTTTAGAAAGCGAAGCGAATTTCCAAAAAGTTTTCCGGAATTTGTTCCCCAAATTTTCTGGCACCATACCCAGAGGGTACCTAATTTTGTGGGCCTTCCCTGCAATCGAGACCCTGTATGGCTGCAGTCTGGTTTATTTTGGTTGCACACAAATGCAACTTGCCGATGAGAAATTTCACCATTGTGTCTGATTCTCTGAAAAAGAGAATCAGGACTGAAAGTCCAGATTCAGTAATAAGCTTGGATGATGCCCAGAGGTAATTGAGGGCGATAGACGACCTTCGGACGGCGGCGAAAATACGATAAAAGTTTTCCTAATTTATCAAGAAGTGGTGAAATAGGAAACAAAAAATTAATTTCGGGTTCTCATCCAAAATGTATACAACATTATTGCTTAGGTCCAAAGTATTTAAATACCTTGGATTTCTTATTAATTCTAAAAGAAGCTAATAGAATTAGTCTGGACAGAGTTTGTATGGCAGTTTTACGCCTTAGAGGCTTAATCCTGGAATTCGATTTCAATACTTTTCTTTCAAAATTTTAAAAGATTTTCATAGAGTAGATTCAAAAACATATTTTGTGCCTTATTAAAAGGCCCATTCTTTTTTATTTTAAAATTATCGAATTATACAGTCTGTAATAATTCATATCGGCACAACCTTCGAGAATCTCCAAATTATTTCTCTAAAAGAAATTTCGGTGGAGGTAATTCTATGGTCTGGCACGGAAACAATCACTAGGTTTTATATTTTCTAAAATGAATAATAAGAACAGCATAAACATATTAAATGCGCAACTTGTCTCTTTTCTAAGACAGACAGCATAGGAGAAAGAACCTCATTTTCTAACAAGATAACGCTGCCATCCAAACCAGCCAAGAAACAAAAACCTAGTTCAAGAGAAAGTCAATACAATTCCATGACTGGGCCTCTCCTTCGCCTGACTGTAGAAGTCCATTGAAAACCTTTTGGGGGATTATGATTCAACGTATTTATTCCAATAATCGCGACAAGTCTATAATTGAATTAAAAATAGCCATCGTAGACTGCAATTGACGATAAAATAATTTAAAAATTCATTTTTAGTATACGTCATCGCACTTGTCAATTAATAAAAAATCGTAAAGGTAAAATTTATTATTAATTATATTTCATTAATTTCATGTGATAATTGATTTTGCAATTGTCATTTTTTATTTTCGTATATTTTGTTAAATAAAATACGATTATTCTTAATTTACAAAATTCTTGTTTGAATTTGGTTCCAACACTTTTTAGGGCTTTAATAAAATTATCCAGGAGTAGTTACCTAAACAATAAAAATTAATTTCAAAAATAGCCTATAGTATGTCATCTATCACTCAATTTTCTACATTACCCTACTTTAAATGGTTTGAGACAAATTTTGACCCTATAATCGAAATTTTTAAGAGCTATTAAAAGTATTAAAATTTCAGGGCCAAAACGCAGTTTTAATATTGAGGTTTTGTATATTAATAACTCCATTATCATATCATTGTATAAGAAATACTCAAATTTACGCTACTGTTTAACAAGTTCAATTAGAATTTTAGAAAAGTTTCCAACCATAATAAATTTACACAAAAATTAAAAATTCTATTTGATGCATATAAGACGCTTGCTAGTGTATCAAATAAGGCGAGTTATACTAGCTAATTGAAAATTCAATTTTCTACCTTTCTACACATGAATTTTAGGTTAGCCGGAGATGCGGTAAATGTAATACTTAGGTAAATTTCATATGTAAATATGTAGAACAAAGAGGGGTAATTTGGTGCTAGCTTAATTGCGTGCAACCGGTGTAACGTAACTTTTAGCTCCTGATAGTCTTCGTCTACATTCTCATCGTTTCCGTCCTGCACCAGAAAGATTTTCTTGTGATTTCCTACACTTGAAAAGTTCCGGTCATGGTTTGGTGGCTTTCAGAAACAATGTTAGAGAGCATTTTCGTGATGCAAAAACTTTTGTGAATCTAGTTCCACAATTTGCAATGAGTGAGTATAATCGGTCTTTAGTTTTTTTGGCAAAGCACATGGGATACCATGTGAAAGGTGCCTATTTTTTCTGTAGTACATTTTCCCTCCAAGAAAAGGGGAAAGGAAAAAAAATGAAAATTATGACCAAAAATTGCATCATTACCGCACTAATGGTTGCTTGCGATAGTCCCAACCTGTACGATAAGCGAAAATCGATGGCAGAACGAGTACTTTGTATTCAGTAAAGGAACACTGTAAGACTGGTGGGGCGGGGGTAATTAAAAGAAAAGCCTTTACGGGTGGGTACTTGCTACAGGAAAATGCTCGGAAGTAACAGTTCCGAGAAAAGCTAAATCTCGACCCGTACCCGTGTAATATTTGAAGTAGCCATAAAGCGACACGATGCGGGAGAGAATGTTTTCTTCTCATGGAGTTTGAGGGTTTCTTTTTATTGCACTAATCACTTTCGAGCATGTAAGTCGGCAAAGTTTTCTAAGGAGTTCAGGTTGTTTGCTCAACTTCATACCGACAATGCCTTGCCTTGTTTTCTTGATGAAATGTCTCGACATGTTCGCAATTTGTGGCGCTTCTCTCTTTATGAGTTCACCGATATGGATCAAATCAACATAAAAAAAAAACAAAAAAGAAAATATAGAACGCCAGAAGAGAAGCCTTTTCTGTTCATGCGTTTTATTTACGCAAAATGTTCATTTATGGCGAAAACTTAATGGGCGACGATATCGAACGAAGCACTATGCTCCGATTTTCATTATATTTATGCTTTGGCCCTGCTTGCGGCCTTTTGGGCTTTGGCATCGCTTGAAATTCCCATTTTATTTCTTTTCACAATTATTCGGCGAGAACTATATTTTCGGGCCGCGGTCTGCCCCCAAAAAGGTATCTACATTACATTGCATGCGATTTCATGGATCACTGCACGTACCCATAAATTTAATGTCAGACCCTACACCCGTAGCCGCGCAGTAGACCCAGACTCCGCAGGAACACATGAACGTATTCATAGATGTGGTCGCCGCAGGACATCCCGACCTTATTTTATGTAATATTTTGCCTATTGAAATGCAAGGTTTGTGCTACCCACTGCCCGGCGGGTTCGGCAGCACCTGAATAGGTCCAGCCTCAATGGTCGGCCCTTGCACTGAGTTATTCCTTCAGTTTTGCTTTCTTGCCGCTTTGCTTCATTGGAGCAATTTAAATATTTCTAGAAAAGCGACTACCTTAATACCCCCAAGGGAGTAAGTTGCTTGTAAAACTCCCTATTTTCTCAGGCAATTGGATATAAATAATAAAATTCCCCAACGACCTTTGCTTGGATTATTTTAACACTTCATAGCCCTTATCGACTAGGGACATACCCACTCTAACCGAAGATCTTAATTTTGCTTGAAATCGACCGAAAAACAGCCTTTCGATGCCAACAAGATTGATAAGTGATTTAGAAAAGGGAAGTAAACGCAATTAGATAGGACTCTCACCTTCCACAACCCCTCTGTTATCAACTAAGGGATGCTCCAGTCTATCCCTGCTTTCCAAACCCCTAAAAAGGAAAAAAAAACACTAATCTATCTCTACGCCCTTCTCAAATCCCAGCATTCCTAAGAAAAACAACAATCAAATTTCACAAAGGAGTAAAATCTTACAAACTTTCCCTCCCACTAATTGGAGCAAATCCTTTTAGCGTAAAAATCTGCTTCAGCGCTAAATAAAGAATATTCCACTCCCGCTTAAAACGAGGCCACAGATTTATCAGGAAATTTTCTGTTTTCAATATTAAGTTCAAGTGCTAAAGTCTGTAGGCCTTAGCGCGCCCCTTTCCGACTTAAGAAAAGACTGAAAGGGAGCAGTTTACCAATGAGCCCCCAAATTGATGGAGGGGTTTTTGATTAATTATTATTTTGTCGACGTTCAGCCTTGCAAAGTGCCCTTTCTTTTGTTTTACTTTAAGGTACCTTGCCCGTTTTCTGTCCCCACCCCCGCTCAAAGAAACTTAAGGAGCTTTTCTACTTTTCATTGAAACACGAAAACCAACAATAGAGGAATTTTTTCTTTTAGGCATTTGAAACAATTATAGGAATTGAAGGGGAATTTATAATTATATAAGTTCAAATCGCCATTCAGTTGAGCGTAATTTCAATTGAAATTATTTTAAGAGGTATGGTAAAGCTTTTAAGATTAATTTTATAATAGCTTTGAGGAAAAACGGTTGTGATAGGTAAACCAATTAACATTTTAGCAAGTTTTATATGTAAAGAAACAATGTAAAAATATATGAAATATAATTTTAAACTGAGTTTAACAGAAAAGAAGTGCGAATTTTTTAAATTTCTGTTCGCGCATAACTTTGAAACATATGAGCCGATTTAGATGTCTTTTTAAGTACAAAATCGATCGGACGTTTTCCGCTTTTCTCAAAATTCAGCCAAAGTTTACCTGACTACATGAACTAAAGCGTTATCTTGTTTAAATTGTCAGCATATACAAGCGAATTCTTATCCGTATGCCGAAGAATGAAAGCCGACTATCTCCTGGTATTGAATTACATTCATTCTGGTAAAAATCATGCTAATAATAAGCAAAACCATCTAACCCAACCAAATTAAATTTCCTTTCATCGGAAAAAATTATTTTCCGATATTTATTTGTCCAATGATCAGTCATGTATATCTCTAGGTTTTTTAAATCTAGACTCTAAAAGAAAAACAATTGAAAGACAAAACTCCTTCAATTAAAACAATAATTTTTATTCTATAATACAGTAGAGGATGTCTTATAAATTCTATTCCCTGAGATGACATTAGATAACATTCACGACAAAGTAAGACGACTGAGCTTAATTGCTTAAGTGCTTCTCAACAAACTTTTCAAATTGTTTCCCTCCCTCTCTCTCCCCCCCCCCCCCCGTCTCCCCCGAGTACAAAAAATATGTGATTACTCACTTAAGGGGCCAAAAGTTTATTTTTATTTTCTATTTGTTCATTTCGAACAAGAAGCATAACAACCCTAGTAAAGTGCCTAAATAGTGTACTCAAATATTTTTTAATATCTTACATTTTGGTGAGTTTCAGATAGCTCTAAGAGAGTTATTATAAAAATAAACAAAATTGCTTTCACTTCTATTTATAAACAAGAAAGATAATATCTTCCCTTAAAAACAACTTTTCGTTTTTTTCTTGAAATGTTAAGTAAAAATAATCGTTCTTACCCACTTAGGCATGTCCTAAATGTCGTCTGCAGCCCTGAGGCTGGGAGAGAATTTTTTTTTTTTTTTACCCTTAATATACCATCCAGACCTTCCAAAATATTTATCCTGGAGACAAAATACGGAAGATTTCACTTGAAGAAAATGTTTCCGTAATTCGTTTGACTTTGGCAGTCGTTTGATTTTGAGAAAAAAAAAACTTTTAATTATTCATTTACCCAAAAACTTCTTACGCTCGGAGCATATATAAAACTTTCTTTTTTAAATGGATTAACGAGCAAAAGTCGGTTTTCGTCACATTCATCCAACATTTTTTACGTTAAGGGACTAAAGGGGTATATTCTCATTTCACTCAACTTTTAGACCAATTTCAAAGTCTTTGAGTGATTAAAATTTTAAAACTTAAGTTTGGTAAAGCCATCTAAAGGAATCTAAAATTCGAATTCTAAAAGGGGGAGTAGTTACTTGTGAACTTTTGAATAAAAAAACATACGTATGCAAGTTTAGTATACCCGAATATGTTTATGTTGTGACTAATTAAGTAGCCTTGTAGCTAATTAATTACTCATTACAGGAGTTTTCTGCCCTTATCATGCAGCCTTCCTTAAGAAAGAGTGATTTACTCTCCCGCAAGGAGACTAAATAATTAACACCGTCAGCCGTATATACGAAGGCAAGTTGTTTCTGCTAAATAAACTCAAATAATCTGGGAACAAGCAGGATACCAAAAAAAATGGCTCAGACAACCAAAACCACTCGAGTACGGCGGGTGGTACACTCAGACAAAGTTCTACTAACAAGATTTTCTGTTAAATTAAATTCTGGAAAAACATTTACCGTGCGAAAAAAAAAACTGCCCGAGATAAATCATTTTCGGCTCGAGGGCTTTCATCTGGTAGTTGCCTCTTCTACGAAAGAAAAAGAGGCGCGAGCACGAGAACCTCTTTCCAGCAGAGGAGCTATTTCAAAAGCAAGTAATGGAAAATCGATTCCACTAGAAGAATTGATATCGGGAGGAAAAAAACTGCACGCCGCAGTGACGAAACTTGATTGACAACGATTAAGGGAAAAAAATCTAGAAAATCACTTAAGGCATATACCCCCTCCGAAAGGAAAGCTGGGCGTACTTCCGTGAGCAATAGAAAGCCCGGTAGCATCGGTATCCATCAGGGTAAATCTCTTCAACGAGAAGATTGAAAACAGACCAATTGTGGACATGGGTAGTTCCATTAACAGGCTCCTATTTGATCCCCGGCAATATCCTGGAAATTCTCCAGGATCCCATTGGGGGAAGACGTAGCCCAAGAAAATAGGAAAAAATGCCTTACGTTGACTAGTCATGCTCGATACGCAATTTTACGTTCATTAGCCTGGCACTCATTAAGCAATTGCCCTTTTTTAAAAAAGAAAAAAAAAAGTAAACACGAAGCCCACCATTAAATTCATTAGTCTTCGCTAATATAAAAATTGTATACTCCTTCGTTGGAAACTGTGGCGAGTTTTAACCGAATTGGTAGAAGATCCTTTAGGCTCAAACTATACTTGACCCGGTCCTGAAGCGACGAAATCCACTCTCCCAGACACGGGAGGAATTCCAACATATCTTTGCCCGAAGTTTTAATTAAGTCTCCTTGAGTATCACAAACTTCATCAAGAAACTTTATCGTTCGAGTTTAATTTTAATTGAGTGTTTAGGGCGCCGTTAGAAAGGAAACAAGATACTCATTACGCTTAATTATAGTAGAACTCACCGAATATATTGAGGTAATGTAATTTAGGCACTGAAATATCTTTCGTCTCAAAAGGGGTTTTGGGGATGGGACGAAAAATGTCATTTGTCCGGGGGAGGTGGCACAACAGTAGCACAATCCACGCTTCTCTTATAAGGTAATCACCACCGTCCGGGAAATAATTAATGACTTTCGCTAGAAAGGCCGCTACAAAATTGATAGGGTGTTCAATTAATAACAGGCAATACAGTGTACCGCCCCTAAACGCCCGTATCTTTTGCCAGCCAAATTATCCAATTTTCAAGAATGTTTAATATTTTCACCTTGAGGATAAATTAATTAAAAAATTTATAACATTTTTAAAGTAATGTAGAACTTTTTCGAACATTTTTCTTCACACTATGCCAAATACCTTAAAAATTATTACATTATTACTTAGTTAAAGTTTTAAATTTAACTTATAATATTATCTTCGATAAAAGTTATTTAAAATTCAAGTTTTTCAAAAGAAAACAGTAGATTCATACTACTCCCAGTATTACTGTTTCAAGGGGTTATATTCAGTTGTACCGGGCAAAATAACGACATTTTCTCGATTTTTTTACAATATTATAATAAAAATTTATTTAAAAACTGTCAACAACATCGATTAGGACATATTTTAGGGTACTTGTTAAATTTATTTTATAGAAAAATATTTTAAAATAGCCGAACTACAGCTGTATGTGTCCAATAACCCTTTCTTTTTGGGGGATCACTTGCAGTGGGACATGATAACTCGAGAACGTTTTATTTCAAATTCGAATTTCGAACGAAGAATATTTTAAATTTCTCAATGTGTTAAATTTTTGATAAAAGCAAAAGGCTTTAAAAAAATGTATAGGGTATTTTAAAATATACGTAGGTTACTTTTCACTAGCACTTATTTGTTTGTCAAACTTAAAGTGCTCTTCAAAGTAAACTAAAAATGGGAAGATACTATACAATTTGAAACTACCAAACTACTTTTTAGTTTAATTTGATTATGAAGTGGTTACAGTTACAGAGTTGTTTCTGGACTTTCTCTAACTACTGAGAAACAAATCAAACGGTAGTAATGACACTTATTATTCTTCCCGAAAAAAGTATATAGCAATTCAATGAAAATAGTTTAAAAACCCGCAAAAACGTGCATACAAATTTAAAAACAGCCTAAATATCTACTCTGAAGAGTGATTATTTTAAAATAATACGTTAGTCTAATTATTTATTACTAAATCAACTAAATCAGAATTTTGTTGATCTTAATAAAACCCTCGCTCTCCACCGAATCCTTAGTTTAATGAAGATATCCGCAAAATTAAGAATCTCTAGAGAACTATCGTACAATACTATTGCATCTCAAAGTTATTTAAATATAAAATTGAATTTTGAAGTAGCCGAACTCTGCAGAAGTAGAGGCAATGGCTTGAGTTCTTTGACTTAAACATCACTTTTTCTTTGTTGATAAGGAATAGCACTAATTTAATAGTTGCTCTCTCAATTTCGCTTTGTAACAATCAATGATCCAAAAAATCTTTCTTTAAAACGTACTCAACGTACTCATTGATCGTACGTATGTAGGTTGAATCCAATAGAAGTAAAGTAGAAGCAGTAAGCATTTTATTGATATCGTTCTTTTAAATTGCTGATACGATTTGGTCTCAAAGGGAACAAAATCGTTCCGTGACTCGTTAACGTTCAAAAAATAAAAAAAAGGGTACTCAAAAGTGCTCAAAACGGCTATCATGTGTCGGTGAAAATATGCGCGAAAATGTCACTTTTGGTAAAATTAAATTATTCGTAGTCATACCGGGGATAGAATCACGACAGCAAGTCAAGTATCACCCACACTCTTGCACAATGAAGGGAGTATGAGGTGTTTTAGTTTGAAGTCACAACTTTAAAGCACTTTAGGGGATTTCATTTGCGAAAATCTTCTTAAATACACACGATAAGTTCACCTGTTCTATCTTTGGAAGGTGAAAAGTATTAAAGCAGAGGCAACTAGAGGGGGATTTTTTTTAGGTATATTTTTGTTGCATAACGCCTTCGTTAGAGTGGATAGGAGGGAGGGGTAGATAAATCTTCCAGCCGGAAAATTAACATTATAAAATTATTGTGCACTTAATAAATGTTACCTATATCTACATATATAGCTAAATTTTAGGCAGAAAGGAAAGGAGTAAGTCGTAGAGGTTACGTTTCTTTACCCAATTAGTTGAATTAAGTTGCTGACTGCCGCTACAGCTTGTTGCCATAAACATACACCCCCAACATACTAAATATTAACAATATTTTAATGAAAACCAACCAAGCGTACGTTTTTACTAATGGAAAAACACACGACTAGAAGCAGTAGAAAAAGTAAAAATTGCTCCATAAAATTCGTGCAAAAATTTTGCAATCACAGCTTACTTTAAGCTAAAAATAAAAAAAAAAAATATAAATAAAAAAGTTTTCTCTCTAATGTTTGCATACATTGAAATCGTATAAGCTCCACACCGAACTACTACTATTTCGGGTTGAGGGGTTTCACTACACCATAAAAAGTTAATATTATGCATATTTTAAAGGACTTTAATTAAATGCATATTTAGTTGGCTTTCATCTTCATGTGCCAACAAGTTTTTTGTCATTTAGCCAAAAGCGAAATGAATGCTAATTACAATGTGTTTGAGGTTGAAACGTTTTTAGTCCTGCAAAATTACTCCATCGACTGAGGTGTAGGAGGTGCCTGGTACCTTCCTCAGACACTCAATTTAAAGCAACCCCATTGAATGTGAACTAGAGAGAATTATTTTGGAAATCATATGCCCTATGCCTATATAGAAGTGTTAAGATCACATCGACACGATACAATTTCAGGAATTGCCATCGAATGTATGTCTATGAGGTGCTTTAAGTAAAACCTTTCGAGCTTCACTCGAACACCTTTTGCTAAGAACACTTTAATTATGACACAAAACTAGTTTTTGGCTACATAATCTTCTCCCCAAAAACACTTTCACACATATGTACGTATATGATTTGTCTAGAATGGAAATTTAGGCAGATCTTACTTTTTGGGGGTCTTAACAACAACCACATAGATGACTTAATTAAAATCGATTCACAGAAGCTACAAAGTTTTATTGGGTAACGAAGAAATTGGAGGCGAACACTTAATTAAAACTTGAAATTGAAGACATATGTAATTTAGTAATTAAATTAAATCAAATAATTGGTCCTCGTCAATATTTGCTACACTGGGGGAGAAATCTTAATGTCGACAGGATTTACGAAAATGCCATTAGTAGATGAGGTGGAGCAAATCGGTAATATGATTCGAACTGTTGGAAATGTGGTATAAGTAAATATACATGACAGAGAAAGTTATTCAGTTTCCTGTAGATGTATGATATTTCATTTTCAGAATGTTTAGAAATAAGATAATTAAGAATCCGATCAAATTTACGACTAATATCCTTGAGGCACTATGAAAATTATTTCTATTTTGGGATACTATGACAAAAATCTGCTTTTAAATGTTGAGTATGGGATAAGATGAGGTACTCTTAAAATTTGCTAAACCTACAAAGATTACGATATCGAGAATATTTTTATTATCAATGGCCAATCCGCCCCTATCAATGTTGTAAATAACATCGAATTAGGAGGTATCGTACAGAGGTGGAAATTCCCATAAAAACACGGTATTTCGAAGCATTTATAGCTAATTATTTAATAGTTATTAGGTACTAGTGATTAAATGGTTTACGAAATGCAGCACACCGAAGAATAAGTTTATTAAATCAGCTCAACTTTTAGCCATGGTCTCCTATGCTACCTCTGTAGCTTTACGTAACCTTCTCTGGTCTGACCATCGAAACCTTCACCCTACGAAAGCCGCCTCTTGCTGATCAACCTGCATCCCCTGTGAAAGCGGCGGAACCTTGCTGATATTACCTTCATTCATCAACTGCTTAGCGGTGAGATTAACTGTCCTTCTCTACTCCATCGGATCTCCATCTACACCAATCCTCGTAACCTCCGTTCGGCCCTCTCTTTCGCCCTGCTTATCACTGTACCAACTATAGACTTTCTGAGCCCATCACCCGAATGCTTGGGAAAACCAACTGCCACCCCTTTTTTGACTTCCACCTGAGTAAATCATCTCTCAGGAATGACCTTAATTGTCCCTTCTAATGTTGCTGGTTCCTTTCTAATTTTTCTTTTTTGTTTCTTAATTTGTTATTGTTTTTTTTAATTTATTCTATTATTTAAATAAACTTATTGTCAGTAGCTTGTATTAAGCGATTAATAAATAAATTGTATGTATTGTCGAAATCGAAAGTTTCATTAACTTTTCTTTTTTGGTTTTCCAAAAAATTAGGTACAGATTTTATTTATATTCGGGAAAACTTCGCATTTAGCTTTCTCTATTACAATGGTAGATATCAAGGACCACTAAATATGGTAGCTCTTTTAAGTTGAAATTGATTTTTATACCTTACCTAGATACAATTTTAATTTGATCAAAATATAGAAAATGATTAATGCTTTTATATTTCTTTTTAGAATCATATCATATAATGCCAATGCATCACGCAATGCGTGTATTCACGCAATTAATAAAAGTATTAAAAAGATAAATTACAAAAGCCATTCATAAAATGAGTTCGATTACCAAAAAACTCAAGCCATTCCATTACTTGGATTAATAAAAGTTCAGTTGATTTTAAGTCTCATCTTCGATAAAACCATGTCGAATTTTCAGAGAAAGTTATTTAATGCATTTTGCATTTTTATGTATTACTGCAGTAAATTTTTTGGTGTAGCTGCATACGTGTATAATTTTAAGCGAAAATATGCAACGACAACAAAATTTGCGACATTCATCTCTGCCGGAATATTTTTATATTTTACAAGTTCATTTTGTATTATCTACATGAAAGTGTTAGACGTTCTAGGTATATCACAGCAAAAATTTGTCTATGCATTTGCATTCGGTGCTGTTTTGCTCTTTTATATAATTTCTGTAACAAACATGATTTTTTCAAGTATACAAAATCGTAATCTGTGCACAAAAGTTATCAACCAAACGACAAGCCTTATGAACCTTTTCGGATACGATAACCTTTATGATTTTTTAGAAGGGAATTATACCCGGACACTGCTCGTGAACACTTTGGTTCACCTTTTTCAGTATTCTCTATCCGTTATGCTGGTAACGACAGCCTATGGAATTTTAAACTGCTACAAGCCTGAACCACTCGTAATGCTGGTGGATATCATGTTCATTTACTGTAGCAAAATGTGTGTAGTGAGCAATTTTTATCTCGGAGGAAAATTCATGGAAACAGCATTTCAGCGCATAAATAGAGGGATGAAAAACATCCTAGATAGAATTGACTCGAGTCCTGTACTGCAAGCCAGAATCAAGATCAATACTCTTTCTAAGATCCATACAATGGTCTTTAACAACTTCCAGGATTTCATTAAATACAACTCCATCCAACTGCTCACAATTACTTTCTCTGAAGTCTTTTGCGTTTCCGTTCATATTTTCTCAAGTTACTATGCCTTTTCACGTGCCATGACCGATAATGGACAATTAGACGAAAGTGTACTAAAATTAGCCATCGCTAGTACCCTCTACATATCGATGAATTGCTATACAGTCTACTTGGTGGCATCCACCTCCCACAATTTGATTAAAGAATCCGAAAAACTGAGGGACATCGTTCGTGTCTCTCTACTGGGGATAAATTCCAGTAGGTTGGGCTGGACGGTGAGTATAAAATATTTTTTTTGAATATTTTCCTGGAAAAAATGTTCCCTTCAAAAATTGAGACCATCATACATTTTAATTCTTTGCTGTTTAACCAGGGTGAAGTATTCTCCCTGCAGCTGATCCACCAAAAAATCGATGTCGACCTGTGCGGTATGTGCAAAATTAACTATGCAAATATATTCGAGGTATGTTGATGCTGAATTTTTATGAAGTCTGCACAAAAATGCCTTTATCTTTCATTTTACAGATGATCCTTGGAATCTGCAATGTTGTATTTCTGCTCGTACAATTTGATGTTCAGGGTTAAAACTCTTTCATTATATCAAAATTATATGTCTGTAAACCGAGCGATTTTTATAAGATTTTAGGGTGGTAAAATTTAATTTAATTACATTTTTAATTGTAAAACTTCTGTACTTTTTATAAATTGTTCTTAGAACTGATGGCCGTAGCCGTTAATATCCTTATAGCATTATTTGATCCGCAAATTAATTTACTCACCTAATTTATAGTAAATAAATAAAAAAATAAGTCGTTTCTTCGTTATATCAGAAAAAGTACTACATTTTATGATTTATATAGAAAAAATGACTTAGGTATATTGCCTTTTACAATTTTCCATACGTATATAAGTTTTTGGTTTCTTCATAGGGAAACTGAGCCGCAATTTTAATATGTTACGATAATCTACATAATAAAGAAATTTAAATATAAATTTGAAGAAATACCATAAACTAATATCACTGATGGGACCTATTTTATTATTATTAAAATATCTGCTGTTCTTTAGTTCTACAATCGTAAAACATGTGTTTCCTGCATCAACTTTAGCACAAATTTATACATATACTCTGCCGCTATCTATGATATTAACTAACCAATAAGTTTCGTATAAGATACCATACTATGACTGTTTTCGCTGAAGTGCATTTCCGTTCTTTAGCTCCGCGCCAATTTCGCCTAGTCAAATTAATAGAGCCGGTCGCGTAATATATTGCACTTTGGAAGAACGAACAAAAATTTTAACTTTACGGCAAGAAGGGAAATCTCTCAGCTGTTCGAAGAAAATGTTTGAAAATTCATTAAAACCAAAACCTTATGTGTAAAATCGTGGGGCAAAAATTACTGCTGATGGTCCATTTCTACCAAGCGATGTCAACAGGGCTGTAATCAAAAATAAGGGCCAAGCTACGAAATATTCATTGAAACTGTTTGATTACTCCTGAAATATTTGATAATATTATAGGTATAAGATATTAAATATGTATGTCTTCTATGCATGTTATTTCAATTCCATTCGACAATATTTCTACGTTATAAGCAATATAAACCATTATACTTTCAACCCTTCTGAATTCTCCCCTTAACTCTATTAATAATTTTATAATTGTGATAATTTTAAAAACTGTACGTACTTAATTTTGGGTATTTCTAAAAAAATAAGCCTTCGGAAAAATATGAATGAAAATATTTGAATAGCAATCTCATAATGGTCTTAATTTTTAATAAATGCATTTTTGAAATCAACTTTTTCCCATTACATAATTTCATAATATTTCCTTGTGTATAGTGCCTTTAATAAGTAAAAACCTAAAAGTACTTTGCCCATTCATTTTCTATAAGCATTTCTGAATTTAAAATGTTCTGGTCGTTCACCTATGAAATTTCCATACTCATTTTTAAGTTATATTCTCCAAGCTAAAATTTCTAAGTATGCTACTCTCAAATGCGCGCTATTATTTTTCCAGACTATTCAAAATGAATAATTTCAAGCTAATTTACAGCCTCCCGTCTCATTTCTGTGTTCTTTCTTCCTCGTAATTAGTTTCCCAAAATAGTAAAACGGATTTCTTGAAGCATTTCATCTTTTGATGTGGTCTCAAGCCAAATTCTCAGGTTGGAATGGTGTCAATGTGCTCTGGTGCATCATGAACAGGAGAAATTTTCAACGAATTATAAAGTTTTGCCCTTTCATCTCATGGTAGCTACTTTCAAATGCATAATACATCGGTAATTCGGATGTTATTTGGAAAAGCAAACTTTTCCAAAAACTTCCGGTGGAACAGCATTAACTGCATCACCGAGGCATGAAGATGTGCACGTAATTAGAATCACTCGGGCATGAACCCTGTTTTTTGGGTATGCCAGCGAGGACAGAGGGTGTGTAATTGAAATCGCACATCGTGCCAAAATGTTTCGCAGCAAATTGAACTAGGAAAAGAATTCTATAAGAATGTTTTATTTATTTTTTTCCCCCTCCGTTGTTGTTTTTAAGCTCTTTTCCAAATTTTATCCCTCCCCACGACTATCCAAAAGAAATTTTCATGAGGTAGAAGGAAAATTTGTAACATTTTCTTGGAATCGGATTCAGCTTGCTCCGATGCATCCTTGAGGACAATCTCATCGTATTAATGCACGAACTACCTAAAATTGCAGAAAATCGCAACATGGAAAACATTTTTCGTTTTCTTCTACTGAAGAGGTGGCTGTTCAGTCTACCCATAAAATTAAGGACTTTGTCCTCGAAACACGAATTAGCTAAAGGATACGATGTATCCCAAGGAATTGGTGCATGATACACCATAGCTTTGCTGAAGGTGGTAGAATATTAAATTAGATTATGGTAACAAAAATCGGTAGGATGTAGTAGTAGTAGAAAATTATGGTGGTGGCGGAAAGTAGTGAGAAAAGTTGCGGGTAAAAGCATTACTTATAAAAAAAATATTTGTAAACTTTCCACCGTGCTCAATTAAAGGTTTAACTAGCAGAATTACAAGAGAAACTTTTTAATTATACCCCTTCTCCATTCGAGAAACCTACCATCCAGAATCCAGTGAAATACATTTAACTCTTTTGCTATTTATCCGACTCTCCTTTAGACAGACGACTAGAAAGTTTTTCCATTGTCTTCTGTTTACAATATAAAAAAAGAAGCAAGTTTCTCTTTCTTGACAATTATTTTTTTGTTTTCGCCAATTGTTCCTTTACCCTTCGTCCAAAATTTCAATTAGCCCTGTTTGCGGCTAACATAGCAGAAATTAAGCGGGTTTTCTTCACGACTATAATTTTTGTAGTTGTTTATTAATTGAAGAGGAAGTACTTGCTTAAGGAACGTGATTGCCGTGCTTATTTTGTATGGCATTTTGGTAGAACTAACAAATCAACCTTCAAGCTCCATTAAACAATTTGATAAGATAAAATTTCTCTAAAATCAAGAGTAGGCACTTTCAAAAATTTCCATAATTTCATTATAACGCTTTTCGCGATATTTTATAAATATCACAATTATAATCATTGTTATTATTTTAGCTAATATTAAACTTAAATAAATAAATCAATAAATAAAAAATATTCGTCATTCACTGGCAAGTGCTATAGAAAAATGATATTTTATTCGTGTACGTGCAAATCTATTGTACGGGTACGTGCAAATAATTTTTTTTCTATATGTTTATTCTTTAGCAGTGTGGAAAACTGCGTGGTCGTGCTGAAAAATACATGACATGATCCGTAGAACTTCATCTACATCAACGGGTACCCTTTGAATAAAACTAATGTACTTTGCAGTTTCTAGTTAACGTTATAAGCTCCAAAGCGCCGTTGTACATATGTATATACTACGCGAGTACTTAGGTGGCGTTATAGAGAAGATGGGTTTTCTTTAGTAGAACACGTCTCAAATTGGGGCTAACATTAATAATCCTCCGAACAGTCCATACTCTGGCTGAGGTTCCTGCTTGATACCCAATTTGACGCACAGATTGCGAAGAGTTTAAAGCAAACGTTCCTTCCGTTCTCATCTTCTTCTATCAGTACCCCTATTCTGCCGATCTTTTCTTTTAGAAGTTCGTGTTTGTATCCCAATTTATTTCTTCTAGCCAAATTTTAATACTTTGCTAATCTAATGTCTCTCATTATAGAAAGGACTTTTTTATTAAATGCTTAAGTACTTTTTTCCTAAAGTTCCTCGTTAAGGGGAAAGTAACTGAAATTAATTGCAGCTCCCAGAAGAGTAAATATATGAAAAAAAATTTACTTATACTCGTATTTACCATTTATAACCGTGGACTTCTTCAAATACACCGCTGTGTATATCTAGATCAGAATTCAGACTTTCATTTTAGCTATTTCTATATAAAATACTAAAATATTTTATGGACGTGACGGTATAGCGAAAATTTGTATAGGTATACCAATAGCAGATTCGTCGAGCTAAAAATTTTTTTTAAATAACGAATTTTCGTTCATGTTTATATCAAAATTGTCTAAACTCCTAACATCGCATCTTATAAAACAATTATCCCAGAAAAACGTATACTCGTACATTTGATTCAGAAATAATTCAACCATATCGTCGGCCTTACAATTACTACATAAATTGCTTGCCGTGCAGAAATAGCGGTCGCACCGTTCCGGCCCACAAACAGACCTTCTGCCTCGTATATCATAAATCACTCAGGAGGTTTTAATTATTTCCCCCCAAAGGAAACCCGAACAATTTTGTTTGTGGGCCGCATTCCGACAATGGAGCCTAATTATAATTATAATCGGGACTTAGCCCCAACTTGGGATGATTTGGGACCTCACTGCGTGTTTTACCTAAGAGCTCAGATTTGCTCCCTTGGGACATATCAGGGGTCCAGTGGGTGGGAACGAAATTATTGCTGGGGGATACTTGAAATGAATATGTGTGTTTTATGGGTATGCGCAGGGAGAGACGAAAATATCCCTTACCAGACAGATATAAAATTTTCATCAAGTTTTTAGGGCAATTCTTTTGCGCTTCTCACACTCTGATCACCCCCCCAGAGGTGACTTATCATAAGACCCTGTGGCAAGAGGCTAGGGATTTTTGCGTTTACAACTTGTACAATTTTATCGGTCGCTGTGGAAAACGCTCAAGGATAACGCAAAATAGCTTTTTGCTGTTTCCTCTGCGACATGTCAAATGATACGAAGAGATTTTACTGCTCAGTGGT
Organism: Philonicus albiceps; assembly: GCA_963969385.1. Classification (NCBI taxonomy): domain Eukaryota; kingdom Metazoa; phylum Arthropoda; class Insecta; order Diptera; family Asilidae; genus Philonicus; species Philonicus albiceps. The sequence goes on along the minus strand of OZ017772.1, from coordinate 2,045,263 downwards.
AAATTAAAGAAAAACAGTAAAACGTCTGGTGATTTTTATCTTGAAACCATCTCATCTCTTGGGAGTATGGTGTTGGATTCTTTCGGTTTTACTTTCTTTTCCCTTTTTTAAAAATATGGATTTTTATTTTCTCAAGTTATTTATGTGCTTGAAGAAGTGACATGAAAAAACGTGCCGGGAATATGTCGAAAACGTGGGTATCTGTACATAAATTATAAATGAGGATAAGATTGTTTTATGCTGTACTGCTAAGAGTAAGCGTGTTTAACTAAATATAATGAAATTCTGGTTAGTGCTTCGGTTTAGAGTATATTTGGGGTTTTTATAAAACCAATGATTAACAGCAGAAGTTATCTTCAGAACATAATTTACAAATTCTATAAAATTTGTAAAATTTATTGACCAAGTTTCGATATATTTTTAGATTTTTGATAGGTAATAATTTCTTTTAAAAATGTCAAATAAAACACTCAATAAATTTCTACTTACTTTTTGAAAAACCACAATAGAGGTTTTCACAGATCAAAGTGAAACCGGGGAAACGGGAGCGAATTTTGGCGGGACTCAACGGAAAGAAGAAATTATGAACCAATCACACCCAACGAACCTGGAACAAATTCGTACCGTCGTTCTTCTTCCTTGCCTGATAAAACTACTGATTCCAAAGTTAGATCTATTTCTGACCGTGCAGCTTTGGTAAGATTTTAATTTTCACAATAGACCGTTGCTTGTACATTAAAATCGGTTTTTGCAAATTCCATAGAATACCTAAAGAGCTCCATTAATTGTGCCCATTACCACTTCGTGTAGTTCTTTTTTGCTTCCTACAGATTTCTTACGACTAGTGATTCCTATTCTACAATAGGTCATAGTTGTCGAGTTGGGGGTTCTCAACCGTTAGTTGTAGTTTCAAAGAAGTTTGCAAAGCAATTTAAAAGAAAATGCAACCATAAATAGATTCATAAAGAAAATCAACTACTAGACTTTTACTTACCATTTGTCTTCAATTCCATGTCATGCATATTTTGTTCTAGAATCGCAAAGCTTGTAGTATTTTATTCCAAATCGGGCTCTCTTTGTTTTGTTATATTGAATGTAAGAAATTCTGCTTCTACATTTCATCAAGAATTCATCCAAGGAAATGTTGATCATGTCTATTATTGGTCTAATTTTACGTAAAGGATCATCAGGCTGCAAACGTTCATTATCAACAAAGTGTAATTTTCTTAAAATTGCCATGAGTATATTTCGAGACATCACTGTTTTGAAGTACGGCGTTTCAACGCTCTTGTCCGTACTCCAATAACTTTGCAGTGTAGGTTTTTGCACCATAGACATCAATATATTGAGGGCAAAATAAACTTCTAATTCCTTTACAGAAATTTCTTTGAAATATGGATTCTCATCACCAAATCGATTAGTCTCAATCACAATATGTTCAAGAATGTCGCTTGTTAAAAACAGGTGGTATACGTTCTGTCTAGAAAAATTCTTGATGTTTCCATTTACACCACTAACAGATGTAAATTTATGAAATTTAGGTTTATCATTTTTTTCCTCCCACTCAAAATCACTCTCACTCTGATTACTATCGCTACTATCAGAAGAAATCGCCATAAAACGTTTACGTTTTTTAGATCTAATTACTTCTTCATTGCTGTCGGAAACATAACCATCCATCTTTTTTATTTTTCTAAGTTATTTTACCCTGAAACTATTCGTGATCACCTCTTTTCATTGACTGAAAGCCAAATACGCATGGTGATAAATGCCTAAATACAATGAGCGCATATATGCGCGCTCTGGTGATAGTAGCCAGGCAAAATGCGCGCATATATGCGCTTATGATGCAAATGGGTTAAAGAATAACTTTGGGTGAAATTAATAATATAAAAGACTATTACTGACTAGCTCTATCCTCATTTATCAAATAAACACATTTTAACACTTAATAGTCTATTACAATCTGTAGATCATAATCAATTCTAAAAATATAAGAAGAAAACAGGGCAAGTTCGAGTTAAACTCGCATGGAGAGGGTTCCGTACTATGAATATGTTACCTACCATGTTTTTTTGTAATCTGATTTTAAGACCATAGCCTTTAGGAATAGGAACTTTACAAAATAAATCTAATTTGCTGCGTATCTCATGAAAAGGATCGTTCGATTATCAAGCAATAGACACAACTTAAATTCCTTAAATATTATTTTTCTCTCTTTAACTAGACGTTATTTTTTAGATTCACATTAATTTAATACCATCCAAACTATCCTACTCTATCCAGTTTTACATAATTTCAAACTCGAAGAATTAAATTTGAAAGAAGTCTATGGTACTTTTACGATTAAAGCGAATTTATTGATATTCCATTCCTCAAAATCGACACAGTTGCTTAGACTTCATCTTGTAACATATAACCCACTTTATTATTCGTATACATTTGAAGAAATTGATGTAATTTTATTTCGTCTTCTAGATCCTTTAGCAAATATTTGATATTTGTCAAACATCTTAGACAAATTGAAACATTCAAAGAATTACTTTCATTCAGTGTCGGCTTATGATTCGACCAATAACCGGCTAAAGTAGTCAAAGCAGGACAACGCAGAAACAGTAACAAAAATATATAAATATACCATATATATATATATATAAAGATATATCGTTTCTGTATTTCTTATCAGCGATTCCTCCCGCATAAATCCGAAATGTGTGTACTCGGCTGAACCCGAAAAGAATAAATTTCTAACAAGTCGTAAAAGTAATCTAAAAGGAAACATAATAAAATTGGCCAGACGTTTTTGGGAATGGTTCCATAGTACCTTTGGGTTCGATTGGTGAATCATATCACGTTCTAGGATCGGATAGTACACCGTCATAATTATGTGCTTTTTTTTGAGAAGGATAGGATACTAAGTGCCTTCCTATTTTCTTGGAAAACGCACTATGTTTCTATTATTTTGATAATAAATTCGAAAAAATAGCATAGGTAAAAGATAGAAAAAAAGTGTGATTTTTACTATGTGTTTGATTTCTTTAAAAATCAAAAATGTATTTATGTTAGTTGTAACAGAAACAACGCTAATATTCACCACCTGTTCGTCATATTATAAATAAAAACTATTTATTTTCTTTTTCGAGGTAACAACAAAGTTGCCCGTGTCATAGACGCTTTTTTGAAGTACCATAAGAAAATGAAATTGTTAGGAGATCACCTAACCACCTAAAAGACGTGACTGTGTTTAAAGTAAGAAAAAATTTAAGAAAATTCTTTCTTTCTGTCGCCAGTTTATACCCAGAGAGTGAAGAAAATTTCTAGAAAATGTATACCCTAAAAATACATAGTTGTAAGTTTTCACAGCATTTTTCAATATTATTATTAAAGGAGTCTTTGTGGGAATATTTCCACTGTACCCTTTCTCAATGCCCGGAGCAAAAGTAAGGTAACGAACATACCGGTTAACACTGTAACAATACTACAGGTCGCAAACTAGAATCATCGGTTTCAGGGAATTATCTTTAACCGATTGCATTCTGAAATACTGCCCATCTAAAAGTTACATTTTAGCTAATTAAAACCGTCTGGAGGGTTAGCTCAAGCACAAAATGACGACCGCAGAGTTGTGCCGCACAGTTGTGATGTCTCGAAATTGAAACCCACTTCATTCCGGCGAGATAATTATTTTAATGAACCTGAGTCTGAGGGATGGGGAATGGGTGGATAGAAAACAACATCTTTATGCACAGAGATATAGTGGAGATAGAACAGTACGATATTCCTAGAATCCGGGATAGAGGGGGGGAGAAAGGGAAGCTTCTGCACGAACCGAATCATTTTACTCTAGAGCAATTAAGCTAAAAGCTCTGCTGAAGACCCGTATAAGCGGTCAAGTGGGAACGACTACTACTTACAGGGGCTTTGGTTCGATTAAAGGACTTATTAAATGCAGGAAATAGGCGTACCCCAAAACTCCCTAAATTCGATAGCAATTCCTAAACTTTCGATCATCACAATAATTCCCAGGCTAAGGTTAGAACCCACTTCAGAATTCATCTCTTCCCAGAATTCGTCTCTTACTTAAGCACTTAGAACTGAGTACGAAATTTTATCTAACTGCTGATTGTTATTAAAATTTCATCCTTAAATTTATGAGAGGATATCTTAGTCGAAAGACATATCTACCAATTGTCGGAATGTAATTATTCCTTAGGAGACCAAATTTGGTTTGCACCTGCACTGAACGGGTATTAGTTACATTTACACTGACATTCACACCAAGCTGAGTTCACGAGAACATCTTAGACGTGTATCCCTTATGCAATGAGGACACATTTAATCAAATAGGTTCTTTGCACTGTACAAAGCCTTACCAAATGAAAGGAACCTCTCAGAAAGTCCTGTGTACAGACCACTGATTAATTCAAGATGTTTACACACCTTTGCTTAAAATTTTAATATATTTGAAATGTTAATCTAGGTCGGTTGCATTAATATTCTGTAAATAGAGATTGAGATAACTTTAAAGTTGTGTTTGATTACATAACTATTTCTCTTAGTGCTGCAGGAAATGGTTACAATTTTAAGATGTATATTAAAAAGGATTTACTGAGGTCTTTCTGATAGTACACATAATTTTTATATTGAAGAAAATAAGTTTGCTTAATATTTACAAGATGGATTTATAAATTAATCGAAAATTAGCATACATTTATCAGTAGCTATAGAATGTAACGTTTAAACGGAAAATATTTTACAAAACTGTATCGGAAATAAATGATTTCGATTAAGACCCTACAATTATTGGTCTTTTCTGCAAGGTGGCACAAAAGTTATCACACGATGTAGTTTGACTATAATTTTTTTATTGAGGTAAAACTTTGGTTCTACTTTTAAATTGTGTTTATTTATTTCCACGTTCTTGAGGAGTATAGCGCAATTCATGTCTTGTTGACCCGTATTTTTTAAAATCTTATTTACAATGATCTACTTAAAACTTTATTTACAATGGAACAAAAAACCGTACTTTCACAATTAAGAAAGCATAATTAAGAGCAATTAACTGTTACTCTTTGGGTGTTCTTGGCTTCTATTCTTAAATAGTGCATAATTTTAATATTTTAATTAAAAGCTTTAAACACCATATCATGGATATTTTAAATATATCACATAATGTTAGATTAGTGATTTGGTATAACAAATACAAATTTACTTTAAAATAAAGTTAAATTATGATAGAATGGTTAGTCCTGGAACTAAACAGTGGTTTAATAAATAAATTAAGATTTAATTTGTTTATAAGACAATATAATTTCTTATAGGTATATCAGCCAAGAGATTCAAGTGTAAGAAAAAATATAAAATTAAATTTGAGGTTTTCTAACTGAAGGTAATTGAATATTTTTAAAAGGAAACTCGTACAAGTGATAAAAGAATGTTTGTTATGTTCAAGTATTTCCTTAAAATCTTTATAAATTTCTTAAAAGAAAAATTAATGTAAAGCGTAATGCTAGGGCCTTTTTTTATTTTTATATCCTATTTAAGTATTTCCTGACCTATAAAATCCCCAATTTTGAAATATGCGAACAGTATAATCGCACCAAACAGAATTTCGTATACTCGTAGAATGTTAAGGATTGCAAACGAGTCAGTGATTAAGTTTTCCGTTTACTGAAAGTAATTTTCTTGCGGAGGAGGTCCTTGAGAATGAGTAAATGATAATTTCCAATTAAAGAATTTCCTTTGCAAAGCATATTAGATGTAAGCGCTTCTGGGGAAAATTCTAATTAGCATGAATCGCGTTTAAGCGCAATGTATGTATGTCCCACATGAATCCCGTTATCAAAGCGAAGGTACATACATCTTTTACCCGGTCATGTAAATTTGTTTGTCAGCATCCCTAATTACGAGGGTGTGTACAAATTCGGGGCGTAATATTTTAGTCGAATACTTGAGCCCACTGACGGCGGTGATGGCCGGGTTGAGGGATTGTCCACAGTACACGAGGTAAGTGAGAGTATTACATGAATCTACTGCAGGGTGACATACATTTTATACGGGTAACAGGGTACCCGGTAACAGGGTCCTTCGTGCATGGGACAGGTCGTCATGTTATAACACACCGGTCCGAGCACTTGTCCTACAGAAGTTTCCGCCTCGCCCATACTCCCAGAATATTGTGTTCCGGAAAATTTGAATACTAATAAATTCCCGGTGATTAGACGTGAGACCCCCTGCCCCTCCTAGTTAAAGTCAAGCACGGCATTCTCGTATGGAATTTCAGGTTATGCAGGTATTATAAATCAATCGCTTTAATCCGATTCACTGGTTGTTTATGCAGTGGTCTGACCGATTGTGTTTCAACCTGTGGCTCTCTGATTGATGCTAACCGTGCATGAGATCTATCGGGCGCGTATCCGATGGGTCTTGGTCATCGCAGCCTGACCAAATTACACGAATATTTACCCGGCCGAGAGATACGATCATTAAATTAACCAGAACACCTAATCATATTGCGATTTGTCGACAATGCATACAATTTATTAGATTAGAAATTTTGAAATTTGCCACACTAACTGCATATGAGATGATACATTTAGCTACAATTTTCATTGACGTGTTATAGGTCATGAGATTTTCGCACGTTTACCTATTGGCCGATTTAATTCTTGCATTGATACGAAAATAATCCCCATTAGCGTTTTGAATAACTTTTGCATAATTTGGGGATAAAGCCCAATTCAATTTAATATCGACAAATTTTTTAGGATAGGACTGCATTAAACTTATTCAAATTGAATTCGAATAGTGCACATTTTGGTGATCTCTTCACAGATTATAATGAAACGTTGTAGGATTGTTAATTGGATATCAAAACGAAACTAGGGATAGTTTTCATATATTCTGAAAACTTTCTTACTTATTTATTTATTACACTTAATAAAAGCTAGAATATAACTTAAAATTAGCACTAAATAAGGGTTGGTTGGGCAGATTTATTTATTCGCTTAACACTAATACCATCCGCATGACTCATCGAGAATTTGTTGTTTGGCGGCGGTAGGACCGGCTGAGATCATTTCGCTTGTCGCCGGCGGTTTTTCAAGATTTTCGGTAGATCATAAATTGTCAAATTTTACTAATCTCACCGTCAATTTTTATGACTTTCTAATCCTATCCCTCTATTTTCATAAAATTTCCAGGATTACTTAAACAGAGAACAAGTGATATTGGGGTTTGTTGCATAGCTTTCGCACTCGACACCACAGTGGTGGTGATATCGGCCTTTGCGCGATAGTTTTCACGGGACGGCATAGTATTAATACAAGTTACAAAACAATGGAAATTACCTAAGTTGAGCTAGGTTAAGTAGCACATAAGCTGCGGTTAATTCAATGCGATTCTGGATCCAGATCTTATTCTTGAATCTTTTCGGATCGGATCGAAAAGAGCTTAAAAAAACCCTTTTAAATTGAAATCTACAATAATAAAACTATAGAAACGCCGTATCATAAAAAATATTTACCAAAAAGTGAGCCTAACAGACTATTTTTAAACATTTTTTCTGTCTGTTTGTATAAATATGACTTAATACCAGCTAGACCCAATTACTGAAGTCTGCGTGCCCGGCGCGATGCCGGGATTAATTAGCTAGTTTCGTACTAAAATTTCTAAATTGGTAATAAATTTATTTCAGTTACCTTTGATTTTAACTCATTTAAAATTCGATAGAATAATACAAATGGATTATTTTGAAGTTTTTTGTAGAAAAACTAACTAAAATCAAAGTTACCTTAAATGAATTTCTGAGAATTTAAGGAACTTTATTAAGTATTTTCGTCTAGGAAGGCTTTTTATTCGCTCCAAGCAGGGAGCGAGTTCAATAATAGGGCCCCCCTCAGGTTAAGCAGGAGATTTTTTACTTAATTGAAATTTTTGCATAGTTACTTAGTTATTACAAAAATAAAATAAAATTTCCTGGATTTAAACACACTTTGCACCAAGAGCTCAATCCATAAATTTCTACAGTTTTCTAAATTTCAAGGTTTGGTGGGTAAATATCATGGAAATTTGATGTACTTTTCTCAAATTTTAAAGTCTCGGGGTCCTATCATTTAAAACGTTCCAATCATATCGAAAGGAGCATACAAAAACCCTTCACACATAACATCAAAATAGTACGATTGGATTTCTTTTAATTGAATTATTTTAGGACTTCAGTCAAAGGTTAATAAAATGAATTTATGAAAATGTTAAATAACTTTCTTATATTACTTTTTTCGAAAACAATTGTTAGAACTAAAACATACCTACCTTTGTTATTTCTTACAAATGTAATATTAAAAAAATTAAATATGCAGTAAAAAAAGTCCCTTAATTCATATGTCCTGATATTTAAAGAGAAAATAACTCTAGTAACTCTTCTAATCTTTAAATTTCTCATCCGTAACTTGTTAGAAGGAGCTGACATAACGCGATGAGGGGGCAATCAAAAGCAAATCGGTCCCAAATCCCAAGGACACCAATTCAGCAGTTAACATGAGGGCAAACTATGGCAAATTGGAAAAACATTCGGTGTGTGTCCATGCGTACGCTTTTAGAAAAAATAAAGAAAGGAGGAAAAGAAAAAGAAAAAGAAAAATAATTCAGTTCGTTAACATCAAACGCATCTGCAATTCATATCACGTCGAGAATAGCCCCAATGGGCCTTAATGCGATACCTGATGGGTTTTTGGGGAGGCGCTCTATCCAGAAAGGATTTTCTTATAAACTTGTGAAAAGAAAATAATGGGCCTGTTACTTAAATATCCCCTTTTGCCTAACGATGTCCAAAATGACCATAACCATCTCTTGATGTCCTACCGGAGGAGCACGTTCCTGTGGTGATATTACTTTATCCGTTCGCCGGGTTAAATGATTGGAAAATTGCTTCATCTTTTTTCTTTTTTTTTTGTGCCTTTACTATAAAAAATAAGACCTTAGCGCCAGGGTTCGTGGTGAGCCCTACACATTTTCATGTCATTTTGCAATTTCCCACGTCTAGAAAACATTAATATTAGAGCCCTGCTGAAATAGGATTTTAATGAATAACCTCGCGACGACGGGACAAATAATTTTTGGGCCGAAACCACTATCCGTACAGTGATGGTTCCGTACAGCTCTCGGACCCCCCGAAGAGAAATTTTTAATTAAAAACGTTACAAAAGTAGACCATGAACCACCGGTGCAGTTTGAAAGGAAGCGTACTCCATTTCTGGTTAAAAAGGTCAAGGGCCATTATCCCTATTTTAATTGTACAATTTTTGCCCAGGGTGTAGAGGCACCCTAGCCTCCAATCAAAAATTCAATTACTGTTAATGTTATAATACATTTTCACCAAGAAGCCCGAGCCCGCCGTCAGTTCCTTCTACTAAACTTTATTATTATATTTTTCTGTTTTGTCGAAATCTCGTTAGCGTTCGCACGTTGAAGAAAATGTTCAGGAAAATACGCGCGTAATTTCTTTTAATTGCAGGCCATGGAGAAAATCCAAAGTGGGGTAGAAGGGGAAAAATTCTTTTGGACAGCCCAAAATTAACTTGGCTGAAATTAACTTTCTGTGATAATATAAAATTCACAAGCACGAAAACGAACACGAAATACCATTCGCAAGAGTACCAGAAAAAGGAAACAAAAATTTTGTAGACAGAAAACTCATTAGGGAAAGTTTGTGTCTCCACCTCTTCCGTCACCCCCCCTCCCCCCTGGTAAATCCGCTACTGTTCTTCTTAAACAGTGAAGGAGGCGATTTTCACTGAAAGGTATGTACTTATCCGATTAGCAGAAACTTTTCACTTCAACGTCGACTTTGGTGCTTCTTTGCGATTATATTTGCGAGGTTTATTCAATTTAGTAATTCGCAACTGATGGCGATGGAAAATGCTTCAAATTCTTAACAAAAAAAAAAATTCGTAGAATACCCTTAATCATTTTTTTTATAAACCCCAAAAGGAAATACCAAGAATTAAATGTTTTAAGAATTAAAATCATCAAGCGGTGAATATAAAACAAATTAATCGAAAAGATTATTCAAAAATAAAGTTTTTGTATTTAACCGAACCTACATTTTCATCTACAGCCTGTTTGGTAAGAGCGTATCGACTATTTCTCAGAAAGAAAGAGACAAAAACAGAAATATTAGAAGTGGAGGGCATAAGTATTACGTCTATATATGCGCGTAATTCTTAAAGTCTTATTTTGTGTAGAATTTTCTACTATTACAGATTGATTTTCAACATGAGTGCCTTATTTTATAAATGTTTTAAAGCTGTTTTTCTCTGTCTTCATTCGATAGTACCGTGAGGCAGTGAGATATGTTAAAAAGGATGCATCTTTTGTAAAGAAGTGGTGTAAGAAGTTTTCACGTCGACGACTTGCCAGATAGGAGGTAAACAAGAAAACGAAAATGATCCACAAATGACGCTGAGAAGAGCTAGAAGCAAATTAGCGGAAAAAGCTATCAACGTGTCTTTCTATATCAGTGGTGGCGAACGTATGACTCACAAGTCAGACGATGATCCACGCAGATCTCTGAACTGACCCAACTTGTTCAATTTTGCTAAACTTAATTTTAGGACGAGAAAAGATTTTCCTTTTGATTCAATTCTCCTTTTGCACCAATCTTGTCTCAAACATGACCCACAAATTAGTGCTGCAAGCGACGATAAGGCGAATTTGTCCCACGGGAAATGTGAAATACCATCAATCTTTCCAATTCTTTTTTAACATCTTAGCAAAAGGGTTTTTCATGAGAGTCCGCTATTAGGATCTTTATTTATATTTTTAAAATGTTTTCTATTTTTATAAAACAGCTAAAGGTTCAAGCTTGCACCAGAAACAGGTTTACAGATCTTTGGACAATCCGTGATTTTTTTATAATGTTTCCTAAATGGTTAATATGCGATCTTTTGTGTTTTTTCCTCAATTTTTCTATTTAAATTGAAATCTGACTGAACATTTTTCTTAACGAAGTCCTAATCTAGAAAATAGAAATAATCTGTAACTTGTTTAGTAACAAATTAGCAGTAGATCTGTGTTATTTATTAATGGGTGGTACAAATGTTTTGTGGATTGATGTTATATGAAGTTAGTAAACCACATTCATACGCTTTCTAAATCTTCTTCTAAACCTCAATTGCCTTCTGACAAACAACTAAAATTAACATCAAATCATAGCATAACCCATGTTACCACACATTAGAAATCATCGTAAAAAGCGTACACCAAGATTATATGGCTCTGATCTAGCATCAGGTTAATGAGCGTTGCAAAACAGATTTTCCACCTTGTGAAGAGAATAAAATAATTTCAGATTAGGGCTTTTTCGGAAAAGACACACCTTACTGTCAGCTGAAATTGGCATAAGAACCCTTCAGCCAATTTATTTTCCCAACGGATATTATGCTGAGGGTTGTACCTTTCTATTTGTTGAAAGTTCCCCAAAATCCATCATAAGCCCTACTTCTGTAATTAGAGCACTGAATTCATGCCAGTAATTATTGCGCTGAATAGAATCAGGGCCCCAATCCCCCAGGGGAGTGGTAATCGGAGGCGTACAGCAGAAAAAGCATTACCACAGCCCGATGGAATTAAGGGAGGACTTAGAGGAGCAAATTCTCTCGTTCCTCAGCTGCGAACTGTATTCCCACGGGATATTCGGGGCGCATTTCTGATACAAATTCAGTTTGAATGTTCCTAGAATTTATGATGCGAACAATGCCCCCCCGTTAGACCGCATTACCTAATTAACGATGCATAGACTGCTGCTCGAATTATCCCGAAAACTTATCAGCTAAATGCCTGTTCCCATGAATTGTCCACTGGTTTGTACCGGGGACGCACGGATTCATATTCAAGGAGGTGTGTCTCCTTCAATCGGTTAGTCCAAAAATAAAGGGCTAATTCCTTTAGAATACTATAACCCCCCCCCCCCCAGTCAGCGTGAGAGTGGAATCGCGCATTTTAATTAGAAGCTCTATCACAAATTCAAGACACGGACAAGAAAGCCGACGAAGGAAATTAATTCTTGTCCCTGGTCACAGAAGGGTAAGTTTTTGTTCAGAGCTCGAATCGACCCATGCGACAGGAACTCCTTGATTAAAACGAAAGAAGACGGGAAAGCTGAAAAATCACCTGCTTAAGTCGATCCCAATCAATAAAATTCCTGAGGAGAGTTACCTCTCAAGTGGCACAGAAAACCAAGTATCGAGCAACTCACCCCTCCCCCCGCTAACTATGAACCCCCTTTTTTGTAAAAGGAAATTTATCATTGCGGGGGAGACAACTGAGGGATTTCCTAGATTTGCCCTTGATTGGATCCCAGAGCAACCGAATCGTTTCGAGGGGCTTCTGGCCTTTTGAAGTGTAAAAAGAAAATTTTCCACTTTTTTTCATGGGTCTTTGATTTTTTTTTTCACTTTTCCATACAATGGTGCAAATTCCGCAGTTGAGTGGGATTATTGAGCCTGTTGCTAGGAGCAAGACCCTTGAACTTGTCACACTCTGCTAGTGGGATAAGTGGGACTTAGCGTACTCCCAACGGTACTATGCAAGTGTCTAAAGATGGGCCTCTTTACGAAAATCCTTGCTGACTCTTATTTATAAAAATCAAGGTGAAACGGAAGAAAAGAAAAGTGATTACGTTACCAGAGGAATTTTTTGATGGTACCGGAAGCCGTGTCGGGCAGCAACACGTTTTTTTTCTTATAAATTCTGATACTAAATTGGAATACTTTTCTAGGAAATTTCAAAATACTTAACAAATAAATATTTTATATTTTTCCACTTTTCACAAATTCTGGCCATAATCCATTCCTTACCATAGTATAGGGTATTATTTTTTGATAAAAATTGAGAATTCAAAGATAAAATTTACATGGAAGGTATAGAAAAAGATTTTCTAAATGCTTAAGAAATCAGAAGCTGGAATAAACAGCTTTCATTATTTTTTTTTGGAATTGTTTCTAAGGGACTATTTTAAGATACAGGAATATCAATATAACAAAAATGCAATTTTCCTTCCTCTTTGGAGAAAATATATATCAAAACCTTTCTATATTTATTTTCCCGAAAATATATATAATTTATTTTATATTTTTCAAAATCTGAAAAACAGAGTTATAATTCTCTAGATGAGACATACACTTGCAAATTTTATATTAAATTATGTTTAAAAATACATTGCTTTATTATTGAAAAATTAAGAAATTAATGAATTTATTTAATTTCTAAATGAAACACCGGTTAACCCTTTGAGCGCTGTATTATGCGAAGTTAAATGTGTGCTGTGGATTAACTAACTACGTTTTACGACGAATCACACACAGAGCTGCCTGGTTTTTACGAAGGAGCGCATGCTAGGTTCACTGCAAAATATGTTGATTGTGGCAGAAAAGACCCTTAACCCTTTGAGCGTTATAAACTCATTATGGGTCAAATTGACCTAAATTAAATGGCTGTGTGGGAACCCATATCTGCGTTCATGGCCCAAATTGAATGGTGTTCATATTGCTCAATGGGTTAATAGCAACTTCGTTAATTTTTGAAATCAGAAGGATATCTTAGTGTTGTACAACAACGGGCGAAGAACCAAACCTTGGCTTTATGCAAAGAGGACATTTTAGTGTTATTGCATATTCGAAAAACTAATCGGCTAAGAAGCTTGAATTATTAAGTTAAGTATTTTATTAGACCTAAATCAGTACACTTATTTTCAAGCTACTCTGGCAGACTAATCAGTGCAGAAAAAGTAAGAAATTATAAAAGAACTTTCTTAAATAAATTTAAAAAAAAAAATTAAAATTAATCCTTGCACTCACTACAAACTGGAGCATTGTGCATCAGGAACAATACTGACACTGTTTGCATCGGATGCCAGTAGTCCGATAGACTAATTTTCAGTAATCAACGGTTAAATATGATACAATAAATTTCAAATAAAATCTATTACTACTCAAAATCTACACTAACACTTGTATGTATTATAAAGAGGTAAAGTTGATAGCTTCGTAAGTTTGGATGTAGAAGATCATCTCAGAAACTACTCATCCGATTTCAAAAATTCTTTCACCAATATTTAGAATGGGCCTTCAGGGTGGACATAAGCTGTATATTATCCCGTTCGTGGCTATGAAATTCAAAACTGTAATTCATAATGGTTATGAAAAATTTTAAATTTCAATAAATCCAACACCACGCAAGAGTTTTCTGTTTTCGCATTACTGAATTTTATGCGCTCAGTGAGAAGCCGGGTAAATCAGCTAATAACGAATAAAACTGTATATCTGAGAATTTGAATGATTTATAAAGAAAATGCACTCAGTGGGAGTATAAATGTTCTATAACATCAACCCTTTACCTTCTCTCTTCGCTGTAACCTTATAAATTTTGGAAAGTAAACCCTTTGCTGGTAATGCTTAATGGTGACACATATCAAATGAAATTTGAAGGGTGAGATAATAAAAAAAATTGAGTTTCTACTGAACGCAATCTTTCATCTTATCACATCAAAGAACCTTTTTTGCCGTTTTTCAATCAAATTCAGTAGCTGTGGAAACAGACGAGATGCGATCATAAAAATGTCATAAATCCCATTCCACTTCGGTTGTGCGAAATTTTTATTTTGCTAACAAAAATTCCTCTCATCCTAAAATGCTTAATCCTGGCGGCGAAGCGATGCCATACGAATTAAGCAATATGCTCGATCCCATGTCGTAAAGTTTTATGTTTAGCCCGCGCATTGAAGCCAGGAGTCCATAAGTCAAAACGATGAATCGGAGACTATAAAATGCGAGAGATATGCATAAGGCGAAAATTAGTAAAGTGCCTCCTTAGAGCTGTTTCTGTGTTCAGCTGTAGCTTATTTTGGGGGCTTTTCGGACTTATTCCCGGATTATGTAAAGAAATCGACTTTTAGTAGTGTTTCTTTGAACGAGCGAACATCTTAAAACTAAGTTAAATTATAAAAATTCCACCACTTTTCATCCACTGTTGGAATTTAGCCGGCTACACAAAATGATCCTAGTTGAGCAACAGTTTCATGGATGTGAACATACACAAAATCGCCAGGGGGTTTTCGGCTCTAAATAGGATTTTCGCGGAAAATCCCTCCAGCATCTAGGAATAAGTATCCTAAATAAGTAATGAAGTCAGACTAAGCCTCCTCGAATCCTTGGGGATCCCACGAACAGGAAAAATTCTATCCTCCCTTATAAATTTAGGTCACAATCAGATAGAATTTATTGCCAAGTTTGAAGGTACACATGACCGCGATGCACGGAGTCATGATGATGATAAATTACGAAGCTCATGTCGTCGACTCTGCTTTCTGCTTGCACTCGGATGCATAAAATAGTTAGATCAGTTTTCCTCCCGGAAAATCCAGTTGCTGGTGTACCCGATACATTCCCGGCAGAGGCTGAGCTCCTCTGAGGTGCTTCTCCCGTTCATACCCGGGCATTTGTTGAATGCTACAAATAAAAGGAAACAAAACCTCAATTTGCCGGGAAGAGGAACTGGATCCAGTCAACACGTAATACGAAGAGTAGTTTCATTTTACTCTATCACAAAATTCCCATCGAGCGCAGTTTTAGTTTAATTGAAGGCTCGGGATATAAGTTGGATATAGCCAGGACGAAGTATTGACCTTTTTTTATTTTTTTTTTAAGTAACCCTGCTGAGCGGACGAATAGAGCTTTTCTGGATTATTGGAATAAAAAATCCACACTGATACCTTTCAGGGTTATTTACCAAAGGATTAAAATTTAATTTAATATACCTGATGAAATTTAGGTCGACATTAAGTCTGGCAAAAATTCATGGGCTTGGTATTCAAGGTCCATATAAAACTATATTTAAGCCGATTTAAGTATATCAATAAACTACGTTAATTAAAATATTTTAATTATACCTTAAAACGTAGTATTATTTTGGAAATTTACTACTATATAAATTATGATATTTCCTTTCAGGTATTATTCAATAATTCAATTATTCATTTATACGCTGTTATCTCAATTATCACCACAGAATAAAATTTATTAAAAAAATAAATAATGAAGATATTATCGATTACGCTCTTTACGACAAATACATAGAGTACTACGGAATTAGTAGGTCCAATTTAGTAATTTTACTTCGTAATTATTTAAAAATAATACCAAATAGCAATGAGTAGTGTAATCCTTCAGTTAAATAGAATTCTGAATGACTATAACTAGTTTATGTCTATTCGCCAGATATTGAAGATTTGGAAAGTCAATTCGATTGGCCTTTTAAGTCCCGCTCTAAGGGAGAAAATTACCGGTGATAGGGTCAAAAGGATCAGTATGAATAAGCAGCAGATTTTAGTTGATTGAAGCAAATAAATAAAATGAGATTCAGTTTAATCAACAGTTCTTTATATTTATTACGAAAAATTAACAGCTATAGATTAATATTAATAAGCTTATTGGGATCTGCTGATATCACGGATCTAGCAAAGTTCATCAAAGAATAAAGAAGGGTTTAGCACGGGTTCATCTGTGGGGAAAGAAACAGCATCCCATCTTCGCGTGTTATCACAATGGGCCGCATATCTCGCTTAAGTGTGCCTTTTGGGGCAACCACTGAAACCTAAGCTAGCCTTGTTACTAAGCTTAAAACTATAGTACAGCATTTCAGTCTTAATAACAAGTCTTTACTTTTATTTTTGGTCCAAAACCTACAAAAGGCATATATGGATCTTATTGCCCCAACGAGTCACTAGGCTATGCACAAAAATCAAATCTTTTTTTTTTAAAAGACTGAAAAAAAGCCACATTTATTTATTTATTGTGAGAACCTCACAGTAAGACCTTTCATTTGATATCTCATACATGTCCCCATTGCCCCTCAAAAGTAACTCTCATATTCAAAATTTTTTTCTACACATTTGTGGTTGGGTCATAAAAATTAATTTTTGTACCAAAATTTCAACTTAATCGGTCCGGTAGATTGGGAGCAAATTGGCTTTAGCAGACGGACAGACAAACAGATACACGAGTGATCCTATAAGGGTTACGTTTTTTCATTATAAAATGCAGAGCCCTAAAAACGATAACGATTTTAATTATTCTCATGATTCTCATAAGTGACTGAGGGTGACCCCTGAGCGTGGTACGATTGGTTATAAAAACACGATTAAAGTTAATCTGATAGCTTTGGATTTCAGAATTTCCAATAATGAAAATTTCAGGGAGTTGAAATAACGAATGTCTATAAATCACAACATCTATCCCCAAACAGATCGTTAGAGGAATCCAATTTTTGCGTAAGACCACACAAATATATCTGAATATGCATCTACATATATAAAAATCTGTTGTTAAATCCCTCTTACGATATATGCACCAACAACAAAAAAAACGCATTCATATATTTTGCATTTAATTTGCGAAATGTGAAAACGTTTTAATAAAATTCTTTGGCGCCTGTAAAGGCATATGCTCGGAAGTGTTTTTCTGATTTTCTTTTTTTTTCTGCAATAGTCGAGGGTGAGAGGAGGATTTTACTTTTCGTAATTAAAACGTTGCAAAATGTTTTCATAATTAAAGACCTCAAAGCTATGAAAAACCGGAAGATGGTGGGGTTCTCTCTCTGAGGTTTCGAAAAGCAAATGATGCCGTATGCACTACGGCAAATATTCGCAAGAGTTTTTTGAGATTTTGTGTTAAAAGTGATGAGGACCTTTTCTCCTAGCCGGGGATTTTATGAAGGGCGTACTACTATAATTTCTCCAGCTCCACCAGGCACAAATACTATTTTTTTTTCCTTTTTTGTTTTGTGAGCTAGATAATCTTATAAGCACCAGGGGAGCCACAGAGAAGACAGAGCACGGCAGCAATGCAATTTAATAAGTGCAAGTCAGGAGCAGGTCCTCTATCTTTCGTAACCACTTTCTACTAACCGACAAACCTACGACGATGGGAAGGAGCTGTTTTTGACATTCTTTCTTCGCTATTCTAAGAGTAAATTGCAAATTAAAATTAAAGGAGGCCACAAGTGAATGTAATCTCCATAAATGCATATTCTGGCCCGCGGGTGCAAGCAGTGCCTTTACAGACAATAGAGCTATTGAGGTGCCTACAAAATTGACCTGAAATGCTTCACCAGGAGCAGCTTCTCATGGTCGTTTCTGTTTCTGAAATTGCGGTAACCTCTTTACGTATTGATTGAATTTTCTAAAACCAAAACACTTATTGCCCAGAGCAACTCTTTAAGTCCTCCTTCTTGAATTCCAAAGACCCTGTTAACTACAAAAGACATAATACTTTTGAAATATCTCAAACGTAATCGTTTGCCGTTCCTCAAAAAGGAAAAAAACCTAATTTGTGATAAAATTTGTAAAACAAACATCCAAATTTGCAGGCACCATCCCAGACCGGGTTACGGAATGCTAGAAAGAATCATTCCAGTCCAATTATCCGATAAATGGCGGTAACCTTCTTAGATTAAATGAATAATTCATAAAAAAAATCGAATTTCGATTTTCAAACACATCTAGTGGATGGGGTTTTGGTGATACCAAACGCGTGCTTCATCCTTGAAATGTTGCTGTTACAAAACATTTCAGGCAATCGTGAAAGAACAGAAAATTCAATCCTTGGGGAGCCTATCAAAGGCAATATCTGAGCCCGTCGCCTTCGGTGAAAAATAAAAGGGCAACTCTGAGACCAATTTTAAGAAGACTGTCGCGACAAAGGGATCTCGTATATTCATAAATTCCAATTTGTATAGCAAAATATTGTGTAAAAATCTCCGAAATGATTCCATTTTATTTTCTGAGGGAAAATCTCAAAAATAGATCCAGTGAGACTGTTTTTTCTAACATCATTCCGCCTCTATCCCACTTAAACTCAGCGAGATATGCGGGCTACCGGGAGTAGATTATTTAAAATATGCGAATCCCAGCTCCAGAGCTGTAATATAAAAGAACCCGTCTGTAAAGCGGGCAGCTGGGGAGTCCTGATAACAAAACAATTTCCAGATAATTATTCGAAATTGGACCTTTTGTTTTCGGTTCGACCAAAAACGTTGGCCTTAGAGTCCAAACATTTATAAAAGAGCCGGAAATTCAATTATTAAAGTTTTCATCGTTTCGCGGGGGATTGGATAAATATTTAAAAGAGATAATTTCATAAGTATTAATTAAAACTATTAAACGAAAATAAGCTTAAGGGGGAGCATCTCAATTCCAGGCTAGTTCCACAACATCCGGTTGATGCCATAGTTGAAATAATTTACGCCCTGCTTTGCATTATATCACCGTAAATTTTTGGTAAAGACCACTAAAATGTTGAACAAGCATCTTGGGAAACATGTCATAGTAGATTGAGTAAAAAAAAACAACGAAACCTGTTAGCACTTTCAGCCGTACAAGAATTATAGTCTGAGGTTTGGGAGCCCAAAAACGAATTTTTGAAGAGCCTCTCCTAAATCCATAATTTATGGGCGTCCGAACCCTTTTCACACTGTTCGAAAGAAGCATTTTGCATTATATTACAAGTATTATTACCCCAAAGGGTAAACTCTTTTAATCCATACATACATGAGTTGCAAAATATCATAACTTTTACCTTAATTTATGGCCATACGACGCTGATTTTGGGTAAAAGTAACGAACTGATGCCTGTTAAGGGTCTGGTCCTTCTGCTTTTATGGTCAGATGAGTAAAAGTTTTTAGTATTAACTGAACGGAAACAGAATAATTTGCCTCTTATTCAGCTATTTAGTGTTTTTTTTGTTTTTTTTTTCAATCCCAAAACGTATAGTAAGTCGATTTTAAACTAAATCCGATTGATATTTTTTTCGATGTAAGACTCAAAGATGGTAACTAACTTCGTGATGCCAGAAAATGATACTAACTATAAACAGCATTTAGAATATTAAGTCGGATATATTAAATTAAATTAAATTAAATTAAATTAAATTAAATTAAGAAATCTACACATACATCGGACACCATAGTAAGAAAATTTCTTTTACCAAAATAAATTATAATGAAATTAAGATGGATTTTAATATTCTCACCTATTGCTCTATAAAAAAAGAAAGCAATCATAAAATCAGTCATTGTAATGAAAAATTTAGCTAAGAAACTAAAATTAGGGAATAATTAAAGCGCAACCCAAACTCGGATAGCTGGTAATCATGGAAAAAATCCAGTTTCTCAACAATGAGAAATGTGCTCCATTAAGGCAGATCTACATGGAAGAAAAGCCAGAAACATATCTATACCTAACCATCTCCAAATTGTAATAAAAAACAAGGGCCTTCATACAGACGCCTAATTTTTTTCTTAGTGTAGTATGCATTCTTATTATTCTATTAAAATTTTTCAAATGAGACATCTTCTTTCAAGACTTTATTTTTGTAGTTTGACTTCAGAACAGAACGCAATATGAAACCGCAATATCCAGAATTTTCGAAATTCAAATAATCAAGCATAATTTCAAGCTTGTCTGAGTCTCTTATATGTGGCTCAAAAAAAAAACCTTCAGTTCGAAATCCTCTAATTTTAAAAATTTAACATATTTAGAAAAAAGATTTTATAAAATCTGTTGTTTACTGAATAAAATGCTTAAAAATCTGAATTACATAGAAAAGCTTAAGTTGAATTTTTAAAGCGAAAAATTAGGAAGGCGTCAGTGCGTGTCGCCGTACTGTCGGGAAAGGGGTTCTTTTTTTTACGGAATATAAACCAGCCAGCAACAGCCATCAGCCGCTTAATTTTAATATTTAAAATTTTATAAATACTCCAAACCCAGCGAGAAAAATTGAGTAAAGGCATGTGCGTAATTTCGTGATTATGATTTTGATTTATATCGAGGCTCTAAGCAAGCGCCTGAAAATCCCTGAATAATTTGCTGGTTTTGGATGAGGGGGTATGTTGCACGAAAGGATATTAATTGCCGCTTACGATGAGTACGGAAAATTAATGGATTTTGAAATTCACACTTTGGTGCAAAGGTACAAGATACGAAGCGGTGAGGTACCTCTGTCGACACATTCGTCCGGGGTGGCGGAGGTATGTTGGCAGCGCAAAGGCCTACGAAGCACCAGACATGTGGGGGATGAGGAGGCTCAACGTGTACAGATCCGGCAGAGATATTTTTAATTGTTTGCATGCTGGAAAACCATTCGAAAAGAAAATTCAACCAATTGTCGGCTGGGCATTGATCGACCCGGATATCCTTTGAAAATTCACACACATCGCGTGGGAGAGGACTTACCCCGGAATTCCGAACTCTCTCTCTCGGGACCTGGGTTTAGTTGCGGGTTTCCCTTAATTTTGATATTTCGTGACTCATCGAGGCGAAATGCCTGCCACTCGAGTTGTATTCGCGCGGCAAACATCAGTTTTGCCACTTTTCATTCTCATTTTCCCCTTTTGCTCCACATGGGAATACGGAAAATTTCCTGAAAATCCCGGGAAAAAAAATAATAAAGCAAACAAACAAACAAATCCCCCATCGAAAAGTTTGGCAAACATCCAGAAGCTCAAACAGCATGCCCGTCGCGTTGCAATATTTATTTGATTATGCATAAAATAATTTCTTCCTCAATTTTAAAAAAATAATTCCCACAATTCCCCGGAATTGATGATGGCAGCCCATATCACTGCACACCGATTAAACTCCAACCACCTCCTGGCATACCCAAAAAACGATTTTGCTTTTGAGAATTGCGGGCATTGGGAAGTGGCATCACTCCCAAACGGGTTAACATTCTTTATGCAAATTTGTAATTTTCCCCCTTGTTTTTTTTTTCCCTCGAATATTGTTTTATTTTTATTTTTCAAGGCTATTTTTGTTTGCGCCCAAGTTAAAATATTAAATAATTAAAAATGCATGATTTACTCATAACCAACGATCCTTGCCGGATTTTAACTCTGCTCGACTTATTGGAGCAGGAGGCGGTTAAGGTTAATGGGACGTAACATTAACAATTTACAGAAAATCCATTTTAATCTCGTTTTCAATTAATAATTCTATTAAAATTCTTAAATATTTTAAGAATCTTTATGAAATTTAATTTTTACCCAAATATAAAATTATAATTTTTAAGAAAATGCCCTCCATTAAATTAGAAAACAAGTACACAAAATGTGAGATCCGTACTTTAAAATTGGATTATCATTTTTCCAAGTATTAATTGCTATCATAAGTCATTGGAAAGGGTTTTTTATGATGTTTAGTCGAACTAATGAGTTCAATTAATCTTGTCGGACGTCTTATTGGTATAAAACAGAATAAAACATTGCAGTTTTTGTGTTACTTTTGACGAGATCAGATTAAAATTTATTTGAAGATTCTGACGTAGTGTTTGAATAAGTTTTGTAGGTTTCATGACAAGTTATCATAAAATGTGGCTTAAAATATATTTTTAAAATTCGGTATTAATTTCTCTCCATTTCTTATAAATTTTCAAGAAAATGGGACTTAAAGAAAGACATTTCTAGTGAGACGAAAGCTGCTATAGTTGCTTTATTAAAAACTGTACACTATTCTTATTGAAATATTGCAAAAAGGGAAAATGTGTCATTTGCTACTGTAACGAAGATAGCAAAAGTTCTAAAGCAAAATTCACCATCTTCGACATCCTAGAGA
Organism: Philonicus albiceps; assembly: GCA_963969385.1. Taxonomy (NCBI): domain Eukaryota; kingdom Metazoa; phylum Arthropoda; class Insecta; order Diptera; family Asilidae; genus Philonicus; species Philonicus albiceps. The sequence continues at coordinate 2,022,599 of OZ017772.1, read as the reverse complement.
TCTCATTGCAAGGGGTAAAAGAAAAACAACAGCTTGTGCTAATCGTCGAATCACAGATGCTTTAGCAGCATATCGGAGACTACCTCTTCATGAGGTCTTGAAGCTTCTCTACGACGAAAGAAGAAGTTCTAAACCTGGGTTCCATAGCAGACGACCAAGAAAAAAATCTGGATTAACTCCAAAAGGATGAGATTAAACTTCACAGTTGGAGATTAGAAAAAGGTATACCATATGAGCTATTAGACTCTTTGATGCAGGTTTTTCGATCCATTTTTTTGGAATAGGTAAAAATCGAAGATGAGCCAAAACACGTCCAAGAAAAATAGCTATCAAAAATTAATTGAACATTCAAAATAGCCGAGCTTGTCAGCATAAGTGACGGACATGAGTACTAAGATAACGCCATAAAAATTTCGAAAATCGAATATAAATAGCCCAAAATTCGCGATACTTTTTTTTTGAACAGACCTCGTATAGTAAAATAAATCTCATTAAACACGACTATAATGGACAGGTCAGAAATCACCCCAGAAAAGAGGTAAAGGGTTTATGGTGCTGGAACTGCGCTCACATTATGTTGGCATCGTCACTAAGAATAAGTGAAAATTATTTTTTGTGAGTAAATCCCGCATTTTATTTTTACGCTACAAATAAAAATTTCTGAGGATTGATAAAAACTGTGAGTGGCTCTAAATTGATGAACAGGGACTGTAAACATAGCTTGCAAAAACTACCAACTATAAAATGTTTTCGAAAGTAAAAATTTGAAGAGTTCTATGTGGTCAAGGTCACTTCTCTATCTATTCAAATCCCAATATTCGTTGCCTCTTACATTCCATCATTCATCCCTAACTTGGAATTATATCGAATACTAAATGAATTTTGAACACTTTCAATAAGAACTATAAACACCCTGAAATTCTTCGTTTTAACCTTGCACACAGAATTTTAATTCGATTGAATTGCTTTCACTGTCCCAGAATAAAAGCCAGAACATTTCAATGAATTCTGGCCTGATTCAAGCATTTTCACAAAAATGAAACATGAAGGTAAACCTAAAACATGTTCAGTGAAAAATATGTTTGCATGCTTCCACATATGTACCTATACCTGAAATGTTCGAAGTCCATATCTTTAAACCATACGTCCTTCCCACCAAAATGATTCGAGTCCATCCAAGGGATGCACTACCCACAAGATTCTATCCAGGATTTCTAAAAATATCACCCATCATATCAACTTTTGAATTTTAAATACTCCAACTGCATTCCTTCAAGTGCTATTCATTTGCTCGAGTTGGTGAACAATTTTCCATGACTTGCCGCACATTCACGGGGGTATGTACATTTAGAGTTTATTTTTTAAATTTTTCCCTTTATGTTATCCTTTTGCCTTCATGCTTTTGCCGAAATTAAAGATTCAGAGATTTACGCGAGAAGTCGAGGTTTTATCCATTCCCCCGAGGGAGGGTTTTATGTGCGGGGGAATGCAATAGCATTGTAAAATTTCCATTCCACCCGCATTCATTCAGAGGGCTTCAACAAGGTGCTTACTGCTGAAAGGATTTTAGAATTACGTGAATGAGTCTAGTGATTAACTGAATTCTCTTCAATTTTACTCAAGCAGGTATACTTTTATGGTATACTGTGCTCATGAAGCGTCTAATCGCAATCATGTGAAATTCAGGTAATTCTAATTTCATTGCATGCACTCAATAAGCTCCCAATTTACATTAAGCCTTAGAATACGTCATGCAACTCTGAAATTTGTAGTTATATGAATATCGCGTATTCTGGCAAAACGTATAAATTTTGGAGGGTTATATATAAAATTGTCAATTCGCTTTTGTTGTTTAATGCTTTTGTCTTTAATTAAAAGGAAAATCGACATAATGTTTAAAAGTTTTATATTTCTACCTATTCAGAATGGGTATTTAAAATCAATAACTTTAAAAGTCTCAATATGCATATTTCCACGTTAATTTTATCTGATTTTGATCCATTTTAATAGAGATTAAATGAAAGTATGGTCACTGGGGTATAGCGATATTCCAGATAATTGTAAGACCGATGAGCTGGTAAGCCTCGGCACCACCTTACCCGAATCGGATATCACCCATCAGCTGTGTATGCCATTAGCTATCGGACCTAGAAGGAGCATCCTTAGCAGTTACGAATAGACACCACGTCACTGATTTGGTCATCATCTTTGGACCTGAAGCGATCCTTAAGGCTACTTTCGCTCAGACACACATTTATCAGTACTGTTGTAGGTGTTATTACTTGACACTTATTGGTAAGCATGCCAGCAAACTAGGTGTACCGTACAACGCCTTCTGCAGAAGCTGCTTAGACGAGGAACAGGAGCTTCATCATCCCATCATGCCATCCCTTTCTTTGATGGCATGAGCGGCTTAGGATCTGTTGATATCAGAGATCTGGCACGGTTAATCAAGGAATCTAAATGGTTCAGCACGAGTTAACTGAAGTGAGGAAAACACGATTCCCCTTGTTGTGGTATCATAATAGGCCACACTTGGCCTAAGTGTACCTTTCGGGAAACCACTACAACCTAACCTAACCTAAATGAAAGTGCAGCAAATGCTCGGATGTCGTCATATTAACCTTCAGCTGGCTCATAGGAGTTAAACCGACCCCAGTCTCCAGTAGTTGCCAATTTGAATACCTTAAGCCTCTTACAATCTTACAATTCACCAATTTTATGTACCAGCCAAAAAAACCTTAGGAAATATGCAATTTGAAAGACATTTTATTAAAATTAAACATTATTGCATCGATTATACTTGTTTTGAAAATAAAAGTCCGATATAATCGGCTCTAAGTTAGTAAAATTGATATTTTCTCGACATTCTTCAACTGTTTTTTGTATTTTATTATTGAAAATCTCCTAAGATTCCTTTTTTATTTATCAAAAGAACATTAAAAGAACATAATTAATTTTTCGGCTAGGTTACAGCAACATTTTTATCGTTGAGGTCACGCGGACCGCAATTCCGTAGTAGTGTTCCAAATAAGATAACTTTCGAAATACGAATAAAACTTGTTACTTTTAATAAACAGAATCAAAAATATAACTTTAAAGGAAGTATTATAAATAATGAGAGTTCTTACTCTTTTTATATTTTTGCAAAATAAAATGCAAAGTTTAAATTTTTTGGTAACTTAGTTAAATTTAGTAACTTAGTAAAACCTTAACTCCAAAATTCTTGGTACTGATCTAGCACAGTTCATCAAGGTACCTAAATGGTTCAAAACGCGCTAATATGTGGGGAAAGAAACAGCATCCTCTCCTTCTGGTGGTATCACAATGCGCCGTATCTGGCTTAAGTGTGCCTTTCGGGCAGCCATTGTAACCTACCATAACCTAGCCTAGTAAAACCTTATTCTTTAACTACTTTGAATTCTGAAGAGCTTTAAAATTCTTTAAAAAAATCTTAAAGGTAAAATAAAACTAAATTACTAAATGAGAACTTATTCTCTTCCAACAAAATATCCTACAGAAATTAGTTTTATTCCAATAAAGCTGAAATACTCTTAAAAATCAAATATTTAAGTAAATATTTTACTTTAAATTTGCAAAGAAGAACATTTCCTACATGAAGCACGAATCACTCTTCCGCCTCGGGTTATATACATTTTATATATAAAAGGAACTGTGCAAAGTAATAATAAGTAAGATGTTCGAAATATGTTTCCGTTTTCAAAACATGCTTTATTTAAATCTGTCCCTTTTTCTTTGTTGTTAGACTTATTTTGAGATGCTTTAAAATACATCTACAAAAATTCTGATATACCTTCTGCTCAATAAGTACCCGAATTTTATTTAATTAACTACTCACTACTCACTACGGCTTTTTCTAACAAACAAAAATGTCTGTTATGTTGGTACATTATTCCTTGATACATATACGGCACAAATTTGAGTTCGATCAGTCAATTAGTTTCTTTACGGCAGTTTTTTATATGAGATCACCTTAAGTGCTTTGAACTGAACATGAAATCATAAATTACTGGTGACGATACATGGATTCATGAGTATGTCGTTGAAACCAATCGATAATCACCCGAGTGGCCCTTGGAAAACAAAGCAAAATCAAAAAATCGCGCAAAAGTCGCTCAAATTTCAGTTATGCGAACTGTTTTCTTTGATTATGGCAATGTTGTCCACAGTAAATTCTTGCCAGAGGATCAGATAGTCAATAGAGAATATGACTTAGGTATAATGCAACTTTTGCATGAGTCTATCTGTAAGAAGAGACCAGATTTATGGAAGGGCAACAATTTATTTCTCCACCACGACAATGCACTATCGCACACTGCTCTTATTTATACGTGACTTTTGGCCAAACCCGGCACGTTCAGGCCCGACTTTTTCTTATTATCCAAACATAAATTGCCACTTCGTAGGAACCATTTTGATTCGGTTGAATCGGTAAAAAGAATTCACTGAAGGAACAAAAGGCCATTCCTGCACGGGCCTACGAAAATTGTATGGGGCATATGTGTATCGCTTCGGAAGGAGCGATAAAATAAATTTTGATTAAAAATTACAAATACATGTTTTATTGACAAAATCCGGGTACTTATTGAGAAGAAGGTAAATTTATACAAAATGTGAATTATACTCTTATGTTTTAGAGTTCAAATACCCTCATCATAGTTAAGAATGGATCCTTTCTTTAGCATCATCCTAAAAATCTAAAATATGACGATAATCCTCTCTTAAGCCCTCCCGGTAAATGCAAAAAAAAAAAAAAACCACCTCACGATAAGTCCATGGACTCACCATTATCCCGATTTTTAAGAAAAATAACTAACCATAAATAATTCTCAGCGATTTTTATCCTCCCGAACAAAAAAAAAACAAAAAAATTACTTTTCGCTCCAAATAACTTCTTGCGCCTTAGCTACCTGCCTCAATACGGCACCGAATCCCAGTGCTCTAATTTTGGGAATCAATCGCAGCTCAAGGAACCGGGAAGATGGGATAAAATCAATACCCTTAATAGTACCCCTGGCAACGAGGGCTAGGAGCGGGCAATAAATAAATTTAAATTCGCTATTACATACCGGCTGATTCCATTGTTTTAATTGTAATCCCAGCGGGGCAAAGTCATTTCAGTTTACGTTGCCGCTTGAACACCGTTATTACTGCTCATCCCCAGGGAGATGCCATAAAGAAAATGAATGTCTAGAAAGTAAATGTTTTTCTACGTGAAAATAGAAAGGTAGCGTACAACTCTCCGGGGGTAGAGTAGAATGTAGAAGCAAAATTTGCAAGAAGAGACAATTTAAAAATTCATTTTAAGTTAAGCTTTAAAGCTGAAATTTGAAACTGTTTAAGAATTTGGCAAGGTGAGAGGTTTTCCATTAATAAATAGAATCCCGTCGAATGGTCACCTAATTGCATTACTCATCGGTCTTTCAAAGACCTAGAAGCTTGCTTTATTCCTCCTTTCATGCCAGCCGCCAACATCCCTTAAGGCGACGGTTTTCGTTAAGAATTTAAAAAAAGATTCGCCCTCGAAAAAAAAGAAAAATTTTTGTTGAAAAATTTCTTGATTCCCACGGGGGTTATTAGGGAATGAACGGAGATACCATTCCAAACCTTTCTTCTATCGAACTTTTTGGCTGATTTTAACAAGACGATTGACGTTGATTGATGAACGGTAGGAATTTTATATTATTTTTATATACGTATAAATTTTTTATGTATATATTGAAAAGTGTTTTAAGGATTCGATCGCCTTTAAAGCATTTTTAGATAGCTAAATGACTCGCCTTGGTTCGTTTAAACTCCAAAATATTACGTTTCCTCCATTCTCACAATTGTTTATATCCTGTTTCGCCACTGTGCCCAATTAATTTTAAATTGAAGAGGATTTACGGAGATTTTGTGAATAATGCCAATAGACATTCAACGGATCGAATTGACTAAAGTCTGATTGATGGTACATCTGGCCACTGTGGCTGGGTTATGGGGTGACAAAATTAATTCGAATCAAATTCTTTCAGATTGGCAATCACAGGTAGAATGATTTATGACTAATTTCAGTTTCAAATTATCTGCCTGATTGTCTCAATCATTCAATTTAAATCAAATGCCACAAGGTTCTATTTTTAGATCTATACTTTTCACAAATCTCAGTGACACACCATGTCACAACCTTCTGTGACCTTGTTCTGAAGAAAAATTACGAGCATGTCATTCACATTCTGTTTTTTGGGATGTTATTACCCTTGAAAGAACCCAAAAAAAACATATATTTACTCAAAAACAAATAGGCAACGGAATAGTTTTCCTCAGAAAATTTCAATTTTATTTTAGAGAACCTTCAAAATTTTCAATTTCCTTCTTTTAACAATTCCAGTGCCTTCTCCTTTAGGTGAATTAAATAAGGGAAATCTCAAAGGAAAATTGTTCAGCAATATCCCACCATCCTTGGCCCTTTCCCTTTATGCTCTTTTTGTTGGAGTTTTCCAACAATATTCAGTTGTTCAAGGGCACTAGGATAAGAGTTTTTGCCATTGAATAGTATCAGGCACCCTACCATTGTGGAATTGTCCTTTTTCCCATCTCTTGTTATCTCTATTAACTTTTTCCCCTTTTCAAGTCATTTTGTTAGCTCTTGGGATACTTTATATTATTTTTTGTTCAACATCCATCCCCTCTGTCCCACGCCAAAATGCCACGCTGTGACACAGATAAAATTGTTGACAAAGTAAATTGAAAAGTTTGCTCAGTCAGGCCCAGTCAGCCCGGATGTATTGATGATAACTTTCCAGATGATCGAAAGATTATCTGTGTGTCCCCTAATGGGTGGCCAAAATCATGTGATGAGGCGGTGGTATCCTAACGCGAATTCACTAACAAAAAAAAAATATTTCTAGCCTCTATATCTCAAACCCAATTTCATTCCCCGCCCATTCGCCCCCCCCCCCCCCTTCCCTTTTCACCATCTAAAAGATTTATGCCTATCGAAATTTATGTCGACAAGGAATTATTGCCAGTGGACCATAAGCATTTTGAGGAATTCACTTTGCGCTGTTCGTTGGTGCGACCAAATCTTGACAAACTTGAGAATTTTATGAACGAAACGAGAAAATAATTTCATAAAACTTCAAAGGGGAATGTACCTGCCATTGAAGGCTGATTTCACTTATAAGAGGAATAAAGGAAAAGAAACTGAAGAACATCATTAATTCTAATTTTCTACATCACTTCGTTCAATTAATTAATATTGAGTTAGGTCAGATCGAGAACAAACTTACGCTTTATTCCATAGAAGTGAAAGGAAACATAGAGTTCTAGTTAATGGAATCCCAATTCATTGTTTTGTTACACTTAATCGGTCTTATATTTCTATTTAAATAAAATTTTTAAATTCTCCACAATGGTCCACAGGACATAATAAATAATTCAACGATATTTTCGATAAATTAAAACTTCCAAGTCTACTACCATACTTATTTATTTTCTAAGACTTATTATATATATTTTTTTAAATATGTATAATAAAGTTGTACTCTAAATTGTGTTTTCCTTTTTAGATCAATTAAAACAAACGAGTATAAAAATTCTCTTAGTATTGGGAGCAGATCAATACTTTTGTACTATCTGCAGATCATACAACTTTCAGAACGTCTTGCTTGAATATGTTAAATTCTTTTGAAAGTTTTCCAATTGGCTTGATTCTAACATTTTTACTACATTTTTTTACTTCGTAGAAAGGTGTAGTAGTCTACCGTAGCCGATAAAAAACGTTCTTCGTAATATGCTATAGTCTCTTATATTCGGCTTTCACGCCTAATCGAATATGTTGTTATGAATAACATTTTTCGAACGATGTATTCAAATTTCATATTTTTCTCTTCCATAAAATTTTATAGTACAAAACCCAAATGCCTCCCTTCGCTATTTTAAATGGCATTTTGTTACGCAAAATTACTTAAAAATTAAAGAGAATAGAATCGAATAACATAGAAACTATGAGTATAGCTTTAAAATGTACACTTAGAATAATCCCCTCTAATAGTGATATCTTCCAAACATTCCAATGGAATTTATTGTACAATTGAAATCAGACTATCTACGCCAGGTACCATCGCATTTAGAGTAATCTGCTTCCGGTATTTACTATTTTGAATGTATAATGGATCCGGAATGCCGATAGGTTTCATTACAAATAAACTTCCCTGACAAAGAGTTTCGCCTGCAGCAGGGCTCTAGCAAGCCAACTAGTATACGCCCTGGACTCCCCGGGAGCTTGTGGCTTACCCCATCAATTTTAAGCCGTATAATACCGAATTGGTCCGACAAACAATCTGGCAAACATCCACAGGGTGTGCCTATAAATTTTGATTAGTCCCGTACGCATATGTCAGCCGCACAAATTTATTTACACATCCTCCCACTTATGCCAAACAAATCAGAAGTAAGGGATCTCTGCTAGTCTCCGCTATCACGAACAGAAATTTTATCGAAAAAGCTTCTTCATAAATTATTAAATTTAATCTGCCAGAATATTGTGACAAATGTCCCAATACATTATTAACTGTTATCTCTGCCAACTTGATGCTTGTCTCCGGGTCCCTGAAGTTTATTGATTCCTTCATTCCGGTGTACTCTTTTGAGCAAAGGTAAGACGATGGGGAGGGGTACACCCATTCCCCACTTAAATAAACAACAGACAGATAAGGTGTCATCACTTCTAAAATATGGTGAGATTCTTTCTCAGAAATTTTCAATCACTTCCCTTTGCAAAATTGATTGGTTCAAGGAGTGATCCTGGCATCGATTTGCAGTTTTTATTCCTTCACTGTCGGTGAATTAATCTTCTCGCCTCGGAAGAAAATCCCCAGAGATCTTTAGATTTTGAAATATTTTCTTTCTTGGAAATCGTTTTTCTTTTCTCCTCTAAGCGTCCGAGGGTGACTACTGTACGCCATTCAGGGGTTATAACCAACAAAACTAAGAAGTAAAAGTCCAGTACTGTTTTATAATTTATCGTATATAACAAATTTTGTTGCAAGTTTTCCACAGTGGCTAGGAAACCTTATGTTTTCCAGCTAAGGTTTCTTAAGACAAAGCAAAGAGCGCCACAAAACGCGAATGCCTTTTAACTACAAATTTAATTAAGCCTGAGCCCCATCCCCCCATCAAAGAATCTTTCATGGGAGGTTGAAGGGCAGCAACAATGTCTAAACTACTGGAGTGGAATTACTCAGCAAATTGGGATCCTCACTTCTTTCAGTTTTAATTAACAAAGATTAGCAACTAAATGGACAAAAGGAATATTCAATTTGCCTTAATCCAATTTTTGGTTAGCATTATTCAGAGAATATCAAACAAGACCTGGCAAAATTTTGTTTGAAATCAACATCAAAATAATTGCAGTATATTTTGACTTTCAGGGTTTTAGTTGTCGAATATTAATAAGTATTATTATTATTAACCAGTTAAGTGTATTTGGGGGCCTCTAATAGTTCAGTTGTTAGCGCGCTGTCCTACCGTCCCAGAGGCTATGGGTTCGAATCCCACGAATAACCATGGTCTCCTGCGCTACGTGGTAATGTAATGGGCCAAAATTGGCCTAAGTGTGCCTTTCTAGGCAGGCACAGCAAACTAACCCTAACCCTAAGTGTATTTGACGTATTTACACGTACTGCTGAACTGAAATTTTTAACATTATTTTCTTTCTGCATGTGTTTTACTTACTTATGTATTTTATTATTAAGCCTTTTAAGGAATAAATTGTTAAGTTTTTATTAAATAAAAATGTAGTTCTTTCTTATTTTTTATAAAATCGATAATAGGACCATTTTGCTCTGCGTTCGACGTATATACACGTCATTGCTTGATTTTAATTCCACACACTGTAGGAGGGTTTTTAAAACTAAATTCCACGCTTAACTGATTAATACTCTTAATACTTTGTTAGAAGAAAATCCAAAAATTGGATTGTTGGACAAAATCATGAGAGCAATACTGAATTAAAATATAATCAACTCAAATGTTATCAGGTATGGTATGAACATTTTAAGGCATAAGTCTATCAATTGCACGTACTCCGCATCAAATATAATAAACCATAGAGCTTTAAATTTGTAAAACCATTTGAATTGTTAAATAGTTATTACAATTTTATATATTCTTTGCTAATTAGTACGAAGATGTGTAATCAATAAAAATAAATTTCTAATCGAACCCAAATCACCATATACCGCACTATCCTAAACTGAAAAATTACCCGATTTGTCGTACAAACATATTCTATTAATTTACCAAGTATTTTATCCACCCTTTTTAATCAAAATCAACATACAACACAGGCGCACAAGTTAATTAAAGCATAAAATTCGCATTGATGCACAAATTCACTCTCTCTCTAGTTTGTGAGCCTGTGAATAGAGGTGATTTTCATGCGTTTATAAATTCAAATTACATGCTGACTATTAATAAAAAAAACTTTTGTATTATATAGTCCAATGCGCAACCCTAATATTTTTGCAGAATTTTAGGTATGTTGTAATGAAAGAAGATTCATTCGAACGTAAGCGAATAAACATGTACCAAATAATTAGATTTTGTAATAAAATTGTTGTTATGGTCAGTAAACATTCATTTTCATCAACTGCATTCTGAAGTCAATTTAAATTAGACCAATTATTGATTTAACGAATACACTGGAATTGTTGAAAATTAATAGTTACAAAAAAAATATTTACTTTTCATTAGAAATGAGAATAATTATTTAATGCAACTTCCGTTTATTATTTGATTTCTATAAATTACAAATTAGTACATACTAAATTTGAAAATATTCTTAAACTTAATTTTTCAGAGCTTGACTATTAGAACTTTTATAAATTTTACATATTTATCAACGAAATCAAATATCTGGGCATTCACTTCGACTGTAGGCTAACCTGGAAAATTTACGTTAACAAGAAAAAAGATCAAATAAAATTCACATACAAAAAATTACGTTGACTAATCAACAAGAAATCAAAATTAAGCCTGGACACAAAAATAGCGGTCTACAGAAGCATTATAAAATCAATCTGGACATATGGATTACAACTATGGGGAATAGCAAAGATATCTAAAAATTGAAATCATTAAACGTGTGTAAAGTCAAAATTAATTAGAGATATGACCGGAACACCGGTGCATTAAGGATACAAAAATTAACGTTATCGAAGAGGAAATTAATAAAACCAGCAAAAGATCTTTAGCAAGACTTGAATACCATCCAAAATCTTACAGGAAGAAAATTCTCCAGACTAAGTAAAAATGATCCAATCGACTGCGCTGCAAAGCAATAATCGATAGAACCCGTAAACTCAGAGCTCAAGAAAAGAAAACTGGCATTCATGGGTTACATTCAATCCAAGGTTAATCGTCGTAAACACATTTTATTTACAGATATATTGTTAAATTTTCGTTTCTGGAGTAATTACTATTTTTAATCGATTCAACCTTGGGCTTTAAAATTAAGATCTCCTTTAATCTGTTTGTTCTAAATAGTTTTTTAAAAAAAATCAAAACCGTAATTAAAACATCTTTTGATAGTAAAAATCAATCCTTACATACACAAAGTTCAATTCAAATTTTATATGCTCTAATATCCTTCATTAAAATTTATTGAGCTGTTAGTTTTTCTCATCAAATTAAAAAGTTCATCCTTTACACTCATACTCTTTGTATTGATACTGTCGACTTTAGAAGTAACGAACGTTGTTCTACTTTTAATGGGTTAGTGACGCCGATAAGTCCTGAGAAATAACCTTTTTTTTTCTTCTTTCTTCTGAAAAACTCATATCCATATTTTCTTTTCAATTAATTCAGCTTGTAGGCAATCTACGAAGAGGTTATCGGGTATGCATGCAAGTGAGTGTGACACAAATTTATGAGCACCCTCATTATATTACACCATAAATTGTCTTCCCCATGACAATCTGAATCCGAGTGACTATTCCATGGTAAAAGTTAAAAATTTTCCCATCAATTTCTAATGCATAGAGAACCTATATCAAGAAATAATAATAAAGCAATGCCCAATGCACGCAACCATAAACAGATCCACCTTTCAAAATGGTAACTGATGAGGGGGATGAAAACAAAAGGCAGATAAAATCGATAAAGATACATCGTCTATTGAATGCAGCAAACATCTCGTACCTCCCCCGGGGAGAATAAATATTATCTAAGGCTGTCAGTGGGCGATAGATAGATATAAGGGGGTAGTGTACACACGCCTGGTTAGCTTGTGACGATATATCTCCAGAGGTAGAATTTTTATGGCCATCAGAATCAACTAAAAGGAAACATGGACAGGGCCATATCACAGAGCGTTATTTCGAAAGTGATCGAGTTTTATTGCAATCATTTTTCTTACGATTTCTCAATCACGCTCTGTATGCGACTATTTTCCTTATGCATCTTAAACACGCCCCCGATTTATTTGGTATACTCATCTTTAGAGTTTGTTTGGATTTTATGCGACTTCCTATCACTGTCATTATTTTGGTATAAAGTACAGACTATCGGACGATCGTCTATATCCATTTCGTTCAAATGAAATGAGCTAAGATTTTAGTGCATAAAATTTCAGAAAGGAACTACACCCAAGGGTATATGCTGGAAATGGAATAGCAACCTATAGTCCTCTAGTTAGTAATTGGATTTTACTCCAATTTTCAATAGATGACTAACCTTCCCTTTATACATATCCTCCGCGCTGAATTTATGTTGATTCGGGCTAATCATAGAAACTACTGTACGGATATTCATTTGGTTTTCACCAATAGAAAGAGGGTTTATCTAGGAAGGTTATAGGCTATAATTTATGAACATTTTATGAAAATAAGTAACCAGTATCGTGATTGTTAAAATTGAATTTAACTTTTGTTATCAACGCGCGCAACCTACTTCTCTATTTCTATTCACGAAATACCAAGTTAGTTCTAAATAAACTCCTGAAGAAATGACAGCAATGATATTTGTGAACGTCCCTTTTGAGAGCTTCCTTGGCGCATGCTACGTAAATAGTTAAAGTTACAGGAAAATAATGTTAAAAAGTCCTAACAAAAATCCCATATCGCATGTGTCTATCTTTTAACATTGACTCATAATAACCATTTTTATGATTTTTACATTTAAGAACCTACTTCACTTATACTCTTTTGTCCTTACTTAAAAACACAAAAGTTTTCAAGGTCAGACATGTTTACGGAACAGCGAGAAAGGAAATTCTTTAAGTACAATTTGCAGATATTCAACGTTTTATCCCTAAAATTATTGAAGCTATAGTACAACAATTTCAACAAATTTTGATACTCTACATTCTGAGAGACCCTCTATCAGTTTGGCCTAAACTTTGATGTTCTTCAAATAAAATTTAACTATAAAAAACTCAATGCAGTAGTGTAGTTTGCATTTTACCTGCATTTCTTATTATTAAATCTATGTTTATTTAACTCATAGTGTAAAGTCCCATAATAAAAGTTTCCAATTTGAAAGCCCTTGATAGAAACAAGCGAACAATCATTTGATTGAATTGTTATCAAATACAAAATTGTTCTATTGTTGACAAACGCTTTAAGGGGAGCGACAACAGTGTTATTCCTGTTATATTCCCGCCAATTAAAACCGCACCCTTTGACGATTATTCGTAGGTGGGATATGTTCGCCTATCTGCATCCAATTAGCGACAATCATCGATGGATTCCGTCAATATCCACTGCACTCAGAGAGGTTTGACAGACACACCCTATTAAAAACGAAAGGGTATGTGAATGAAACCTGAAGTTTATTCACATACTCTCGCCGTCCTCTTTGGAAACGGGGTTTGAATGACCAGACAGAATCCCTTAAGCTGGGGCAAAATCCCTTAATTAGGCAGATAGACAGTGGCTCTTCGTTTTCAGTCAAAATGCGAAATTAACACAAAAGCTAAGAGGAAACAGCCTTGTGGTCGAAGGTGGGCGGACCGAGTCTAGGTTACACTTGTTTTCTGGCATCGTATATAGAATTCCCATTTCCCAACATGGGAATGGGATATACCTAGGGAGCAATCAGCAATGAAATAGGATTTCAATTGCACAGACGACCTATCCGCAGTTTTGAAGTCGATCCCTTGACAGACTCCTGTGTTGACCCATTTCAACTTGAATTAGGGTCGTCGAATAATCGATGGGCAAATTGACAGGTTGTGTGCGGAAATACTTTCCCAAAAGCACATTTTCTTCATCTATCACTTTTAAAATGTTCAAAATACCTTTTTGTGGTGAATTATAAACTCACCCGACTAAGGGTATGACAGACACTGCTCTGATGGTTGTGAATCTTAAGAAATCGATGAAATTTTGTTCGCTTTAAAGGATTATCTCTTTAAAGAAAATAAGATTGACCTTTTTATGAAAAAAAACGATTGCTTTCAAGATATAATCTCTTGATTTTTTAGTATAAAGTGGGCGAGGATTTTAGGTTTAAGGCCTATAAAAAATATAAGAATTTCCAATGAGTTCGTATACCTTTTACCTTCAACACCTATAAATAAAAGGAAATTAAAATTTAATTCTTATATCATAAGCTTTAAGCTTCTTTTGTACACTTATTTATTTTTAATTCCAGCAAGACTAGCTTGAGAATTAGTCCCTTACTTACATAAAAAGGTTAAAATAATAAAAATTACTCTAGAAAATGCACTCTTGAAAATTAAAATATTACCTTTTTATTTTAAAATTTTCATCGAAGGCAAAGCTTTATTTTCAAAAATAAATAAAAACGAGTAACAAACTTAAGAAGGTGCTAATTTCAAGTTTTCACATGTCGACTTTAGGGTCTTTAATGCAATGGACCAACGAAGTAATTAAACTCAAAATGAATCCAAAATTCAGAAAACCCAGAGAAAATCAGCACTAAGATTTGTTCATCGTTTCAACGAAAATTGGATAGTGTTTTTTTTCGGGATTTCCCTCCCCTACAAAATAATTGGATTTTCGTAGCATATTCTTCGTTGAGTTCTGCTGATTGTTTTCTTAATTACACTCATTTTGGCTGGTCGTATTTCTAGAACCATCGAATGTCCTAATTAAGCTAAGATTAAATATTTCGTTCGCACTGGTCCAATTCAGGACCCTGTCATTCACAACTGAAAGCCCAATGGCAAACGATGCGAAAATTGAAACTCATGGGAAACGCTACAAAGCCGCAAGACATTAAGCACCAATTTTCTTAAGAAAATAGCACTCAAGTGTGAAGCTGTCTCACAAAAGGAGTAGGTGGATAGTTAGTGGAGGAGTTATGTTGAAATGTTGTTCTTATTTGAGAGAACTCTAGATAAAGTGGTACGACCATTTTCAAATTAAGGACCCATGCCACACTATCCAACAATTCATAATTAGTCACAGTTTTAACATAAATTTAGTTTTAGTTGGGCAATTAACCAGGTGCTACATCATTCAGAATTTCAGTTTCCGTAGTAATTTTCTTTCTATTCATTTTTATGCAAAATTCTCACCCGAAAAGGTGTAATGAAAACTACCAGCCACAAATGTTCGTCAGTCAAAAGTTTCACCAACGACCTGACGGCGGTGGGTCTCATTAATTTTCTCGAAGGTACCTACAACGGTCGCCTTGTTAGCAACTGCGAACTAATTAAAAGTTGGCACATTGCCCCTGACTCCCACCTTGACCTTTGTGACATTCACCCAAGTATAAATGGGGTCAGCCAAAGAGGTGGAAGGAAACTTGAAACAAAACAATTCCGATTTTCACTTGTGGTGGAAATTGCTTTTCCTCTGTTTTTGTAATCTATTTCCGATAATCAGCTAAAAACTCTCCTAGATTCAAACCTTGTTATGTATTAGCAAAGTTCGAGATGTTTTTCGTAATAGAAGATATACACCTAACGTTACCGTACTGTAGGCCTTTTGCCCCGTTTCGGACCGCTAAAGAAAGTAATTAATGGTCCGAGAAAACTTTCGACTATAAATTAAACGGATGGGTAGAGTGACGTCCCAATAACGTACCCTTCGAAAAGAGGTACCGCCCAGAACGCGTTTTATCATACGTCATTATTGGATCCAGTACGGGTATACATTTCCCGCCATATACCACATCTGCCGCTTAAGCTTCTGTTGCCCGACGCGGCCAGGAAATTATTCGGCTGCTATTTGATAACAAAATCGATTTATACGGATTAAATCCCCCTAGGCGCGAACGTCCTGCTTTTATGATTTATCGAAGCTGAAAAATGCCTCTGTTCTCTCATCCATAGTAAAACGGACCTATTAAAGGACATTCAGCCGCTGCATCTAAACGAAACCCTCTTGTTTACAGATATTTATGTTAATTGAATTCGTAATCTATATTAATTACGAATTTTTAATAATTCATCGGCTTACAGAGCTACCTGATCAGACCCTTACTGTTACACTCGCAGAATGGGTATAATGCCATAAATCCATGACTTAGCACATGATTGGCCTTAATCGTAAAATGGGCAGATTTTCCCGATTACAAGCAACATAGGAAAGAGTAATTCCCGCTAAATTTAGATGTATTGATGCATTTTCAATTAGCTTCGCTAAATCCATCTAATACCGTAAATGAAAGGCTTAATTTCCTTAACATTCTTCCCCTTGCCACAAGTTAATTTGAATTTCACTCACAACATCATTTATACCCCTTACCTTTCTTCAACAAATGTTGACGAAACTTGAGTAAAAGTTTTATTAAATTTTATTTCTTTTAATTTAACTACTTACTTAACTTAACTTTCAAAAAGTTCCTCTAAATTATGTAAGATGAAAATAAAAACCTCAATCTTAATAATTATGAAATTTCTTAAAAATTTCCTATAAAATAAATGAAAACTAACCAGATGCCTTATACCTGGTTTACTTACTTAAAAGTGTTTTGTAAAAACCAGGATTTATGAGTCTGATCTGAAAACCTTAAGAACAACTAAATTTTTTCCATTATTAAAAAATGTTTCAATCTTTGAACGTTTGTAAAATTCAGTCGTATCATGATGAGATGATGTGTGTTGAAGTTTTACGAAATTTGGAGCTTA
This sequence comes from Philonicus albiceps, assembly GCA_963969385.1. Lineage (NCBI taxonomy): Eukaryota > Metazoa > Arthropoda > Insecta > Diptera > Asilidae > Philonicus > Philonicus albiceps. The sequence continues at coordinate 2,005,495 of OZ017772.1, read as the reverse complement.
ATCGAGTTAAATATGAGTATTTTTTACAAGTATAAACCAAATAATAAAATAAGGTTCCTAGAAAAATTCATTTAAAGTTATGAGGCCTTTTTTCAGATCATTACAACTTTGTTGCTTCAACAAATCTACTAAACCTATATTAAGTGGTCAGAAAATTTTTATATTTTTAGTATCATAATAGAAAAGAAAACTGGCTTATTTCTCAAAGTAAACTTTTGCTCCATACCCACTCCAAAGAAGGTTGCTATTTTTATCAACATTTGTTCCCTAATATTAAACTTTAAATTGGTGTATTAATGTTGTAATTACTTTACAAGGACACCGAGTCCTTAAATAAAACCCAAATTAAACTTAAGTAGTTAAGGAATGTTTTTTTAAGAATTGGTCAATTTAAACGAAAACCATATTGGATTTCTCCTTGAAAGAATTCCAACTTTTAAACGAGCACAGTAATTTTAAGACGAGGTCAAGCCAAAGAAACTTCTTTCGAGAAATCCTGGTCAGTAGTTTAGAAGTACTTAAAAAATTTCGTTGTTTGGTACTCAGCCAAAAGATAACAAGTCCTAAACAATTGCTTTAAAATGAAAAGGAATTTTTTTGTAGTATGAAACAGGATTGATCATATAGAGCAACTGTCATAAACTTTAATTAATTTTCGATTGCGATTGGATCCAATCAACGACGATAAGCTACCGGGAGAGATGAAATCAATCAAATCTCGTTCCCCGAAACGCCAACGGCAGGACATACAAGTTAGATTTATTGGTGAATTCAGTCACGCACGAATCAGTATTTTTTTTTGTTTGAAACTCACTCACTCACCGCCGCCAGGCTCTTTCCTAAGCTGATTTGCATGCTAACTTAATTATTTTCCCTGAGTACGTTCGTTTGTCGAAACTGTTTCCACAATAAAAAAAAAAAGAATATACAAAACATCAGCAGCAAGGCATCGAATGATTTAATTAAACCTCAAACGAAGTGGATCCTAACACTTGACGAGGATTAAAGAAATCAATAGATGACCAGGTAATTATTTCACCTATAAATGTCTATCCATTAAAGCGATTCTCAAAATAGAAAATAGCTAAATACCCCCGAAAATTACTCCAAGCAAGTGTTCAACGAACTCGAGCTGATTGGGAGACAGAATCGCTGGGAAACCTGATTATCCGCTCGTTTACTAAATTTATGGGCGCCACTTTAGTCCTCCGGCACCCACATGGTCCTATTTTGTCCTTTATTAATTGTACGTGGTGCTGAGGACACGTTCCCGGAAGTATTCGAGTTACTCAAGATGACAATGTGACATACTTTTGGCGACACCTTCACCCGGTGTGTACTGAGTCCCTTTACTTTAGGTGGTAGTATATGCCGGATATCCGGGATACAAAATTTTTCTCGTCCGCATTAAGCTATAAAAGAGCTATACCATGAAATTTTGGGATTTTCCTAGACCCAAACTTAGTCCATTCTCATGGAGCATAATATCGGTGTCCCTCTTAAATTTCCAGGACTACGGCAGCATTATCCACAATTGTGACTCTTCCCAATGTCGGGCAGCTAGCTTTCCCGGCTATAATTCCCCACAAAAACAAAGTTCCACCACAATGAGAACGGAAGGAACGGGTAGTGGGGAATTCTACATCTGGTGCACACGGTGCAATTTTCATCATCAGAAATTAAATGAAGCAAATGAGATGTTTTCGCAGGTCAAAGTACACGACAGGAACTTTTGAATCCTAAGTGACTCGGTTATTCGCGTATTTCCGCCATTATACACAATTGTTTCAGTTGCAATTGCAAATTCCATTGTTATTTAAATTCTCACTATCCTCCCTCGTCCCCGTTCCCAGCTCCTGAAATTCATAGAGTTCATTTTCCCTACGGTTGACAGTATCGCAATCTCTAAAAATTGATTTCAGTCGACGACAACAGTACCGATAAGAGTCAGGAAATTTCCATAGTACGACAATTGGCGCCACAAAGAAGGATGCTTTTCCATCCCATAAGCTTACGAACTAAATATTTTAGGGAAGGACAAAAACAAATGCATCTACAGACTATAATCCTTGAATTTTGTAGTTCTAAAAATTTCTTACAGGTTAAAAATTAAGAACTTTTTAAAACAATTCACACGGAATTCGACTGGAACTTCATAAGTTTTAATGTTTATACTCGACCAGGAATTTTTCATATTATAAAATGTTATTAGATATGCTATTTTCGATTATACACCGAGAAAACAGTTTAATTATTGTTAAAGAGATTTAGTAATATATACCAAATTTTATAGTTGGATATGACCAACTAAATATTTAGTTCTTCCAAAACAATCCCATAGTTGGGACATTGTCTTGAGTCAAACTTTAACTTAGTAATAAAAATTAAATGATTTTACAAGAAATTTATATTTCGCTTATTAGTTCAACGAAACAATTATGTTAGTGACTCAATAGCATATAAAATTTAGTAAATTTAACAATATTTTTTAGAAATTCCAAAATACTGCGAACGGTCTGCCGCCTTCGATTTCCATATCACCAAAACCTCCCTTATGTTTGCCCTATTTTTTTATTATTATTTCATTATTATTTACCTTTGTAGCTTGTATTAAGCGAAATAAATAAATGTTACTAAGTGATAAATAATTCTCACCTTATTTCGTCGTCGTCTGACTGACTAAAAATTAAGTGGATGTAGATGAATGCAACTATGACCAATCTTTTTCTTCTAACTCGCCTAAATTCGACTTATTCCAGCCGACAAACGAGAAGAATACTTTGTACTCATTTCCATAAAAATTCTTACATTAATAATTAAAACCATCAAAAGTTTACTGAAACTAATGCGATACGACAAGCAAGGCCGCAAATGAAATGTTCCGTCACGTACGTTGCGGTGGCGATTAATAATTCATAAACTTTGACAAAAGCATTCCACCTACCTACCAACCCCCAAAGGAGCCACCCCCTTTCAGAATTCCGGAATTATTTAATGGAGTTTCTCCTCGACTGTTTTGAATAATCGGAGTCGTTTCGTTTTGGTATAGGACCAAGAATATTCTTCTTTAAATTTCGATTATATCGCCCCAGATACCTCTCCAAAAAGTTATGCTGTAGATGTAAGCATAAGAATTCGACTTTTCACAAGAGGGATGGGTAATACATCTCAGCTCATCTTAGCAATTAACCGGAGCTCAGCCAAAAGTTTGAAAAAGTCTTCAAACAGGCGTGAGAACGTGACTTTTCCAAAATTTTGTTTCGAACATTTTTAACAACACAAGCGCAACAGCACAAATATTTAGGTATTTTATGAGTTTTTAGTCTACTACGTCTTAGCCCAAAAACAGGGCTTAAGTTAAATTGTTTGACCTCTTTGGAAAACGTATTTATGGTATATCTAAATTGTATCGCACAAATTAAGCGAAGACGAGTATACTCCTCAATCACAGAGGATGTGTAATGTGGAATATTTGCTGAAAATGTTCACTCTTTATCCACGACGAATATCCTCGTCATAATTCAAAATGTACAACATTTTCATTCATGTCGAGTATACTGGTCAAAAACCGATAGCTGGTTAAAACATGTCTGTGTAAATGGAAGAAATAAATGTTGTATTTAACTAATAAATTACAAGTTATCTACATTATCTCGAAACTCTTATTTCTGACTATATGGCAAATGATAAATTCTATGTTTATATAAAGCTTATACTTCTAATATAAAACTAAAAATTATTTTCAAAGTAGTCGTATTACCTAAACCTTTAAAAATCTTTCATTGATTACCCTAATCTTTCAGAAATTGGATAGAATAGGAAATATTATTTTTTTATTTTGGCTTTTGCAGGACCTCCAGTAAAATATCAACGTGATATACCATAACCATGTAAGGAAGTATTGAATATTTTCCAAAACAACAAACTTTATGAGTTGTAAAAAGTTATAATTTTATGATTTAAAAGTTTTGTTTTATATGTTACTTAATTGAAAATCTAATTTCCATCCGTGTTCACAGTTTATAACTATAATATTGAAATTATAACCTCACTCTTTACAAAATAACCCTTATAAATGCAAGCCATTATAGTAATTATTGTCGTTAGAAAGTTAAAAGGAATATTTTAAATTAAAAGCTTACTGCTACTCTGCTACTCTGGGATAGCAAAGTAAAAGTTCTCTTTATATGCCACTAATGAAATTTGTCAGCTTAACTTTTTGGACTCCCAAAAATGCAAAAATGTATGTTCGTTTAAATACCTGGACAAATAGAATATTTCAGGTGATGTAATAGCTTTTGTTTTCTTTTTAGTAAATATTCCAGTGCAGCGCAATTTTGTAATTTAATTTGCGTAACACGAAATTCAAAAACAAATTCTTTTTCCGTATACTGCTTTACTAGTTTTGTAATTTAAGTTAGTCCTATAAGTTCTATTTTCACCAAATGCATTTTTACGTATAAATCTCTCACGAAAGCTTTATGAAAGATTCTGGCAGGAAACGTGCTAATAATGTTGAAATAACTTTGATTCTTAAAAGCTATTATTTTTGATATATAGCCTAATTTCTTGGGGAGTCATACAAGAAAAATTAAACAAACAAAAAATTGTATTTATATATTTTAAAGTATTTAAGAATTCCACACAAAATTCGCCGTTAGTAGCGGTTATAGTGAAACTATTGAAATAATTCCAACAAATTCAACAACAAATTCAAATACGACTATTCGAAGTACCATCAAATATTTAAATTAACCGAATATTCAAATCCTGTTTTATATTCTCTTTAAAAATAAAATTCATTTACTTAACTTGTTAACAACGAAATTCATTGAACGATAAGTTCGCACTGACAAACACAAAAAAACGTTATTAATTTTAAAATCAACGCCAACTATTTTCAATAAATTAAAACTTCCAAGCCAATCAATCAATTTATATTAATTCCTTGGTTCTTACCTATTGTTCTATTTTTTACATTAATGAAGTGTGATAAAAGCAAGTATCCAAAATGTTGGTTCCTCTATGGAAAAATACTTGGAGTGCAAAGGGAAAACATTTGGGGATGGCTGATTAGAAAAATGAATGCAAATGGGAAGCAATATAATATCAATGACCTCAAAAATGTTGTTACTTTAGCTTGGCATATGATACGTCTTGAAAAACTTAAGCCTTATATTGAACCCTTGCCAAATGGAATTTGGACATAGTAGTCAACAATGATTGGGCTACTGATTATTAATAAAAATATTTTATTAATCTTTGTGCTTTTTTATGGCTGATAAACCTAGAAAAGTAACGTGCGCTTTTGTAGAGTTTTACTACATTTTTTTGAATTACAAGTACAAGTGCCGTACTTAAAGCAAATTTTATTTTTTGATGAATGATAACAAAAGGGACATTGTGTTTTGGCATCACGAACATTTTTGTCTGCTTCTCCACAAATGGTATACTGCACTATCGCATGATACGACTATAGCTTTGCAACACACTGTATCTTTTTTCGGTTTTCGACAATGGATAAGTAAAGAAGAGGTAGAAGAAACCCTTAAGATGTGGACCGTCATACCGGCTTGAATTATAGACTATGGTTCTAATTTACATCCGCAGATTTTAGTAGCACTCTTCAAATGGGTAAAAATTGGGTATTTGAGAAGTCTATAACTATTGGTAGTACTTATGATATGCCGGGTGAGACCACCGGGTTACTCAGCTAATCATAATTTTATTCAAAAGATTTTATATTTATTTATTGATAGATAGTGACTTGAACTTAGACAATTTTTATCTTATAATAATTTAAATACATAAGTGTGTTTCCAATTTTCTCATAGTATCAATTCTTACATACGCATTTAGCTATTACCTCCAACATACCTTAAATCAGTTGTCTTAATAACCATAATTATGATCTTTAAATCCATAAATCTGCCAATTGTTCCATAAAATACTAATTTCCTTCCGTTTTACAATTAAATAGGACATTTCAACGTTTCAAGCGTGTAATCATTACCGTGTTTCAGAGATGATTAAAAATTCCACTACACTTGTAATTGGCTCTCTATTTTTAAATGGGCCTCACAATTTTCTGTACAATACAAGAACTTCCCTTGCTGGCGAACTCATTTCTGAAATAAAATACCATGGGGAAGTCAAGCAACACGAATACTTTTTCCTGCCTGCATAGAGTTGGCTAATTATTGCATCAGTCCGATTTACGTTTAATTACTAAAATTGTCCTAATTAAATTATTCGAATATTGCAGGTGGAAAATGAGCAATCAGCGTTATTATTACAGGCAAAAAGATTTATATGAAATTTGCCACTTTATCTGATTTGTGTATTTCTCGACTTTTTGAATTTTAATAAAATATCAATTAAATATTAGTTGCCCTACTATCCGATTACATAAAATAGTTTTAAGAATTTTTAAAACATAATTTGTAAAGATTTTAACCCTCACAACCTATAAATAACGTTTCCTTTAATTTCATAAAGCGCAATTTCCTAATACAGTTTTCGGATCACAAATTGAATCCAGACTATGTCCCGAATAACTTAAATCGTATTAAGAGGGGACAATATCCCGATTTCTATCGCTCCACCTTTTTGGTATCAAAACTATAAATCCGTTTTATAATAAAAAAAAAAAAAAATTCACAAAATAGACCCACCTGTTTTAAATTTTGAATGGCAATATTTTGCGGTCGGCCCATTTACCTAGATCATTCCCTTTTTGGGGAACGTACTTCTTGGTAGGAATAAAGTCTTCGCCTGGGAGCTATAAATAACTTCCTTAAGCAGACAAAATTCCCATGTCAGCTGGAATGGGCTGACTCAACAAAGTTTGAACGTTTACAACACAAACAGGATGCTGCTGGTGCTGTACTGCTTTTATTCCTGAACCCTGGACCTCAACCCTGAAACTGGGCGTCTATAAGGTCTACTATAACATAGGGTGGCCCTTGTATTATCCGGGTAACTTTTTGTTGGCAATGAACTGCTGCCGGTTGCCAATATTTCCCCCTAAAATTTATGTATTTCCTTCATGTCCTGACCTGAAAGATTATTGACAAAATTTTCCTGTATTTACTCAACTCCTGGGCAGTGCTACTGTTCAACGCAAGACTTTGGTGAAATTTTGTTCTCAGGCCCGAAAAGATCCCAGAGCATGAATTTTAATGAAGGGAGCACACACCTCTTGAATTGCTACTTTCGAGTGCAACCCTTGAGAGTGGTGATCCGGGTGCACCTCGAAAGCTCCCGACCAGGTACCACACTTTGCATACATTGTTGCAAGTACTCTAGGTATATGTGAGTATCGCTGCTGGTGGCTCACAATTTTAGGTTCCACTATAGGTCACTGGGAAGGGTGACTAAAATTCTATAGGTGCTATATACACGAATATAAGAGCCATCCGTGAAGAGGTATTAAGTGAAACCCAGATATGAAGCAATCATCGGAAACGTGACTAAGCACTTAGCAACAAAATCACGGAGAGACACCCAGAAAATTCCGGGAACGTGATGCCAGCGATAAGAGGACACCAAAGGGCCCAGCTTGGGTGTCATCCTTTTTTTTTCGAAAATTACTTTACGGAGAGGGAAGCATGTTTGATGCTGGCTAACCATAATGTGTATTTTTTTTTTTGCTCCCCTGAAACGCCTGATGATGAAAACTGATGCTAGGCATGTTTCAGGTGAGACTTAATTTTATGCCAAAATTGGGACGCTTTAGTTTATCTATCAACTTTACTGTTCCCATTTTTTTTTTCGAAAATACTTGAAGCCACTTTGTCTGTCCTACTCCATACCCAGGTTCTCATGCATGAGCATATCTCCCCTGTACTGTTACACGAGTGCTAGTCTCATTCCATTTTAGAGGAGTTCTGTCCCCTTCGAATACCCACGTACACCATGTTATTGTGTAATAACGTACGGCACAAAATTCTTACCCTTCATTTTCGAAAGCGATAAGAGAGCTATCAATTGAGCTTATCAAGTTTATCAACTTTAGTACGTGACCCAGTACCATACATGGGCTCAACATCTTTGTACAAAAAACCTGAAACACCCTGTAGAAGGAGCCAACTCTGCTGGCCAACTTGTTGTTGACTAATTAACTTTGAAACAGAAACAACAAAGCATACCCTGAAATTAAATTGTGTTCCTCCTTAGACGCATAGACTAGAGAAAGGCCGACGGGATGATACTAAAGGGCTGCAGATATTAATCTAAGCTGCAGCAGCAGAGTGAGTATGGAATGGCGGTGTCGGAGACATTGACTACAAACATTGTATGAAAATGCCCAACATTGCACTGAGAGAAAAATGAATTGAAGGATATTTGTAGCAGCTCATGTTCTGCAAATCTATTGAAAGCGAATTGCAGGGTCTTGGTAACAATTTCAAATTCCTTTGTTCATCTTCCCTTCTCAGACTTCCAGGGAGAGATGAAGAGGATTGTTTTCTCATGGGCTCGATTGAAATATGAATTTTACTCTGTCCCTATTTCTGTTGTAGACGGCAGTATCTTTAGTTCTGACCATTCCTATCAAATGACTGACTTCTTAGTATTCGTCATTAGACAAATTTTCTTTTTTGGAAGTGGTGAACTGAAACCCCTTTTATGTTACCAAAACTAATAAATCAGACTAGTCTAAATAGTGGCAAGGGATAGAAAGCTATCCATAGACATTTTTATGACTATATTATATATAGTATTCTATCCTCTTATTTAGGCATTCAAAAATATATAGATATATAGGGGAATGTGGGATAAGACGGGATACTTAAAAAAATTATGTTTAGTACATTGGAAACTAATATTTAGTAATTTCTATAATAGGAACATATTTTAAGTAGTTTAAGAGCAAACAAAGGATTTATCAGAATTCTGGTATTTTTAGAAATTGAATTATATGAAAAAAAAGATATTTCTACAACGAAATTATGCCCAAGATAAAATAAAAATATCAGAAGAAACCTCTTATTAATTTAGCCATTAAACAAAAGAAATATTCTCCCTTCGGGGTGTACATTTGCCTTTTTCTCCAGCCTATTTTACTACAGATGAATTATGTAGGTCTGTTATAAGCATAGAAATCTCAAAGTTAATTTGAATTTTAGCGTCGTCGTCGCGACATTCATTCCCTTCTCTCGGTAAGAATTGAATTCATCTCTAATTGTTGATTCGTGTTGCGATTCCTCAAAGCCTTTTAAGGGATATATTCCCCCTATCCGCTAAAATTATAAACATTTTCCTCTGATTCCGACCATCGTTGGAGCACTTTCAGTACCACCAGAAGTATACACCATTTGCCCATTTTCGCGTTAACATTTTGAATTATTTAAGATTCCATTTGCCTCCTCCCAGGACCGAGTAATTTACATTGCTGTGTCCGCGCTGGGTGCCTGTTTTTACCATTTTCCCCATCCCTTGTGTAATTGTTCAACTGCTTAAATCCTTCCTTCCCTTCTGTAAGGATAAAAGTAGTGTTGAAACGGTGTGCTCTTACTTTATATCCTCGGGAATATCCCTCAAATTGCGCTGAAGATTACAAACAATAGACTTCTGGAGGAGAGGACAGGACTGAAAGGGATATTCCTGGAGCTAGGAGTGCTTAAAGCGGGTTAGTTTTAGCTACCGACTCCACGATCCTGCGTAACTTCCATCATTATGAGATTGAGTTTCCCAGGCGAGGAATATCACAAAAATTCTTCGGACAAAGAATAACCGCGGCTAAATCTCATTATCGCCAGAACCACCCTGTAATAGGTACAGTCCTGTGCCCTGTGCTCTTCAAGAGTTGTTTTTGTTAAAGAATAAAAGGACAGAAAATTAAAAAGGGACAAAGCCGTTTAAGGGCGAAATATGCAAAGAACACAAATGCGTCCCCCTTCGCAAAAGCAACTCTGCAGCTATGGTGTGCACAAAAGTCGTCGGGCTCCACAGCCCAAACCTGGACCATTACCCTTCGTATTCTAGTTTTAACGCTTTTAGAAGCATTACTGGGAAAATTCAGTTCTGTTGTAGATGCACTTGAAAGGAGTAATCAGCGCAACAACAATAGCTTCCCGTTCCTCGTGTGAGGGGGAGGAGATTATCTCATCAGCGCGAAGTGGAAAATGCCATCGGCAGAATGTCTACGGGGTGGTCTCGTGATCCGATTAGAAACTGGGGCGAGATGCGAACAAAATTCGTGTTATTTCCTGGTAACTCCTATGAAAGTGAAAATGTACAGTCTATGCCACCTGTGCCTCACAAGGGTAGGTAACCTACGGCAATCAAGGTTTCGAGGAGCCTGCGGAAATGGAGCAGAATTTGGGGCACCCCTCGTGGAGTAAATGGGTTAAAAGTTTAAAAAGAGGGACTCATGTGAAGAGGATTGCCATGAGATGCGAATTTATCTCACGAAATAGGTCTTCATTTAAAAAAAGCCGGACATATCTACACTCGTATAAGACATTTTTTAATTTACTTTCTTATATTTTATGTAATAAATGCTTTTTTTCCAAAATACTTCTAAACAAAAAACGAAATAGTCATTCATCAAATTGTTTTAATTCGTTAAACCGGAGTAATGGCCGAATTAGTGTATGGCGTAAGCCTAACACTGAATTGAATAAAGAAAATCTTTTGCCTACAGTGAAACATGGGGGTGGCGGGGTTATGGTATGGGGTTGTTTGGCAGCACCGGGTGTTGGTGAGCTTTCTTTTATTGATGTGATAATGGACAAGTTTGTTTATTTGAATATTTTGAAGGCCAATCTCTGAAAATTTGTAATCTTTCAAATAATTTTTACTTCCAACAAGACAATGACCCCAAGCACACTGCTCACTTAGTGCGTAAATGGATTTTATATAATACTCCTCATACCTTAAAAACTCCCCCGCAATCCCTTAATATAAAATCAATTGAACATATGTGAGATGTGCTTGATAAAAAATTAAGGAAGCATCACACTACCAACAAGGCCCAACTTAAGGAGGTGATTGCAGATGAATGATAAAAAATTGAGCCAGAGGTAACCCAGCAGTTGGTATCATCGATGCCTAATTTTAGATAAGAGAAGTTATAACAAGAAAAGGATTTGCCAACGCGTTATTAGTTTTAGGATTTTATTAATATTTTTCAAAATTGTAAACTAAGCCAATACTTTTTTCGGTCAGTGTATCTAATAAAAGGACGAAAATGACTACATTAAGTTTCTATACTAAAGTAGTTGCAAAATAATAAGACACCCCCAAATTTCTTTAACTTTTCGGAAACTATTTCAAAAAAGAATATCTACCTGCAAAGTAGTTTTGAAGTACAATGGGACGACGAAAGCAGCTGACTGACGAAGAAATTAAAATCATTTTATATCTGAAGTAAAGTCATTATAACGAAGCAAAAATTGCGAAAACTGTTTGAAGGAGTCGATGTGTGGTAACGAACCTTCTTAAAGTCCCAAAAATTATGGAAAAGCGAAAAGTCCAGGTCGACCAAGGGCTCTTAGTGAACGAGAAGAACGTGCAGTTTTAAAATTTGCATCGAATTCAATATTTACTGCAAGGCAAATTGCTCAGAAGCTAGCGTAAGTTCAAATAGTTTGGAACATCCAAGAGAGTTGAGCATCTAAAGCATAAGAAAATGCAGAGACGGCTGCCGTTTACTCCAAAACATAAGGAAGACAAATTGCGGTTTGCCCAGCACTTGAAATGGAAAAAGCGTTGGAGAAAAGTCATTTTTAGTAACAAAAAACTGGACGGACGTGACGGCTGGACACACTATTTAAAGTTTACTTCGGGCAAAATGAACAGCAGAAGCTGCAGCACACTAATTGACGAGCAAATTAGACAAAATTGGAGAGAGAATTGCTGAAGAAAATTTCATCTTTCAGCAAGATAACGCAGCCGTACATACCACCAGGACTATAAAAGAATATTTCGAAGAACATAATATGAATGTTTTTCAATGGCCTTTAAGATCTCCAGATCTAAATATCATTGAAAATGTTGGATACAATTATCGATGACTTTTTACAGTGGCGGAAAGCAATACCAGACGCTGGGTGAGCTGAGAAAAAATTGAACATTCAAAATAGCCTAGCTTGTCAGCATAAGTGAGGGACATGAGTGCGAACATAACGCCACAAAAAAATCAAAAATCGAATATACGTAGCCCACGGAAATTCAAAATTCGCGATACTTTTTGAACAGACCTCGTACATTATTTTTAAAATTTAATTTTTCAATACAGTGAATAACTGAAATTCAATTTCCTATTTCACAAACACTTAATACTCTTTAAATAAAAAAGTCTTTTTCATTTTTCATATTTCAAATTTCTAAGAAAAATTTAAATCTCTTAAACTTTATTCTCTAATAAGATTACAGTCTATAATTAAATTGAAATTCACATAAATTAATGAATTCATATACATAAATAAAATATATTAAAGAAAACCAAAGAAATTAAAAGCTTCCCGAAAACGTCCATTCATTCTTTTTGCGTAATTCTAAGAATTTATTTCTTTAATTTTACGTATAGCAGACACAAGATGAATTGTTCGTTGATTTCTCTTTAATTGATGAAATCAATTCGTTATTTTATTTTCAATTTAATTAAAATTTCTATAGACAAATATATTTGGGTCTGAATGTATTCAGATAGTAGAAATTTTAATTTAAGTTAAAAATATAATTTTTATTATAGAATGGAAATACTCAGATCAAAACAAGCATATTTTGTGAGTATTACGTGCTTAGTACCTACCTAGAAATAATTCCGGCTGTTTAAAGTAATGAAAGGAAATTAATTTTGAAAAGTCCAATTCGTAGATAATTAAAAATATTTCTTTTATTTCTTTTTCAAAAACATCCAGTCGTATTTCCCTTCCAAAAATATTTCGTAATGGTTAAGGTAATGAATGCCTTACACCACCATCTGGCAGAAACGTAATAAAGACAAATAACGACCTAAATAGACATCAAAAACGACAATAAAATACTTGACGACCTCTCGAAATTGGGAAATCAAAGAAATTCGAATTAATAAATTTTAGTGATATTTTTACAATCCTCACGTGTGTGTTTCCTCATACAGAAGCATTCCCCAGCAGAAATATCGGCGGTCCCATTTGTCCGAATTTTAATTTCGCGAAAAAAGACAAAAGAAAAAAGTCTTCATCATTTCAGAGGATAATTTATGAATATTGATTTCCCATCAATTTGTGACTGGATCATGGTAGGGAAAATGAGAGTGAACAAGGAAACTCTCAGAAGCACTCAGAGGGTCGTCATTCATTTTGTTGAAAATTTTCATAGGTTCCGCGGCTGCTGCCTATCCAATAAAAGGTGATTATTTTGCAGTTAGTCGCGGCGGACGGCAGTAAACAATAAGCAAATAGGGGGCCATTTCAGATGAAATTATGACTGAAGGGACTTATGCGAGGGTGGAGGAGGAAAACGCGTTATGAGAAAAGGGGAGGATTAATGTTTTTGTTATTTTCGATTTTATAGGTACTCATTTCAGATGCAATCGGTTGGAAAATTTTTATCCTTTCGCAACTTCTCAAACGAGCTCTACGAGAGTTGATTGTGGGTGATTGTTGGGGGGGTGGATGGGATAAAGTATCCATCCAATCGTGAATTCGGTTTCATCTCTTTATCGGACCGAATGAATAGGGGGTTGGTTGATGGGTAAATAAGAGTACCAGCAGCATTCACTCGGATGGGCTTTCAATTCATGATATAGAGGTCTGGTCAGGGTTTCATGTATTAAATGGGGTACGATCCTTTTCGAACTATAGTCAGACCTGGGGCAGGAAATACGATCTTTTGAAATTAGTCACAAAACTGTGAATTGGCACCAATATGCGTCGGACCATTTCCAAAATACAGAACCGCATCTTTCGAAAAAGGAATTGGATCCTTACGTTGCACAGGTAAGCACGTCCCATCTGTTTCCTGTGCACCATTTAAGCATTTAAGCACTTTTGTGGCATTCGTAACAGTTCGAAGTGTTCCATAATGGGACCATACCAAGTCCAAAGGACTTTAGAGATTACGTAAAATTTGCTTGCTCGGAAAATTAAATACACCAGCGACGATTGATTTCGAACACCGTCCGAATGGGAGGGCCCTTAGGGGCGGTATGTTTAAGTGCTTACTGTGTACTAAAGAACCAGTTTGAACCAGCATACCTCAGCTTTAAGCACGCTTCATTTGAATGGGTGTCCAGTGGCCGTAAATGGGAACATTTGAGTGCCTTGTCCTGGATTGCACAATTTCCAACAAAATGGAATCTTTTGGAAAAACAGTCGACCTTCCCGAACAAATTCCACTACAGCCCCTATCCATTTAAGGGTTGTAAAACGTCGCGAAAACGAAAACTTCTAATACGACTGTACGATGATGCGACAGACTATCAAAGCTCTACCAGTGGAGGGAATATCATATCCCCAGGTCGAACCAGGAAGATGGTTTGCCTATCAATTTCGATCTCTGAACAAGCCACCCCTCCAAGGACGAAGTACTTAAAGTTTTCCGAACGGATGAGCTGATGACGCTCGATTTCGATGGCAAAACCAACTTCGGATGCGGAACGGTTCTGTCGTTTCATTTATGGGCAAATAAAGATATCCATTAACCATGGGCTGATTGCTCCGGCGGATCATGCCGGACGTGACCAAGGGTCTCAAAGCGCCAAAAGCGAATGTCCCTCAAGTGTGTTTAATACGTGACACCGAAAATACGAGAGTTTCCTTAAAAAACAAAAACAAAAAAAACACAACAGTCCACTTGTGGGTCTTTTAAAAAAAAAAAAAGACCCATTTCTTCGCGACCTTAACTTAAAGTATATTTGCTTTTCGTGGCGTACTTTCTCTAAAAAGACGATGGTTTTTCCAAGGACTTTGTGCCTTCGATCACATCTTCCTGCAATAAAATTTAATGACGAAAGAAAGTGGGATCCTAGCGCGATGAAGGGTCGCCAATATTTGGATAATAAAATTCAGTAGAGAAAAGACGCCAACGATAAACAGTGAGGATTGAGCGGTGGTTACATCCGTCTTCTCTAATTGTTCATTTCCACTTCAAGTACTTTTTGCGATTCTTTTATTCGTTGTTCGATATTTTTTTTCTTCATAAGAGAAAATCCTTCAGAGAAAGGTATCTTTTGACCGAACAAGAAGTTCATTTTCGAAGGGATGAGAAGATGACAGGGTTAAAGAAATTCTTCCAGCCATAGAGCCATACAACTTCAATTTGATAGTCAAACTTGTTCAATTTTATTAAAGTAATTGTCAACTCTGACTTTAAATAATCGCTAGCAATTTTCAGAATGTCTTCTTTATCCAAACGCCTTAACCATTTCTACGAATTCATTTCTTATTGAAATTTTCCGACAAAAGAGCATTAGATAATACCTCGTTTTATTTAATGGAACCCAAATTAAAATCTTCATAAATAAATTCAAATGATAGAACAGATAAAACCTTTGCTATTTTGGTAATCCATACTTTGTAATGTGTTTTCTTAATTTGAGTAATTTGTTTTATTTATTCTCGAAGGTCAAACTGATTAAAATTCCCTATGAAATTTTGTTTATTTTAACATAATTTTTATTAATACTCTCAGAATCAATATTTCAACAAAATTTGCTTTTATGTTTATGGTAAAATTTTAAAACACTATTGATAAACCCAATTTCATACAACTACTGCTTATCATTTATTAAGAAATTAAAGTTACATAAATTTAGTAGTTAGTTATCCTACCTATATATACCTATATCCTATCCTATATTTTGTTTTATATGTTTTTACATTAAATTCACATTGCTCCTTTACTAACATCAATTTAAATTTTAATTAATCCAATAGGACTATCCCAAAACTCCTCTAGCACTATCTTAAAACTTTTTGAACCAGCAAACCTAACAATTTTCCAGTTTATTACTTTCAGTTTGAATCGTTTACGCAATCCCAGTCATTTTTTAATAAAAGAGATAGGTGCAAAGTTATCTTTGATAATTTTTCGAAAAATACAAAACTTTTCTCATAGTGCAACAGAAGACGACACGTTTAGGTAAAATTTTTGTAAGAGGTAATAAAATTTGTTCGTGAAAAGGGAATTTCTTGAATACAAATTGAATTTCTCTTCATCGAAAAAAAGGAGTTAGAAAATAGTGAACCGCAGGTAAAGTTTTTTTTTCATTTTGAACTTCTGAAAGAAATTGAAAGTTTCACAAAACATCTTCTTCCACTTAATAAAAGTTTTTGCAAAAGACACACGATTGAATTGGTAAGTAACTAGCACCAGAACTTCTTCGAGTTGTACCTGCATCAGGACATTTTCAAAAATGTCGTTAAACGGGGCACAAATGTTTCTCGAGCAATGAATCGCAATTTACCTGCTCCACCTTACTTTAATTTATTTTTTTTTCTTTTTTTCAATTTCACTCACTGAAGAGTTTCTGTTAAAGTCTTCGAAGAAATCTATTCAAAAATTTCTCAAGTTGTTCTACGTTTCCATGAGATTGATTGCCCCATCGGATACCTCTAGTCATCCGGCGAATGGAGCTACTCTCGCTCACTTGAACTCAGCAAAATTTTGATTGATGCAATTGCAGAAGGTTTTATTGCTCTTTTGATGATCCCCGCCGCGAAGGAGCACTTGCCTGGGGAGGTATGATGCTCAACAAGGGAATAATTAGGTACCTAACGCCTTAATACCTTAATCACCTGAGAATCATGAAATACCCCAGAGCCGAGGGCCCTTTCACCGCAGAGCAATCCCCCTCCCTTCCATCGCTAGCCCTTCTAGCACAGGATGGAGGGTGTTAATTAAAAATCCTTTCAAATGCTCCAAATAGCCGAGCTCTTTTCCAGGAACATCCATTACCATAACCAGGCCGTTTTGAGTTCATTTCGTCTGCATAATTGCGATCCGAGCATGGTTATGGGCGGATAAGTGCGGAACCGGCGGGTTCCCCCTAGGAAAGTAGCGTAAGTATCGCGAACACCGCGTGGAACCCGACCCTAGTGCTACTTTTTTTTTTTTGTATATCCAGAACCCTTTTCACGCCAGCAGGCGTTTTTCCTTGCCAACCACGAAGCATTTTTGCATTTTAATAAATATTAAAGGAATCTGAGATTAGTGCACTTCAAATATACGCCGCGGAGGTAAATGAATACGCCTGGATATGGTGCGCTACTGTACACCCTCATTCATTCGAACTTCATCTTACCATTTATCCGTCGGGGCACTGGCCCCATATTTTTCTCATGTTTTAGCCGCATGGCTAACATAATTCAAATTATGCCCTACCTTAATTTACTCACTCTAATTGAAAGCGCGCATAAGTGAAGTACCTGAGCACCACCCTACGATGCTTCCTCAACCGTAAATGGTTCTCTGGAAAGGAATGCTCGGAATACTTCCTAAAGAATGCACCTCATGCCATGCATGGGAAATACGAATGAAGGACTTTGCTGGCAAAACTTTGGTATTTCATATTTCGTTTAGGAAAATTTAAAAGATTAAATTATCGGAAATATAACTGAATTCTTTAAATCATCATATCAAAAAAGAACTTTAATTTATTGTCTATATAATTTATGCAGGGTGAATCGTAAAGCAGTGTTCCAGCATATGCCAATCGATTCCTTACAGTGTTGCAATTATTTCGTAAAATCACTCCTTTGCCCCCTATTTTGATGGCTGAAATATGTTCCTGCATACGCAAAAGAGGTATCATATGAAACATAATAACATCAGTAGGACAGTAAGTAGTAATAGTAGTGAACGGATTACTTTTGCTCTTTCCAATTATCGCTTTATCTATAGAAGGCGTAATTTTCCGTGCTCTTGAGACTCGTTCTTTAGTCTTTCATATGCTAAATTAATAGCATTGTAGACCATTTTCCTGGAATACTTCAATATTTCAGCTATTTCAATTGATTTCTTACTCCTTTCTATATAATTTTTCTTTTTTCTTCTACCCATGATTTTGATAATATTGAAGATAACTTACCTGCTGTATAATCAGAAAATTATAACAGACCGGCAAGAATACTGAATAAATTCAAATAACTACTACTTATTACAAATTTGTGCTATTTTAATGTTCATCCAAAACGCTCTCCTAATTAATTAAAACTTAGCAAATGTTGAACTACTGGGCCGTTTATTTTTCTTGCAAATTTGTGCTATTTGTGATTCTTAAAACCGATATTATTTAGTAAATTTTAAAACCTCAGACCTATGACTCTTTCCAATGATCTTCAAGCTAAATTTCTTTAATATAATCCTTAAATGCAGTCTTATTTTCAAAATTATTATCAGTTACGTTTTATACCATCGATTTCATAAATTTTTCCCGAAATCAAAACCATACCTAATTTTCCTTTATCAGCAGAAATCAACGCCGCTCTATACAACAAAAAATCGTAATTGTATTCTTCAACCTTAACAATTTCTCATTTTAATCTACTTGAAGTCTTCCATTTATAGGCTAAAGTTACAGAACATTACTACATTACATTTATCGGAAAATTTAAATTACAATGAAATCTAAAGAATTAAGTCAGCTTACTCTCCAGAGAGGTTAACCATTCAACAGCAGGTCCCCAGCAAAGGCAGCAAAAATTTCGTGGGCCATAAATAAAATATAAAAAATTTCAAGAGGCGTTCAATGACTGTTCAACTTTTCACCCAGATGTTTCTAGTCTAGCGCTCCGTTCTATTTCGCGAATATTTTGAAGGCAACCCTTTTTCCCGATTGTAAAATCTCCTGAGGAATGTTAAGCTGTAAAACGTTTGTACAATTTCAACCTGTGTACACCAGTTCATGGAAATTATTTACTCTTCTAGGATAGATAAGTCCCTGGGGTATATCTAGTAATTCGACTCTTGGTACTACTGCTGATGCACCAGCACATCCCATTCCTGGAAGATTTCCAGGAAGTTTTGCAAGTGCCTTATTTAAGTTTGCTCCACTCTTGGCCCGAATCGGTGGGATCTGCTCTAGCAATTTTTATCTAGTGATTCTAGTGAAATTGACTAAATGAATTTCTTAAGGATGAGAACTGGAAGGAGAGACCGAAATTATCCTTAAAACTCTACCCCTTAAAGTCCTTTCTACCCGTTCTGTGCAAAAAGAATTCAAATTTTGCTAACACTGCAAATGAGGGGGATAAGGGAGATCAGCGGGAGCTCTTGTGAACGAAAATATTTTCAGCTGCATTTTTCAATGCAGATATATCTCTTCTCTAATCCCAATCCCAGCAAATGGATCCTGATGGAGCTCACCATTCCCTCAGGATACGACAGGAAGCCGTTAATTGAATTTTATTGCCTCGAAATTGCTGATGTTGTGCTAATGTACCAAGGCACTACAAAATAGGATCGAATCGGTCACCCTGAACCTAGCAACAACGATTGTCGTTCTTCCACTTGAGCCGCTGAAAGGACCGACTTAAGGATTGAAAATAAAACAAAAATAATAAAAATTGAAAAATAAGCGAATCCACCCTAGAAAAAGAAATGAATTGAAATTTCCAATATGTGACTTGGCTAGGGTCCCATACCCTCCCGGTTTTCATATTGATTTTAAAGATTGTTCACTTCTGGCTGGATCCGCAGTGCCGGTCCATGTCTTGAATCCAAATGCTAAAATGTTGAACATTTTCTATTAAATTGCACTTCGCTCTGTTGTGTATGCTTTCCATCGGGGACGTGTACAATTTTCCGCGAAGGATTTCATACAAAACGTTTGTTATAACCCATTACAAGGAACAAACGTACAAATAAATTCCTTTTTATCAACACTGTCAGGATACAGGCACCCTGGAGAATGTAAGAATCAGAGAATGGGATTATGCTGGTTCCGGATAAGCCACCAATGCTGTGTCTCGTCATCGTCGCAAATTGTTAATAATACTTTTGTTGAGATGAGATGTAATAAAAGTCCAATTTTTTCAAAATTACATTCCTCTTTTTGGCAGTTCAGTACTTCTAAATAAAACACGGAAACATGGAAAAATGTTTAGAAATTTATACAAAAACGGATCGTAACTTTGTACAATTTTCAAAAATTAAAAACCGTCAATAGTTAGTAATTTAACTTTAGTAAGAACAGAAAAAGAAGAGGTTAAAATATACACTAATGATAAGTTTTTTAAAACATTAAACACTTAAATACGATAGCTAAAAATATTTAAAATAATGCCATATTAGACATGATTAGGGTATGGTATGGTATGGTATGTTTTACTTAAAATTATTTTTTTTGAACTTTTGGATTATTATAATAAAACATTTTTAATAAACGTATTAAGAAAAATACAATCTTAATTAGATAAAAGAGCAATGAGATTACGAAAATAAAGTACCAACTTTTCAGGGTATGTCACACCCTGCTGCATGCTAGCCGAGTTAAAGAATAATTAATTTTTGAACAATTTTTTTGAATGAGCAAATTTAATTCTCATTTAGGAGCATATGAAATGTATCAGCTATTTACAAATTCATTTTTAAAAATTTCCCCAAACAATTTCGTTAGCCCCATGAACGCAATTGAAATTACCCTTGGGGGGAATATATCCAATTTTAAAGAATAACTCGAAATAATTGTGTGCCTCTTTCATAATTGAAGTCAAAGGTCAATTTTTGGTAGGTTGTTAACCTTTCTAAGAAATTTCAGTACCCTAAAAAAAAATATTTCTCAGCAAAAAAAAACCTTCCTAAAAGCATTTGATTCTCTAGGGACCAAGTCAACAACTGTTTCATTAATTTCGATTCATTCCCACCAACCCTCGTGCCCAGACCCGCTCATATATTATTTCTGGCAAAAGAAAAAAAAGGACCACTGGCTGGGCAAATCCCTTTAGTGGATATTAAGCTCAGTACCTGCCCATACAGAATCCATTAAGGCACCTATGAACCATTAATCTTACGACTCTCATGACCACTAAACTTGCACTTGAGCTCAGCGAAATGAGCTCTTTATCCTAAAACCCCGAAAATGTCTGCCCAATGTAATTTCTACTGGGAACTCTCTCTAAATAGAAGAATGGGTGAATTAACACCATTCCTCCATCGACATTCCCTAGACACCATACCATCTAACCGAATGAATGCACAATTAAATTGGGAACAATTAAAAGGAGGGTGAGGATGGAAAAACTAATTGGGCACAAAAATTCCGCTCATGAAACTTCTTAAATAAGTTGGGTCAAGATGCCCCCTGCGGATGGGATGTAAGCAACGCAATTTCTATGGTACCATCGTGACGCTTTAAGGAATATGGGGACTAAGAACGTGGGGATTTTAGGGGACAGTCTGTGCCACTGGAGGCTATTTGCGCATTGTCAAAGTCAGTTAAATGATCGGGGAAAGAAAACAGGACAAAAATAAATAAAAATTTAGTTTTATTGTCCCCAAAGAAAAATTGTTCGGGAGCACATTTGATGCTTCTCACTTCGATGGTACTAAAAACAAACAGCCTGCGGAGGTCCTTCACTTCCTGGAAAGGATCTCCTCGTGCGTACCGAACGACAGTACTAAACTACAGATACCCTCACCCTGGCTGAATGTGCCTGGAGTGTATGCGTGTGCGTATGTGGGAAGGCATTAGTTTACAGAGGCCATAGAATACGATTTTATAGGCGCCAGACAGGACATAAAGTTTTACAGTGAGGCTATGCTACCGCAGGACGTTTAAAAGAAAAGAAAAAAATATCCTTTTGATAGTACATGGGTACATGGGTACATGGCGATGTGTTACATATGCAGAAAACGAAAATAAAGGGTGTTTTTTTGTTTTTTTGTTTTATTCTATGAGGTGATTGTCAGAATAGAAACCGCGTAGATTTATTGTGTATGTCACTCAAATGGGTGCGCGATTTTTCCATTTTTTACAATGTCCTTTACTTTCAGTTTGTCTTACAACATCCTATACTAAATTTTTCATACCCTTCTATAAAATTCATATTTATACATTTAGGCGCCGTTTAGCATATTTAAAACTGTTTAGAGAAACGTGAGCGTCTAAAAATAAAATTTTATTAAGACGTTTAAACTGCTCTGCACAACTATTAAATATAATAAAACGCTATTATATCAGTAATCGGAGTCCTTTCCTAAATTCTGTTTACATATTCTAACGAAACTATAAGAGTTTTAACTTTATGAATCAAAAAATGCTCTATAGATCCAGAATTTAAAATTAAAATGAATTTAAATTCAAAATGTGACTTCAGATTTGGTCAATATGATCGATGTTATAGCAAATTTTTCACATATTCTCAATTTTTAAATGGGCTTTTTTAAGATATCTCAGCACAATAAAAAGTGAAATGTAGCTTACTAAGTTCCGTAACGAAAATAGTGTGAAACTAGTAGAAGCACACTGAACCACCACAGATTCTTTATCTTTAACCCTAAAACCTTAACCTTATCTACGAGTGTGAAGCGTACACTCAATCGTTGATTTTTTAGTTTGAATATGAGCATAATTTTTTGTTTAAGTTTCCTTCGAAAAATAAGGACTTAAGTAGGTATATCTTAGGCTACAGACTATCATTTATATTTGTATGCCTTTAAGAGGTA
Source organism: Philonicus albiceps (assembly GCA_963969385.1). Classification (NCBI taxonomy): domain Eukaryota; kingdom Metazoa; phylum Arthropoda; class Insecta; order Diptera; family Asilidae; genus Philonicus; species Philonicus albiceps. The sequence continues at coordinate 1,982,896 of OZ017772.1, read as the reverse complement.
TGTGAAGGCTTTATGTACCTTTAAAATAGATTAGGCTTCTAGAATTAAAATAGTCTCCTTATACTTAACCCCAATTATTTTAAGGATCCAAAAAGTTTCTTCTTTTGTAAATCATATCCTAAAATAACTCTAAACTTTATAAACTAGATACCCATTAAAAAAAAAAGGCAAGACTTTTCCAAGACGCGTCAAAGTTCATTACATTTTTCTTTTCTAGAGCGTTGACTTAAATTCGTAAAAGGATTTTGTTTCCAAAGTGTCCAACAAGTTTCCCTACCAGGAAGTCAACTGAAACCTTGTTGCACATTGTTCGAAAGAAACCTCATTGGGGGTGTTAATGTCTGAAACACCCTTCACAGGAATCGTAATCTATTTTCTTTCCTGAATTTTGCCATTAAATCTTTGCCATCCTCCAGTAGTGTAATCCCCTGAGAACTACGCCCGACTAAAGCCACTAAATCCTAATTGCACTTTTCGAGGGCTGGTTGCAACGTGTCCTCAAGTCTCTTAGAGAAAAGGAAACAAAAAAAAAAGAACAAAAAAAAAGGGCATGCTGGGCTGCAGTTTGTTAGGTTAGGCCGTCGTTGCACGGTGCAAAAATTCCATTAGACGGGGTGATAATATTAAATTTTTGTCCGGAGAAAATTTTATGAAGTTTCCAGTATAAATCAAGACCTTCCACATCGTTAACTTCTGCAGTTTTCGATAAATCCCCCCGATGTAAGCAGGATGCAGCCGAAACGGAGAAATCGATATTGCAAGGGATATATCCGTTAACGGATCATTGATCACTATTAGGGCTCCTTTCTTCATCAGCGCCTCTCCCTCCTTAGGAGCGTCGGGTTTCGGGATCGGGATCGGGATCGGTACCGGTAGTGATTAATGTCCCTTACACATTTTCACAATGCTAAGCACTTGTGCTGGAACCCGAGAGGGTTCTGGACAATGTGCGGCACCAAATCGCAAGATAATCAGCAATGACACCCCTCTGAGCCCTTCTTACGGAAATGTGGCTCTACCCGAACTGTTGATTTGCAAATTTGGCGGAGGCGAACACGATGAATCTTTTTAATGCGATTTTTTAGCAACAAATTTTGCTCTGCTACATCTGCAGAATTTCAGAGGTAGAAATCATCTGAAGATTCATTGTAAATTTGAAATGAAATTTTCTTATTTTTACTTTTTTGTCTATATCTTTTTCGAGGGATAAGAAAAAAAACGTGTTTTTAAACTCATTTCCACAATTTTCGATTTCATGTAATCAGTTTTGAAATAAAAGTAAAGTATTATTCAAGAATTTGTAACTCATTAAATAGCTAGTCTGATAAAAAATTATGAATACCGTCGTTTAGGGTTACTTTAGCCCTGAGGAGTTCCTTTGTCCTATTTTAAATATCTTTTTTTCCCACCTAATTAGAATTTGTATTTAAGAATAAAAACATCTTAACCTGTGGTAAGGTTTAGCAATTCTTAATTTGCTACGAAAGTAATATCAGAATAGTCAATATTGAGACAAAGTTACCCCCAGGACCAAAGTAACCCCAGTTGATGGTATTATACAATTTAAAAATTAACACCTATGACTATGATCTTAATAGGAATCTTAGAAAGAATTTTCTTAATACGCTTGAATTATATTGGAATTAGTACTTTTTGTCTATTTGTAATATAATAAAGTTTACTACATATCCAAATGTTGCTAAAATACTGAAAATGCGTAAAATGCTACACATGTGTAAATTTTGGACTAGGTAAGTAATCTCTACCATTAAATCTCGATAAAAAGTATGTACTTCTAACGTCATTCTTATTACCTCGTCAAAAGGGAAATCGTTAAGAAATAAAGAGTTTTTGAGAATTCTTTTAACAAAAGTTTTGAGCCATCATGGATGCTGTAAGATTTTCATTTTTAAATTCGGTAGAAGGGAATATAATGAACTGTTTAGAATCAAACTAAATTTCTTTGTTACAGAAATTGAAAATTGATTCTAAATTGACTTTTTGTGTATTGTAAACTTTTACTTTTATTTTTATTTTTGAAAAAGAAAAAAAGGAAAGTTTTCAAAGAGATATTCACAGAATTTTCTTCGAGTGGGACAAAAGTGGTATGTGGCATGCTTACCCAGCAAAAACAGAAGTTTTTGTACCCCCCCCCCCCCCCCCCCTCTCTCCCCCCTCTCCATACCTATCCGGGAAGTTGAGGAACAACAGGCAAAAGGGCAAAAATTTACAATTCACTCAATAACTTTTGCTGAGAGCGTACCATAGCTTCTTAGAAGGAATCCTTGCAAATTTCGCAGTTTTCAAATACTCTAAGGAGCTGGCCTCTCCACCTGTCCTCGCAATGATTGTGAAATTCCCTTTTCCCTCGAAAAAAAAAAATAAAAGGAGATGCTTATTATTCATCCCGAAGTTTTCTTGCAATTTTCCTTTTGAGTAATTTCCTTTGAAGTAAAACGCCCCACCCCCCCGCTCTGTAAAATTTTATATATAGAAACCACCACCCTTCCCGCTCCCTAAGGTCCCTAAAGATGATAATTCAATTTATCCTCGACGTCTTGGGCTTTCGGGGAACTCTACGGATATCCGCTTCAAATCCGTGGCATCGAATCAGTGCCTGGAACCGCAGAATTTTTTTTTTTTTCGAAAAAATACATGGAACAAAAATAAAAAAATAAGAATAAAAATATTCTGAAGAAGAAAAAATTTAATTTGCCGCAATCATCCCGCCATGTGTATGTGATTGAAAATCCTCTGGGCAAAAAGGCTTGGTATATAAAGCAATCAAGGTGAAGCTATTCGGAAAGGGCGGGAAATTTATCCTCCAGCTTCAATTGGGACTTTCTGGCAGGTTAAATGGAAGTCGTATCTTTGGAGGGGGAGGGAAAAGTGGGGAAAAGTGAAATTTAATAATTTATTTGACTGAAAACATTTTGAGAATAATAACTGCTTTAAGGTCCGGGGCAATTCTTTTTGAGCTTAAACCAAAATTTTCAAGGGATCTGCAACTGTGCATAACTTATAACGAGCAGCAGTTTTAATTAGGACACCAAATAACTCTTTCTCCGACCGACTGAAACGCGAAAATAAATTGTCATACCCTTTAATTTTCCTTTTTTTCAAAATCCCAACCATCCCTTGGTTCGTATAAATAATTTACCAGAAACCTCTAGAGTAACAAGATATTCTGGAGCATGTAATAAAGCACAAACTTAGTGATTCCCATAGCAATCAAAATTAATGGAGGTGCAACTGCAGCCCCATATCCATTTGTAGGGATTGTGTGTCCAGTGTCCAGGCACAAAGGGACTAGTTTTTTTTTTATTATTTTTCTAGTTCATCTTATCCGCCGAATCGCCGCCGTTTGACATGAAAAATTACACAAAGATTTTTGCGATTATTTAGAGCCAAAAAATCTGTCAGGCCGTACACAAAAGTCGGCCGGTTATTTTTGGAGGAGGAGGTGAGGATGGCCGGTAGCCAGGAAACCCGAGCGGGTTCGGCCCCAATAAATTAACGTAGCATACACAACCGTCATACGATGCACTCCTGTTTTTATTCTGTGGAACAACCACGACTGTGACGAGCTAGAAAAGCCAAACGAACAATAACTCGTCCTGTTCTGAACACGAGAGCATAGCGAAAAAAAAAATAAATAAAAAATTAGCATGATTTATTTGGAATTCTATTTAAAATCAGTACCACAACAAATTTCCTTCCTTACGTATTCATGAGCACTCACCAAAACACTTCATTAACTACCACAAAACGTGCCCTTCTCCGTAACTGTGGTCTAACTAGCTATCCTGTCCATCTAAGTTGATAACAGGTATTTTCTTAAAAAGAAAAGAACCGATCAAGTATCAATTAAACCCTCTAAGGCTAACTTAATTTTCAAAAATTTTATTTATAGCTTTTTAAAAAATTTTATCTATCTATATAAATGAATTAGTAATTCTAATATTTTTTTTTAAACTTTGCCTTTAATTCAGTTAGCCCTTCATCTTAAATTTTGAAATTGCGATTATATACATAGCATACCTATTCGAGTTCAAGTACCTCAAAAGACTCTACTCTCTAAATGTTTATCAGTTAAAAATTTCACTAATAATTTCAATTGGTTTATTCCCAGGCTTAAGGTTGACTTCCTATTTATGAAGGGGTACACTATCTTTCTTAATAAGCTTATTTTGCCCTATGTCGACGCTACACATGTATGTTTGGTAAAAGTAAGTGTTTGGTCTAATTCAATTCCTAAATATTTAATACGATCTGATCTAACCAAGTAATTCCCTGGTTATTTAGTTTAAGCTTTACAATCCCCAGAAAATTATTAGTGTCCTTCGTGTGATTAAAATCGCATGCGTTTTAATAAAATTTAGCTTTATCTTCCACTTGTAAAAGTAGTCAAAAGAGACCGAATTTCATGATTCGTAATATTTCTTTTAAATTAAAGCCTATTCACTAAACAATTTAAGTAATAAATTTTAAATTGAAGATTAAAGTGCTAATGGCTTTTGTCTGTCGCTAAAACTTTTAAATTTGAAAAACCTGAGATAGAACATTTCTCGGATAAATTAGCCACTAGGTTCAATAAGCAATAGGGTCAAGAATAGACTCCTGATAGGTTTTATTGAATATTGATGCCCCCTCTCGTCCAGAGGTGATTTAAACACGGTCACAATTCTCGTCCCAATCTGCGGTGCTGTGATTTGATAGCCAATTTATAAGCTGATTCGAAGTTCCCCTACTTCATTCTGTGGACTTCGTATTCAAATCACGTCCTGCCGGCCAAGCAAATGGAAGGAAGTGATCGAATCGTCCGGGATGTTTCATTACAACATAATCAGAAATATGTTGAAAGTGGTCTTTCCGCCAGAAAATTTTGTATTCTTGGCAAACGATGCGACCAAATAGCCCGAATGACCCAGAAAATTACAATGGCATTACAGGAGTTATACAGCCTACCTCGGCAGCTTACGTGTTTTAGGAACTCCTCAGACTGGAAGGGGATTAAAACTTTCTTTGGGTTGTGCAGAAAATTTTTGAATCATTTTCGAAGAGTTCCTTAGACCCAGAACGAACCTATTTGAGTGATGGCTATTAAATTTAGTGTCCGGTCCAGTTAGGGTGAATTTGATAATCTCCCCGGATACCAGCCAATGTACTTCTTCAGGAGCAAAGTTTCTGGATTGCCCAAAATTCGCACAATCCTCCTGAATAATTAAATTTTCCCCTGCCAGATAGCACACAGGTATGACATATGGCGACCTGAATCATAACAAAACTCTGCGGCTACCGTTTGCAATTGCCTCTAGCCTCTGCTTATTGGCTAAGCAAAAATTTCGGCGCGATATTTTGAGCCAAAAAATCCTCTGGCTTTGCTACAAAATCAAAAATGTTTACGCCAGTTTTTTTTCGGTATGCCACATCTACAGGACAAATTTCAACTTCCACCTGTGATATCATTTCAATAAATTTGGCAGTAGAACGGATTTAGTCTGGCTGCCAGATGGGCACGTTAAAGCCCTATGCTCTGGCAACTAATTTCTGCCATCAGAGAAAATCAAATCCGTTCGAAAACTCTAAAATTCCATTTTGGAGTACCACACCGTAGCCACCGGTGACATTCAGACTTTGGTTCATCAAATTTATTGAAGTTGCCATTACAACGTCGAAGCCCGGATTTCTTTGATTTATGGATTTACACAGTCCTCCGAACCGGTTGACTGAATTCGACGGCACGCCAGAGATAAAGTACCATGCGATTTGGCTATATATCCATCTATCTATTTATAGATAGTACCGGGCTTTAGCCTCTTTACGAGGCGCTACATAGGCTCCACTATTCCCTCTATCGAAATTTTGAAATACGTCCTCGTCATGGGATGCTTTCGCGATTTATTTATGTCATTCTTTTATTTATATATATTTTGTACATACGTGTCCGAGAAGGGATTTTACCATTCACGTCACGTCTAAAAGGGATTTCTAATAATGTGGGACATGAAAAAATTCAAGCCCAATTTTTTTTTTTACTCCCCACAGAACTCTGAGGGATTTTAAGCTTGCAATTCAACAGGACACTATGATGGTCCTAATGCTAAAACACTAGAGTTGCATTCGGCCTGTAGAAATGAGTCCTTCTCTCATAAAATATTGCCATATAGCCCTTTTTTATTTTTCCTCCTAAGAGGCTTCTATCAGCTTAAGCACAATGGGAACACGGTCCGGGAATTATTGCAGCACTATACCCAGATTTTATCATACTACGTCCATTGTAAACTTTACGCGGTTTCGTCAAGTACTTTAGCTTAACACAGCCGTTTACTCTACAAATTTTATATGATGGTCCCTAGTAAAAACTGGGAAACTTAAATGATGTTCAGTTTTAACAGTTTTTTAGTTGAATATGGTTGAAGTGCTGAAATAAGTAATGGAAAAGCATCCTATGATTTTTTTTAAACTAAGCAAACATCAATGGGGGTTTAGCGATTAACGACATGATAGAGTTAGCTTAAATAGATTCGATTGGTTGAGAATTTATAATAATAAAACTTAGTTTGCCTGTTTGTCTGTTTGTATATTTGTCTGTTTGTTTGTCTGTATGTTTGTCTGTTTGCCTCTTTGTCAGTCTGTTTGTCTGTTTTTCTGTTTGTCTGTTAAAATAACTGCGATACGTTCAAATCAATTGATAAGAATGTCTTTTGGATAGACCTCTGGTTTTACTTAATTAAGAAAATGCTGTACGTAAATGGGAAATGGTATACCAATCATAATTAAGTTTCATTTTCAAATAAAGCAAACAACACAAAAAAAAAGAAAATTCCTTCATAATTATGTTATTTTTAAAAAATTCATGTTTTTCACTTTTCTCTCTCTTCATTAAATTTCCCGATGTTCTTAAGAAAACTTTGTCAATATACCGAACAATTATTTTTACTGAATCAAAAGAATTGAGGCGGTTTTTGCTACCCACTCTTGAATGAATTTTTATCCATAAATAGAAAATTCCACTCCTTCGTCATTCGATAAGGCACAAATAAAATTCATTTTGGGATACGTACTGTAACTGATGTCTTTTAACCAGGACTAAGAAATTTTTAACAAGTCGAATGTCTTTACAAAAAACGCCCCCATAAGGCAAAGAAAAAGTTGGTCCCGCTCGGTTCCGGTGAAACTTTTCTGAAACTGGTCCGATTCTGGCACCATCACCGGCATCTTAGTCCCTGGGCCCCTACATTGTTAGCTTCTAAAGAACGCTCATTTTATATTGAAAATGACAGCTATTCCTTGAATAGTCCTGCCGGTATTCAATTCCCTGCCTAAATTGCATGTTTATTCCAAGCCAGAAAGTTTCTTAAGAGAAGTGTTATAGCCGTCGTGTATTAATCCATTGTGAGCGGTTATACTGCTCCTCCTTCGGGTATATCTTAGCCGAACATCTGCGATACGCTTCTATTCCTTAGTTGCTTCAATCACAAGATGAAAACATTTTCAAAAGACGTCTTATAACCCTCCCCCTCCCCTCCTTCCCCTTTCCCCTTTGAGCGGTTTCTTTTTCTTATTCTTGTTATTTATTTTTTTTTTTGGTATTTTTATAAAAATGAATGGAGACTTTCAGGATGATAGACCATTACTGCGTGTTTTATTCGTCCCCCTATGTGAGCTAAAATATCTGCGCGAACTTGGTTTATTGACCCAGTTCTCGGGAAGTGAACTCCCCTAAATGGATTAAAGCTAGAAATTTCTAGGAAATTTCTGGATAGTATTCCATGAAAATTTAATGATACGGGAAGAACGAAGAATTCTATACCAGGTTGGGCTCATGTGCGAGACTGGCTTTATTAACTTATCCCACTAGTAACATGATCTATTGAGCAGGAAATATATGACACCCGTTCCCATACCTCTAAATTTTTAGAAATCTCTTTTTAGTACAAATTAAAAATGAATTTCCTTTACTGGCCAGCAGAGATGATTTTTTTTTTTAATATTGAGCAATCGGAAAGATAGTTGGCTCAATCCAAATTTTAATAAATATTTACCAAAACATTCTTCCAATTTAAAACTTCCAGATCTACGTTTTAAAGACGACTTAGACATATACGCGCATACCGAGACGAGTACAAACATTAGAAATAGAGCCAATATTTTTAATATCACTAACTAAAATTAATTTAATATTGTTTTTTTTAAATTAAAGCACTTTATTTAATAACATTGCAATAATCTAATGTTAGAAAAAAACATTCTAAACAGCGTTAAATAACAACTTTTAGTCATCAGATTAATGGTAAATTTAATTTATTGGATATTTAGAAAGATAAATACGAAATAAATTTATGAAAAAGAAAAATATATTCTCATAAGAATTGCACTCTGTTAGCCAAAGATATAGACAAGCTTTATCAATGGTCTAATGATAAGAAATGTTATCATAATATTTCAAAATGTAAATGAATATCTTTTTTCGTAAAGAAAAATGTATTCTTGTTCCTTATGTGATAAATAACAATTTTGATCAGAGTAGTCTAGATCAAGGGTGTTTAGGTGTAGTTTTTAAAACAAATATGATCTTTTGCAGGTCACATTGAGTTTACTGTTACAAGGGTTTTTCAAGCCTTAGAACTTTAAAACGGAATTCTAAAGGTTTTAAGTCCCCCTGCATATGTCCATCGATTTAACGTTAGTGCGTTCTATCCTTGAGTATAGTGTCCTTATTATCAGACTCATATAAGAAGAATTGAATCAATTCAAAGGAATCTTACGCGTTTTGTTCTTTTTTTGTTTAATTGTAAATTGTGTCCGCTAAACACAATAGCAATGCAATGCAATAGCAAGTATATACATCCGAAGGCAGAAAAACCTTTCAACATTGAGATTAGTTGAGAAATCCCCGACTCCAACTCTCCTCTCGGTTTTGAAGCCGTCTGTGAAAATCACTACGTCGAAGTGTTCCAGTATATCATCATCTTCCCATTCCAATTTCGAGAGGAACCTTACTTTAAAGTAAGTATACGGTAGTCTATAGGATTTAATATCCGTAGACATTTAATATTAATTAATAAATAAGTAAATAAAAATATGAACTTAATTGTTCTACTGATTAGTTAACTAGAAGATTTTTCCATAGTCGAATAAGGGCCCGTAGTCGAGTAAGTATCCGTAGTCATTAGGGTCCTGAAGTCGAGAAAGGGTCCCATATGCCATCGATCCTCATACTAAGAAAGTTGAATAAAATTGCGAGAATATCTAAACAAAACCAACGGAATATCTTGTTAAAGTTTATTCAAATAAAAAATGATATTTTTACATTTTTAGCAGATGTTTTTATTGAATTGAAACATATTTTTCTGGATTAAGATTTAATTTTTAAACAAAACTCCTCTATAGTTTAGATAAAAAAAAATCAATGCCTAGGATTTCCCATTACTTTAAATAAGAGAATTTTTCTCACAGAATTGATAGTAGTCTAGGAGCTGTATTATCCCAGGGCAAAATCTGCCAGAATTTACTCATTTGCTATGCTAGCCAGACCCTTCATAAAGCCGAGGTCAGATATTCGACTATCGAAAAAGAACTTCTCACTATCATCTTCGCGATCGTACAATTCCGCCCTTACTTATACGGCCGAGAGTTCACGATAGTTACAGATCATAAGCCTCTCACCTGGCTTCTATATCTGGAATCTAAAAACCCGTCTTCCCGCCTCAAATGCGGACGCTCTTAGTAAAGTTTAAAGGTATAGATGTCTCCTTTATCATGATAATGGTCCTAAATGGCTAATCTGAGACACTCCAGAATTTCACTATAAATTAAATCCGAGAATATACCACAAAAGCTATACGTAAATTAATCAGAACTAAAAGATATGATTCAAAAGGAGTAGCTTAAAAGTTCTCAGCTTTAAGATTAAAGAAAATACGTTTAAATCCTTATATAAATACTACTAAATATAGTAAGTTTAAAAATTAATAGAGGCAACTACGAGTAGCTTCTGGTGATTTAAAATTACGCTATATTTTTAGTAGGAAAGAGAAGTTACCTCCTTTACCCAGATCCGGTTGAGATCTTATCAATTTATTGAAGAGTAGACCCGTGCATTTATTAGCTCTTAATTTACCAGGAACTCCATTTCGTTTCTGTTGATTTTTGATGTGGAAGAAGGTCAGAAGAATGGCATAGAAGTTGATGGACCATAAAACCGACTTGTAGTCTTAGCCAATCGGACAAATAAACTCAAGAAGGCAAATAATCTGCGAAGGTCGACCCTTCTCTACAGTAAGGAGGAAACGAAGGAGTCCCTAACCAAATAGAGTCCAGTAGCTGGCTACTATCGTGTCCCGGACTAATCAATTTCACCTCTTGCGTTGCGCCGCTGACGAGAATCTCTACAGCAACAGGTGAAGGAGCGGGCACAATCATAACCGAACTGGGATTTTCCGCATCCCTTAGGACACCACTCAACGAATTTCCTCACCGGAACTGTGGTCGATTCCTTCTTTTTCCAGCCGAAGAATTTGTTGACACAAGTGAAATTATTGATTTGTTTGAGATTCCCCCTGTTGAATTAAAGATTTCATCTATCGATGTGCCCGGCACCGTCTGGAAATTGAGGTATGGGAAAAGTAACAAGTGCTGAAGAGTCCTACACCTTTTTCCTTTCCTCCAGGAGACATCCAGAAAACGAGCTGCTCCTCATACCCCTGATAGAAGCCCCCCAGGGATGTTCAGATGAGCGTCAGGTGAACGACAGAAATAAAAATTCTTGTCCAGCCAGAGGAAAACGTAGAAAGAAGGACCCACATCCCGAAGGAGCCCTTGAACGAGAAAAGGTAACACCCCGCCCCGGGGTGGGACGATGTGTGCCGCTTGTTAGTGACAAAGTCGATGTAACGAGCAGAGACTCATTAGATCAATTCCCTCTTCAAAGTCTTTCGAAAATATTTTCTTTCTATGATTGCTTTCCTCACCAATTATCCCGATAACCTGGATCGGATTTTTGAAGGACAGGGTCACTCACAAATCCCCTCGCAACCTAGATATCTTTTAATCCAATTTATTACCGTCAACGAATTCGGTTAGTCCGCTTAATTTCTGCAGCCCTACTCCTCACTGATTATCATTTTCCGCGAATTTCAATTTGATGAAAGCCCGCCTAGTCATTTTCCCATAAGTCACGTTTTCGGACGCCTAATTTATGGGGAATTATATTTTTACCCAAAGCCACCGCGAGGAGGGTTCATTTCGCGAGCTCTTAAATTAACGCGCACATCCGTCAGAAGTTTGCAAACTTTCTATTCTTTTTTCTTTTATTAATTCCGAACTTATCCCTTTTATTCGCGATATTATTTAAAAATTTTCCAGCGAAAAAAAAAAAAACAAATATAAATTTGAAATGAATTTTTAATTTAATCAATCTTCGCTGATTTTTAGGATAATTTTTTAAGACAGATTCCGCGTTTGAAATTTTTGGGGTATTCTGAAAATTGAGAAAAAAATACAAACGTTTTTTATAAACTTTAGTCAAACTACATGTCGTCCTAATTAATGTGTGGGCTAGACGTGTAATTTCGAGCGCTGAAACGTTGTTCATTGCACTAATTGACCCAGCAATTCAGAAAGAGCATGGTTATGCGTGGGATTCGAACCTACAACCTCTGGGACAGTAGTCCAGCGCGCTAACAACTGATCTAGCATTAAACTCATTATCATTAAACTCACTTAAAAAGTACCTATTTTAAAAACTACTAATTTATTTTACCACTACATAACCCACAAAATTTTTCAAACTGGAAGACAATAACACAACTTATCCCCCAGAGAATTGGTATATCATTTATGTATAAAATGTTCTCTGTAAATTACGAATTCGTCAAAGAAGATCCATCCCAATTTCTTCTCTGCTTTATTTAGCTCCTCTTTTATCTGTGATAACTGTGACATACCTGAACTAGGGTATTCCCTATATCGTTTTGAAATCCTGTTGTTTGTTATTGATGAATTTTATTTTTTATTTATTTAATATATCCAATGATTTCAGGTGTCTTTCCTAATTGCTGGAAATTATCATATATAACACCCTTGCATAAGAAAGGAGCTAGGGATGATATATCCAACTATAAGCCAATTGTCAAACTCTCTCGGCTTTATCTAAGCTTTTCGAAGCCATTGTCTGTATCACTGCAAAACTATAATAAATGAATGTTAACATGTTTTTTTAAAAGGAAGGTCAACTGTTTCTAATGATTCTGCGCTTTTCTTCTTTTTTGCATCAACGAAATCGAACAAGGGCAAGTTGACTGAATTTCAGTAAAGCCTCTGACAGGATTAGCCATCAGGCTTTGATCCTTAAACTATTGAAATTCGGTTTTCCTATGGTCTTTTTGGACTGGATATCATCCTATCTAAGGAATTGTTTTCAAATGATATATTTTCGAGGTACATTTTCACCACTTATCTATAACACTCTGGGGTTCCGCAGGGTAGTCACTTGGGACCTCTGATGTTTTCTTTTATTTATAAATAACACGAATGCTGCCTTATCCTATTCTAATATTCTTTTATATGCTGACGATGGTAAAATTTTTCGTTTTGTATTCATTTCTTAACGAATGCATTATACTTAACAATGACGCGACACAAAAATTTCTTTAGTCTACAAGTTCTGTGAATTACTACACTACATTCAGTTTAAAAAATATCTTCGAAAATTACTATTAACATGACTCATATTTGACTCATGAACGAATTCCAAAAGACTTATGTTAGTCATATATGACTCATTGGACACCCTCACTGTTAAGAATTTTTAGGGGTACCGGAAAGTAATGTCGTTTCTACGCATGTCGCATATTCGTTCGTCATATATCAGCTCATTGTGTACTTCAAAGTCATACCAAAGATATTTTAAGGTTTAGAGTGACTTCTTTACTCGCAAAATAATTAAGTCTTAAATATTATTTTTGCAATTTATAGTGAAATTGCCAGCCAAATACCAGAAGAGGTACATATCTGGCATTGTATGCTTTTTGAGTTTCACAAGAGTAGCAACGCAACGTTTGCTACCAGAAACATTTGCGATGTTTATCTAAACGGATTAGACGGTCGTAAATGTTAAAGTTGGTTTTCTAAATTCAAATCCGTTCATCAATTTCGATCTTTCCGACTAGTACCGATCAAGAAGAGAAAATGACATATTAAGTGGAAGAAATCCGTGTCAGACAATCAAGGAACTGGTCAAACACTTTTAACCAACCGTGGTCGACCATCCAAAAACATTTCCAACAGATTGGTAAAATAAGCTACTTGAATTTAATGTAGAAAAACTTAACTTACTTTCCGGTCACCCTAGTTTTAAGAATTATTTATTTTAAAATTATATTTCATGTAAAGTCTTATGGTTCTTTAAAAAGCTTCAAGAGTAGAAGTAATTGTCGTTGCTTTACAATTGACTTTTATAAAATTATTCTTCTGAAAAATTAAATTATTTGTATATCTTCCAAAGCTACGTCGTAGTATATTTTTTGAGCAGAATATATAAAATTTCTCCCTCCAAATGTTTTCCGTAATTTTCGGCGGGAAAAATCAATTCAGTGTACATCCAAAAATTACTCCAATCATATTACCATAATTACACAAATTACGGACAGATTACGTGATGATGAATACTAATAAATTTTTTTTTTTTTTTTTTGTTCTTATATACAGAAACAAAAATCTCCAATGATTTATGTGCACCGGCATGCTCGGTCGCCTCATTTGTAGGGGTCCCGGATGGTGAAAAGCCCACCCACACCCGCTATATTTAGGGCTTTGTGTGTTTTATAGGACTCTATTAGGCTGTACTGCGAAAAGCTAAGATACAGGCGAATTTTGGCGAATAGGAAAAAAGAAGTTGTTGTTTTTTGTTTTCTTATCCTTATAAATTGGGCGGGGTGTTAACAAGATGTCTTTGCTATTTTTCTCAGCGTTTCCTAATGTTTCCGGCTTTTGCCATGAGACATTACCAATTTCACTGCTTTCTTGAAAATGTTTTTTTTTTTGTTTTCATTTTCTTTTAGTTTTTATGTTCCCTTCTTTTAAGTTCTTCAGTGTAATTGTTGCTCCTAATAATTGAATGCTGTTGCCATCCTAACCGATTTCACCCAGATTTTTTTGCCGAATCCTTAAATTGAGTTGTTTTCCTCAATGTAAAACAGCAATTATTTGATACGAACCATGGTGGTGTTCAGCTACTCTTAAGAATTGTTCTACAAATATTGAAGAATTTCCGCAGTGTGTTTTAATTTAACTTTAATCCCTTGACATACAATGACGAGTCAAGGTCGACATTCATTTCATGTGCCAATGTAGACTTGTCTGACTCGTCAAGGGCTGTTTTTAGCGAACGCCGAGATGTTATATAAAAATGCAAATATCAAAATATAAAAAGTATTCTTTCTCAGCTTCTATATCACTGTTCTTCTATCAAGTTCAGTTTTATTTGTAGGTATGTCAAGGGGTTAATTCTAGTTCACTATAATCTTAAAATACTAAACTTACTTTAAATATTTACTCTAAACTACACTCAGAAAAATGTGAGCTTAATATTCTAAGTTCCGCTTTCGATAAAAATGAATTTTAATACATTTTGGTACTAAAATTTCCTCTTAATAAGGCAAATAAAACGACAGACTATACTTTCAAAAATTAGAAAGCTTACAACAACAATAATTACAGAATAAGCGGTCAGGGTTAATAAACAAAAAGGGAATTCTATTTCATCAGGATAACGCTCAGTCTCATTTTTTTCATCGTACCCTGAAAATAATAACGGAGTTTAGCTGGGAAATGATGATGCACCCTCCGTATTCAGTTGACATCGCCCCGTCCGATTTTTATTTATTCCGAAATCTGCAAGCATTTTTAAAGTATAAAAATTTGACTTATGTGCAAAACATTGAAACAACCCTTCAAAATATTTTCACCTCCAAACCACAGCATTTTTACAAAACGGGGAATCTCACTAAGCTTCCTGAGCGATGGAGCACCATTGTAGAAAATGAGGAGAAATATATAGATGACTAAATAAAAAGTTTTTCATTACTTATGGGATAACCTGATACAAATATGACTTAATTCTAGCTAAACTCAATTATTAAACTTAACGTGCACCGTACGAATCCGGGTAAATCAGGTAGTCTTTAGTAAATTTTTAATCTTCATTAAATTTAAATGGAAAGTTTATATATAAACTAAGTTTTCTTAACTGAAATTCGTTATACTGATTAAAACTCCTGTAAACTCAATACTATAGGAGTAGATGAAAATTTTGTTTAAAAAGAAGTTTTAAATTAAAGTGGTTTTAAAGAAATTACAAACTTTTTTAAAGATGGATTAACATGTTATGATATTGGGTTACTACAAGTCACAGAACAGACTTTTCTAAGTGAACTGACGAAGGAAAACTTTAAACTTATTTTAGCATTAACAGATAAACTTTAAAAGAAAAGTTTAATGGAAAGTCATATTAATTACAGATACTCTAGCCATGTTTTTTTACATCTTATGCTTTATATAAAATATTTATTGAGGATTTGCGAATATTAGTAAAAGTTGTCATGATTTTGAAAAACAAGGTTCATAATCTAAATTTCCAAAATATTTTGTCTATATAGCCAATAAAAACCATCAGATAAAAAGCCCGGAACCTCTTCATTTTCATATTCATTTTCTTAGTCTAAAGAAAATGTTTCTCTAAATACTTCGTGAGATACCTGTAGCAGTGCTACTTTATATTTTTGTTCATTTCTCAAAATAACAAACGTTATTTATTCGTGCTTCAACAATAATATTTCAGTGTTATTAAATTTTGGTAAGCTCACATTAAACCCAATTGACTGTGAATTTCCCATTCCTGTTATTAATCTTTTTTTTTTCTCTCTCTCAACGTTCGAAAGGTTTTTAACAGCCACTTTACGACCCAACAATCCAAGTCCACAAAGATCTGTACGGAATCCATAAAGTCGCATCAATCTCTTGATATCATCCATTCACCCTTTAACGATGAAGGCCGGAACGAAAACAGCAGTCCCTGCTCATCCATAGGGATAAAATAAAAAAATAAAAATGAAACAAAAGAAAACCCTAAAGGTAACATAACTGCCGTTGATTCAATAAACACACAGCGCAAACATAAGCCGCCCCTGTGAAGATGGCAAAAATATCGAAATTTTATTCGTAAGACATTCTCGCGTGCCATACCATCGTGAGCCTTTAGTGTCCCGATGAGCACTCTTCACATATTTTGGGTGTTACATAAAAAAGGGCACAAATCTCAGAAATTGGTGCTATTGTACCATTAGTTGAAAATCTTTCCCGCTGATTTTTACTCGTCACGCGAAATTTACCGCGTCGTTGACGACATGCGGAGAGATAACAACTTTTCGCACTAATGTGCCCGTAACGTGACATAGATAACCCATGTGAAAATCAGTTATAAACAACATGGGGTATGAGTTTTCCTTTTATACCTTGCTTAAACGTTATCCAGGGAATATAAAATTTTTATCTTTACCTGAAATCCGATACTAGCTCTAAAATGAACCCGGAATCAATTTATTTATGCGGCAAATGACCCGAAGCAACTCAAATTGTTCCTACTTAATGAGGGCTAAGCGGGCCTTGAGGAGATCCTTTAATCACCACTTTGATTGCAGGATGAGAGCTTTGTTATGGAAATCTGTTCCTCAGGCGATGCCAGCAGTACACCGTGCAAGCTCCAATTTTAAGGAATCCTTAAACGGAGACAAAAGTTTAAGTAGGACGCATAATAACTTGAAAATTTCCACTAAACTTTTAACTTAAAATACAAGTCAGCAAAGTTTAAATTAAAAATATTTGTAGGTAAAATTCTAACGTAAATCTTGCCGCATATTTCGAATCCTAAGAATATTTTTTATTTATTAAGTTGTATTTAAATTAATTAAATTTGATATTTTTTTGGGTTTGGGCACTGCAACCGGCAAAACTACAGGGTCAAATTTGTTCATAAAAAGATTACTCAGTCCTATTTTAGCCTATTCAACCCTTAAGTCAAAAATAAGCTAACAAATAGAAGCAATAGACTCAAATCATTATACGTTTTTAAAAGCTTCCCACAACGAATAAAATACTCGAGTAAAAATAAAAACTTACTTTAAAGGGAAAAGTAAAGCCATCATCATAGCCATTAGCATTATTTTTACTTATTTTATTTCATTTTACATTTTGTATACCTCTAAAAGAAACGCTCTTTATATGTAAGCTTATATAAAATTCACTATTTCGGTCTGCCGAGGGCTCCAAAAATTTACTATATTGCGCGTTGTGAACTCACTTTAAGTTCATTTCGAGCTATTGACTATTCGAATTTTTAGCGTGCCGTATGCCTCTAAATCAAACTTTTTAGGTGTAGATGGTCACTAAGAGGGCATACTTTGGGCATGCTGATATTTTTCCATAAGGGAGCCGTAGTCATTCATCAAATATAGTTGAAATCAACTCGGAATTTTTATTCGGGTAACTAATAATATACAAAAACTTCAATAAAGTAATACCAAATACTCCAAAAGTAGTAGAGTTAATCTTAAATTTTAAATACTTTCTTAAATACAAAGCATACCATAAATAAATTGGAATGACTCCAATTAATTCAGTACCAATACATTAATTTCCCTTCATTACTTTGCGATATTGAACTAATGATTCTACCAAATCTATCTAAAATTAACGTTTTCATTCCTCCTTTATATGTGGAGTTATTTATGTTAGGATATTTTATTCTAGCTAAATTCCTTAGCCTATGTACATTATTTGAATTGGTGTATAATTGAGATTTTCCCAGGAAAATAATTTCCATTTCATGCATGCTATTTTTAGGACACTAATTACATTCCTTTCTTCTAGAAATAGCACTCTCGCCGATTAGTGGGAAATCTCATTATTTCAGGCAGTGACTAATTAGTTGGGCACACATCTCTTCATATACCCCCGGACCCGTATACGACAAGATTCCTTAATTAAGCGCGCCAGAACAGAGATACTCCTCTACATCTCATTGGATGACCCGAAGGAAGTTGCACTCTTTCACCAGGATTGGGCCCAGTTAATCTCAGCTCGTTAAGCATTCTTTGCCTTGGGTTGCTACTTTTAAGTTCCACAAATCACAGCGCGGTTTGAGCCTTAAAGAGATGAATACTTAACGTAATACGGACGTTTAAGTCCGTAACTTAGTCGTGCTATACAAAGGACAAGAATTGGTACAAATTTTGGTTCGCATGCGTGCGAGAGTGGAATTGGATGAGATACGAAGGTTTGGAGAGGGCTGGGGAGGTAAAACAGGAAAAACAAAGGCCGCCTGAAAACACAGGAGATAGATAGCCCGAAAAACTAATTAACATTCCTGAAAAGGACATCCCCTTGATTAATAGAGGTAGAGGAACAAACAAAGTAGCCAACAGCGATTTTGTCCGCAAAAACACTTGAAGAATTGTTAATGTTCTGTTAATTTCGCTTTATATGGAGCTGTCGACATTGCGCTCGAAACAACAAATGGACAAACCCCTCAGCGCCAAATTTTAGTAGAATCTTTCTGGCTGAGCACCATTCCCGTCTCACTGTGGCAGTTTATTTATTTTTGTTCCTTTAATAAAATTCACGGACCGAGATAAGCGTTTTCTTTGTTTTAGCGGAATTTTTATTGTTTTCGAAACAAAAGAAAAATTTTAAAAAAAAGGAACAAAATTGAGGATATGTACGGTTGAAAAAACATAATTATATATGTATATGCTCCACAGCCACACCAACAGCATCCGACCCAAAACCAAATTCCCAATCCCTATCCAAGTCGATTCAGGTCGGGACTAAATCTTCTCGAGGAAATTCTGAACTAATTTAAAGAAGATTAAAAAGCCACCCCTCGTGCACTCGAAGTTGTTCATCCTTCCGCAAAACTTTTCATATTATCCCTCTCCAGAGTACTCCAAGGGTACGAACGGTGGAGGGGGTGGCTTTAACTACTTGTGTATATCTTTGGAAATCAAAATATTTTGAATGCGCCCGTAAAAATTCCATTCGTGTTGTGAATGTCATTGCCGTAGGTTGATGCGGCCCTATTAGAAAGGCCCATAAGAATAAAGTTACCCCACAACCAACTTTACTTTCCGTCCACTTGAGGAGGCATCCTAAATGCCTTTAATGGCCAGCTCAACATCGAAGAATTCCCTCTGACTCTTGAGGAATGAACAAGTCGAGTCGTAATTTGCATTTTATTACGTCGATAAATTTCTGTCAGCCACACGTGTCTTACTTTAAACTTTCTTTTTTAAGAAGAGTGCACATGGGCACATCTTAAACTATCACCCCAGTATGCTCCTTCCGGAAGTTTTCAATGAAATAGGGATGAGAGGAAGCTTTATGCTTTCAAGGAAGTTATATTCTCTTGAAATTTTATGATTTTTGATAATAAGAACTTGCGCATACGAAAAGGATTTTGGAAGCTCACAGCTTAGTCTATTGTACTATGCCAAACTATGGGTCGAAGGACAAATTTTGGATGATTTAGTCATCCTTTATTGCGGATCTCCATATAACAATGCATTTTGAAGCAATATAAACTTAAATTGTCCACTTTGAAATGAATTTAAGTATTTTGCATTACATCATTACATTTTACTAACTTATTGTTAGATAAGACCTGAAATTTAAATATTTTGTTCAACTAAGTCGTAACTTTTAGGTTTGAATTTGAGTACGCCTTTTATACGGAATTTAATCATAAACTTTGATTGTTTATTCGAGAGATAGAAATCTTAAGCGGCAGTGTTATTCACCAACCACAGCATTCTGATTAAAGGTTCGATCTGACCATAGTTAGTACGATGACTTTCAAGGCGAAATGTAGGGAAATATCTAACATTACGAGGGTTAGTATTAATGAATATGCTTCAAAGGAGGTCAGGTCAATAGAAATATAAAAAAATAATAATAATAATTCAGAAATAAAATAAGAAAAGAAAATTAAACCTATATGATATTGCCCCGGAAATCAGCGTGCACCGACACAACTGAAAACCCTAACTTGAAGCATCGTAGAACCCTTGCTTCTTGCTTTGCACTAGTCCAATTCGATATTTTTTAACGCAATCTTGCAAAGTATACTTTCATATTCTGTAGGAATAGCCGTCTTTAAGTAACTGATACCTCTATCACTCCTAAAAGTGCTTCTTTCTTTATTTTATTCTTTATTTCTGGGTCACAGTATTGTCTGCAGCAACTTGCCAAAATGATATTCTTTAATTTTTAAGATTAGAGGTTAATAAGAAACCATTTTCTAATAAACTGTATACACCAACTTATGGAAAATATTTAAATTATTTAAATAAATATGGGTATGTTAATAAGTGACTTGAAAGTTACACAGGCCCATAGAGGGTTAATAGTTTTAAATAAGTAAAAACGAAAGATTATGATTGAATCCGCATATTTGGCTTAAATTATAAATTTTGTTACAAATTTAAAAATAATATTTAAATGGTCAACATACCCAAAATATTAAGCTTACTTAGTTTATATACACATGTTTTACATTGTAAGCGGAACACAGATTTCAGGAAAACAGCAAAAAAATTTGCTCTAGTGGCCTTTTTTTCAGTTGGTCCTTGAGTGATTATATTTCCTTAAATTCTATAAACTTCCACGAAAGCATCCTGCCCCTTAACCCTTAATGCCAGCCTTAGGCGTACTCTAAAAAAAAAATAATAAAATCCTTTGAAAAGCATAAAAGTGAGTTTCCTGCGGCTGTTGAGTGCCGGAAAAAAAAACGTCGACGTTTTGGGAACTATTATCCCGGGCGCATTCAAGATGAAGACCTAATAAGCTTCTTCATATTTCATGGGCTTTGCCAGGGTGCCTCAAAAGGAGCTGGCTGGGAGCAGTTTTCCGACAGCCGCACATGGTTACCTCCTGTGGGGTGCCTTTGGCAGCCGCTGCGCTCATTACGGATGGAAGCCAAAAAGTCACCCCTTGCAGCCACCCCCCCTCCCCCCCGCCCGCCCGCCTCTGAAAGAGTTTCAACAACTGTAATAACAGCCATACTCATGGTTAGAGCGGCTCTCGACATCCGTGAACCCTTTTCTAGGGCCAAAAAGTTGACTAAGCGCCTGTGGCGCACCGAATGTCTTCCCTCCGCCAGTCCTTCCAATTACAAGACAGCGGGGTGCCACCCTTTTCAGCCTTAGCCTGATACTGATCCTGAGGCTGTGCCTTCCGCAGTTCTTCGGTTTTCGACTATGCCGGACGTAAATCGCGATAGCATTCAAACGCGTAATCCGACCGGATTGAACTAGTCCGGGATGACAACTATGCCGATAAACTTAAAATTTATTGAATCCTTTTCGGAGGGAGAAGGGGAGGATTATCAGGGTGTAATACAGCTTGACACCCGGATATGCCCAAAACCCGAGCCTAGCCGGGTGCTACCCAAACTGTCGGCACCTTTTCGCTTCCCCTTAGCTAGAAATTTATCGGTTCGACTAGCAACAAGTTAATATAGATCTCCTCAGAATTCGGGCTGAATGCCCCTTGATTTTGATTCCTGAAGACGTTCCCTTGTCTTGTTTTTATTAATCCGGAAGATCGGAGAGACAAAACAAAAGCAAAAAAAAACTATAATATCCCTAGGGATGATTGTGTCCTGCACCGTCAGCAATGTGCCCCCCCCCCCCCCCCCCCCCAAAGAAAAACCGGGGGAAAAATGGCCAGTGCCACCGCCCTTTGTAATTTAAAGGCACATCCTTTAAAGTTTACGAGCTTCCTTGTGGAGGGCTATTTGCAGCAAGATAAGACGAATCCAGTCAGCCCGACAAAGGCTTTTCCATCCACCCCAAATTTTTTTTTTTTAGATTACACTGCCACTTAGTAGCAATTTTGGGCTGGGAGTTTTCGAATACAACCAGGGAAAAGATAAAAATGAGCTAAGGAAAAATGCAGTGGCGCTTTATTGGACCCATTCAAGATTATCGTCGTTCGCTTCATTGACTGAAAAATTTTTATCAATCTTTCAAAGTATCCTTGATTTTGTATCATGATATCGTCTATCGAACCAGTTCCGGGGTTGTGTGTAGAATTCCAAACAGTAACAGGGTCGAAAATTTATGGTAGAATTTTTATATTGGTTATTTTCCATACGTTTTTATCATTCTACCTTAGTTGTTACCACATCTTTAAGGATTTTTGGCATACTATAGGAAAAAACCATTGTAAATTTGACAAAATAGGTATTTGAATTCCATTATAGTGAATAGCAACATTTTATAAGTTTTATGTATTATTAAATGGAAATCTACAAAAAATAAAAAGAAACAATTTTAGTTATACAAACCCGAGTAATAAAATTTGATAAGTGAGAAACTTTTTGAATTTTAAATGTAACACTGCTCCAATGAGCTGCCAACTATTAATAGACTACTACCAAATTTTGAGTAACCTATGTCATTTAGTTAGTGTTTGAAAGCCATTAAAAGCAAACAACCTAATAAATTTTAACGAAAATTGAAAAAAGAGTGAATTTCGTGTGCTGCTTAAGCGTGATGTACAGTCATCATGGCAAAAATCTATAAATTCGGCTACGTACTGCGACTCTACCCAGCATATACTCCAAATATATCCCCCTGCGACTATTTCCTGTTTTCATACCTCAAAAAATGGCTGGGCGATTAGAGATATGGTTCAAATGAAGAGGTCATCACTGAAACAAACTCCTCTTTTGAGGGTCTCGAGAAAACCTATTATTTGAAAGGAATAAAAAAATTGGAAAAAACTAAATGTATAGAGCTAAAATTCAAAAAGTCCCTGACTTATCAAACTGCCCTCGTATACAGGCCAGCAACGAGCCCATAGCACCCCCAGAATTCAAGAAGCACCCGATATACATCCAAATCAAGCCACTAGAATTTTCTTAAAGAAATAAAATCATAGAGACCCTTACAACACTCCTCTTTAAAATAAAAATAAGAGTTCAACATTCAAATGTTATCAAGGCAATAGATGTAGACTTTGTTCGTCTTTTATACCACAGTTAATTTAATTTTTGAGGTCAGATATACGCATGATATTTTTTATTTTCCTTCGATAAATAATTCAAATTACTCTTCAATAATTTTGTTGAACTCAAGAGAATTTCTTAATTGCTTTTATTTTTGTTCAAGTTTATTCCTTAAAAAAATAAATTTGAATTATAAAGCGAAGTTTTCACCCTGTAATTGTTATTTAATTGAATACGACCTTGCCTTAATAACCTATCTCTAGATTTGCAATTTAGAAATTAAACTTTATATATGTATATCACCATCAGAATTCATATTCTTTAGACTCTTTAGACTTAAGAAAACCCCTGTCTCCGAGCAAAGTGATTTTAGCTTCATTGCAATTTGTGAAAGTTTCTTTAGTAAAATGGAAATAAGGTCTTAATAACTCTTTTGGAATGACTGAAATAAATTTAATTTAAATGTTTGCTGCCATAATTTGTATTTACTGCTCTTAAGAAAGTGGCCCTCAACCACAAGACTGCAAATATTTAAACAGACCAGGGCATGGCCACTTGGCCAGATATTTGCATATAGCACCAGACGCTGCAGCTTCTGACTGATGGTGCTGGCTGCTTATGGCCGAAGTGGTAGTGATGGTGGTGGTAGTAAATTTGCATAATGCACTCGAAGAGATTTTCGCATATAGGGGAACCAATGTCTTATAAGCAACAAACATTTTTATATCCATCTAGTCAACGAATAAATAAGACTTTTTAAAAGGGGTGAACTTTATCGTTGAGAACTAGCCACAAATCTTACCAAAATAGCCAAGTCTACCAAACAAGACTAAACCATTAACTCTTATAGCGGTGGTTAAAGGGTTTGGAGGTTGTGTGCAGTGCATGAGACGACGACTGGTCGAGGGAGCATTACTTTCAGAAACTTCTTAAATCCATTCAACCTTTTTTTTTTTTAAATCGAAATTGAACGTAATGTTTCACTCTATAGCACTGTGCGACCATTTCGCACGACATCACCAGGACCAGCTCAGAATCCTGATAAACATAAGGTCAAAGCTCTCCTTCCTTATGAAGATGTCATCAAGTAGCTTAGACACTGCTGTCTAACTCCTCTGCAGACAGAAGGAGGAGGCTTTATCTGATTGAGAAAATTATATCCAGGAATTTATCGTATCCATTGCCAATTTACGCATTTGTTCAGTCTAATGTATAGGGTGTTCTAGAAATAGTTGAGTTAATTTACGATAACATTTCTTAATACCTCTTGGTGGTATTAATTATGTTTTGCGGAAAAATCTCGCTTTTGGTTCAATTCCCAGATCTTACCCCTATGCTTTGGACCAAAATTCTTGAAATCACATTCTCCTAAAACGTTTGAGAAGTCTTTAAGGGACTTTTAGCGAAGTTAAGGCGTTTTATTCGATTAACAGCAGAAATACGCAGTTTCTTTCTGGGTACCCTGCCATGCAATCCATTCAGTCGAAAAAATATGGCGGCGGTTCATTAATGGTTTGGAAATGCATGTCAACTTGTAATCATTGAGTCTACAATGAAAAGCACTGATTACCTGAAAATTTAAAGCCAATCGTGCAGAAATTGGATCTGTTACCTCCTTGGGTGTTCCAGCAAGGTAACGGCCCAAAGCATACAGCAATAGTACAGTCAATCTGTAATGAAAAAATAGGATGTCTCCGAAAAATGACCTACCGAAATTTGACCTGATGAATCGTTAGGGGGGCATAAAATAAAGTTAATGTCAAATTCCCGAAGTCCCCCCCCCCCTGTTTTCGAGAAAATCCAAAAAAGTTAGAAATGCGTTTTTCTTGGAATCTATGGGTTTTGGTGAAAAATTTATTTAACAAAAAATGTAGAGGACATTATTAACTACATTTTATGTCATTGAAGTAACGTCATCCGACTTGAAATACAAAAAGTAGGTGGCGCTGGAAGCATCAAAAAAGTGTTTGTTTGCTATTTTCGTTAAAAAAAAATAGTTTTTTTGCAATGTTGTAAATGAGAAAGTTGTTCGTCATAAAATCAGCTACAACTTTTATTTAAACTATTTTTTCATAAAACTTACCGTTTTCGAGCTGTAGGCGAAAAGATGCAACTCGAAAACAGGGGGGGGGGGACTTCGGGAATTTGACATTAACTTTATTATATGCCCCCCTAACGATTCATCAGGTCAAATTTCGGTAGGTCATTTTTCGGAGACTCACTTACAGATTGACTGTACTACAAGAATAGTCAGAGAATGGGTACTGTACAACACCCCCAAGGAACCACTCACCTCCACAATTACCAGACCTTAATTCCATAGAACATCTATAGGACCTTTTGGACACAAATATTCGAAAGAAATAATAACATCCAAAAAATATTTCCAAACCGCATTAGCGAAAGAATGGTAGAAAATCTGACCAGATTTTTACCCGAAATCTTATTAAATTCATTCCACGAAGAGTAGATGACTTCATAAAATTACAAGGAGGTCCCATAAAATATTAATGCTAATTTTTTTTCAAATCTTAGTAAAATTGACTTGTTTCAAATATCTCAAAAACTCTTAAATGCGATCAACTCGCAATGGGTCTTTTCGATGCGGACGCCAGCATAAAAAATTTTGCTTTTATCGTAAATATGTGCACAAATACAAAATACATTCATAAAACAAGATCAAAGAAAAATTATTATTACGAAATTCCATCATAAAATGGCTAGGCTAAATCTCAATTGAAATCAGTTGGTTTGAGTTGGTCTGCACTTTGAAAAATGTTACGAATGAATAATTTTTCCAATCGTGAAAATGATTCTAAAAATTAATCATATCTCATGATGCCTATTACAGAGTTTCGCAGTGCTACAAATCAAAAATTCAATATCCCTTTTACTTTAATTTTAGCAATATATTCAAACATCAATGAACCAGACGCAATTAGTAAGTCTGTATACAGCATCCACTTCGTAAAAAGTTAATTACACAAATATGGTTCATCTGGATAATCAAATAGGTAAAAATATATTGATCTGATAGGAGTCAGCACAAAAACTACTATGAATTTTATAAAAAAAAAACGAGTAAACTCTAAAAAAAAGTTTAATTCATTCGACCGTTGTACCCATCCGACAGAGCAATTATCGGAGCTCTTCAAACATATTTAAATAAATAATTTCATCAAAAATATACGATCTATGCAACTTAAGTCTTATTCGAAATTCAATGGTAAGAGGATATTAAGATATTCGATAATACGAATTGATACTTTGGAATGATGACGTAGTTTCGACAATGTAAATCAAATCCGAATGGGTTCTTAAGAGATGAAGCTTTCTTAAAATATCCAAATATCAAGCCAAGTAGAACTATAGAATGAAATGTAAAGGATATCTAAGAATAGCATTTAAGAAAATTTAATATTTTAAAAATCGAAGCTACATAAAATGTAAGATTTAAAAATAAGTTGAACTTATAAACTATAGGAACAAAGAAAAGGGAAGGCTGGCTTAAATTATGCTAGGTGCTAGGCTAAGAGAAGGGACTTGACTTGTGAATGTTAATAAAATTCAAGAGAGATGGAATTTATTCCTGAGAGAAAATTTACTCAGATAGAAGTCGAACGAGGGAAGATAGTTGACCTTCCGAAGCATTCTAGTGCAAGGCTCGACAAATCCATAGTTGGTGCGATGGTAAGCAGGGCGAAACAGTTAGACCGACCTGCGGTAACGGGGGTTGGTGTAGAAAGAAATCCGTTGAAGCAGAGAAAGGCAATAAATATCTCAAAATAGCAGTTAATGGATGAAGGTAATATCATCGAGGTTTCACCGCTTCCATAATGGCTGCAAGTCAATCAGCATCAGGCGGTTTTCGTAAGGGGAAAGATAAAGACAGTCAGACCAGGGAAGCTTACGTAAAGCAAAGTCAAGGAACCTACGCTGAACTACCTCAATTCTATTGATGCTTGTGGATTGATTTGGAGACCAAACTTACCAAGCGTATTCGAGGAAAGGCCCAACGAAGTAGACATAGAGAGATTTAGTAACATAGGGTTCAAGGAACTCCTTAGACCAGCACTTCATAAACCCACACTATCAATGATATTACGAAAATTAAGTTCACTATCGCAAGAGACATCAAGATCGCAAAGGGAGGATACACAAGGGATAGTTTCATCAGATAACTGATAAATTCTAGAAGGAGAGGAGGGGTAATGATTGAGATAATATGGGAATCAGACATTACTTTTGACACACTGTAGCCGGCTGATTAAATTAATAAACTTTAACATTTATTCGTAATATCAAATTCATAAGAGCTAGAAGCGTGAAATCAATCCTCTATGAAGGGTCTTAAGACACTTGTAGGTAATTATTTTCCTTAGGTACTTCTTTAATTTCCTTACTTCTATTGTTATCATTTTTATTTTTAATGTGTCTATTTTTGTTTATTAGAGTTCCGCTCATCCAAAAAGCGGAACCCTTATAATGTCACTCTCATCTGTCTATCACATCTAATTTGCTCCGAATCTACTAGACCGATTAAGTTGAAATATTGGTACACAAATAAATTTCTGTGACCCAAAACGGACGAAATTTTGAATACATATGAGGGTCACTTTGTATCGTGTGAGTTCAACTCGCACTTGTCCGGTTTTTTATAATTATCGTAAATTATAGATATACATAACTTTTCAATATTAGATCAGAAAAAGTTGCGAACTTTATCTGCTTTGCTAAACTATTAAAACTAAATCATTTAAGTACCTTGTGATCTGTTAAACCACTTTCCCAAAAAAAAAAAAAAAAATTATATGATAATCCAAAAACGTTCCTAAAACCATTCAACTGCACGTCCTAATGCGCTTTTCTCCCCCGACAAGAACAATTTCCTTTTCGCCACCCAAGAAGTTCCGAATACGATTTCTTTTTCTAGATATATCACATAAATCATTCCCACAAGTCCAACGGGATTCGCCTGTTAAACTTTAAACTTTCAGCTCTTTTCCCTCCTTCTATAACTCAGAAAAGAATATGGAACTGAAAATTCTACGTCCTTTCTATCTGACCATAGAGCATCAGAATTTTCTAATAGATGCTGCCTTAGCAAGGCGCAATGCTGCAGATGCATCCACTTTAAAATCCATCGAAGAAGTGCTTAAAATAGCTGGACTGAAATCAAGTCACGTCCAGAAAAATCCATTTCCGTGCGGTAGACAAGTTCTTACAATCAGGAAATGATTCTGAGTAAAATATTGACATACAAAATAGGAAAAAAAAACATTTTAGCTGCTACAACTAAAATTTATACAGTCTCTAGCCTGGCACGATCGAATACGAAACGATACTATGGTATCCTGATATATTTACAACGAAGGATAACTTCCCTTTTGGGGTGGTATTTATTTATATAAAATTAGTATGACGCAGTACGTAACCTTTTCGGATTTACTACAATTTAAAAAACAAAAATAATTCCCAGAATCACGCACAGCGAAACACCCCCGTACCACTATCCGGGTGCATCAATTAACAAGCTGTAAAATGTTTTCTTCTCTACTAATTGCTATTTGTATAAACAAACCCTTTCGAAGAGAGCCCAAATTACAAAATTTAGCTTATCATCACCAGAAAATCCACCAGGTTCAGGTCTTTAAGTTGAAAACTTGGTGGGTTATCTGTCTCCATGGATATCTACCCTCTGTCACCGTGTCCCACAATAAATTCCAATCTGTGGAAGGGTTTCTCGAGGGTATTTGGCCCTAAAGGAGAAAACAGAAAGAGACACAGGTGGTACGTTAGCATTAAATATTCGTGCAATTTAAGACTACGAGTACTCGAACTAAAAGGGTTACGATTCTGTTTAAAACTTCCATCTTTTGGCTCCTACTTGACGCGTTGACTGTAACATTTTTCGTAAATTTTCTTTAGAAATTCTCCAAGAGACCAATTCAGATAATTACGGATACTGCCTTTAATGGAATTAATTAAATATTGCTTTCAAGCTACAAATTGAATTCGATAATATTGAAATAAGGAAATAAAAATTCTATGGTATAAACGTAAAAATGATATCATCACAGTCATAATATTTATTTAAAATTTAAATTAAACTATGTACCTAAGCAGCAAAATGAAAATTATATGAATTTTTGCTTGAATACAGCAAACAAAATCTCTTTCTTCGAATAAAAGACTTCTTCTTTTCGGCGACCCTATTTTCTATTTTAATACTTGTAATAAAATGTTAGCGCTTTTACACTCACTTTGACTAAACCTTTTTATACTCCGTAGAAATCCCGCAAACAATTCCAATTTACTTGATGATCTAAGACAAATAGTATCAATAAAAGCGTTGCATAAAAGGGGGTACAAAACACACGTGTGCTTACATTTAGCTCCGTGCCATTCGACGTCTAGTCTATCTATTTTTGAAAAAAACAAAAAAAATCTACTGAAGGGAGTACCATCAGCGGCACGAGCAAAGAATTATGTCGAGAAAAACAAGTGGTTTTACCTCTGTTCCATCAATTCTTCGTAATACCACGAACCTACCAACCTTACATCTACCCTTTTCATATGCCGTAGGGAACCTTTAAAAAAAAAAATACAAGAGAGAGAAAAACGTATTTGTTTACTTTCTGTCCCCGATGTAAAGCTCTGAAGGCTTTATTTACCACATCAGTGGCTTCGAATGTAGGCTGACAATAAACAATCGATTTTTGGGACTTATCTATCTTTGCTTAGTGAATTTTTTATCATAAGGTAGACCGTTCACTGGAGCAATATGCCACAACGCTAATGGACAGAGAGTCAAAAAAAATTTTTTTCGAAAACAAACTTAATGGTGATCGGTGGTTAGTTTTGCGTTGAATTTATTTATATCCGGGTTATCCATTAATTTATGTTAGCGAAAACAAAAATTTTCCCCTGGGATACAACTCTCCCGTAAAGTTGTCCTTCGAGTGTACAAACCGCAATAGCTAGAGGATCTATTTATTCATCACTATCCCCACATTAATCTATGCAACCGTCCCAAAATCAAAATAACCAGTCCCTAAAGTAAACAGTCAGCAAGATGGAGTCCATTTCAAGTCGTACTATGCAAAGTGTACAAATGATTACCCTTTGGTACCCCCGAAAAATCATATACCCTCTCACCGACGCCACAGCCACTTTGCCTGACTAGACCTCGTCGTCGACGACGACCGTCAGGCAAAAAGGCAGACTAATAAAATAATTTACTGCTCGGGAACCCCGAATTCGTCGGAAATAATTCATAGGGTGGAGGGCACAATTGGCTTCTTACTTCCCTACATGGACTGTTGGACAGTCAGATAACCATTTTATGATAAATAGCTCCCCGATCTCCCCGGCATTGCTCTCTGTTCGGAGGTTTCTGTTTCTGGGCTGGACCGGGATTTTGCATATATGCAAATCTAAAGCACTGACGCCGCCTGTACCGACAGCCCACCAACTCCCCTACCCCCACCGAAGCCCATCCTATCCTAAAATCTATTCCGGCTGGAAGCTGCCTGAATTTGCTAAGCGCTCTTCGAAAAACCTTAAAGATTTTTCTATTATCGCTGTGTCTGCAACTGGCACAGTAAATGATATCTCCAATGTCTTGGAATTGTCATGCCATCTACACCAACCCTCCTTCCAATATACCCTCCATTACACCCCCCACAGGTAGTAATATGGGGTGGCTCTTTTGTGTTCCCTAATAAAATGCAAATGATGCCGGTTCTATGCTCTTGCTATGCATAATCGCGGCGATTCACTGCCCCGGTTTTCAGATATCCGCTGTAATCTCACTTAACTGCTTTCGTGATCTTTAAGACAAACAGCTAGATTTTCTCCGGTATTCTTCTACCTCAAGTGGAGCTCACTAATGGTCAGAATCAATAAAATTGTGTGCTTCTCAACGTACGAAAGGGTTACCAGACACAACATTTCTAGAATTATTGAGATTCACCTATTTTAAATTTATTTGCTAAACTATCTGCTATCACTAGCGAAAATAAGTTTTCTAGAAAAACAAATTGTATCGTTTACCCAATCAATAAATTTATTCGTAAACGAATCGAAAAGAGCTAAGAACGACTTTAATAAAATAATCCTTTAAAATCGTCCAATTAGTTCCAAATCTAATTTAATTTCAAATATTTTTCTATTGTTTATTAATTTATTTTTCTTGTACAATTAGCTGATGACTAGCTGATTTCTCTCGCACAGTGCGCGTAAAGTTCAGTAATGCGATCTATTCGGTCGCCTTTTAGATGTGCCATTTTGAATTTGAAAATTTTGATAGCAGACTCGAAAGCAGCATCTTCCAAAACCCCTTACTATTGAATTTCATAGCAATCCCTTTAATTTTAAATCTTTTTTACATTTATTATGTCTTCCATCATGAATTTTGGTAGGTTTGAATTCTATAGCCTAAAATACTACTAGATGTTAATTTTCATTAAAATTGCTTGAAATTGAGAAATTTCGGTAGCCATATTGGATCCGCCATTTTGAATCTAGACATTTTTATGGTAGATTCGAAATCAACGTCCCTAAAAACCTCCCAGTGTCGATTTTCATGGCAATCTTAATTCGCTTTTATGTACTTAGAGATAAATTTCACTTAAATTCGTTAAACTCTATAAATTTTGGTCACCATATTAGATCCGCCGATCTTGAATTTCCAAACCCCCTAACGTAAATTCGCAATCATGACCTCCAGAAATACCCAAATACAAATATTCATGCTCCCTTGATATTTAGAAATTCTGGCTGCCGCGTTTAGGCGTGTCTGAGCAACAAGCAAACGAACTTTCGATTTTATATACAAAATTTTGTGGACTTACGTTGCAAAATTGATTCTCCCGAAAAGCCTTTTTATTTTAACGAGGTAATATACAGCCTATGTTCACCCTGAAGGTCCATTCTAAATATTGATGAAAGAATTTTTGAAATCGGATCAATAGTTTCGGAGATAACCTCCTACATACAAACTTTACCTCTTTATAATTTCAGAGCACAAATTTCATATATTTGATATGAATTAATAAAACTAAGATATCCCATATTATTTTTATACTTTCGTGTATTATTTTGAAATAATTACTCTTTACTATCCTAAATTTAAAATAAGGAATCGTTTTTATTTTAAACCCACAAATTTACGTAAAGTTGAATATTGAACTGGAAATTTTATCATTTATATTCGAACATTTATTGCTAATTTTCTAAATTTAACTCTAACCATAACTCAGAAGTCTCTCTAAAAAAATTGTTAACAGGTCACTGTTCTTTTTAATTGTATCAAGTTTAACTCAATTCGTATCCTAATTTTGAATGTAACGAAATATAACGCAATAAAACTGATATTTGAAATTTGAAATGTAAATATCAAAAGTGTTTTGAAAAAGGTATGTATAAATTCAAAAGGTTTTTACTAGTATCTCACCTAGAATTAGTCTTATACGATAGTCAGAAGAATGTGAGATGTTTGAAGTGACGGTCGCAACTGTTTTAATTATCGACTGGATTGCCTAAAAACCTTTAAGTGTCCGCAATATACGCAGAGCCCACATTTATATAGTTCGAACTCTGTTTGCAAATTAATTGGATAAGGTCGACCAACAAAGCGCCAATCCACCGCACTCGACGGTAACACCATCGTCCATAAGGGTGAATTGGCTCCTTAGTTCGATCCCAGGTGGAATTCGGGCATTATATGCATCCAAAATTCATCCAAACGAACTCGATTTGGTCAAGTGGAACAGCCGCAAAGATTATTTAGTTCTGGCGGGTCGTAGCTGACCATTAAAAGATAATTCGGCATCATTTTGGTTTAACTCCTGTCGAACGCAACGAGTGCAAAACGGCACGCTCGCCTGGCGTTTGAGAATAAATGAAAAGATTTATGGACCAAAAGTACCCTTAATGGGTGTGGCCGATGCGCAATCCTATCCAAAATATTGCGGTTATGGATTTTTGGTTATTTTTTATTATTATTATATATATATATATATATTTTTTTTTTTTCATCTTTTCCCTTCACGCGGATTTTATACTCGAGAGGAGAATAAAAGCTTTTAACTCGAATATTGATGATCGGCCGCAATTCAAACTATCTCAACATCCCGGGTATCATAGCGCGTACAGAAAATAACCCAACCGGATATGCTGCTGATGAAGGATCAAGTTTTATTGAGCTTATTTCTCTTTTCGAACATCACTCGGACAGATATGTTTTTGGTAATTAATAATTGTAAAGCGACCCATGAGCCCGGATGGAGGTAGAGGAAATTAATTTGAAGAAGACTGGTGCTTAATGGAGCGTATTTTACACCGATGGGATAGTTTAAGGGAAATTATTGTAAATCACTAAATTTAATTATAGGCTACGTAAAAGGCATTTTTCCTAGATGAAAATTGTTCAAAAAAACATTCAATTAATTTTATTTTTATGATGCACTTGTTCGTATTTATTGTGGATTTTTACGGACATATTTTACAATAAGTAGGTTAGATTAAGTTAGTGTAGCTGTCGAAAAAAGCACACTTTGGCCATTTTTTGGCCCATTGTGTTACTACGTAGCCTAGGAGACCATGGTTATACGTAGGATTCGAACTCACAGCCTCTGGGACGGTAGACCAACACGCTAACAGCACCTCTACATTTTATAACAGGTCTAAGACCTAACCCAATATTTGTACTGGAAATCATTTATTAATTATAAAACTGAAGAATTATTTTAATGTTATAACTTAAAAGTAACATGAGTCAAATTTTCTCATTTGCTTCATTTTTAATATTTGCTGATGATCTTAAAATATTTATTTCTATTTCTTCACTGTCTGATTGTTAGTTAATAAAAAAAAATTGTCTTGAATTAAATCCCTCTAAATGTATAAGATTTTCTATTTACTCGTCTTCCAGTACCTTTGTTTTATTCATATAACATTAATATGATAGCTACTGACTCTCCCAATGCTAAATTTGATCTTTCGATTTCGTAAGCTTAGTGTAAAGCGTTCAGAATGTTGGGATTTATTAAGAGGAACTCATCAGATTTTAGGGTTCTATTACTCTTAAAACCCCTAATATGCCTTTGGTTCATTCTCGGTTAGAGTATGCATCAATTATTTGGAGTCCATGTACTTCAATTTACCCTATTGAATTAATACAGAGGGCATTAACACTTTCCGCGGTTCGAAAATTTCATTGGAAAAACGGAATCCCTTCATATAATTCAAAATGTTTACTTCTTGGAGACTGAGGTAATCAAGAACCTTAGAATTATTTACTCGCAGCCAATTGTTTGACTTAGCCGGCTGTATGTTTGGGATCATTATCTTGTTGAAAAATTATACTGGTCTTGTCAGATACGAAAATGTTTATACTCTCAGCCAAAGATGTTTCGATGATCCCAATGTACTCATCGGCTGTCATTCGGTTCGGTAATTCAATGGAGTTCACCCAATTTTTTGTCCATCAAACAGTCTCCACCGAACTTAATCGTAAGTTGAAGTAATCGGTAATACAACTGTTCAGAAGCTTTTTCCACACTCACTATGTCCCATCAGAACCTCTCAAGTTAATTTTGGTAGAATATATTTCTACTGAATACGTAGGAAGGTATTTTTAGACAGTACATAAAAATTTGTAAGGTAGTAAGAGGACTAATCCATTTTTGTATAAGAAAATAAATTCACTCATTCCACAGTACTTAATTACATTACACATGTTATAATTTTAGTAGACTTGAAATCTATTTAGCAAATTTTCTTTCTCAATTAGTATTTACTAAAAATTTGTTAATTTTAAACACCAATTGGTAGTAATACTTTCTCAAAATCGTTCGATTGAGCGGAAGTTTTATGAAATTCACATTCATTTTCATCTCATTTTCAAGTACACTAAAATCCTATCAGGAATTACAGGAAACAATCCAAAAAGTTAAAACTTATTCGTCAGAAATTTAATGGAAAACTTTATCTCGTACTTGAAAAAAGTATGTCCTGAAAATCAATAAAATGCATTCCTTCATCTTCCGCAGTTTAAGATGTTTTCCTTCGCAACAAAGTAACAAACTTTGATACCTAGTGAGCGAAAGTTAGATGCTAGGGGGGGGCAAAAGGAATGGGCTTTTTAAGAATTCCACAATATCTACCCAGTGCGACAAGTATAAATTTAATTTATGAACTTTAACGAAAGTTCTACCAAGCGAAGATTTAATTAGTAACAAGTTACTGATCGCTTGTTTGTCAAGTGGCGAACTGACCCAGGAAGAAATTTATTGATTGATTTCCTCGTAGTACCGTTCAAGTTCTAACCCCATCGGACCCTTCTGGCACAGTTTTAAACTTGCATCGGCCCAGGGGATAACCGGAAAATTAAAATGTTTTTTTTTTTCTTTCCTAGACGAGTTATTCGTCTCTGAAAGTCAATAGAACGGCATCAGACCGAATCGGGCCATCATGAAATCAAAAGCAATTTTTTAAACCTCCCCTGTCGCCTCACCATCCTAGAGATCACTCTACGCCACTGGACGTTGCACTGAGGCTGTTTAAGTTAACATTTTTACCCTCTTTAAGAAGTTGAACTAATATTGACCTGAGCGCGCCCTTTTAGACTTTAATTTCTATTAAGGTCCGTTGGCTGTTTGTCCAAACGGCAAGTGATTAAAAACTTTTCAAAATAATTAAAATTGTTCGAAGAGGGCTCCTTGAGAGAAGGCCCCCCCTTAACCGAAACACAAAGTTAGCCAAAAAATTTCCTCTTATGTCGCAAAGAAAACAGCCTGCCTCCAGCCTCTAAAATTGGTCAAAAACTAGGGCCGTACAGGCGAAGTTACATGGAGGCCCTTTTTCTAAATTATTCACAAAAGTTCATGTTTTTTTTTTTAGCAAAAATTTAATTTAATTCCAACGTTCACCAAGTGCCCGGTGTGCGATCTTGCGGCATGGGACTTCAATCTAGTGAAAGTTGAAGTGGCCTCTCGTCGTGGGTGACGTGCGGTGGCGGTTGGTTATTGGACGACGGCCTGCCTTCAATGAAATTTAATTTTTTTTTAATTTGATTTCTTTTTTTTCATCCAGACACGCGGCGGTTCCCAGGCAATTTTAAAGTTTTATATTAATTGCTGGGATCATAATTGCGAACAGTAGTCCAGGAAGTACTTATAAAAGTTACCCCTCAATATAACCAGAATTAGATCGAAAAGAGTTTTTATTTAAATATGTGTATAGTAAATTTATTTTCTTTCTCGAAAGATGATAGCATACTACAGAACTTGCTCTAGACTGATGCCAGAAGGGAAAAAGAAATTATTAATCGGTTCGCTTTTAGTCGAAATGAGGTTTTATGGCTGTGAGGATGGGGAACAAAATGGAATTTGCCCTCCTTATCATTGACCCGATTCAATTGAGTTGGTATTAAATAGTTAGCCGAGAAATTCGAAGAAACTTACAAAGGGGTCCTTCAACTATTTCCGCTAAATGGAGCTGCTAATCAATCTTAATCAGTTTGTATTGCCTTTGGCATTTGTTCATCGTCTGAAACGCTTAACATACTCTAGAAATACAATTTACAAAGGTTGCTCCAATTTATGGTAATGAAGAGCACCATTATTCTAATGTAAATGATATTTAGTGCTAATGCATGTAGATACAAAAAAAAAAACATATTGCTCGGTATAGTAGAAATACGTTTTCTTATAATTTTCCATTAAAACTTTAATTTTGAATAGTAACTAGTATTAGTTAATATTTAATATTACTGTAGAACCAGACGCGTATACAAGTCATGACCTTCCGCAAGTATTAAGGACATACACTAGATGTTAAATACCGATGAAACTACTAAAAGACTAAAAATAATAACAGTTCTAAAGGCAGTTGGAAGAATAAAAAGGGCAAACCTCAATTATATATCCCAGTAAATTCCTGATAAATTTCGATTCACCTGCCAAAGTTTTCGTCTACATAGAAGAAGGAAAATTCAATCATTAAAATCTTCTAAATTTCAAAAGTTTCACTAGTAACTACAAGAGTAATTCCATCATAGATTCATGATCCTTACAACCGTTCATGGTTCAACTACAACCGCTTAAATTCACCATTATATTTGCCACAAATCAGCATTCACCAATTGTTCTATCACAGATCCAACACCTTTAAATCAACATCAAGTCATCCAACCACAATATTAACAGCTTCAATGGCTATATTAACACATGCCAGCAATGCCACTTCAGCCAACAGCCGTTCTTCATGTAATCCAACAAGCTCTAGATCAGCAATAGCCACCTGCATTTCTTCAACAAGAACTTAAAGTTCAACAGCAATGGCATCAACAAGGTTTTCATCGTCAATTTTCATTCAAATATTCAGTAAGGGACTTAAGAGCAATTTCAACAGCTTCAAATCAGCTCCAAATAACGTCAACCTTATTTTCATTTATTAGGTGACTAATTATCGCCCAACCCTTAACCTTTGCCCGGGATTTTAACTGGAGAAACTAAGATTTTTGTTAATAATTATCAACAATGGGTTAAGAATGTTGTTTAATTTTTAAAATAGAAAAGATACTCGTACCTCAATTTCATTTAAATCTGTAAGGAAGCAAGCATTCCTTTTAGAGATTTCTGC
This sequence comes from Philonicus albiceps, assembly GCA_963969385.1. Taxonomy (NCBI): domain Eukaryota; kingdom Metazoa; phylum Arthropoda; class Insecta; order Diptera; family Asilidae; genus Philonicus; species Philonicus albiceps. The sequence goes on along the minus strand of OZ017772.1, from coordinate 1,945,179 downwards.
TCTTATAAAGTAAAGCAGAGGATAATTTTGAAATATGATTTAAAGATATTGGTAATGTTTTTTAAAAGTAAAATGTTCCAAATTGAACTTAATTATTGTTATTATTATTATGTTGGAAACAAATAAACGAATTACAGGAGGTAAGGTCCAAAGAACGTTAGAGGGCACAAATAATCAAATTAAATTAAATAAGCAAATTTCTATTAATGGATTACAAATGAATTTCAGTCAAATACTCTTGAAAACTTGTTCGATTTAAATTTTTAATATTTTTCTAATAAATTAAATTGATAACATTCTTTTTAATTATGATATATGTAGGTATGTAAAACTACGATGTTATGGCTAGTTTAAAAACTTTCTAAATTAAGTATTTGTTGTGAAACAAATTAAATTTCGGTAGTGTTCTGTATCCATTTGCGTACGGAAGCAACCTTTATCAGAACTCCTGGATTATTGGGACTAGCACAACCGTACCCCCAGGAGATAACTGCAATTAGCTTACCTCTGGAAGTCAACGGGCCCCCAGAATCAGCCAAGCATGTATCCTTGCCTCCCTCAGGAAAGCCGGCACAAATCATCCTATCTGTAATATCGGGATCGATTTTTTTACAATCTTCCTCTTTCCAAATCGGGAGCTCCACAAACTGCAGATTTGTAGGCAAAACCCACTCCTCCTCGCCCAATTGGCCCCATCCACTTGCAGTCGCTGTTGTAGCAGTCACGGGCTCATTTTCTTTGGGTAGTACTACCGCCTTAACGAAATTATCAAAGGTAAGAGGAATCTGCAGCTCTAAGACGGAAACGTCATAGTCATAAGTGGTGCTGTTATACAACGGATGGGTGTAAAAGTTTATAACCCTAATTAATTGTCCACCCTGGCCCCTGATCACACTTCCAGCCCTTATATAAAGCAGATCAGATGCCATGTCCTCAATGCAGTGGGCGGCTGTTAAGATGTAATTCTTTGAAATAATTGTCCCTCCGCACTTGTGCTCTTTGCTGTACTCTAAAGACACTTGATAGGGAAATTGCTTCGGGCTGGCGTTACTACCTCCGACTACTCCAAGAATTGGTAAATCATCATCACTTTGAATATATTTCGACCACACAACGGGCTTGGATAGTGCAAAAAGAGTTAAAAGTAATTTTACCAACATTTTACTCGTAATGAGATTTTTTACATTACTAGAACCCCTTTTATACTCGTAGGTCTTTAAAAATCAAGTAAACACCAGTTGTGTAAAGATATTGAGAAAAACTCTTGAAAAAGGTGTGCACAGGTGAATTTCGTGTTGCCTTTCAAAGAGATTTTGAAATTTCTCAATTGACTACCATAGCAACACTTTCAAAAAGATAAATAAACATTTAAAAAATATTCTTTAATAATTAAAATTTTAAATAAATGATACTTAATTATGTTAATGACAAAGTCGAACTGTAGGTAGTACCAATTTAATGAACATGTATATAGGGTATTTTCTTAAAAGGTTGGTAACTTTAAAAATAAAAACAAAATAGAAAATGATTAATTTTATTCAAAAAATTAGTTTTATTTAAAAATTTATTTTATGCCATTAATATTTGAAAATTATTTTGGGCATATGATCACCTCGGATGTTCCGAAAGTGGTACAATCCATCAGTGCAATTTTTTACACCTTTTTCGAGCAAATCAGGTATTATCACTGCTATAACTCGATCAATGTTGGCTTCCAAACCATCAATTGTTGCTGGTTTGTTAGTGTACACCAATGACTTAACATACCCCCACAAACAATTATTAAGCGATGTTAAATGACACGATCCTCCAACGAGCCTCCAAGGCCAATTAACAGACCTTAATCGTGAAATAATGTTTTCATTAAAATTTGTTTTCAAACAAATCGATGTATTCACGAGATGTATGGACAGTAGCGATATTCTGTTGAAGCCACATTTCGTGTAGTTCGAAGTTTTCCATGTTTTAAAACAAAAACTCATTGATAATGGTTCGATAACGTAGTTCAATGACTGTAACATTGACTCCAGTAACATTTCTAAAGAAGTAAGGGCCAATAACACTATACCGCAATCACGTAATCCACACTAAATAACTTACTTTTTATGGAAGCAATGTATTTTTCAATACCTGTTCTGGATAAGACTCACTCCTACTCCTACTCCTGCTATCTTAGTATCAAGAAGGGTAAATATAGTATGAAATTAATCAAAAGTGTGACAAATTTCTCGCTCAGATAGACAATTATGTCGACCATAGATTAGGTTAGATTAAGTTGGTGTGACTGCCTAGTAAGGCACACTTAGGCCAATTTTGACCCATTGTGTTACCACCGTACCATGCAAAAAGGGGCTAAATGACTTTACAGGTAATTTTGACAGTTTTTGGTGCTACTTTAACAAAGCGTCAAAATACTTAGTAAACGCTACGTTGTGAAACCGCCTGACCTTGTGTGGCGGAGAGGATGAGTGCGAGGAGAGGTACCTTTGTGATTCCCTAACTTACTGACCAGTCAGTATACATTGCACACGAATGTAATGACTAACTGCTCAATGAGTCAGGTGATCGCAAAGCTACCTCTTCCTGAATTCCCCCTCTCCGTCACACAAGGTCAAACATTATAATTTTTTTTTTATCAAAATGATATCAAAGTAACCTAAATGCTTTTGATTTTTGTAATAAGTTGAATTTTAATTCCTTCAAAAAAAACACCCCTTTATAGTATGACAATTTCTTTATAATTACAATAAATTCAGACAGTACACAGATTTTATTTAAAACATATAAAATAGCTAATTTCCCCCAATAGGTTTATTAATAGGAGCAAAAGAATGTAAGTTTTTCATGAATTTGCATTAGTTATGAACTTTATTCATTATCCCATTGTATATAATACAGAAAATATATGAAATTATATAGTACCTATCATCTTTCTTTGGGTAGATGTTAGAGAAAATTTAACTAATTAACAATTCTAAAAGACTAATGAAGTATACCAGAAAACAGAGATTGTAACAATTTCGTTTGTGCAGCTGTTTTAATAAACTTAACAATGATGGAATACAAACGATTTGCTGATTTAAATTGTAGTATTTTTTTTTTCTTATATTCTACAACTGATTCAACTGGAAAACGATAAAAATTATGTCATGTCTAGATAAAAGTTTTATCATATTTCATTAATGGAAGTCAAATTATACTCAGCCCTTCTTAAACATATCGAAAAGCCTGATATGCTTATATTTAAGAAGAATAGGTGTTAAAATTCATCAAACTCGGTTTGACAAAAAAGAGCCACGTACAAAATCTATTTGAATACATTTTTTTGTTTTTTCAGTACGTGTTGGAGCAGGGGCTGTTAGAATTTTAGATAAATTGTTCGCATAAAAACAACTCGCGAGTGACTGGCCTAAAGCAAGGAATAAAGTTCCCTAACGTATGTTCGTCCTTGGGGGACAGAGCTTGGGGAATGAATTATTAAGGGCACAAAAGGCTTCCAAATTTAAAATCAAAGACACGACCTAAAAAACTGCCTCTCAGTGCCTTCTGTCCCTCGTAATTTACACAGTTGGCTGGAGGGTGTCTGGAGCCCTACAGATGAAAAAAAGGGCATCTAAAAATGGTAACAACATCCAACAGCCCCACCCGCTTACCCTTGCGCAAAATTATTTTGCACTTTGCACAAGATTTGGTTATGTTTGAGACGATGCCATTAGACTAAAGAATTAAATTAATTTGAGAGCATCTGGCGAGTTCAGCCAGGGATAGTAGGGATGGCTATGCAACCGGATCTCTCCCGGACCCATACGTGTTAATATTTCTGGAGGAATATTTTCTTTTTTGGTTGATTTTTGAAGCACTCCTGGGGGTTGCTTTTGAAGTGCGTTTTAATATTTAAGAGACCCCGGGTCTGCTTTGTTTTACGCCCGGTCTGGAGCTGGGTTCGTTGATATTTGCGAATCCTTGTAGGCTTCATTAATTTATTTCGGTTTTTCTGGTTCTCTTGGTGTTCCTTCCGCTGTTGTAGGGATGGGGATATCCTTTCGATTCGCTCCGATGCCACCAGGCGCAATCCCGGAACGTATGAAGATTTTACGAATCCAAGTGACATGGGTTAGAGCTCCTTCGCCTTAAATTCAGGCTTTTTTTCGAATTTCAGTCACCGAAGGTGGGGCTCCATTCAATTAAATCAGCGGCCGGTTCCAGGCCAGGGATCCCGCATCCCGTCGATCTGGACGCCCTTCCTCCCCCATTCACTATATAAATCTAAAGAAATGGAGGCCCTCATGCAGAAACGAAGGCTTCTTACCGAGGAAGATCAATAATCTTTCCATCTCATTAATCTTTTTATGGCTTTTTGCGTAAATAAAGTTTGCCCATAAATAACTGCGATATCAGCGTCGCCGGTTCCACTGACTCATTAGATTCAATTTGCGGCGAGCCCTTATCGCGATCCGAAGCCCTAGCTATCTTGCAGGGGTCGCAGAGGTTGCTCTAAGGAGATCATTAATTGATGGAGCATCAATAATCGAAATTGTGTGAAATCCAGCTCACCTCAAGAGTCCCCCTGGGCGAGACGAGTGAGCATCGCTTAAACTTGAGGAAATTGGGGATAATGATGTCGATTCAATTCCGTTTAAATTGCAGAATTCCGGCGACGAAGGGCTCCGACCCATCGAGGGTTTGGAGCTAAATGTTGGCCGAGTTAATTTTGATGCCAACCAGACAGGATTTCAGTAGGGAATAATTTTTGGTGGGGGGCGGAGAACTGAAAACAAGTCGCCTGATGATAATAATCACTCGTCTCTCTGGGGGAATTAGTCAACACTCCTTCGAGACACGGACGCAATAATTATTTTATGGGACAGACCCATGATGCATTGGTCCGCCCGGTATCCAGGACCATTACAATCCTTTGGACATCTGCAAACAACTGCGACAAATCACCGGGCACTGCACCGACGACCGCATTGATTTGTGCCACTCTCAGCAAATTTACATATGACGTGGACATGCATTTTACGCAAACAAATTTATCCCGTTGTGTAATAGTCCTCTGCTGCGTCTGCTAAGGGTGAGATCTAAATTTTGTGCACAATTAGGACTTCTATGTCCAAAACATCTTTCGTCAATTATCTCAAAAAGTTTATGCGTTTTGTAAGATGTTGCACAATATTTCGAATATTTTGATTTCGTTCTCTAACAAATGCCCCAAATATTATTTATTTTAAAGAAAAATATCCTTAGGTCTTTAATGTTAATGAGGAAAATAATTCGTTAAACCAAAAACATTTTAGAATTGTCTTAGTATTTACAGCTAGAAAAACCCTTGCAGGTATACCTAAAATATTAAGTGGTAGTTCCAAATTTTCAATTTTTAGAAATTTTCATAAAACTTGATATACATCTGCATTATGACACCATTATCGTATTAGACATGTCGTTTTAATTAATTTGTGGAACTAAACTAAAACTGCTAGTTACTACTTATCTAACATTGATGTATAGTACAAGAATTCTAAGGGTAACTGAATCCAATCCAATCCAAAGTGTTCAGAAATGTTCAATTAGATGCGTTTTTAACCCGGGAAACTCCAAATATTTTCTGCTAATTATTTTATATAACGTATTTTAAAATTCTAAAATTTTAATTCTAATAATTCTAATTCGAACGTTAAACCATCACGTGCTTTTAAACATTTTGGTGACATTGTTAATCTCCCTCTAAGCCAAAGATTTCTCTAAGTGGTAAAGTGCTTGCTTAAAATGTTCAACGATTTTTGTGGTAAAATTCCTCAGACAGACAATGTCAATTAAGATTTTCTGAACAGTCAACTTTTCCTCGTAATTTTAATTGTTTCAATTTGTGGGGCAGCATATTTTACGTTCTCTGTCATGTAATTGGTGTTTGTTAGAATCGTCCAAACAACATATGCTTTTTCTGGCACCAGGTAAGAATTAACTGAAAGGCTTTCGGTGTCTGGACGAGAAACTTTTGTTTGCCTCCCGAAACCGAAAATAATTTATCAAATTTCCTTTAGTTATACAAGTAGTTGTCGGCACAAGACGAACGGGAAGGAGGAGAGGCGATTTGTTATGCAAATGTTAGGGAAATGTGTAAGTTGTAGCCTCAGATACAATGGAAAGTTTTGCTAAGAGTTCTCTGATGCAGAAAAACCTGAGACGCATTTGTAAAGAGGAATGCAAATTTTCCGGGACGAATATCTCTGGTGGTGTCAAGAGTTTTACCAAAAACTTTTTGAGATGTGCTTTAAGTGAATAAATGCTACCGCCTCAGGTTGACGGGTTTATCTGGCTCCAATTTTGTTCAAAGTTTACACTAATTTTAAGGCAAAACTGTTCGCATTCGTGGAAAACATTTTCAAAACTGTAAGAAAGCAAACATCGGTTATTACAATCAGATCTGCCAAAGTGCATGTACCAGTTTGAAGAATGTTTTTCTTTTTCTTTTTTTTTATAGATGAAACCTCAGTAAATTTGGGTTTAACTAAGTTGAAGTGTATCAGTGAAATCGTAAGAGATATTTTGAAATATTTGAATGTAATTTCCTTTCGATCATGGAAAACTAGCGAATAAAATAAACATGTAGAAAATTTTATATTTCATTTATCAGAAACAATTCTCTAATAAATCTAGGTTGAAAGATTCTTACTTTCTTCAATACGATTGCTCGAGGTGGGTTGTATAAAAGGCTAAGCAAAAGGTAGAGTTATTTTGAACCCACCTAACACCAAAGAATTAACATCTGGCAAAACAGTAAACTCTAATCTTTGTAGTCTATGAGTCAAATGATTAAAATTAAAAAGTAACACTGTTTTACGTTTAGTTATCTAGAGTTAAAGAAACTTTATGGAATACTGAGCAAAATGAGTCGTCTACAGTTCTATCTTTTTAGCATTATAGTCAAAACCTGTACTATGCTTATCAATTGTGAAACATGAATAAATGGATCAAAATAGAAAAAAATATAAAACTTATTAAAAACACTATTAACTGTATGCACTTTAAAGTTGTACTATTGGCTTGAAATGCATACGACTTTAAATTATCGATTTCTTACCCGAGTCAATTAAATATAATACCAAGATTTTATTTACTTTTTGTGGTTACTATAAAATCACGTAACCTACATATTTCTAAAAGTTATATGGGCGCAATTATAGACGTATATAATCAGGGTAAATTTCAAATGTTTTCATTTACAAATCGACTTGAAATCATTTTGATTGAAGCCAAAAGAAATAGTGGTTTTGTGAGAAAGTTCTATCGTATTTTACTATCTGCAGATATTTTTATCTGCCAGATCAAAACAAGCAGGTAGAATGTGTCGTGTGGAATTTTATTATTTAGCGTATCTCCTCTGAGGTATAAGAGGACTACTTTCAATATCCTTTCTCAGTTAGTTGCTAAATTCAAAGTGAATAACATGGCAGTCGATAAAGTGCATTTAAGACATTGAATTTGTTATGAGTTCCATGAAAGGAAGCAAAGCATGGTTTACTTGTATAAACTTATGTGATACGTTGAGAATTTGTAAATGTTTGAACCTGCCAAAGATGGTTCCAGAGATTTCAGTCTAAAAAGAAAATCATCCATCTGGGCGGATACCCACAGATTAACCCACATCTAAGCTCTAGAGCAATTGCAAAATTAATCAGGCATCCACCATTCGGCTGCTGAGGAACACTTCATAAAACTGATAATACGATAGAACTTTCCCATCAACTTAATACCTATATATTTTTTAATTAATAGAATTTTATTAAAAAGAAATAAGAGGTATTATATTTAGAAAATGTCCCTAATTTCCTTCATATTACAAATTTCATAGCATGTCTGACATTTTCATTAATACAAAATGCATTTTTCTCCATCATATTTGAACATTTAAAACAAAAACAAAACAAAATGCCTGAACCTTTCAAGAAAAAGATCTAAAACTTTTAGGCCGTTAAAAAGAAAATTGCAACATGATGATATCTAAAAATAACGCATTCTCTTCCGAAATTGCGTCAAAGAAGACAACTCAGTATTTTTTTCAAACATTCAGAAAAGAGGCTATATACATTTACCCCTCCCCCCTTCCCCGTAAGAATCTACAACCCCCATCATCTCTCTTCATGTTCACATTCGCAGGTACATCGGCTGAAAATTTTCAAACAACTCTCGACATGAGATTATCCAGGCGGCAATATATTTTGTCGCTGCCAAAACTTCCAAAGGTGAAAAGAATTTATATCCAAGAAAAGTCATATCTTGGCGGCCTAAAAACTTCCCCCACCACCCCCTCTCCCCCCTGCCTCCCGGACGTATTTGTGTAGCGCCAAAAAAAGAGGGGTAAGACTTGTTAAAAGACTTTCTGTCTTCACCCTTTCCGCGAAGGAAATTCTCAGCCTCATCCCTTAGAAAGAGGTGTCATCTACATAAAGTACGAAGACTAGAAACAGTCGTATAACTTTCTCTGATCCCATCCTTTTTTCTCCCGTGTTTTCCTTTTCCTTTTCCTTTTCACTCCGGCCAGCCGGAGATTTTTCCCAGGGCGATTTAATGAAAACAAAGAAGCCGTTTACTTCGGACTATGGCTCAACAATTACCTACTTTTTTTGCGTGTTGGTCCAGTTCTTCATAATTTTCTAGCTTAGGGGGATTGCGACTGTTTTCCTCATCTGCCATTTTCACGGATAATTTATTCCCTCTCTTTTCAGCTGGACAGTTCAAGTAGCTCCCCTCATCCTAAGGAAGAGGGTTATCATTTTATCATTATTTTTATTTTTTTGAAACACATCAACGAGACGATGCCTTAATGCGTCCAAATCCTATTAAAGCCGTACTATGTCTGCAGGATTAAGGACACTACATTGTCGCTTCTATCCAATTAATCTTCTAAAGTAGTTTACCATACAGCTGTACTTGTAGTACTTATGCAAATAGTTCGGTATTCTTATAAAAATTCGTTACCTCAAATATTGTGTAAAAATACAAACTAAATATTAACTCATTTTAAAAAAAAACCTATTAAATTACCAAGTATTCTATATTTATTTCAAGGTCTAGAAGACTTAAATTAAAAAAGTTCAAAAAATCGAATCAACATTTATATGATAGTGATTACTCGTTACTACGAAACACATTACGAGAAGTCTAATTATGCCATATTCAAGCTACTGAAACTGCTTAATTACAAATCTACTACTGTTTACAAATATCTGAGAATGCTTAGGAGCGGACAAGAATTCAGTCGTAAGAAAAGAAGCGATCGTCCTCCCATCAAAATGCCACTAGCGCAACTTCGGAAACTTATCGAAAGTTGTGATGGCAAAACTCTATAATACCGCAGTGTAGTAAAAAGAAGTACAATATAAGCAAATCATACGATTATACGCGCGGGAAAATTACGAAAGAATTTTCGAAAACACGTAATTTTTAATAATGACTCTAATTTTTTGATTAAAGAACTCGAAGAGGAAGAATTTTTTTCTTGCGTTTAACAGAAAAAAGATACCTGATAATGTCAAATATAATCGGGTTTGGATTACGATTCCGAGAAAAGGTCATTCTAAACCTTACTTCATACAAGCAAATTTAATGCCGACTATTTCGAGAGACTGTTTACAAATTTAGACTCAAAGCTGCAGATTGTAACTGATCATGGTGCATTAGAAAGACATAAGGGCTAAAGAATTCCTTAGACCAACGTTTAATGAAGCCCAAAGCAGACTTGGCCTTGCTAATTGAATTTCATCTATGTGGGATCGGAAATTAAGCTCACTATCGCATATGACACCGAGATCGCGAAAGGAAATGATAGAAGAAGTGGGCTTACAGGAAAAGGTGATCGTTTAGCATTTAAAAACATTGAGGTCAAGAAAGTTTTTCATTCACCATGTGTAAAAGTTGTTTAGGTCGTATTAAAGGAGAGACGAGTCAGGTGCATTGAAGATTTGTTTGAAGATTTTTCATATCATCGGCATAAATTAGAATTTCAGAGTGATGAATTATGTTCTCAACATCGTTGAGCAACAGTTAAAGTTATAAAAATTATAAACAGTCAATCAAAAAGCTCTGGTCTAAAGAAATAAATAAATACATGCAAAACAAATTAAATTTTGCATTATTCTACTATACGAGTATATTTATTTATTTGCGCTTAATACAAGCTACATAAAAATAAGGACTTAAAAAAATTAACTAACAAACTTAGACTTAGAAATTATTTAATTATACCATCAGTACCCAATTATGATAAATTAGTGATCATTTAGCTTAAAGTCCATGGTTATTTTTTTTTTGTTTGAGAAAAACTACATGCAAAATTATATTTCTCTGATGTACGCGAATAAAGGAACAATTTGTGACTTCAACTACGAATTATCCTGTTTTCTACACTTTTAAACTATCCACCCCAACCATCGGTAGAAACGAGAAAAAATTACATTTTTATCGTAAGGCTCATTCTACAAATCAGCCCAGAGTCCAGGCACCCGGCGCAAATATACGAAAAATGCAACAGCAGCCGTGCCGCGCCGGAAATAATAAATGTTGTGGCGTGTAACAAGCGAATCACTTTATGTTTATGTAATGCACATTTGTGTGTGTGCATGCAAATTAAAATGGGCCTGGGTGCCCGGCCGTTTCATGCCCCCCAAAAAGACGAGCATTCACAGCTTTACGGGTACTTTGTAATTTTTTGCAATTTATGAGGCCAAAGCCTCCTGTGTTTTCTACATACTGGGGAATTTTCCGGCTCTCATTGCATGAACATGTAATTTGCAGGAAATTCTGGAAGTGAGGGAGATTTCAGGATAGGGAAGGAGGTTAGGGCAATCAGTAAAAAACCTCTTAGTGCCCCTCCCCCTTCCCCATACAGCCCTTATTTCTTTTTATCGTGGGCACAGCAAACAAATGTCCAAAGTGATTCCGGGATCTGGCGTTTCATAAAATTTTTCCGGGCATAAATATTACCGACCAGGAAAACCATCAATTGGTTTGCTCTAGTCCTGTTGGTTTTTGGTTTCATCAAAAATTTAGGGCCTCTTAAAACCAAACCCCATCCCTACTTTTACCAACCGCCGTGCCATCAATGTTGGGACGTTAAGGCACGATACAAACACATCTAAAATATTGCGACTTGGCAATTAATTTACATTCCAAACCAATTATTCGCTGGCTGTGTAATTTGAGTAATTTTTAATATAAATTTGAACAAGCTCAACGCCACGTTTATTCATGTGCGGCTCAGTTCTACCTCACACTTACCAAAATGATAGAAAGATACGCCCTGTCGGTAGAAGCTTATTTCAAGATCCTGTGGACGTGCTTATCATTATCTCTGTTTGCTTATTTTCAAGAAATGAGGCTCGGAACCTTCTTTAAATTTTCGAGTAATTGGGTGAAGTGTGTGCAAACCGACTACCCACAAAACTCGAGAGGTTCTTTCGCACAAAAGAAGGAACTGTGCAAATACACTCAAATTCATTCATCTAAGGGCTGCACATGTGACTCCCTTACCACCCCCACCCAGGGGACCTTATAAAGGTCCTTGGCGCAGGTAAATGTCTTTTGTCTTGGTCTTATCATATAACGAGCGACCATCTACCTATTTTCAGAAGCTCTTGAGTTTCCAAGGTTGTTACTAATTCGATTACATTCAAAATTGCGTAAAACTGTGCGTATGTGAAGTAAAGGTGAAACAAATCTCGCATGCCAGTAGCAAAAGAAAATCCTGTCAGGATGGCATACGTGAGAGAAATTATAAAATTAATTCTTTTTTATTTTTTTTATTTCTTATGTCTCGTCGAGGACTCATCCAAATAAATTTATACTTCGCCCCCGAGAATCAGTTGTTTGTGACATTCATTAAAATTCTAAATTACCCCTGAGAGAGACTATATAAAAAATAATTTCTGAGAAATTATTAATACCCAGAGCCAGCAATGTCAAAAGCAAGGTCGTCGCAAGACAAATGTTCAAAATTGCGTCTTAACAAATTTGAATTAACAAAATTTCGTCATATTAATTATAAAAATTAAATGTTATTAAAAACTACAATAAGTTACTAATGTTTTTTGAATTTAAAAATATTTTATAGAAACGTTATAGCAACTGATTTTCAGAAGGCATCATATTTGAATTTGGGCTTTTTAAAATTCAAAATTAATAAATCCAAAATAGAAAAGGACTAGTTTCAAAACTTTTGGAATCTTGTTTTTACAATTTTGAATACTTTAACTGCCCAGAATACTACTTGGTATATATTTCCGTAAAAATACAAATAATTTTGTATTTTTAGAAGTTTTGAAAATTTTAAAGTGTATTTTAAAACTAACGATTTTCTTGTTAAAGAGTGTAACAGACAAGCACACAATTTTTTGTTCTATTCTATTCATGATTAAATTAGCAACTATATACCCCGTCAGTTTATTATAACCACCCCCTACCAGTACCCACCACGTTATTATAACCACTTTAAATTTTCGCTATACTTGGATTCTTCTCCAAATTATATGTAATATTTCGAATGGGTAAAAAAGCCAACTTGATAACGGAGCATTAATAAAAGGTGGAAAGCATTCTTTCTGGGAAAATGGACGCATTGAAGAATTCACCGACTATTCAGTGGTCAAATTGGCTCACGATCTTCGAGCAGGATATCGATACGAGCAGATATCGTAAACGCTCCTCTTCTGTGAAGCCTCGACAGAGTGATCGTAGGATCGTCGGCGAATACTTGCGACTATTGCCGTGAACCAAAATCTACTTCTCAGAGAAATCGTCCCATCGAACATTGGAGCGTCGTTGTGCCGAAGCCAATTTGAAATGTAAACGACCAACTAAAAAACCCCGGCTAACAAAACGGTTGAAAAACACCCGATCCTTTACAAGTCGTCATCAGTGTATGACTGTGAATGATAGAAACATTAAAGCTTTTAGTGACGAATTTATCTTCCAGATTCTTACCACAATGATGAATTTCGTTCGAAGGAAGTCCGAAGAAAAGTACAATCCTTCTTGTATTCAACACCAATTAAAACATCCTGCTTTAGTTATGGTGTGGTAAATGTATTGATGGGAAAGGTCCTGAACCCCTCTTCGTTGTCCTTCAAGTCCTTAATGATATTCTATTTCCACATGTTTCTGTGTTAGATTATAATTAGAACTCGTGGACCTTCCAACAGGACAATGCACCTTACCATACTGCAAAAACCATTAAACATTTTATGTCGTCCCGAAATATTCCTGTCCTTTCCTAACACGCTATTTCATAAAATTTATTACTTGTTACATTATAAAAAATTAAACTAATCTTATTACATCTGAAAAGTGGTAAGCGGTTATAATAACGTGGCGGGATACATACCTACATATGTATATCATTTTCATAAATATACTGTCCGTAGAAACTTATAGGCATAAAGGAAAACAAATCTCCTCGGAATGGATTGCCAAAATCTGTATTAGTTTCACTTGAATAAATCTAATCTTCTTAAGATCTTTACCCTCGAAATCCTCTTAGATAGTCGCCCCATTCTTAAATTTATATGAAACTATTAGAGCGCCAGGTTCTTACGCTAATCTCGTTCCTTATTGAGCTTATTACGACCTGTAAACATTTTGCTTTGCTGGCGGATGGGACTATTCTTAGGGTGTGATATTCTGTTCTGTAATGGAAATTGAGACACGTGAGGCATCTTTATCTTTTACCAAGGGCAAATGAATCCTTTCACTTAGAGAATTTCGTATTTTGTTATACTTAATATGTTTGAATAGAATATAATTAAAAGGGAGCTTATCATATATGTAAAAGTATTAGACCATTTTACCCAAAGATAAAATTTCAACCTGGCTCAAAATAACTTTTTTTCTTTCTATTTAGAAAATTACTTAAGAAAACAATTTTAAAATAGTAATGAAAGGCACGTTGTCTTTTAGAAGAAATTTATAAATGTTTTTGGTCTAAGAAAAAACATGCATACCTTTCGAAAATACTGCAGTTGAAAGATTATGCTTTTCATAATATGAGAATGTAAGAAAACGGGAAAACTCACTATAATAAAATTAAATCCTACTCAAATACAACTATAAAACTTATTAATTGTGCCCAGAAAACGAATTCATTTATGTCGTAACTATTTCGATAGTTGTTTGGGGACAAACAGACTTTCAATTACAAAGTTTTAAATAATTACATAATAATTATTCATAAATAATGACTATTTATCAGTACTTTAACCTGAAAACGACGAAATCAAAATAGTCAATTGGTTTTAAATTGAAAAACACTAATCGACAAAATGTTGTGGACTTATTTTTCAAAGTTATACTACTTTTAAACTCAATAGAAAATCTCAGGAGGAGTGATGATTTACGAGCATCTCATTATAGTGTAATTTACTAATAAAATAGTGAATTCTCACTACAAATTAATCAATAAATATCCACCAATTCATTCATTTTGGATGAATTTTTAACATCTTTGGTCAGTTGTGCTGAGTAAGTTTTAACATTTAACCATAAACAAGTTCACGTTGCCATAACATTTGAAAATCGTTCAAACATAGATGGTTAGAAATACCAATTGACTCTATTTTAGTTCATTCAAATATTTAGGATTAACTAATTTTTGTAGGTGTTCCCAGTTTCGATAATGAAAATGGTTAAAATTTGTTAGTTTTTAACAATATTTTCTCTCGGTGTAGGTTTTATTTAATAAGTCAATTTATTACTTATGCACTCAAATTCATTTAGTTATGGATCTCTAGATATTAACAACAAAATTCCATTAAAATTATATTTTTGTCATAGCTCTCGATTTCATTTATTTTATAATAAAACGTGACATATGTTGCATTCTATAAAGTTCTAAGTATTTTTCGAAATATGTGCAAATTTCTTACATGCATATGTAGGTAGGCTGTATTTATAAACAAACCTCCAAAAAGCAAAATATCCCAAAAAAGGAGACGATGATTAAGAATGAAATAGGAAAATCGTGAAATGTCGAAAACCCAGAAAGAAAGTTAAATCCTCCTGGCTCCCGATTTGGTTTTGTACACACATAAGACTTTTCGCTGCAGAAGCAAAAGCAATTTCTTATTTTCAGAACTTGTAATTCCGCGAAGAAACTCCCAGAGAGGAACATGCGAGGCTTTCAGGTCTGTGCAAATATCATGCGAGGCGAGATTAAATATTTTAGCGGTTTTTTATAACCCACTTCCCGGAAGCTCGTGCAGAAAAGTCTGTGCCTGTTCATTTGAATATCGTGGGCGTATTGAGTCCACGTGGGATGGGGGTGGTTGGTGGGAGTCCCTTAGACTTGTGTGAAATTTTCTCGAGATTGAGCGGCACACTCACGCCTGTGGGCTTCAGTCTTGTTTCCGCCCCCTCCTTTTTTTTTAATACATTTAAAAAGAGGCTCATAAAAAAATCAAACGTATTTTGATCTTCTCGGTGGTTTTGTGGTAGGTACGAGTATTACCTCAATTTTTTTCCTAAATTCCTATAAATTTTCTATTTTTATTGAAGAAGCGAGGTTATGAACGCATAACATCGACGAATAAACAACAACAAGGTCAACAAATTAAAAGTGTAGATTTTTAAAAATCAAAACTATTTGATTTCGGTTCTCCATTTCCTTAATTTATCAAACTAGTCAAACTAGTCAAACTAGTCGAAATGCATGTTAAACTTGTAAGCAAGTAGTACACAGGTATTGAATTTAAAATGATTAAATTATTAAAAATCGAGGAAGAATTACAAGATATTAATTAAGTGTAGTTATGTAGTTTGAAAAGTCCATATAATATAAGAACTTTCATTTTTTTAACCCTTTTTCTAAAAATTATATACGAGTAAGACGAAAAAGTAAAAATGTTCATACGTTTTTAATTCGTTGATCACCCTCTGTACTACCTAAATATTTTTTTTTAAATTGCTTTTTAAAGCAATACCATTTTACAAAATTTATTTATTCTTTTCTATTTTTGAATTGTCTTTGTAATTCATGTCATAAGTACTTAAAATTACCTTATTAAAAATTAAAAATCTCTTAAAAAATCATAAACAATTAAACACGTAATGTAAGTGTAAAATCTGTGGAATTTTTCATAAGAATAGAAAATGTTCGTTAGTGTTTTTCGTGTCCTATAAGTTATGATTGTTTGAATAAAGCCTATCAGTGTGTTTCTCATCAACCAGAAATTGAATTTTGGATAGTCTCAGCCTCACTTAAGCTTAAAATTTAATGAGCTTAATGAAAATTGGAAGAGGTAGACCGATTTTATGCCCAATCGCATCCAAAGAACAAATAATTACTCCTTGCTCTCACTCAAATATGCTTTTAATAAACACTTCGGTGGAGTAATATGAATATAAATGTTCCCTAACCAGGCCGCAGCCAATTCTATCCGAATAGGGTAGTAGGGTAATGCCAGTGCATAAATGAAAATTTTACGACTAACGACGGAGTAATTAAGTTGGAAAATTCAAAATGGCTCTGCTCCTTGTTCGATAAAGAAAATGAACTGTGAATAGGTTAGTAATTAGATGTAATTACGTCCTGGAGGTGAAGCAAACGACCACTAGTCCCGGACCCTCCAACAATAATAAATCGCCGCTAAATTGCTTTGGCGTCCTCTTTCTAGTCGGCCGGAACCACATCTCTTTTGATCCTATTTCCCCTCCGCTTATTCTGGATCTTGTGCTATTCCCGGTTCCTGTCCCAATGCCGCCGTATTGCCGCCTTCGAAACCTCGACAACCGTACCACAAAATTGCAAGGTCAATTCACCCCGAGAGTAGTTCGAAAGTCAAGAGGTACTCTGAGTGGTAAATTGACCAATTTTTCTTAATTTAACACGAAAACCAAGATGTAGCCGGAGCTAAGTAGGCCCGATATGTGGTTTTAATGGATTACAACTTAAACGGGAAGGGCCCCACCCCCAATGATTGCGAACTCATGAATATCAATCAGAGCGGCCAGTTTGTCTAATGGAGACCCCACGGTCTGCGATAATTGCCCATTTCCCCATGAAATAGTGAATATTACCTCGCCAGGGCTCATGAATAAATTTTAAATGAATTACGAATAAAATGTGGGGTTGCAGGACTCACTGTTTCTGCGGTTTTTCAGTATCATCCCCCAAATTCTCATCGGTATTCATTTGATTACGCTTGCCAAAAATTTCTGCCCAAGCAAAATTAATTCAATTTTAAAAATGTTTTAAGTATCACTTTTCGTATCTCGCAAACAGGAATGTGGGTCATCTTGTGGAATGAAATTCGACCCCATAGCCCTGTTTATCATCTTGATTCGGTTTGCCTTTCCCCTCCCCCCTTACTCCCAGAAAACAAACTTGCCCTTAAAATCGTAAATCATTAGCAGAGCTAATTTCCCTCCGCCACGCTATCCTGGTCTGAATTACAAATAAGGCGAGATAAGGAGGACTCTGAATCAAAATTAATGTACTTTTCAGTGGATCTACACTATAAATCATTATTCATTTATCTAGGGGATGGTTTTCTAAAAAAAAAAAATATATATATATACTTCCAGTACGCCAATATAAAAAATTCTTAAATGCTTTAAGATTTTTGTAGAACTGAAAATTTAAAGCTCGCTTAGTTTTAAGCAGACAGTCAAGAGTGTAGCTGGAATTTTTATTCAAATGCAAATATTTGTTGTGGGGTTTTTTATATCTTCTAAATCCTTTCCTTACACTACATAAAAAAAATGTAAATATTTGTCCGAAACTGATATTTTTTGGGCGATAAAAATTACATAATCTTTCTTTACTTCAATACATTCGTTCGAAAATAAATTGTTTCATAACAAGCTTTTTCGATATTTTCATTTTTTTCAAATTCAATTAAATTTATTTATTATTATTATACCATATATCGATTGTTTTTATAGGGTAAACAATATGTTCTTAAGTATTTAGCAATTTCTCAACTATCTTTCATACATTGTAGGCATAGGTACTTTAGAACTTATTTAATTTTACTAGTTGATTTGATAATGTCATGGAAAATTTGATAAACCTCATGAATTTCACTTAGATCTTAAAGCCAGAAGTTCTTTTAATAATTTCTCATTTATTTCTAAAAACAAACCCAACTAAACCCAAATACTTTTTGAAAATACAAAGGTTATTTGATTTGAGGACTTGGTACTTGCAATCAATAAATATCTAGGAAACTTGGATAACTCCGCCACCTACCTATCCACACTATCACAATACTGTGCTTATCTGCTATTAAAAATTACTATCTAAGCTAGGTAAAGTTACCAAATAAGGGGGTCAATGGAAATTGAAAAACTAACACTCTGACCTAACTTCCACTAATTCCAATTCATCCATTAGTGGAGTTATTTGGTATTATTTGGGAGATTATATTATAAATTAACTCTAATATTTTATTTAAAACAATTTGCAGTTTATTCTTATATCCCGTACATTAAAAACGGCTTGAAAAGTAACTTTAAATATAACGAGTTTATTGTCGAGGCTTAGGATTAATTTACGGTTGATATAAAGGATATAAAATTCTGGTGAGTACGTTTATCGAATGGTTTGCGCGATTTGAATCTTAAAGGCTAGAATTTTATCTAATCATTATACCTAAATATTTAACATTTTCATACCACATAATATCAACGCTGTTTATTTTACAGTTTGATGTTCGTAATAGACTAGATTTTCTCCTTTTACTGAAAAACATGGCTTTTGATTTCTCGGAATGGTTCCTGTTTATTTAAAAAATTTCGATTACTAGCTTATGCGTAATTTTACTTTTTATTAGATTTCGTGATAATTGCGGATTGCATGAAGTTTTATGTTGCAAATAATGTGAAATTAGGTACATAAAATTGTTTTTTATATCAAGGATAATGCCCGTAAAAATCTACCTATAAAATGAGGAGTAAATATGCTTGCGTTAGTTAATTGATAGTGCCTAAATGTTGTAGCTTAACGCATATGAAGGGTCCTCAACGACCGAGATATGTAAAAATCACAGAATTGGTGTTCCATGTCTTTAGCGGCCCGTTAAAATTAATAGCCGGGCTCCAACGTGTGATAATAGTGTCACGCACCGGGTTCCTGCCACTTTGCGGCTGCTACACCGGTTAATGTGCTTTCCATGTTAAGCGAACATATCAATGAACAATGAAACCATTAGGACCTTCCGTGAGAGTTTAGCGGGCCATAAAATTTTATGGGCTCTACCTTGGAGTTGATCCGGCCCCAAGCCCTTTCCAAGGTGCACCAGTCAGCCGCGATTGGATTTGATTAAGGTGCCGTGATATCAGCGGATGTTGAAAATTTCTATTGAGTCGTTTCGCGGCTGATCCGCAACAACACATCGAATTCAAATCACGCAGGAAATTTTCAAACAATTTCACAGTGATATTTTGAGGAAACACGTCAGCCCTTCCAGTTCAGGGCCTAGTAGCTTATTCCGCTCTCCTTAGGGACCCCTTTAAGCCCGAATCTCAGCCCCCTGCGTGGTACAAAATGCTGGTCGGATTCTTCCTGATAATTTCATTTCCTGCTCACGAACTTCCCTTTCAATTGGGAACACAGAACATGTGCAAATTTGGTGTAATTCCTGAATAATGAAATATCCTGGCGGAGCCCTCTGTGCCCCAAAATAGACGGACGAGATTAGTTTGTGTTAATGTTATCCGCTGCTAGGATTTCTCGCAGTTAATTTAGAAGGATGCGAGGATTATGGGGGTTTTCGACGGGCATAAAAGTCTACATCCGGATGCATGGCATCGAATCCCCTAGTTATTTCCCCAGTCCATAAGAAGTCTCCTCAGCTGACTCCACCAGAGGAACAAATAAACAAAATTTATCTCTTGTCATCATTTTACTAGCCCTAAGGATCGCCTGCAATCGCCCTGGCTGAGGCTCAAAACTAATGGCTTTGTAATTGGAATATATTGGAGCTTTCCGGTGCCCCAATTAATTCCCAGTCAGTGGAGATGCACGCACTACTGTCGAATCCCAGGTATACTGAATTAATTTTAATTTAATAATGATTACGCCCCCGGTGGATAGTGGAATAAAATGACCTTAGTATGATTAAAAATCGATTTTCAACATATAACGAATTTTACAAATGTTGTTGTCATTCGATATTTTCCTTTCGAGTATTCGTTGAACTAACAACATTACGACTTTCAAAGGTTAACCCTGAATTATATTTTTAATTTTACCTAGGACAAAATTAAAGGCTAAACTATCAGGAGAAGTGAACAATTTTGAATTGAAACATTTAATTAAGAAGACAATTTCTTAAACCAATAGTTTTACTTCAAATAACCCAGAATTCTCTGTACTAAACGGAAACTATAAAATTCATTTTACTTTAATGAATTTCATAGTTGACCGGCTTTTGTCTATTATTAAATATTAAAAATTATTAACATTAAATTCTTTTACCAAACGGTTCAAAAATTACAGATTTTTGATCGTGGTAAGGTCAATTGACCTGGACAAAATTGTCTCACTGTCCACCAGGACCAAGGCATATTGATTTAATCACACTGAAAATATACTCCCCCGACTGAATGTAATTTTCCAATGAAAAATCGCTATGGGCACGAAATAATGTTACTCCTTCCAGAGAACCGGGAACTGGAGCCCATCGGAGCACCGGCACAAACATTTAAACCTAGACCCGGCAGATACCCGATGTGCCCTGGCGGCGCATATTGTTATTAATCATTCCAGAAATGAACCCAACTTAAAATATGTCGGTCGCTCCAACCCCTTCGGCTATTTTAAGTGGTGCTTCGTAAACTTCTCCTGCCCGCTGGAGTCTATGACCCGGGAGAATATTTCCTGGCTGTGTCGTCGAAACAGAGTCCGGAACGCAACGGCTCTCTCGGTTGGCCTGATTTGCAACCGTCGAGTATTTATGAATTTTATCGCAACAACACCTGAAGTTAAATTTACATATAAATTCCCCCTTTTACCGTTGTGGCACACCCCACTGCACCCTGAACTGCAGCCCAGCAAGTTTCCGGGTGAATGACACCGTCTGTATGGTTCCTGGCACCGTCAAACATCCTCCTGCATTTCGGCCACGAATCAAAAGTTATTTTAATAAATTACATATCTAAGTATATAATAATTTTCCAGTGTTATCCCTTTTCTAAAAAATGCATATATAATCATATTTATATATATTTTCGGGGGCATTGTAAGCGAGTCCCGATAAAACCCGTCTCCTCGTATATTACAACATCAGGGAAACAAATGCAGCGACTATAAATCCCCGGTTGCGCTCTCTGGGAATAGCGTTAATCAATAATTTTTCGGTACTCAAAATCAGGATATACGTCAGACTGCCAAAGTTAGAGGAACAAATGGGTCCTGACAAACTATCGGACGATGAAAAATCTCCTGGGGTTTTTCCAATAAAATCGCTATTACTATTATTATTTTTTTTTTTTTATCCTTAGGGATGACTACAGAAGCCGATTTTAGATGGCATATTATGGGGTTAGCGTGGATGAATGGTTCTTTGGGTCGGCACATATTTGGGAATTATATTTGCCATTGTAAACGATACGGTTGCGGTTAGACCGATAGAAAATTCATTCGAGTTGACAAAATTAAATTTATGAATGTCTGGATATTTCTATCGCTTTTTACAATATTAATTTAAATATTTAAAATAGATAGAAATGAGTAGTTTTAAAGACACTGAAATTTTTTTCATGGGATATGTACATATGAAAGTATGTCTCTTTCTTTGTTCTACAGCCTAAACAGCTTAATGGATTTTATTAAGTGAGGTATCGTATCGTTCGATTCATTTTAATTGCAGCCAAGCAACCGGCTGACAAAACTGTATGATCGGCCCTTGTCTTTTATAATTCGAGGACTGCAACTGCTTTTGAACATTTCTACTCAATATATACCAATAATTTGCGGTTTAACAACTAAAGAATTAATATTTAAGTGGTAAGAAAAGCACCATTTATCATTCTCCCTCTTTTAGTATAAAGACTAGACTAGCGACACAAATTTGTATAACATCAATTAAATAAACGAATTGAATTGAATTGAGATAAAAATAAAATTTTCAAGTATTATTGAACGTTCAGTTTACAAAGTTTATTTCATGCTTTTAACACTCTTCAGCATATTTGAAATCAAAGTACATTATGTATTTTGTGCCTAAAATACAATAAAAGAACTCTCAAGCGTCTAACATTTTCACAATTTAAGATAATCAAGTTTTAAAGTGTACTTTATCCGAAAAAATCCTGTTGAATTGTTCCGTTGAAATTCTAAACTTTTATAGATATTCTTTTACTGTGAAATATTTTGGTGTTCACTTTTTACGTCTCACCCCATCCCCATCGATTCGATCACGCAATCCCTGAAACAATTTATCCTCGAGCAAAAGGTACTTTTGCCATTCTACAAAATACGACGTTCGGACTACCCGGATAGAGTCCATCTAAAGTTCCCGGGCAACGGTGCTAAGAGCACTCAGTGCAGGATATATTTCCGGCAATGCCAAAGGTCCGTCATAAACACGCCACAAGAAAGGGGGCATTAATCGAGTTCTAGCTGCACATGCACTAGCCAAATAACCTTCGTGCACCTCTCGCCGGGACTCCAGCTCTGGGACCAATCCCACCCATCCCCCCTCCCCTCCCCCAAAATGGAAGAAGTAAATTTGATAAGGATGACTGTTCCTTGCCGTTCCCGTCCTGGAACCACTGAGAAGAGAGCTCCTGGAGGAAGTGTGTATATCTGTGAGTTGGTTGTGTGATTCATTGCATTGTAATTTCAGAAAATTACCGGGTCCATTCAGAGAGTCTGGATCTTTGCGTACAGATCCCGGATCCGAATTCGACACCCAGTTGCATAAGCAAAATATTCTCGAAATTTTATACTGCAAAATCCTGTTTTATGCTAAGTATCCCATATTTGATATTTGAACGCTTTCGCTTAAACTTAAACTTAAAGTTCAACGGAAACATAAACAAAACTTTATGTAAGCATTTTATTTGCAGATTAAAGTTTAAGTTTGCTATGAAATTTCAAGACAGTCTCACTGCACCTTCCGGTGCAATTTTTGCCCCTATTGAGATACATTTTATTCGTTAGTTTTCATAAAATATAATCACAAAAGGGTCATGATCATGTTATCGGCTATAAAGAAACACCAATTTTCAACTTCAACTTTATCGAATTTTAACCTCTACCCCTTGGCATAAAGATTAACTTTCATAAAATAGAGTTTACATGGAAATTATTATGTTTCTTTTTTTATATTTATAAGACTTCTTTATTAAATTAATCCTTAAATATTCCTTTAGAATTACTGAAATTGGTTACTTAATTTTAAATATCCAAACTTTTGAATAAATATTGTTTAATGAATAAATTTACCTTTTTTTACCATGTTTTTATTAACTCGCTTTCAGTACAAATTTTGCAATCAATTTTAAACTAACTTCCTGATGACCTAGAGACTTGAGATTTTAAACATAGCTCAGAACTTGATGACTGTGCAGTATCCGCTTCAAAATATCTGCGATAAGACGGATTAAAAATACATAGAGGAACTCGATTACTCAAAACTCACTAATAAGATACCCTGCAAGATGAAAGAAAGAGTGAGAGTGCGTCAATTGAGGCCTTTAGTACTATAAATATATACTATATATACTATACTCGTGTTTAAAATTTAATTAAAATTGAAGGAGGATCTGATGATATCATCATTAAGTAGGTATAACAATTTTCTAATTCAAATATGATCAGGTCAAGAGAAATTGGAATAAATCAAAATTTACCACACACCTCTTATATTTTTATACTTAAGTAAAAATTCTGCATATTGAAAAGGAAACGTTTTCATTATTTTATCATATTTCTTTATTATTATGTATGATCTTATTAATTTTATTATAACGATAATTAAATCCATTGAACGTACAGTTAATTGGATAATTAAATAAAGAGAAAATCAAAGAGTATTTTAATGAAACTTTACTAAGATCACCATCATCAACTTAATTTTTTGAACGATGTCTGACATAATGTTTAAATTACCCTCAGAGAAATTAATCTAATTTTTCCACTTCAAAACTTTTTACGTTAGTGGCAGGAAAAATGTCTCAAATTTCCGAAAACTCCTGTTTTCCACATAAATATTTATGAACTATAAATTTTCCTTCGTGCACAGGGAGGTATGTTTAAACAAGAAAAAAATAAAAAACGAAAAAAAAAACATGAAATAGTATCGCTTAAAACTTGCGAAGCAAAATAGTGGAACAAAAAACGGGTGCGAGGACTGAAGAGAACAAGTCCAGGACGAACCTTAACCGATTCTTCTTTTGTGAGGTTTGAAAACGACAGCCTGAAAGAGCTCCTTTTAGAGGGCAAGGATCCGATAACTTTTAGCCCCACCTCCATGAAGAGAAAGGGCGCAAATCATTTGTGAAGTTTTCGTAAAGCTGATAACTTTACTGGTACATCATCTCTGGACCAAAATGGAGAAGTTACAAAACGACATTCACTTAGAACGTCGAGAAAGACAAGTTGCGACCAAACGACATTATGCCCACTCTTTCTGGATCCTGGGATCTTAAATTCTCAGTCTCATCCTCCATCCCCTCATCCACAACCCGCTTCCGATGTGAAACGACGAAACTAATTAACGTGAAAGGCGAAATCTCTGTGAGATTTTTCAACCGTTCAACAAAATCAGGAAGAGGATAGGGACACGGGAGACGACTACGACGACGACAGACGACGGACGATGGACGAAGAGGATAGGCTAAGAAATGAAAAAAAAAATAATAAAATAAAGAAATTGAAACTTTACAACTCCGTCCAGTAGCTCTAGAAAGGAGAAACTTTCCTTAAAGTTACGTTCTGTTACATTAAATCTTGTGCAAAGAGAAGTTTTATAGTCGGCGGCCACTATTGATCCCAGCGAACTTGCTCGCCCCGATTTAGATAGATGCGCCCACTGAAAAGTCGAATTAGAACTTTCTGAGATTAATGCATGCTCGCCTTTTGTGCCCCCGACATTTGTCTAAATCGATTTTGGATAATTTTATCTCGCTTCCCTTCAGCTACCTCGTAAAGTATCTTCAGAATTCTTGGGCCTCTTTTGTTCCACCAGCCCATTTTATACTATTCTTGTTCTATCGAGAACTCGAGTTTTCTTTTTCCGAGAAAATTTGATCAAATTTAATTAGAGGATACCGTACAAGACTGAAAAAGGAAAGTCCAAACTCATTTTTCACCTAATTTAAAAAAAAAAAAAAAATTCTATCACCTGAAAGTATTTTAATTTAATAATAAAAATCCTAGAGTATGGGGTACGTGTGGACTGTGCCCTTCGAGAGTAGGAGAAAGCAATTATTTAAAATTTCTTTTGCTTACACAGTCAAGATCCATCATCCGTATAATGTCAAATATTCTTGGAATATTTTTAATCCTTATAAAACTAACCGCACAGACTATCTCTGGCATTCAGGTTTTTTTTCTTTCTTTTCCATAAACGCGGAGAAGCATAAACTTGGAAAGGAGAAAGAGGAGCGCATTAGTGCAGTTTTAATATCAACGATTCAAAATGAAATCCTATGAAATATGCAACTTGCATAATATCAATGGTGCACAACCCCAACCATCCTTCCACAACGATAAATTCCGAAAGCATTTAAAATATATTTCTTCTAATTGTCTGAC
Organism: Philonicus albiceps; assembly: GCA_963969385.1. NCBI lineage: Eukaryota > Metazoa > Arthropoda > Insecta > Diptera > Asilidae > Philonicus > Philonicus albiceps. The sequence goes on along the minus strand of OZ017772.1, from coordinate 1,919,426 downwards.
AGTACAAGCATACGTTCTTTAATACCTACAAATTTTACCTGGAACGTCTGTAATCAAAGATGGGGAGCACCACTGACTTATAGAATTTAAAATAAAAAATTCTTTGAAAATATTTTCAAACTTATCCACAACTGTTGAACCTTCTTTCGATTGTTACTGGGAGCTGAGTTTGCTACCGTTCATCATGAATTTTATTTCTTTATAATACAAGGTAATTTGGTTAATAGCATTTTCTATAATTTTTATACAAATTGAGCATTTTACAGTTTAATGTCGCATTAATAGTCGCTTTTTTCAATCAATCGTTAATTTATAATAAAATAAAAACCATATTCAAAAACTTCAAGTTTTGAGGGATTTAGAAAAGAGAACGTAACTAACATTAAATCGCATCAAACCATCTTGTAACTAAATTCATGTTAAAATGACATAATTTCCCTCTAAAAATCAGCATGGTTCATTACGCTTAAGTGTAAACAACATACTTTCCTTATGCTCAACCTTTGTGCTAACAAAACACAATTTGCGGAAAGCCCTACTTTTTTGTTTTAATTTGAATGAAGTGCAACTGATGGACATCGACATTGCTGCGTGAAGCATATGGGGTACATGTTCCATCAATAAAAATATGTGAGTACTGTTTCCGGTGTTTTAAAAATGGCAATTTTGATACTAGCAACAAAGAACGCAAATAGAAGCCAGTAAAGTTTGAAGACGCTGAGCTGACGGAGTTATTGGACCAAGATTCATGCCAAATTTAAGAGGAACCATTTCAAACCGTCTCAAGGCCATGGGTATGGTGCAAAAGCAAGGAAATTAGGTTCCGTATGAAGTCAAACCAGGAGACGCTCGGCCACATGCTGCAACAGTCATCAATGAAGCTTTGGAGACTCTTAAATGGAATGTATTACCCCACCCGCCGTATTTTCCAAATATTGCTCCTTCCAACTACTACTTGCTCCATTCGATAACTCATAGTCTGGCCGAGCAGCACATCACTTCTTACGAAGAAGCCAAAAATTGGATCGATTCTTGGATCGCCTTAAAGGACGAGATATTTCTTGGACACGAAATCGGTATGCTGCCTGAAAGACGGGGGAAAAGTCGTAGCTAAGATAGACAATACTTTGAATAAAATAAATTGTACCAATCTCTCTGAATAAAGCTTCAAAATTAAAAAAAAAAAAAAGAAAAACTCACAATACTTATTTCTACCCCCAATACCAAATTTTACCTTAAGAATTGTTCGTCAGATACTTGTAGGTTAGTGTGGTTATCCAGAAAGACACTTAGGCCATTTTTGGGCTCATTGTGATACCACGTAACGCAGGAGATCATAGTTATTCGTGAGATTTGAACCCACAGCCTCTGTGGGACGGTAGACCAGCACACTAACAACTGAAATACCAGAGGCGCCCAGATGCTGTAAAATAGTAATTATCACTTGAACGAACGATAAGCTCGAGAAATGTTTCTTGTTAAACTGTGCAGGGTGTTCCTTTTAATAATCCTTTTACTAATAAAGTAAATAGCACGATACCGAAACATTTAATCGGTACAATCGGTAAATTTTAACACTTTTAAAAAAATCAATAAAATAAAAAAATCCTTATTTCAACAAATAAATTATGTCAAATTAATGCATTTAATTCCTTAATCTGACAATTAATTTGCGTGAAAAAAAGCCCCAACGTAAAAGAATAATTGCAAGATAAATTAAGGAAGGTCTGATCACCGCCACCGGTCACAGAATATGCATAAAAGTGTCCTTGTGGAGGTTATTGTTGCACCGAATTTATGTAAATTGGTTTTACCCGAAGTGTTTTCATGCAATCCGTTAATTGCCTAGAAAAATTCATTGCCCATTAAAATTTAAAATGGTACATATCGAGTCACACCGTATAAAAACACTGTAAATCACCTGAACATATTCTCAGATGTTAGTCTGAAGTCAGGCAGGTATGCTGGAATATCTCTTTCAGTGTGACCCACTTATTTTATTTGTATAATTCATAATTTCACTGTGAAGCATAAAAACTAAATATTTTTTTATTATTAAAATACGTAATGTGCCTAATGGGCCATGAAATTATATTCGTTACAATGACAGAAAATAACAAACGATATTTAGTCACTCTTATTATGATCCAAAGTGTTAAAATATAAAATTTAATTTTCACATTGAATTTTTTTCCTAGAATACTTTTCCATCCATTATTTAAATATTTAACCTTTGGAAGAAAACAATTCGCAAAAATCAATAATTTTATGATTTATGGTCATATTATAATAATTTCACTGATATTGGATCAAATGGTCCAACACTTGTTAAAATTAAAATTATTCTAAAAATTCCATTGCGATTTAATAGCGAATTATATAAAAGTTTTGGAAAAATAAATATACAAATTACGCATTTAATAATAATGCAACTATCAACAAAATTAACTAAATTATATTTCTAGAATTTGAGAGAGTTAAAACACTTTCATGGTACGTTGCTTTTGTAAGCCAGCTAATTTTAGTCATGAACACTTCATCAAAATTAATTTCAAATAAATAATCACAAAAAATGCGTTTGTTATTGCAGATTTTTAATAATTAAATGCCAATCGATATGATTGTAACTATAACAAAACATGAATAAGTAAAAAAATACATACTCCTGTAGAGCTGTAGAAAAAGTTCCAAACTTTGGTCGAGACAATTTCTGAACCCATATAAACCTATCCAGGTATCCATAATCACCACCATTTATTTGCTACATTTTTGGCAAATGGTCACTCATAGTTCTTTAAACATTAATTTGTTTCCAACTTTACTTTATGCACTTTACTATCTCATAGCAATTTTGAGATACTTGCTGGAATATGCGATGTTTCAAAATACCCTAAACATTTTCAATTAGCGATAGATTTGGCATTGATATTTTCATCTTCTAAGCATTTTTAAACATTTTTGGCAGTGTGGAAAAGGGCATTATCCTGTTGCAATAGAAATAAATTTTTGATTAATCTCCTTATTTCAGATATTGCAATGTCTTTCAAGGTATTCAGTTAGATATTAAAGTTGAATTTATCTTTTAAAAATACTAATTTTTCTATTTTATTTACACATAAACATCACAATACATTACACCATTTTGAAGTGCCTTAAATGTTATTGTACTGCACTTGTACAAGAGAGCCTGACAAAATTTCGTCCATACGTGTTTCATTCAGACGTGAGAGTATTTCAGCCGAATCTTGGATTCATCAGTCCAAAGACTATTGCTTTTTTTTTTTACTGATATTCATCATCGTCATAAGTCGATTTAATCGTCAAAATAGAAACAAAATCCTACCAGGAGGCTCGAAGTAAATTGCGAACAGACAGACATATACCCAGCGATAGGTTTTGTTTTATCAAACGAGTACTTTTCGAGTTTTACAAAAACACACATACACAGGTTAAATTTTTATGTATATAAATAATAATAAAATATAATACCATATGTGAATAAAAATTAATTTTTTGAATCGTATTGTTAAAACGAAATCCGAGAATGAAATTAATCCCTGAATGAAACATTGGCTGACACAAATTAACGTAGTGTAACGTAAATAAAACCTCTTACGAAGTAGCCAGTCCGCAAAAATTAATGATTTTTATGGTCGTGATAATTACATTGACACCCGACCATTGGTCCTGCCATTACTCCAGCAATTATAAAAGTAAATTAAACTATTTATCAGGCGAATGGAGGGGATTAAAATTGGGAATTAGCACGCAATTAAGATGCCCTTGGGCAGGACGGAGCGCACATGTGAAACCAGCAGAAACCAACCCCATCTGCAAATTATCAATGGATGAAAACTGTTTACAATTCGAAAATTGAATTTTCTGGAAATTGTGAGGGGATTTAGTCCACCAATCGGACAGTAAATGGAAATATCTACCGAAAGGGGGACGATGACGCTCCAGTGGGGTCTCACCTCAAAATGCACTTAAAAGGGTAAATAGCAAGTAAAAGGTGAAAGAACAACAGTCCCATCGATTCTACACACAAGAACACTGATAGTTGGTGTGGAGGCGGCATGAGGAGTCAGCAGATCGATTGGGGCCAATTTACAAGCAATTATGCCATAACTACGTTTTGATTGCTGGAAACTTACAAGTTCTCCCATGGGAATTGCTTCCTGCACTTTTCGCCTTGCATTTGGGCAATCCCAAGGACTGAACATGAAAAAGCTCGTTACAGTTGAAAGTACCAACCAAAGTAATTCTGAATGGTCTGTGGGGATCCGATGAAAGAGCTCCCCCTCGGGAAGGGAAATGCGCTGAAAATAGCTTCGTGAAAGAGAGAAAACTCCGGACAAGGGGGCACCCTATTAATCAAAAGACATTTCTTCTTTTTCTTTTTTTATTTAGTCCTCGTTAAATCGGCCGTTTCCGCCTTTTATGAATTTGTCCCGACTATGGGTCCCAGTTGAGAGGAAATCCGAAAGCGATTACCACTCGAAGTAGCAAGCAATCCCCATGGCAATTACTAACTCGCGATGACTATCATTGGCGGATGCTATTCGATTAAAGTTTTATTGCGGCAGTCGTTTTAGAAGAAATCTCCAAATTGAGCCTTAATTAAACAGAGTTCTCGCCTCCCCATACCAACCACTGAATTCCCTTTTTATCAGTCGATTTTGTGGGATCCCGGAAATTTCTTAATACGCAATATACGGATGGGTGAACAAAAACAAAAATCGAGAGTCCAATTAAGATAAAGGTAATAAACCGGAAATGGTAGTTGGAGTGCGCCCAATACGGGGCAACGGGAGTTATCAAACTAACGTTCCCGATTTGAGGGCGAACCAGAACCAAAGACTAGGACCAGGATCACTTATCCTCGATAGCGCGGGCAGAGTCGTAAAAGGCATCCGACTGGAGGCGAGGAAAAAAAAAATTACAGACCCTCCCCATCCATTTCATATCTTTCGTAACCGCAAAATAAAAGGAACTTCTGCTGATCCAGCCATTTTCCTATTTCGGCAAAAGCATGAGTATTCTGTCGGGTTTTCTAGGGGATAATTTATGACATCAACGAGTCTGGGGATGTGCCGCCAAAATGTTTCTATTAGGATGGCCCCACGTACGTTGGTCGCATACGCATACATCACGCATAACGTGCACAACACACCCTACATTCTCGCGTGTGTCTTACCCAATAAATACGAAGGTCCTAGAGAGCGACAGTGTACGGCAGGTGCTGCACCACCTGCTTTCGACAAAAAGGACTCAGAGACCTCAGCCGCACCGTCACCAGTCTGCCTACAAAATTATCTTCCCTTTTTTTTTTTCCTACGTGAAACGAAATGAAATGGTTCACAATTTTGCGGCACCCTAATGCCATGAGTTTGCCACAGGAAAAATTGAACCACTTCCGCCAAATGTATTTAAATTAAGTAGCAAATGTGAAAAATGAACCCCACGAGTGTCGCACGAAAGAGTGCCTAGTTCGCGAAGGGGAAGAGAATTTGGGGACGACTGCGGGTTCTAAAATGTCTTGTACCTACTTTACACTGATGAAGTACTCTGGTAAAGTGAGCACGCGGAAAAAATATGTACGGAATTATCAAGATTTTTTTTTATTCTTGGTAAATTTACTTAAAAGGAATACGACTCAATTCGGGTAAAAGTGAAGAAACTTAAATTCATAAATATATGGCAAATTCAACTAAAATTTTCAGTATTTCAGTAATCGTTTAAAAAAAGCGTCTTGAATTGGCTTTAAAATCAAAAAATAGATACCTATGAAAGCCCGTTTATTTAAACAAAATATCCATGATACGTCTGGAACTACAATAAATACTAACACCGATTAGCCACACTAGTCAAGTAGTAGGAGTTTTTTATAGTCGTCTATTATCATTTAATTATTATAATATAATTATTTATTTCAAGAGTACTATGCACTGCGCCAAAGTTCGTTTCAGGACCCCCACACTCTTCTGGCGTTAAAGCAATAGATCTTTTAATCTCAACCCCTAAATATTCCCAGGGGTTGAGATCAAGAAATTGCGCGATTAGTCCCTGATTTATTTAAACCGCTCTATAGTCAGTCAAGCTGTGTGTTTCATCATCATACGTGTACATCCCTAAACCGAATGTTGCCTCGTCCATATCTTATCGCCTACTTAGTGTAATGATCTTAAAAAGGATTGGCCACGTCCATTGTCGGCTATCAGGGCCAATTCGGTTGATTAATTTAATTTCCGACCAAATTACATATCCCCCAATTCTCGGTGGTAACATTTTTACAGCATTTGTCGAAATTTAACCGTGCTTGACAATGATAATGTTTTCTTAGAAGGAGTTTTACCTTTGCCCGGTCACGTAAGTCATGCTTTGGAGGACTTTTCTCTCAGTTTCAGCCGAAACCCTTATATTATACGAATACGGTTAAGCTCATCTGTTATTGTTACAGTATTATCCTTCCAACATCCCCCTATTGTGATTTACCGCTTCACCGCTTCCGTCAGGATGGCTTTCTTCCCAGCGATGTTTTTAGATGTGTTGAATACTTCAATTTTTTCAAACTTTGGACACTTTACCGACTTTATGCATTATAACTATAAATGGCGGGTTATTTCCCGATGAGTTTTCTACTCGTCGAATAGACATTTGATGTCTGTAATTTTACTACTACCGATAATCTTCATCCGATCAAATCATGGAATCTGTAACATTAGAACTACCTCGCAAATCTGTAATTTTAACAATTTGCTATACCTTTAATTTAGCATGATTTAATATATTAATTAATAATTATAAATGAAAAACGGTTTTTAAACATTTCGTAATTCTCAATCTTATTAACCCTAGAAAGATAATCATGTTCCAAATATCGTTAAAGGTAATCTTACATCCCAGAGACGTGTTAAACATAAATCGCTATCGCTCAATTCATTAAGAACCCTCTTTTAATTAATATTAAAAGATTAGATTATATTAGAATGAATTCCATATATATCAGGTAGACATCCCTCGAATAGCAGAATATTTGAATTACACGAAAATCGCAAATAAAAGCGAGTCCTCGAATAACACAGAACATAGCACCGCATAACACGGCTTTGAATAACACTAATTAACCATGTTTTATTTATAGGAGTTGTATTTTTTGTAATAAATGGATTTATTCACTGTTACCCTTTATTTTTACCATAAACCCGTCATGACTAAAAACCCAGGAGTAAGTCTAACCTTCTTTCCTTAACACTACTTAGGACTAACAGGAATACCCCGATACTCAGATTACCCTAACGCTTATAAAACATGAAAAATTGTATCAACCATCGGATTCACAATTTCCATAGTAATAATCCTATTTATTATTTGAGAAAGAATAATTAACAAACGAAAAACCTTTTTTCCTACCCAATTGAATTTTTCAATATTAAAGAAGTTCAGTTTTTGTGAGTTTAAGGTACTTTTTTTGTTTTTAAAAAAATAGTCTGCAATAGCGAACACAATTTTCATTCTCACATCGATCATCGATCGTGAACAAAGCCAACTCACCTCTAGGGTTTGTCAAACTATGGTCCAAGGAATTCTTTAACCCCTATGCAGCTGTTCAGCTTTGTTTCGCGTTGCGTGGCTTTCTTTGGGTTGATAACTTTAATCTTCCTCGTTATGAGGATCGATTGAAGTTGATTAACCTCCCGCCCTTAGCATTGCGTCGTGACGTTGCGGACATACTCTACGTCCACCAAGTCTTAACTGCAGCTCCATCTACTGCCCCGAATTTCTACATAACATCTCGCTCAATTTCAACCCCCGCAATATGAGATCCTTTCCACTCTTTCGCCTAGACACCCACCGTATCAACTATGGTCATTTTGAACCATTTACAAGAATGCTACGCAAACTTAACTATACCACCCCTTTCGATCGTTAAAGGTACCATCAAGCACACCAACCAGTCCCACTATCTTAATTAGCCCCTTCCATCTGCTCCGCTTCATGTCTGTATTGCTGCACCTTATTCTATTGTAATTCTAGTCTTAGTTTTGGGACGATGTTTCTTTAAAAAATTTAAAAAACCATAAGAATCATTTATCTTCTTGTAAGCATGATAACAAAAACCACAAAACCAAACTTTGTCCGTTTTCTCATAGTCTATAAATCGTCCTTCAATTTATCCGACCATCTAAATTTCGACAATAAATCACCCAAAGTGAAACTCCCGCGAAAAATTAAAAAAAAATAATAATAATAATGAAAATCTGTTCCCGCAAAATGAGCAACCAAAGTGTGCTCCCAAACGGAATTAGCAGGAGTAATAAGTATTCGGATGAGAAAGTGGTTTGTGAGCAATTTTCCATAATTAAAAGCAATTTTAATACTCAAATAATTTCTTCCTGCATCACTTGACACAGAATTCGAGCCCGAATACAAGCCCCCTGCATCATTTGCATCAGGGTGGGGTGGAGGGCTTTTAATTTTTCTTTTTTCCAGGACGTCCTCCTCGAAAATCCTTCGCGTACTACTCGTATTAAAAGTGCAGTGAAGCTAGAAACAGAAGCGTCGCGGCGCTTTTGTACTAAAATTTTCCTGGGATGTCTGTAAATTTTCTTTAGAGGTCTTTAGAGGGAAAAGAGGATTATATTAAAATTTTCGCAATCTTTTTACAGGGTGTGCTATTCGATCGCTAGCGGCGCAAAAGGGTCCCGAGTTTTAAAGGGAACAACACAAAAAGCTCCCCCTGTCTTCGTTACATGAGGAGGAGGAGAAGGACGGTAAAAAAAAGTGTTGTATGCGATGTACGGACTTGTCGGTGATAAATTTTCTCCCTAAACAAGCAATAAAAAATGATTTACGGCTGCCTACCAGCCCTATACAATGACTACGACAACCCTTAACCACCCACAACCCCACCTTCCAAAATTTGGCTGATTCTGAAGCGTGCGAGGATAGCGATCCAATCATAATTATCCCGAACCGTCGTGTAACGATCATTTTTAATTAGTCGCCAGCCTTTTTATTGGCTTTAGCCCTCTCCCCCCAAACGTGCTTATGACGCGCATATATTAAACCTCTGAAGATGCTCAAGAGACCATTATGCTCCCTATAGGATTTATTGCCGATAATCCGGCTCGCTGACACCCAGACCTTGCTCCATTGGGAAGCTGCTTTCATCGCGGATATTTTGCGGAAATTTTTTTGAATAGACATCTCTTCCGGTTGGGAGGTGAAAAGGGCGCGCAATATTATGTACTTAGATTTCGCCCTAGGGCAACCACATAAATTTATATTTGCCCCACAATAATTTCCGTTCCTCTGATCTCTGGGAAGTTTTCGTTCCTTTCATCGTTAGCTAAATACATAAAAAGGATGGCATTCATATCTTTGAGAGCGGCATATGAATATGATGCCGCCTTTCAACTTCTAGCAAATCAATTTGCCTTGAAACATTTATTCGAATGGATCCCCTTCGTACAGGCGAAGACATTCGAGTGTAAGTCGTCTAAGGTCAGAGTAGAGGAAAACATCAAAGAGTGTGATATCATCCATCCATTTGCTACGGGATGTTATCACCGTATATACCACCCCTTCCTTTCCCCCTTCTCCAGCTCTACACCAGCATTTTCTATAGTGTCTTCTAACAGGCCTAACTGGCAAATCCCATGATATAACCTACTATAAGACAATATTTCTAGAGTAAGGGCTCATACCTACAGGACACTATCCCGTAGAACAGCCCTCTATTATACCAACCCCCGACGACAGCGCTTTCTAGCATGCCTCTAAACAACGAACAAACTAAAGGCCAAAAGCAATCGATTTCCGCGAGCCTACAAAATCCTGGGGCAATTGAAAATTGTGTTTCAGGTTTTTTGTTTTTATATTTGTCGAGAATTCAATTCGAGCATGTTTCATCGTCTCAGGCGCATATGAATAATTCATGGAGCATCGTTGATTCGTTTTTGCGTAGACAAGATCCATGTTTGCATAAGTCCACCTCACACTTTTAAGGTGATAGGAAAACAAATGTATTTTTTTTTTCTTTTCTTTTTTCTTTGTTTAGAAAAATCTACTAAAATCGAGAAGGTTTTTGACCCAAAAAACAATTTGCCTACCGATTTAGAAACCATCAGTTCAGAAAAAAATCTGCAAAAAGGATGCATTACCCGAAAGAGTCGATACGCAAATTTGACGAACGATGAATTTGATTTGTTGACAATGGAAATTACGTTTGCGTTATCTCGTAAAAGATAAAGCTGAATTTCTCGGAAATAGATCATTCAAACTCAAAGCATCTGCACGAGTAGGTAACCGAACAGAGCTTGAATAAAGAAATAAGTAGAACTATAAAAAGGTAGATGCTTTATGTCTATCTTAAAAATAATAAAAAAAAATCCTCTTTTACTATGATAGAGTTTTACAAACGTACATAAGATTTCCTGGAATCAGAATTTGATCCATAACGACTTCAAATTCAATTTTCCTTTGAAAATTTCAATCTACATTTAATTCACGTTATTCATGGAACTTTCACAAAAGAATTTTTAAACTTTCTCCATCCGTTTTATTGCTGCTTTTATACAAAATTTTATTAAAATATTTTTTTTTAATATCCTGCAACAATTTTTGTAAATAATCAAATAAAAACAAATATCCAAAAAGAAAAGAACATTTGAATTTATAAGGGTTTTTTAACAACATTTTAGCTCAAATTTTTGCAATCCTTGTATAAAACGAAAATTTTACAGTCTTGCATGAGAGTTTAAGACCATTCTGCAATTTACCTCATCCACAGGCTTTGAGTGCGTATAGCTCTTTAATGCCCTCTAATTGGAAGAGACTAAATAAGGTAAACAAAATCCTTTAGATGTTTATAACAAAATGCCAAAATTGAATTTAAAATCTTCTTACGGAATGTTCATTTGAAGTCAAAAGACGAATATTAAAAATGATTTATCGAGATTTTGTAATTTCCCAGATATTTAAGGTTTTATTAATTTTCTCCATATTCCTACTATGGGAAAATTATAGAAAATCATTGAAGAAGAATCATTAAAATAATAAAAAATTCGTTTATTCAAAGAATTCTTGAAAAAATTTTTAAAATAAAAAGCTGAAAACATACTTAACTTGAAGTATGCGCGTACCCAATTTGCAGTAAATATTGCTATTGCAAAAATTGTGACGGAGGGGAAAATATCGTTTTAAAAATTAAATATATAAAAATCTCAGATTAAGATGATTTTTTTTAAATTGTTATTTGCAATAATTCAACGAGATTTTTACTAACTTCCATAATTCCATAAGTAACAATAGCCGATAATACCTGTAACTATAGTCCGTTACTAAAACGCAGCAGTTCTTTCAGTAGTTAGTCAGTCAATAATTAGCCGTCTAGCAAGTCAATCGCAACCACCAGCCGTAATACGTTGAAATTTTAATCATTCTCATTAGCAGTTACTGTACTATCCACAGAAAGTTTCAAATTTAATATAACAAATTTCGAAAACATCCATCCATCTTAAATTTCATTTCAAATTCCTCTCACTAATTCTACTCAATTCGTTTTACATTTTCGTTTTCATACTTCCACTTTATTAAGTTCTTGATATCTAATTGGCATTGACTTATATTTTGAAATTCTTAATAAACTCCTCGTATATAAACTCAACATTCCCACGTGTAGTCCTTATTTTAAATTCACGCATGGCTCAGGTTCGTGGACAAAGTTCAAGATGTGTCTCATGTTACACGTGTACGAATTTATTAAAGCTATAATTTAAGCCTATTACAGTTATTCAATAAACCTTGAAATCCACAAATAAGATACATGAGCCATTCCAGAGACATTTTCCGTATAATGGAGAACAAAATTACGACATCATAAAAAGTATTTCCCAAAACATAAAAATGAAAATACACTTTTATTTCACTGTATCTCAATTGTAGAGGCTATAATTAGATTATTTTCTATTATAATTTATAGTTCTATTTATATTCCCATATTTATCTTTTCTTCTAACAAGCTTAAGCTTGTACACATGTTTTGCCATAAAATATCGAATTTCCACAGACTATATATCATTTATAGAGACTATAATAAAAACATTTCCCTTTTATACCTTTCTGTTACTATAGAAGCCCTTTAAGTGTGAAAAAATAACATCTAAATAACATAAATATCCAAAACGGTGAATTGCCACAACAACTTTGTTTTGATGAATATTTAAAAGTCCATTAGCACGTTTCCAAAATACTATAGAAATAAACATGACCTAGATAAGTCCAACCGCAGCGTTAGCTGTAAATAATCCCATTTTCCCTTAAAAAACAACCTAATCCACGTTGGACTAGCTAGTTGACCATCATGGCAACAAAAATTGAAAAGAAATTGTCCCGAACCAGAGCGCTGAGTGAATGGTCAGCGTCGACAGCATGTACAAAGCATAAAAAAAAGAAGGCAGTTTGATAAAATTGTCATTCTTCTGCTGGTCATGTGTGTTTCCTGTCCTGACACACAGAATAGAGGTATAACAAAAAAACAAAAATGAAATAAATAAATGGAAAAATTCAAAATGAACCAATTTTTTTGTTGGACGTTGCACAACAAAGCATGCAAAATTGGAGACACCAAAGGGGTTTTTTTTCTTTTAAACCCGACAACTGCGACATTATAACGTGGCAGTGACATGCCAATGCAATACGGACCCGATTCCATACATCCATGAGTCCATAGAATCCAAAAATCCAGGTATCCTAGTCAGCGAGGTCGCCAAGCATAGCAGGATTTATGGCTGCAGGTGGTGTTTTGCAGAAATTTGAGAATGTGTTTTTCTTTTATTTTTGTCGAACTTGCTCCTGTTTTTGTTTTTTCTTTTTCCCTAAGTCGACAAACATGAACAACGTTCCACACAAAAATTAGGAACATACTGGCAGACAATGTCGTCAGATGTTCAGCAGCAGGCGGTCCTGGTACTCTGCCCGATAACTCTAAATACAATTTTCATTTAAAGAAAGCTCTCATTTCAGGGGACTCCTGAAGCTTTTCCAGCAGGAGTAGTCTTATACTAAGGCAATGTTGCCCAACATTTTGTGAAAGAGGCATGTTGCACTGTTTAAATATAAGGTTGGCATACGTTTTGGGTATACTCCATAAATCTAAATTTTTGGCACCGGTGTATGGTATCCGTCTTTTAGAAAAACAAAATCCTCTCTAGTTAGAGCTATCATTAATTTATTAAATTAATAAAATTAACAGCGCAACAGATAATTTTTTAAGCAAGAATATCAAAAACTTGCAAAATTACTTTCTTTTACTAAGTACTGCTTCCAAAACTTTCCACGTAAAATAGTAAACAATTTCAACATAGCTTAAAACACTTGCACCAGTAAAAAGACCCAAAATTCCACCGATTGAAACAAATATATCCAAATATGTTCGTACAGCTTGCCTTCTGTAATGAACCACTTTCATTGGTAAAACAGACAATTCAAATCGTCGGGAATGTCCGTCTTCCACATTAAACCTACAACAAAAATTAGTCAAGTAAGCCTACTTTCCCAAAAAAAAGAGTACGTGTACGAAACTTTTCCTGTACTCCAGATATATGAATCATACGTTCGTTGCAAGATGGTAAACATTCCAAACATTCAATCGAAATTGATAAATGCTGATGAGTTAGTGGATATAAAATTTCCTTTTTGTCCAAACAAATGTAGCCTTCATAAGAGCAGATGAGGCTTTCTAAATATTTTCTTATTTTATACTACTCTTATTAATTTGTAAACAGCGTAAAACTTACCATTTCCTGGAAAATTATGACTGATGCAGTTACATTCCTTAAGTTGCACTCGTCTAATACACTCTGTTATACAAATTGATGAGCTATAATACTTATAGATGTAGTGTTTCGGAACTTCGTCAGGAAAAAGGCATTTTCTATATTTTGGTTGTACTCTGCGAACATCCTTATCGCTGGATATATCGAATAAATTAATATTTATTCTGCGGCCAATTCCTGGAGGGATCATTTGCTTTTTTGTGCGACTTATAATAGTCTCTGGAATGTCTTCTTCATTTAAAATATAAAGCTAAGTATTAAATGTAAAAAATATAATTACTAAACAGAATCGTAAGTTTTATGCTTTTCTTACTGTTACCGCTCGATTAATTGTTATATTCAAAATACTGCTCCCTTCTTTCCAGTAAAAATTCATGTCGTCGAGTTCATAATTTCTGCAAAATCCAAAACATCTAAAAATTCCATTTAAGATGCATCACGATCGTATTATTAATTCTTTAAACAATTTACAAAGAAAAAAAATTTAAATAATGATGAATTGTTCGCCTTTGCCTTAATCAGCCCAATAGTGCTTTACAAGGTGCAACAAATTAACGTTGACAACTTTTAGCTTTATTTGATAGTGTTGTATTGCAACGTTCACATTCGTGTAAATTTGATATTCATTTCCCAAGGTTTAATGAGCGCTTTGCTATTGGTTGCTTCATCTTTTTTCATCCAGTCGCACTTTAGTCTGCAATTATCGCGTTAATTCAAAGTGGAAAACGCCAAATTGAAACTTTTCGAGTTCTCGAAGTACTAGCAAAACATCTTTCGTTTTTATGGATCAAGGTGTCAAAGTGGGCAGAGAAGTTTACCGTCGCGACATTTTGGGGGTCCAGCAGCACTTCGGCAACCAAGAATGAATTTTTTCAGCAGGACTCTGCTCCAGCACATAGGGTTATAATGACACAACAATAGTGCAACGAATAATTTTCAAGTTTCATTAGTGCTACAGAATGGCCACCATACTCTCCGGACCGTAAACCTATGGTTAACATCATTCTGGAGGCCATGTGCCAAGCGTCACTAAAGTTTGAAGTCGCTAAAACAATCCTTGCGACGGGGATGGGAGAAAATATCAGTGAAAAGTTTACGAAACTTTTGAAACTTATTAATTAAATTTATTTATAGATGAAGATTGACTTCTTTCATTTTAAAGTCTAGTGTTTTGTTTTAGTTGTTTATAAAATTTTCGTAAGCAAAAATCGCAGTCAACGTTAATTTTTCACACTCTGTATGTTGTTTTTAATTTTATTAAACATTTATTGCATTTATTAGGTCTAGATATTAATTATACTTACGACTTGTCCTCTGAGTGAAGTGATCCCATTGCAAAACACTTGCCTATGCTCGTCTGTATTGGCTTAAAATGGTCACAGCAGTTAAAATCTTTGTCTTTTAATTTACAAGATTCAAACAGACTGGTACAGTTGGCCAGTACCTACGTATATAAAATAAAATCAATTTTTAAAAGTTTTTTAAAACAATTTTTACAAATTCTATTCTGGATTCTACTGGAAAAATAAAAATTTTACAAATCGAACTGCACTACGCAAATTTTTTTGATTTCTCAAAAAATGCCTATAAAAGTCGGCACTATAGCAAATTTAAGGATCTATCCTATAAAAGAAATATAAGCTCTTTTAGCTGATTTTAATAAACTTTTTTTATAGGAAAATAGCCAGTGATGATAATGAATAAAATTTAATCATCCATTTTCCTCTTTCTATTGCTTACCTTTTCAGCAATTTCTTTGTAGCCCTTATTAGGACACTTTTTACAATTTTCACAATCATTTCTGCAAAGTCCCTCAAATTCTCTCCGACCGTAAAGATTAATGAAAAGCAACTTAAAGATGAAATCCTCCACCAGGTAGTCATATGAGACATTTTTTGGCTCAAGTCTTTCAAAAGTATTTGGATTTAACTTTGGAGTTTTACCAACAAAAATTGAGCTTACCCGTTAATTACTTCCTGAACGCCCGGATAATTTTCGGCCATCAGGCCATTTTCGCATACGATCACTGCTGGAAATTTAACAAGTTCGTTAGATTTCCAACGTTCAACGACCAGGGTGATAGCATTCATTTCAAAAAGATCCAAATACTGCAGGATAACACGCACTGCACAAAGAGTGGTGGCCAGGACACAAACAAACCAAAAGACCCTTTCTGTATAATGAAAACTGCAATTGGAAGTTGCGTCCATTGATCTAATTTTCAAAATAGTCCATCAGCGACAAACCTTCGCTCCATAACGTATCTGACCCCCACAAGGGTACTATTCTCACAGTATTCAGTCACCACGGATAGGAATTTCGAGTGTAGCATTTTCAACAAAAACAACTCCAGAATAGAAGAGAGCTAGAGGCACTCTAACGAGTTCTCGAAACGTCCTGCCAGTCTATAGTTGAAATTGGCATCTAGTTAGCGTGCATTTAATTATTTCGTGATTAATTTAAAAATTCCAACAAGGGAAACCCATCAAAATCCGCTTTGAGGAATTACTCAATTAGATCAATTTTATATTGAACCACACATTATCAATATTCAATAAATTTTTTGTAAATCGCCCCGGTCCATTAAGGGAAAAATTCAATTGCATGAGAGAGGGTTTTAGCATTTTCATAAATTCATGAAGCCGTTGCAGTTGAAATTAGGTGAATTATTATAGGAAATTTTAAACCCCACAAATGCAGAAATACACATATATATATGTGTCTATAATTTATCATAATAACCCTTTTTATTCATAACAAAAAATTAAAAACATGTGATTGCTTTGGTGATAAAAATTAATGAGTTATGAAACGAATGAAATGTAATACTTTTTTGTAAAATGACCATTGTACATAAACGCAAAGGATATTGCCATTTAATGGAATACTGTAAGCTTAAAATAATAAGTAATTTAAAATTTATATCAATATACACTTAGAGATTCTCTTTAAAATGCCGACCAGGAAGGCTGTGATTTACGAATTTGCGCTCCAATGCTCTCATCGCTGAGCTTCTGTGGGCAGTTACTGCTTCTTTGTTACTTAATTTTCTTTAAAAAGTAATTTAAAAAATACCATTATGATTATAACTTTATACTACTCTTTTTCGAAATAATTCACGCAACCACCAACAAATCATAATTTTAAAGTTTTTTCAAGGATTTCACAATTAGGGTAATGATCAACTGAAACTTTTATTAACCAAAACAATAGCCCACTGGATAACAAATGAAATAAATTTATTAAATTCAAAATATTAAGTATAAATAAAAAAATAATAAACAAAACCGAATTAA
This sequence comes from Philonicus albiceps, assembly GCA_963969385.1. Lineage (NCBI taxonomy): Eukaryota > Metazoa > Arthropoda > Insecta > Diptera > Asilidae > Philonicus > Philonicus albiceps. The sequence continues at coordinate 1,902,289 of OZ017772.1, read as the reverse complement.
ATTTCATTACAAAATAGTTTGCTTTTCTATTTAAAAATAGTTGGCCCATGGATATTTTCACTACTTGGTTTCACCTTCAGGAGATTCTAATGAAGAAATAGAAGGTAAAAGAATATTTTTCAAGATATTTTGGTACTTGAAAGCATTCAACTATTCCATCAATGATGTGAAGTTGCCCTACACCTCTCTTTGAATGAAATGTATTTTATTTGTTATCCACTGGGCTTTTGTTTTGGTTAATAAAAGTTCCCATTTACCATAATCCTAATTGTGAAATCTTTGATTAAAAATTATGATTTATTGGTGGATGGGTAAACTATTTTGAAAAGGAGTAGTATAAGGCTACATAAAATATAAAAACGTTTATTTTCAAGCAATATTTTAAATACACGAAAAGTTTAGAACCATAATCTGTATTTCTTTTTAATAAATGCATACTACATTTGTAAAATCCTGCAATAAATTTTCGTAAACTTATTAGAATTTAAAAAAATCTCAGCTGGAAAAATATAATGTAACTGAGTAAAAGGATCTTGACACCTATATGGAAAAGTAATGTATATTTCTAAAGCAGAGTTTGAAATTTCATTTCTTATGATAATGAAGCAAATTTTATTTAAATTATATACGCTAAGGAAAATGCACTCCTTCGCTGCTACAGGGAAAGCAAAAATGTTTTAAAAAATATATATATATACGAAATATAAAATATTTCCAGCATCCGAATTTTCTTCCTTCCTTATGTATATTGCAGGAGAGCTCTGCAGTCAGAATCCATCAGGCATTCCTGACCCAAAAACCCAATACCCCTTTAGAAAACTACCTAAAATACACCCAGTAAACTGGGGAGTTTAATGTCGTCCTGGTTCTACTAAACTTCGTCTACCGTCTGAACTCACAGAGAATTTTTAACGTGGCAGCTCTTCAGAGTCCTTAATTAGATCTGAAATTTAAATAGGGTAAAAAAAAAGAAAGTAAATTACGCCGCGCCGGTGTAAATTTCGTGGCCATTAATGGCATAATTAAAAGGTGCTTTGAGTTTTATATCAACAGAATTTCACCCATCCTCAAAGGTGGATTTTTAACTTTTTCACAATTTTAAAATTTTTATTTAAAAAGCATAAATATTTACCACCGATTTAGTTTTACAGAGAATATCAGAAGAAAGTTTACTCACAAAAAATTTGATAATCAAACGAAATATTTCATTTAAGAATTGCATCGTATTTTTTCGAATTAACATGGTCAAACAAATTCGCTTCGTGACGACTGATTTTTCTGCAATCGGACAGAATGCAACTGCACAAATTGGGTGAGGAGAATGATGCATTTTGCATGCTAAAATGTTGTAAATTTACACAAAGTTATCCGAAGACAAGCTACACGTTTCTTGTATAAAGTTTTCCTGTTCGCTTCCCGAATTAATTGCTTTTCGGGTTATTTATGATCCGCAACCGGTCTCGGTGCTTTGCGCAATCCTGAAAAGCCAACAAGGTAAAGCTCAAGTGGGGAAGGGGATAGACATCACATGAACAAAATTTATTTGCGCAACTTTTCTCACCCCGGTCCCTATCCGCGGTTTCCTCACTTCACCCTCGCTTTGCATTCTTTTAACAAATTGCATTACACCGCTCCCTAGAATTTGCTGCAGTTAACGATACAAAGTCGAGACTTTCAACCTTATTCCCCGGAATGGAAGGCGACCACTCTTGGTGCAGATTGCTTAATTGATGTTTTCTTTTGGCGGAAAGAAGCACGAACCGCACGTGGTGCACGTAGTGGCTGCACACGGCTAAATGTTTTGCTTGAACTGAATTAAAAATCGCCAAGTTGATAATAAAGCTAGTTGGACTTTGAGGTAACTTCCTTTCTTCCAGGAAATTAATTGTCCGTCGAGTTCGTGAGACTTGATAAGCAAATTACTCAGATGTTTAAATACTTTAGGGAGATGGGTAAGATTGGGTACCTTTTATCGCACGGTTATGCGTTTGTAATCCGAGGTCGGAAAAATTAAAGCCTGTGTATGCAAAGCTTTTTAAGAATATTTTGATGGGGGAAAATATGTAAAGAATTAATTTTATTTTATGTATTACATTTGAAAAATACTGCTTATTAGTCTAATTCACTCTAATAGAAAATTGCAGCAAGCACTATTGATTATTAAATTACCTCCCCGAAAATTGGAAAAAACCAAATCCGAATTTATAATGGGAGAAAGAGATCCCTTAAATTTGGTTGGAGGTAAGAATTAAGATACTCTTCCAAATATTCTCGCTCTGAACAATTTTAATTAATGTTAGTATATTAGTAAAGATTAATTTAAAAAAACATTTACAATAAAATTTGTAAAAGCGAAAAATTCAAGCAAAGCTATACAGTTCGCCCGTTAAAAACGAAGCAAAATAATTCGCCCATATTGGAAATTATGTCGTTACCATTTATTTTGTATTACCATTTCAAATTGATCTAGCACAGTACTTACTAATTTTACCCAATATTTTGTATTCCTTTCCTTTTCTTCATTTTTCCCCATATGGACTCAATAGAGTTGATAGATCTAGGCTAGTTGAAACTAACAAATCCTTGTTGTTTTAGCAGAATGGAAGGTTGCACTGTCTTGCTGGAAAATATATTTACCTTCAGGAGATTACATCAAAGGAATCCAAGGTAAACGTTCTTCCTCTAGAATATTTTGATACTTCGCAGCGTTGATAGTATCGTCAATATAGTGAAGATGTCCATTTCCTCCTAACAAAATACATCCCTAAGTCATAAGTGCAATCGGGAACATTGAACAATACGGGTGAAAAATTTATTTCGGCTTTTGTATAGATCTTTTGCATTTTAACCTAAGCACAACTCAAACCTAGACTCGTCACTCGTGTTATTGATTACTTACTCTATTTTAAAATGTATATAACCGATTATCATATTCAATTTATAATTTTTTTTAAATAAAGCACCAATACCTCAAACACAAAATAAATATTTGAGTAAATTGAAATGTTTAAAAATTTAGTCACCACATATTTATTTTTCAGGCCCGAAAAGGTTCCCCAGAATAAAAAACAAAAACTTTTCTTTAGGTTGTCTACCTTCTTTACGTCCTTGACCCTATCCCCCAGAAAAAAACAGAAACTGATTCATGAAACTTTTACATTTCTATCTTATTTTCTAACTTACTTTTATTTGTTTTTTTTCCAAACACATTTAAGTTAATTTTCCAAACGTGAGTAAACTTTATGAACCCTTCTATAAAATTCTACCAATTCTCTTAAAGTTTTTGAACCTTTTTGACCGTTTTCCAGCCATGTCCAGACATAGTTCCATTTGCACGCAAGGATATACCGTCTGATTCCAACGATAAAAAATTACATATAGTAAATTTGACTGCCGACAGAAATGAATCCGGTTGCTAAGCTTCAGGAACCTTTAACTCCTTAAAGGCAAAGGAAATAACATATCACATCCTACTAGCACTGCTCTTGATACGGTTTTTACAATGTTTTCTGGTTATTGTTCTTAGGCAATGTAACAATGTTTACCATTAATCTTGGAGCAAAAAAAAAAATAATAATAAAACGAATGCTTTTACAACCCACGGGACCATGGAATGGATATTTCCACAGGCTGTTCCCGGTATCTGCTCTCGCATCAGGTCTGGAAAAATGGAAATAAATGAAAACAAGACAGGGTATATGGTGTGTTTGCTACTGCTCAAGGAAATTCGATGATTTATTAAGCGGGACCATTTCTTCCTGAATAGGTGAGGTGCATGCGAGTGATATTTCTGCCCGCTTTGACTGCTTCCAAAAGATTAAATCTTGTCCTCAAGTAGAGACCAAGGACCGATATTAATTGCTTCCATAGTATTCGATGTTCGTACAATCATACAGTCATATGCCATATATTCGCATATTCTCTAGGATAGACCCCACCCGCATATATACGACATAACAATAATCAGAGAATAGGGCCTACTATGATAAATTACCCATTTTTCAGGTTAAGTGAACACCATTATGTCCTTATCGGGTACTGGAGTTCAGCTCCTGGCTTTCCATCCAGATAAATTGTCAGGAGAGGCGCGTGATTGTGTTGATATTCTACTCCCCCCGATCGACAAAACCCTTAATGTTGTGGCTCAGCCACACTACGGGGAAGCGGAATGGGGGGTGGCTCCAACAGTTCAACAATTCACCATACAAGTGTTGCATGCCGGGTGGTTCAACTTCAACCATTGTCGCTCGGAACATAATAGAGGCTACCTCATGCCGAGCTTCTAGACGACGATGGGGGGGCAGTACAAACCCCGGGAGGAAGTAAACCGTCAGCATTGATAACAAAATAAGGGCGTGCTATGTTGTGTATAAAATGGGCACACATGACAAAATGAACGAGCACAACCCCAGCCAGCCACCCCTACCTTCGCATAGACCCATGTAAGACAAATGGGCGCAATAAAAGTCAACAGCTCAAACCGTTTTCAGCGGAGGGGGGCTGTTCTCCTTATGTGTCTCCCAGTCGGCAGTTTTTGGACTAGTACACCATAAACCTCCGAAAATCTACGGAAAATGCCAATGGAGCGGCACTTCCTCTTATCAGTTCATAGGACTTCTCTGCTCTTTTCCAATATAAATGTCTCGTCAACAAATGACGGATCTATTGGACGAATTTAGCATTCCTCTCCGGCTGTCTGCAGGGAGTCAATTAGAGTGAGTTTACTGCTCAGCCATAAAGTTGCTGGGCCCTTCTCTGAAATTCACGAGTCCGTTTAAACAAAGGATCTATAAAGTGGCAATTCGGGAAGCCAATAGATAAGTGGCTCTGCAACTGAATTTAGGACGGTCTTGAATCGTTCCGTAGCCATGCTTCGGTAGTTTGGAAGGATTTCTTGAATTTAGGCGAATTTTATAAATTGGGAACTACTTAGTTAACTAGACATATATAAGAGAATTTTTATGGGAATTTGAAAATTACTACAATAAAATGAAATTTAATTAGCCCAAATGTAACCTTTAAATGTATATAACTTTTCGTTTCATCCTCTAAAAATATTTATTTAATTCAATATTTCGTAATTTTACTTATTTGCTGTACTGAATTTTGTTGAACTATTTTTAATAAACCAAATTCTAATCAAATAATACTTTATTTATAAGTAATAACATCGATGATTTATTCATAATTATTTTAGAAGCAAAACTATGCTACCAGCTATCTCTCATCGCAAATACAAATATTGTGGAAATTCTATACCTGAACTAATATTTGTTGTTAAATCAATGGGAACATCAGGATTTTAAAATCCAAGTAAATTCAAAATGAAAATTTATAAATTTTCAAAACATCGAACGGTATTTTTGCAGTTGGACTATTTCAATATTCCAAACTTTGTGCAATAGATAACTAAACTAGTCAAAGAGATAAAAAAAAACGGCGAGATTCATTCATGTTTATACCGAAAATTCGGCACTCATTCATGGTTGCACTAAATTTTCCGCAAAGTGAAAAATATAAAAACAAAAAATGTACTATCGATAACTAGGCCACCACTGCCCATACCTTTCATACCCGCCAGAAGCATTGGATATGCACCAGGTTTGTTAGAAGCGACTAATTAAGACAACCACCCTACCTGGGGTACAAATTTTATCCCTGAAAATTGAAATATGAAACAGCAAATAGGCAAACACAGTGTGCAGTTGCACTGGCCGCGTTCGGCAAATATGCGCATCAATTGCATAAAAACAGTGCATATGGAGCCAATTAAAACTTAATAGACAACCTCCTCACTTCCAGTGAACTCATATTTACCCTCCGGCCTCTCTCCGGTTCGATGGATAATTTAGGCCCCAATTATTATTACCACAGCGTCCCACTAAATGGAAAAACCTGGGCAAAACGTGAACTAAACCTTCATGGTGTAGTACTGGTCATTACGTTCACAGCTCTCGGGAAGGCCCCCGAGTTTCCACTGTTTTAATTCCACCTCAATAACCAGAAAGGAAATCAGCGAAGATCACAGATAAACATAAACAGTTTGCCAAATCGTGTGCATTGCATATGCAAATTTGTTAAATACGCCCCTGGGATGAGGAGCCAGAATAGAATCGCTGTAGGGCGAATGAACGGAAACAATAGTGTAACGATTAAGCTTGAAATTCTCGGATGGAATGCTACGAAAGCCCCTCCATATTCGAATGCATTCATATATGCGAAATTATTTCCGAATCGGCCAACTATCGTCTTCAACAAATTTCTCTGAAAAGTCATTCCTAATATTCCAATAGAACTTTAAACTGCATCCCTTATTTTTACTTTCCAAAGTATTATTTTTATACTAGGAATAATCGAATGGAAATAATAATTTATTTGCAATTCTCAACTCAAACCAGAAAATGTCCTCTGAATTTTAAATTTTAAAATTCTTAAATCATAAAAACATACGCTAAAATTAGTGTTAAAAATGATCAATTACAAAGGTACGTATAATTCATATAAGTGAACAAAGGCTAAATAAAAACAGTATTAACTCCATAAGGACCGCTAATAAATTTTGCGTAGGACCGTATATTTTTGCGAAAAATTACACGTCTTCCAGTATGCACTGTACAGTGATTACTTTTTTATTTATGAATCATGAACAGATATATTGAAATAATAAATTGTCGCATTATCATACCTCAATTCAGTAAATAAGTAAAAGCTCGTCCGGAAAATTTAACTGTAGCATCAAAAAGTTGAGACATATTACCCGTAAAGATATCCCATGCGAATGAGGAAAAACACGAATAAATTTCACGAATGAGTTGAAATCGACCATGAGTATTAAAGAAAACCTTTTTCAATGAAATTCATATGTTTTCAGAAATCATGCTTGAATTGACATAGTTTTATATACGGCTGTTTACAAATCCGGTTGGTCCTTAAAGTATTAAAATATGTCTAATCTTTTCGGTATTAAAATATGCCTAACCTGATACAAAAGGCAATTCGCGAACAGGAAAAAAAACCTGACAAAGTACATAAGTGAAAACACGAAAAACCAACAAAGTAGGCCACATGGCTACCGCAGGTATGCAAATGCGAAATAGGTGAAAATCATTCTTTAGATACGTGCTCCTGTTTAGCAAACGGTTGAAATTCACGTTCATTTTACCTTTGGTCTTTTTCAGTTTAAAAAGGAGCAGCTAAACAATACCCTCCCGCCACATACAACAGCCGAACGAATTGTCCTGGCAGAACCCTTTTTCGCTTTAGTGAGTACTATTTTGTATATTAGCTAGCGAATTAATCTGAGAGCCCTGGGACGAGGGCTATAGTGAAAAGGTCCGTTTACAAAGGTAGAACTCGTCTGGCTCTCATTGAAACTGAGAATGAGCCGATCCAGAAATTCCTTGACGTCCCTGAAATTGACACCTACATGATTAGGGAATTTATCGGTGATAAATAACGCCTATAGGGAGGACCTCAGGCAGATGTGCCACTCGCACTATTCGAGAACTATGGTCTTGGAATTAATGCGGGGATAGTTCCATTACGGAAATGAAAGTTTCTTTGAAACATCATTAAGCCAGGACGCTGTTCCAAGAGAAAATTTAATTTGCCCCCGGTGAAAACATATTTGCAAATGAAGTGGCCATGGCCACGGATACAAGCTAGCCACAGGGTTTTTCCCTGCTTTCGGGACCTTCTTGGGTAAACTCTTAAATTTTTTTTGCTTTGTCCGTACAAACCAGTAGGAGGCAAACAGAAGAAAGTAAAAGCCAGAAGCTGTTTGTGCAGCTTTCTGCCCAATAGAAGTTTTATACCTTATTCTATTTCGACTTGGGGTAATTAACGTTGCACTGTAAAAATTTGTACTTTAGTAGAAAACTCAATTTCACTCTTTTTTTGGTACTTAGGCAAAGCGGATGGTTGAATTTTTTGGTGAAACTAAGGAGCTTTTCATCTCGAGCGCATAGAGGAGTGAATTTAAAGTCGTTAAGTTTAAATTGCAATAGCGAAATACATTAAAATTTATTTTCATCTAAAAGTTCTGAGGATATTCCTTTAAAGGTTTTGTTATAAACTACAGATAAAAATTGATTTTATTCTTAATTACGATTTACAGTGATTTCAACTTTAAATTTATATTATGCAGTCTTTTAGTTCTATAAATTTAAAAACAAAAACCAGTAGATTGCTTAATTTTCTTAATTTCGTAATTAAAATGTTTTCAGGGATGCGGAATTTGATATACGCTAGTTTTTTTATAGGTGTTAAATGGATGAAAATTAAAGGGGTAGCTTTCCGCAAATCATCATCACCGCATCAAGATCTATAACATTTCACATGGTTTCAGAATCACTGAATTAAATTTAAATTCTATGGTTATACTTTAGAGAGGGTGGGTAGTTATCTAAAAATAATTATACCGTTAACTTCCACACCAATGAAAACTAAAGCGCTTTTCGTCAAAATTTCTAAATATGCAGACACGTACTTAGCTTTGATGAGCTTTTCCAGTTCCAATTTTCAAGAGAATTGCAAATCGAACGAACGGCTTTCGTAGTCTCAAAGTCAAAATAGAGTTCAGAACAAGTGGGATCTGTTGAAGGGGGGAATTATACACGGGAGCGCTAAATGTATTCTCGCATAAAGGCGCTTACTTCAATAATAATTCCCTTCCCTTTGCGCCAACCCTCTAACGTGAACTGTTTGTGATAAATAGCTCACTAACTGGCTCATAATTATCCTTCTCGACAGGTGCTCCTCACTAACTAATGGGGGGGAGGGCAGCATAAAGGTACGCTGAACCTTCCAGAATGATGGTAGTGGATGTTCCGCCACAAAAAGGGCCTCTCAAAACGATGTATGTGTGGGGAATGAGCGCAAAGTAGTTATGGGATGCGGTGGCAGTTTTCCCTTTGGGAGCCACCATGGGACCTGGAAAACTGTTTCACATGCAGGTTGCTCTTTTATGCGAATAACGAACCATGAAAACGTTAAGAAGCGCTCCGCAACGCACGACCAAAACTCAATTAGTTCAAAGCGGCGTTGTGTTATGGAAAGTGCGCAGAGCCCCTAAACAGAAGGCGGAGGTGAGAGAAATAATGGGTGCGCCTGTCTGTTCCACGACGGAAGTGATTGATTTGAAAGGGAGCCCCATTTATCCAGCCGTGGGAGAAATTTACCCATTGTTACCAAGCGTGTTCGCTGTTATAACGATTATTGTTTAATTGAAGAGATACGCGAGAATAACGATCTCAGCACCAAAACGTACAATATAATTTATGAAAAATGTATTTCTAGTCCCATTTGTAAAGAGTGAAAAGGGATGGGAATTGAAAGAGAAGTACAAATACTCCTTTCGTGCCTTATCCTTTTGCAGTACCGGAAGGTCTTAAGAAAGTCAGAAAAGCACAATAAATTTCAATTGGCAAAGGATCTTTTAATTTCTCGCAAGTGACTGGCAACAAAAGCGCGCTCAAACATCCTTCGGGAGACATTGTTCTTTTCTCTTGCAGGCCCTTACAACCCTACTGCTATCAGATGATTAAATGATCGTTACGTTACAAGAAGCACCCACATTACGATATTATTTTATTTTTTTTTCTTGAAACCTTCCTAAGCTGAAGAAATCTCGAAGTTCTCTTCACAATTTGATTGTTTTACGTGCAATAATTCAAGCAAGAAGGGCCGGAAGACCGTGTTTCAAAGAAAGTCATGCTTAGTGAATAACTTTAGTCGTTTTTTATTTATTTTTTTTTTATTTTACTTTCCTCCTTTCTGAGCGCGCCACTCCCACAGCGCTTCATTTATAGGGAAAAATTAATCTCAGATGGGATTTGGCAGCCTTTGGGGTGCCCTAAAATCAATTTGTCTTCCTTATGCCCCCCTTGTTGCTTCGGGTATTCTTATGGAATGAATAATTTCCTTTTCTTAAGGTGCAAGATGATATTACAACAGAAGGAGTTTTGTGTATTTACTCATCCGCCCGCTTGGCAAATGTTTGCATTTTAACCTAAATTGAGACTTGATTTCCACTTGATGTCGCTTAGTACAACGCACAGGGGAGATTATTTTCTTTAGAATTTCAAAATGGTAAGAGAAAAAAATTATGGAAAAATTCATTGGGGTGGCTTTTTCGGAAATTAAATTTTCATCAAGTGTTTTATTACTACGGCGTTAAAGGGATTTACGTTTTGTTGTGTTACTTAATCTCAATGATTCTTTTTGATACTGGTTTAATAAAAACAAATTGAATGGCTCTAAATTTAAATTGTTAAACTAAGCTACTATTACTACTATTTCAAAAACTACTATAGTTGGGATTATGCTGCAGGGAAGGGACTTCTGGCGAAGGATCTCCCTTTTCGTAAAAGGGATGGGAAGGGGGAAGAAGGGTGGTGGGTTGGCCAAGGTTTGGATCAGGTGGAGTGGGCCTCGGAAGGGGCGGGAAAATAGGACTCCACCCTGAAGTAATGTCTCACAGACGGGGAGGAGCTCCTGAGACGTTAGGAGCAGCGCTTTAGCCGGTAGGCCTGGCTGGGCTGGGGAGTCCAGCATACGAGTGGCAAAAAAAACTATTATACAAGTGGTTTTTGACTTCCAGGAAAAAAGGCACATTTGTATTAAATCTAGAAAAACAAACTGCACAATTTCAAATTTATTATTAGAAAATGATAAAGTGATTCAGGTGATATCAAAAAATATGTTCTGGTATCCAATTTTTTGCTTTGTGTATTTTCATTTTAATTATTTTTCACTGTATGTTAAAAATGTTCAAAAATGCTTAATATCGAATAAAAGGATAAAAGCAAAATGTGATATGTTTGAAATACCTGAAAAATGTATTTAAGTGGTTATCTATAAATTAAAGAATCCGTCAGTCAAAAATGCATGATAATCAGAAGAAATCTGTGGTATTATTTTATATTCGCCAACCCCCCTCCCCCCACAAAAAGGTTTTTACACAAATATTTTAGAACAATACACACGGGAACTTTTACTTCAAAAGAATAACATACCGTACTCGAACATTTAGGTTCATTATGAGAATACTTAAAGTTAATTTTTAACTTTGACTTCATCTTTTTCTGTTTAACATAGCCACAAACAAAGGTTATTTAGCGGAGCAAAAAATATTGAGTGAGATAACATGAAAGACATTTGAATAAAAGAACCCGGAATTGTTTTCATCAAAGTAAATTTAATTCTATAAAGCATTCAAAGCTTATATTAAGCAAATCGTTCTTATAAAGCCTTACTTGCAACTATAATACTGCTTATAATTTTAATCATCTATAACTATACTACTTAACTGTAGCAGTCATCAAAATTAAAGTCTGTTTTCTTTCAAAGTCTTACGAAAAAATCACAAAAACTACCAAAAAATCGAACCAATAAGAAAGCATAAAAACCTTAAAATTATGTCCATGCAACTTTCTTCCTTCCAAATTTAGGCGGTACCGGTGAATCTTCGCGTATTTCACACCTAGACAAACTTCTTACAATTTCGTCGCACGCATCTTTACCCTTATTTCTTCCCTCAGCGCCATCTACCTTAATTGTATCCAATTGTTGCTTACTTAATTCTTGTTCGTTAAGAAGTAACTTAAATTTCTCATTGGAGCTTTCTATTGCAGCAAGGTGAGTCTCCTGGACTTCAATGAGCTTCTTCTGATGCTTTACATTTTCAGCAAGTTTATCTTCGAAAATTTTAATCTGTTTCTTCAATAAATTGCAGATTTGTGTTTGTCTCAATGCACTTTGATGAGACCAGACCTCTTCCCATTTCTGGAGATTATGCTTTGCCTCAGATTCGTACATTGCCTCAATCTGTGATTGTTTCTGAATTTCACAGTCATATTGCATTTCGAATTTATCAATAAGATGCCGAATACTCTCGTCTCTGCAGTAGATTGAAATCCGTTTTAAAACATCTATGTCTTCTCTCATCATTTTTCGAACTCCATCGGATCGTTGTCTTATTATCATTTTAATACGTTTCAAATTGTGCGGAATTTGGGTACTCCCTTGATCTTGTACATTGCGAGTTTCAAAATCGGTCAGTTCATTTTGCATTTCAGTTATTATTCTCTTTAAATCTTCCTCTTCTTTCTGCAAATTGCTGCTCTCTTGCTCACGTCGCTTCAGTTCATCCATGTGCGACTGCTGCAGTGCACGTAGTTCTTTAATTTCAGACTCACGAATTTTTTCGCGTTCCTTCAAATACTCCTCACGCTTCCGTGCCTCTTCTTGAAGACGTAAATTACGAATTTGTGTCTCCTTTTCCTCCTGGTCTCTCTGCATCTGTTTTTCAATCTGAAAGGATATTTCTGCTATCAGAAATACAGTCTAAAACTTTTTAATTTAATATATAATATATACATTTTTGGAGTAACTAATTTTAAATTCTTAGCCAAATTTTAAAATTTCAATATTACGACTCCATTTCATCGTGTAATTACTTAATTTTAAAAATTTAAAATGGCACCGATCTTAAATATAAAATTAAAATAAAATTGTTGTTTTCATATAAAGTGCGCAATTCTGGATAAACCTAGACTATAGCCCAACGGACTAAAAGTACAGAGTTCAAGGCGCTGTATAAAGAAAACACGAAAATATTTAGAGAGCGGAAATAACTACTTTAATTTGCTCAATAAAAACAACAGGACGAAGCTTGTAAACATCCTCAAAAAATTACGGAGACAGAAAATATAAGATAGACCCACCTGCTTATCCAGCCAATTCAACTTCGCAAAAGCTTGATTGTCTGTTTTCGATTCAAATAAAACAGAATCATCGCAAGTGCCATACCTCAGGCGACTGTAAAGTTTGCTTTCGAGTTGTAAACGTCTTCGCTCTTCCTCCTGATCCTTTAAATTTCTATCTATTTTCTGCAAAACATCTGACGAAATTTGCCTCGCTTTTGGCTTGCTTAAGAAACGAATCTCCTCCTCGTGTTGGCGATTTTCGCATTCAAGAAGACTACGAAGTTTTTCACGACGCTCCTCAAGCTGTTTATCTTTTAACTCCTTCTCACGATTTTTTCGTAGAGTCTCCTCCGCATGTTCGTAGTATTCGGGTGTTGTCCATGATTCAAAACGTGAGGTTACTTTGCCCCAATGATCAAAATAACGATTCACGGCTAAGTTTTTCTCTAATCGCACATGCTCAGCTTCACGACGTCGTGCAAAGGCCGCTTGCAGTCGATTAGTCTTCATTAATTCGATTCTAATTGCCTCTTTTTCTCCTAATGAAAACAAAAACAAAGAACGATAAAACATGTTTGAGCAATTTAAGTCACTCACCCATGTCCAGTTTGGACTTATTTATCTATTTTTTGCAAAATTTTTATATAGTCACCACTTATAACCGGTGAAGTACCAACAAGAGGGCAATTCGGCCCTCTTAGAAATATCCGGCTATAAGCCACTAAAAACTTTCAGACGTGACACGCAAGTGATTTCAGGGGCAGACCAATTCGCCAAATCGGATTACTATCTTATCGAAAAATCTCAAGCAAAAAAAACGCTTGATTAATTCATTCATTCATAAGTTTAACGATTTTCTCAGGCGATTTACACCATGCGCTGTTTTTTTCCGCGTATTTCATGGAAAGTAACCGCAAAAGCGCTATGTCATCCACAAGAAAGTTAAATTTTGTAAATTACAGTCAATGTTGCTGTTTACTGCTATAGGACATTAATAATTTTGGGGCAAAGCTGTTTGATGAACTACACACAAATTGGTCTGGGGTAATTCCACTCCACAAAACCAAATATCAACAATTACATCGCGTTTTTACGATTTCTACGATTTTTATTTTTGTTTACATATAGGGCAAAACATTTCCGACTCAATTAGCGATAAAATGAGGTATTTGAACTTGACCTATAATACGGATATAATGATAAAAAAAAAGCGTAAATTTATATTTCTGAGACGTAATAACTAAGCTGCATACTAAAAGCTTATTTAACTTTATAATCGAACTTAAACTGAAAAGCGCTTAGATAGTATCAGCTCACTCTTTTAAATAAAAAAAAAAATGTATAATTCCACGAAAACCACAAATAACCAACATATAAAAAGTAACATACAATTAGGTGTGAATCAGTCTATAATTAAAAATAAACTAGTAAAGGCCAAGATCAATTTACAAATCGCACAAATATGAAGCAATATATATAAGTTTTTCAGGTTTCTAACTGATCGTCCACAAATGTGATAGCATCCAAAACGACAAGTTGTTCATCTTATTTGTATATATAATATATGTAGTCAAAAAAAAAAATTAGGGGAAGCACAGACTAAGCGAATACATAACTAACTTTTGCTTTTAGATTCTAGAAAAAATTCTTTTTTACGAATGTTATTATAAATTATCAATATTTTTGATGTTTTCTTTAGATGACTAAATAAAAAAAAGAATTAAACTATTATTTAATGTTTTGTTGTTAATTTTTTACTTTGTTAAATTAATTTCTAATATAATATTGTTACGTATTTCATAATTCTAATTTGATCACTCTCTATTATTTGCTTGTTTAGCTTTGATTTGAAAAATTAGAGAATTAATTAAACACCATTTATTTTATTTTTCTAAAAGAGATCAGCCAAATCAAATATTAGGGTTCCGTACGTTCGAATGAACAAATAGAACCCTTATAGAATCACTCGTGGTCTATCTGTCTATCTGTCTGTCCGTCTGTCTATCACAGCCAATTTGCTCCGAATCTACTGGACCGATTAAGTTGAAATTTGGTACATAAATGAATTTTTGTGATCCAAATATGTGCGTGTAACGTAAATGAATGATTTTTAAACATGGGGATCACTTTTGGGAGGTGGTGGGATAAGGGCAAATGAAAGGGTTCTAAAGGTCTCAAATATTTTTTTTTTTTGCAATTTTAAAATAAATAATTTAAAATTTATTTAAGAAAATAGATAAAAATTTACCATTCCTCCCTTATCTCCGAAACTGCTGAACGTAAAATTTTGAAAAAAAATACAGAAAATAATTCTTTACTTATAGACTAGAGGAAAGGCTATAAGAAGTCTATGATCTTAAAATAACATGATAAATTTTCTTACTATTTTGCGTACAACCTCACATAATTATCTTATCCGGATTTTTTATTTTTTATTCAATTTTGTTTTATGTAATTGAGAAGTAAACGAATTGCTAATGTTTTACAATGAAAAAATTAAAGGCGTCTGTTTTTAAAAGAAACCAAAAGTATAGTAAGCTTAATGACCCTAATTTATATCATACTTATAAAACTAATGATGCCTATCATTCTTTTAATTCCTGTTAGTAATTTAATTCTTAATTCTACTAAAATATGAAATTATTTGCTATCCCCAGTTAATTCACAAAATTGCAAAAGGCCCCGATTATGAAATTAAAAATCAAACCAAAAACGTCGCCCCTAAACAAAATTATTATTTCTTTTATCATTCCACTGACATCTGTACATTCAACTTACATAAAAGGTAAATAAATAAACTCAATAACAATTACAGCCACGCTTAAACAACGAAATATCCAATTCTAATGACTAAACATTTTAGGGTGTTTTTTCCCTGATAAGTTTGGTCTAAATGATTTCAGTCCCTCCGTAAACAAATCCCAAACGAAAAAATACGACAAAAACGTGTCAAATATTGCGTTTTAACAAAAACATCAAAATGACCGTTGACACCGTGACAAGGCGCCTTTAACTTATACCGGGGATCCACAAATATCCGGGAAACAAATACTAAAAGAAATGCAACGATTACTTTATTTTTTTCTGGTCAAATAGATCACAACTCAATAAAAACAGATTCAATTACGCCGTCCGGCCTTGCAAAAAAAAAATATACAATAAATTTTCAGCTTTTTAGTTACACCCAACAACCATAATGTTAGCAAGGGATCGAGATCATCAACTCCAAAAAGTTTTTCTTACTATGTCACTTTCGGAGATTTTCCAGGAGGACAAAGTTTAGAGCAATCTGTAGCAAGCTTGCATGTTAGAGATTTTTCCGCATCCCCATAGTATAGAATAAGTTTAAAGCACTAGCTACAAGTCCTAGGAATGTAGAATCCAACACGGTCCAAATTAGAGAGGTCATAATTGCTTAAGTGACCGTAGCCCGGTTCGGGTGGAATTCCACCACCTGGAGCATAGTCTCTGAGTCCAGGTTGGGCAATTTATTGAGACAGCATGGGGTCGATGGCTGGGAATATTGTTCTCCAGTAATTGACCTGCTAGTGGGGTTCGGCCAGGGCCACAGCTTTGTCATCGAGGATTACAATATTTATGAAGGCGGTGGTTCTTGATTGTCACACATCATGCCAAGGGGTCTGCCAGTGGCAGAAACGCCTTTGGTTAGTGGACTGAAGGAAATTTGCCTAATCGGAGATTGGACAGGTGATTCTCCGCATTCTTAATGAATTTCCATGGAAAGGATTGAAAGGTTCTTGCTAGACAATGGATTTGTTCTGGTCTCCTTTGGGGTTCACACGCATATTTCTACGGCACATTCGATGCACACCTATGAATTATTTGATGCGAGTTAGGTGGTATTTGGATCCTGCCACTTAGTTAGTTACATGCAAAGCTGAGTGAAATTCATTTGTTTATTGGAGGGCATGAAAATTTTATCTTTGTGAGAGAAACGGTCAGTAATCTTCTTATTTTCGACCCGCCTCTTAGGGTAAATTGATTCTTGTAGGATTACACCCACTCCTAAAAGCCTCAAAGCTATGGATTAACCCAAAAAGTTCACATTCAGAGTACCAAAGTAGGTAGGGAGGTAGGGCACCCCAAAGTTTCATTTTAATAAAAACACATGATAAATTATATGTTTTTAATTATCGAATAACTACCTTAAGTGTCTGCCTGCGTCCGGTTACGAGTTTTGTAAATTATAAAAAAATTTTAAAATATTCGTTATGTTATAAGAGGGGGGTCGCTGATTTTGACTCTACTCTGGGGATTTGAATATACTAAGAAATATGTACAAAACATCTTATATACAGGGTAGACAGAAAGTTTCTTTCCACTTTCGTAAATATCAGGTAGATTACTGAAAATTCCACTAATATTGATCCTATCCAGGGAAAACCCATTTCAGGTATTGAGTTCCTTACCCTTCTCTTATTTCAAGTGAAAATTATTCACTTTTGTGTTGATAACGGTACAGGCTAAATTTCTGATAGGATAAGTTTTAATTTTCCATTCCTTTTCTTCCTCTTTCTGCAAATTGCTGCTCTCTTGCTCACGTCACTTCAGTTCATCCATGTGCGACTGCTGCAGTGCACGTAGTGCTTTAATTTCAGACTCACGAATTTTTTCGCGTTTCTTCAAATACTCCTCACTCTTCCGTGAGATGAGATCTTGTGAAAAATGAGATGAGTCGGACAGCTATCGTCAAAGAGGACTACTGTTAAAGACTACATTATGAGCCATCCGTGGTGTACTCATGCTTATGTGCAACCCGTAAAACCTATGCTGACGGAAAAAAATATAAGAGACAGCTGGCAATTTTGCCAAAGATTGAAGCAAGAAGGATTTACCTCGGAAGAGGAACAAGGGACGTAAGCAAAAATAACAGATACTTTTTACCGATGAATCCGTTATTCAATTGCATCCAAAACACAATCGGCAAAACTCTAGAGTGCGCACTATGGATCCATTGATCATACCTGCCGTACAAAGGCCAAAACAAGGACTCCGATTAATGGTAGCATAAGGAATCAGTATGCTAGGAAAAATGCAACTCATCTGTAAACGGTGAATCTTACAGGAGCAGAATTTTGCCTTTGTATGAAACGTGTGCGACTAATCGAAGACAATTCCCCAATAGAAGAGGAACAACTCTAGTTCAGGATAGAGCGACATGTCACACTTTCAGGACGACGATTCATCAAGCTAATAAATGGTTTTCAACTGTTTGAACTGATTGGCCTGGAAACTCACCGAACCTTAATCCTATTGAGCGTTTGTGGGCTCTACTTCCAAACTCAATATTTAGGCATCCAAGACCAAACAACAGAATAAGTCTATTTCACAGGATTATAGAAGAGTGGAATTCAATTACACCGGATGACCTCCTCCATCATTGCGATAGTTTTAAGAATAGAATTAAAAACTGTTTAGAAAGAGGACTACCTACAAAATATTGATTAGATTAAACCTTAACAGGATACTTTTAAGAAGTGAGAAAAAAATTTTTTGATTGCGCTACCTGAATATACCTCTCCAAAATTTAACATTGATGATGGAAAGAAACTTTCCATACACCCTGTTTATATAATGAACAATCGCAATATACATAAAAATGTTTGAGTAAACAAAACATTCCTCTCGACAAAACTGCAAGGTCATAAAAATTAATCTGCACGTAAACGATTTCGCCCACTCTAAGATTTACCAGGTGTCGAAAATTTACGTATTTACTAACTACTATCACACACCTCACGCATTAATTTACAAGTATCGCAAAACCCGAAATATAGTCCCCTGCAAGAACAATGTTTTATCATCAAAAATCTGAAAGTTATTATCACGTAGTCAATAAAGCTCTTGAGCTCGGACGGATTTATTTATTTTTTGGAGTATCAGATTTGATAATAATAATTAATGGAAATTTATTCAGCACGGTGAAAACCTTTAAATTATTCAAATTAATTCGAAAACAGTGCAGACAGATAGATTCTTAGATACACTACACACTCAAGCTCGAGCCAAATGTATTTTAATTAATAGAAAAACGCTTCGCCGCCAAGTGTGCGGTTATCTATCTCAAGAGTGCCTCAGGCGTGATAAAATATTAAACGATTTTTAATAAGAACTCAAGTGTGGCCACGGCCCCTCAAGAGGAAATTCAATAGAACCCCTCCATTATCACCTCATTCTGATAAGCACTTCAGCGATATTTATGACACTCGGGGAAAATTGAATGTAAATTTTGAATACAAGTAAAATGGCACTCGTTGATTAATTACTTCATCGATAAACAATGGTAAAAAATAAAGTACATCGCAGGTGAAGCGCTGGTCCAAAAATGGTGTAATTAATGGCTCCTCCTACTCTTATAATTGCTATGGTGTCTGATTTCCTAACGCAATAAATTAAGCGTGTGTCCAGTTTTCGAATAATGATTAAATATGCCCCATCGAATGGTCTCACAAAATAGGGGAATCACCAAAATTATCTGTATTTTTGTGTGACTGCATTCACCTGAATCTTACTATGGCGTGAAATTTTTGTCGCACGTAGAAATACCTTAATTTATTGCAGATCGACATTTGATAAAAAGACATAAAAAGACTTTAAACGGAATGCAAAGTAATTTATAATTTTACACGGAAATTCCGAAAAATGTGATATCATTATCTACTGCATTTCATACAATATGACTTATTTTAGAAAATTGCGTATTTTTAATAATTGTTCATTATGCGTTCAGATAAATCAATGTCTGAATCAAAACAAAAAATATATATTTCAATAACACAGTACTCTTCAAAAGGATTGGCCCCCAAAAAATCTAGATTTGTGACGAATTTAAGCAGAAAAGCATATTGAATGCCCGACAAAGATCAAAGAATTTTTGGATACTCAAACATAAAACTTTAATTTGAGCTTCTTCAATACTATGACTTTTGTTTTAGAGGCGCATCCCGAATATTTCCAAAATGTAAGAATTACAACTTTTCAACTTTCAAAGAAAAAATACTATTTTTCTTATTTTCGTAAGTGTTCATTTCATTTTTTGTCCAAACTATAAGCAATTTAAAAGAAACTGCATTTACATTTAAAAGTAGTAAACCAGAGGTAAAATAAATGACTGCCAATTTCATCCTCCAAATATGAACAAAATTTATAGAGCCTAACAATTGAATGATTAAACGTAACTTGTATCACATATTGGCTATCAACCATCAACCAAACAATCGCAGTATAAATCAAAGAAAATTAACACCCATAAAAACATTTTCAACACGCATTAAATAAATGAATTAAACCTTCAAAATGTTCTAAAGTAAACAAAGAACAATTAAATTTTTCTGCAAATTCCATAAGCTCATAGATACTCAATCAAAGGAAATTAAATCATGTTAACAAAATATTCGAGTTCAATATAACAAACGCTTAAACATTAAACACCTAAGTAAACATAATCTGCAACAAACGTCATATGTATCAGTGAAAATTAAAGGAAGTTAACCCAATTTCTTCGTTATACAGCATAAATGCCTTAAATTTGAGTGTAAAAAAACAGAAATCAGCAAATGTAAGAAAACGAAAATCCACAAATTTAAAAACAAAAACAGAATAGTTCATAGAAACCTAAACTTTCTCGCTTTCAAACACTGTCAAAAATTCTCTAATTGATAGATTTACTAGAAATTCGTTGTATTTTGTAAAAATTACACTAGAGTGAAAAAAAAATTAAATTTTGATAAAAAGTAGTATTCGTTTCGAACTAAATTATCAAACACGCCTCGTAAGATCCGTAGAATATGAGTAATAAATTAATTAAAAAGATTAGATTTTTTATCTATATTTTTGATATATTTTTTTTTTAATTCTTATTTCTACATTTTAGTGCATCCCCATATTTCCCCTATCATTGACCCAACTATTTATACATATGCATAGTTGTGGTTAAACTCTAAAACACCTTTACTTAACTAATACATAAAATGTATACTGTCTGTTTTTCAAATGACACCTATCATCAATAGTTTAAACTTAAGCATAAATAAACAATCTAACCATTCCTACAGATAGATTCATAAGATTAGCTCCACGTTGAGAAAGCCCAATCAATTTTCAGCTCTTGCATAATTCGTGTTATTTTCATTAAAATATGTATAAAACAGCGATGATTCAGAGATATTTTGCATAATTATAATAACAAACAGTAATTTGTGAAGTACGGAGATATCAATTTTTATCGTGCATCGGTAGAATTCACGCTATTTTCAGAATTTCTTCAATAGTACATATGTAGTTGCACTAATCAAAAGGAAGAAAAAAACCGATTCAGAACTGCTTTCTCTCATCTGGAGTTAATCATATTTTTTTCAGCGATTAGATACGGGGAATTGTCTTATTGTTGATACAAGTGTTAGTGAAAATCGCCGATCTGCCATTCATGGGGTGATGTATTTAAGCCAATTTCCAGCAACGAGAAGTTGCATCTCCCTGTAACCATTTGACTTTGCAGCATGTCGGCGAAATCAAAAGTCTCGGTATTATCAGTGCTCCTCTGTAAGGCAAATATATGTTCAATATTACGAATGCGTGAGTAAACAAATTAAAATTTTTCATTTCCAGACTTGCACTATGCTGGTGCAATAAGCATCGTTTCGAGGAGTGGATGGGGCGCTAGACCGCCCACCAGTGTCACTAAAATCCCAAATAATCTTCCATATGTGATAATTCACCATACAGCCGTTCCTGGTGCATGTCACACACCTGCTGAGTGCAAAGAAAGGATGAGATCTGTACAGAATTTCCATCAAAACGACCGAGGCTGGGAGGATATCGGATACAATTTTGCAATCGGAGGAGATGGAAATATTTACGAAGGACGAGGATTTAACGTTCAGGGTGCTCATGCTCCCGGATACAACACAAATGGAGTAGGAATCGTTTTTATCGGCGACTTTACAAGTAAGCGAGTTAAACAATCTAATTTTATAAGCCACAAATCCTCTTTTATGGTTTCCATTTATCTATCCAAGCATTTAATTTCGACACTTTGCTTATGCTGAAAGTTTTTCTTATTAAACTTTTTAATTGATTTTACAGATGTCGTCCCTTCTAGGATTATGTTAACCAGAGCAAAAGAGCTGATTCAGTACGGTGTTTCAAAGGGACACATTTCACGAAATTATAAGCTAATGGGACACCGACAGGTAAAAGCTACTGAATGTCCTGGGTCTAAACTTTTCAAAGTCATCCAGACATGGCCACATTTTGTTCATAAACCGTAAAATACATACATACATACATTATTTGTAAATTAAATTAAAATTGATCTGAAACAGTTTTCTGTAGTAGAAGAGCAGTAGAAAATTAAAAATTTTTGCTTGAAAAACAAAACTTTGTCCTGGTTATGTAGAAAACAAATGGCAACATCTCGTAACAATTTGAAAAATTGGTATTTTCGTAATTAAATCTGGAAATGTAAAAATAAACGAAATTACTCTTTGCTGTGCAACCGAAGTTGTTTATTATTTTCGACTCATATAACCACATGTGCAAAAATGCAAAAATATTTTATGCGTTTCCAATTTGTCATGAACCTCTAAAACTGTGAATAGTATGAAATTTTTAATTTTTCTATTCATGTAATGCATAGTAGTCCTTTTCGTTCAAAATTTTCAAAATAAGGACCTGCATCTCACAAAATTTTTACCCGAGAAGTTGAAATTTTGCAACATTGACTAAATTTAACAGTACAGCAAAATTGCATAAAGAACTAGACTAGGATAGATTTTATGATTCAATCAATTTTAAGTTAAAATTTAAATTTAAGATAATTCTATGATAGAAATACTGAAGTGCTTAAGCAGAAAATATATACAGACTTATCTAGCTCTATAATATGAATATCATAACTCTGATTGACTAACCACTACTTTATATTCCTGACTCCAAACACTAACGATGCGGAAAGTCAGTGGTGAGGAGTGGTCAATAAATCTGCCGCAAGGGTGCTAAGGACCTGTAAGTATGATAAATAGCTAATACAAATTCATAACCTTACCCATAATCTGTCAATGTGAGAATATCTGATCAGACATTGAATTGATTGCATTAAACCACCCCGACTCCGTTACGTGATATCTGAATATCTCTAGAAAAAAGGCCATCGATTTCTAGTGAAAATGTCTTATCCGATTGAACAATTACTCGCCTCTGATTCATGGAATTAACAATTTTTCACCTCTTACTTAGCATTATTGCTGGTAGACTAATTTAAGTCAACTAAGCCACACCCGTTCCGGTGTTAGTAACTGAGCCTAGTGATTAGTTACTGCTTTGTCCGCTGTCTAAATTGATATAATGTGAATCCCAGAATGGTGTTCGATTGCCGTCACAAAGCCATCTAAATTGATATCTTATTGATGGGAATCTTGTCTACATCCAACAACCACTATAATTGAGGCAATTTGTCTATCTGCAAATAACACAGGCATTCCTTTGAAGAAATACGAGTAAACTGGCAAATCGCTTTGAGGGTAAATAGAATATCAAATTAGGTAAATTGTGTTTAGTCATCATACAGTGGCTTTCTGCAAAACCCGAGACCTCCAAATTTAGCAGAAGTTATGGAGGCCTCCCCCCCCTCCCTTTTTTTTGTTGTTAGCTATGTTTCAGCTTTTAAACAGACAACAGCAGAATGTATTGCCTGGCGGCTGTAAAAACAGTCATCGCATGCTAACGTGAAAATTACAACTTGCAGCCAGTTGCGTTGAGGTGCTGACAGCCCAACAGATTTATGCAGACACTGCAAAAAGTAGTGAATGAGCTTCCTAATTATTCTACGACCCACTAAGAGTAATAATAATAATCAAAAAACACCATAAATCCATCTCAGCAATGATCCCTACACCCGCCACGATGCGTTGCAATGAGTTGCAAAATGTGACCACAACCATCCTCCCAACCATCACCCACAAACTACGGAGGTAAATGTGCACGCCGCTATGCATTACCCCCTTCTTGGAGAAGAGCCCACGAATTCAAATTAGCACCCGAAGCATATGAATGGTGGTGAAGGCGCCTCTGGGCTAATCAGATGAATTTCTTCCGGTTGTCCTATGGAAAGTGTGAAAATGAAAAAAAAGATAAATTAAAACAAAATAATAAAGCAAAATCTTGTATAATGCCATGGAGGCTAATTACCGATATAGAGGTCGAAATAAAGCGTTTTTATCGCTTATTAATTAACTACATTACGCTGCAGGTTAATGAAGCGCTGATCCTCGATTAAATTGCTCTGAAATAGCACTATAAGCTCCACCGCCTCGAGATAAAAAAAAAAAGTTATTAAATCTACAGTGACCATTTAACATTCGGTATTTAAACTTTTGACATTAACATCTATACCGATTTAAAAATTTCAACATTACTTCTTAAAATGTTGATTATTACTTAATTTTCATTTATATTTTATCCGCACAACATTTCAATATCGGCCTTAAAAAGTTCATAGTCTAATACATAAAACCCTACGTTATTTCTTATTATTATTAATTGGTGATTACATTAATTTGTGATGTTTTTTATAAAACCCTTACCAAATTTAAAATTCTTAAAACATAAATTCCTACAAATATATTCGAGGTTTCAATGGGTTCAAACCTATATATATTCAATTTATTTATATATTGATCTTATAAAGCCCAATTCGAAAATTTAAAGCCATAACATAAACATTATCCTCTGAGCGAATTATCCGACTATCGGTCATTTCCCGGAATTTTTCTACTTGTCCAAATTAATGGAATGGAATAACAAACCCATAATTAAGTATAATCAAAAAATTTTTTTGGGAAATTAAAAAAATTCACCCGAGAGTACTTTAAATATAAGATCGACTGCAGCGTTCGTTATCACCTGAATAAATGGTCCCATGGGTCGAATAGTTGCGTCTATTATCATCGATTTTGATGCGGTGAGCTTTTGGTCACGTTACAACAACAGCAACCACCTGTAGCCCCCATCACTAGAGTGCTAGTGGTTGGCTGGTCCGCAACGAACTCCACGTCCAGATTGCCAGACAACAGGTTGCAATCATCTCCTGTAAATCCATCCAATTCGACTTCCGCCATCCCAGGTAAATCACACAACAGCTTCAAATCATGTGTGATTCTGCTGCGGGATTTGTGACACACTCTCATTCGCGTGGCAACTTTGTGTATTACATAAACCAGTGTAGAATAGAGTTATAAACTCACTCCAGACAGAGCGACAAAATACAAAAAAAAACACAATAAGAGATTAAAATGTGCGAATGTGGTGTGATATCGACTGCTCGATTCCTTGTTTTCCAATATAAAAAGATAGTTCATTCGCCGGATCGTGCCAATTAAAGTCCCACGGTCACAGCATTCACATAACGTGCTGTGGTTCTCTAATTTAATTTGTCCTTTCCCGCCAAAATCCTTGCCACTAGTTCCTATTTATTTAATTATTTTATTTATTATATTTATTATAAATAACTAATAATGTGTATGTTTTTTTTGTTGGAGTTCATGTTGGCATTTGGAGGTGAGTGAATTTTAAAGTGGAAGAGTGAACAATTCGTTTTAGAGAAATACTTCGCATACTCTTTTAAAGTAGTCATTTCGAGCTACTATGGTCTGAATAGTGATAAAATTATTCTAAACACCTTCTTTTCATAAAACTAATAGCCACTACAATATATAAAAACTATGGTATTATTATTGTGTTATATAAATAATACGATATTACAAATATTTTGTGTGACTCCCATAATTTTTCTGAAAAGTCTGTATAATTAAAAAATATTACGCAAATGTTTGTGATTAAAAATTTTAATTTCATTCTAAGATGTAAAGTCAGATGTTTCATTTAAAGCTTACACGTGAACAACACCAAAAAATAAATTTAATGTAAAATTGAAATATTAGAAATTTCTTAAAATTGGGTTTCATATATTTTAACAACTAAAACGTATTACTTCAATTTCGGGTTATAAGTGTAATTTACAACATGTTCATATTTTTCATAAAATTATAAAACAAAAATACAAGATAAGCACCTGCCCACCTTTGTAATTGATTCGCAAATTTAGACGCAATTAATTGAAGAAACCTCCAGTAATGGCCTCTAAATGGAAGGTGCCATTCTAAAACGACAAACATTTTCAATATTATCAGAAAAACAAAAAATTTTAGATCTTATTAAATTAACAAGCAGAACAGGTCAAGTGTAAAAATGAGGAGCGATAAGTTTTCTCGTATCGATATATATTATCGCATTTTTATTTTTATAGAACGGAGAAAGTTATGAATACGAATTTCATTAACAACTGAATAGATTAAATAACAAATTGATTTATTCTCGTTAATGAAAATTTTAATTTAGGTTTCCTTAGTATGTGGGAAATAAATAGAAATTGTATTTAAATTAAACAAATGTTAATGAAATCATAATGCACTTTTTGAAAGTAACATAAAACGATAGAAATAACAGGTTTTGCTAAATATAATCGTTTAGTTTAAATATTGTAATACATCTTAAAATATCGCACTAATGAAATAACTGGTTATAGCCATCATGTTCATTCAATATGTACATAAGAAATTGTAATATAATAAATAAATAAATAATTCAATTTCTATAAACTTTAGAATCTGAAGGAAACCCCTGTAACCTTAGCACTGAGAAAAAAAAAAACAATACGTCTTCTTAATAAAATTTATGATATTCGCAATAAACTTGCATAAAAAAATAGGGGATTTTTTTATGGCAACATCTTAACCAATCTAAGATGCTTGGATATATTTTCAATTTCTGTAGTCCCAGATTTAGTCGAACATAGTGGACCAGCAACATCTTCTGAAATGACCAAACGAGTTATCGTAACTTTTTTTTCGCACTCCTAAGATATAAACAACTTTTGAATCAATGAATCATGTCGGAAACCTTTTCCTGAATGAGCTCAATCAACTCAATAACTCCACAAAAAAAATAGTGCCCTATCGAGAAAAAACCCCCGTGCCGGCCAAAGCCCCACTCAAGTTTTGCGCTCAGCCTGCATTGAAAGTAAACAAATGATAACATTAAGAGCTTCCGATGTGACATCAGTTGGCGCTTTCCGATTACAAGGCATAATAATAATTATCACCGAGAGTTTATAACGTCCAGAAAACCTCAGACAGCCATTGCAAGCGTGTTTCAATTAATAAAAACATTGTTCGCAGTCACATTTCACGGTTTAGTGCATTTATTACTTTCTAAATCAACAGTCCGGCTATAAAAAAAATAATAATAATATTCGAAATAGATAGAACGGTGTGTGGTTGTGCTAGTTTTTATTATATAAATAAAAGCCGACTAAAACTTACAACATATCTCATTAGCCAGTGATCGTAAATTACAGTGATTGCTCAGTTTGACCTCAAGAGGTGTAAAATAAATTAGGTAAATAGGTTCGGATACAAAAACGATTATAAAAATAAACCAGTCAATATGTGAATTAATCAACATTGGTTTTCAAAATTCGGCATACTGGCAGAAGCTGCACCTATAGCACTTATTTTAGCGATGTCATTAATTTAGGTATTTTTACTCTGTTGCAGGTAACATACCAACAATGTCAACAACAACAATAGTAACACGTAACTTATGGGGGGCTAGACCGCCAAAATTAGTTGAGAAATTCCTTGGACCATCCCCGTATGTAATTATTCATCATTCGTACCAACCTGCAGCATGTTACACTACGGAAGATTGCAAAGCTGCAATGAGATCGATGCAAATATTTCATCAGGATGACAGGGGTTGGAATGATATCGGTTACAGTTTTGCAGTTGGCGGCGATGGCCAAATCTACCAAGGCAGGGGATTTAATGTGGTCGGTGCACATGCACCCGGATATAATTCGAAAAGTGTCGGCATCTGCCTTATTGGAGACTGGAGAAGTATGTTGGATATGCTTAGCATTTTACAAGTGGAATGGATGGCATTATATTCTAAAAATAAAATTTTCTCTTTTCTGTAGCTGAACGACCATCAGAAAAAATGCTTAGAGCAACTATGGATCTTATACGATTTGGAATGAAAACAGGATTTATTCATAAGGATTACGAACTTCTTGGACATAGACAAGTTAGAGACACAGAATGTCCTGGTGATGCACTATTCAATGAAATTAAAACGTGGTCACATTTTGTTACTACACCATCTAAATTTAAGGAGAACGAGATACCAACATAAAATTCTGGTGTTGTTAAAAGTTTTAAATATATAGCAAATTCCTTAATGGTATTATAGAATAAGTTAAATATAGTACACGATTTTTAAGAACACAATAAATTATGCAATTATTTGAACGCTTTACTTTTATTTTTTATTATAAATATAAATAATATCACTCACACATAATGAGATATTTACATTCAAAACTTATACTTTCTATAACCTTCGGGAAGCCTTCTTATATCCTATAACCTACCTAGATCCTTCTTAATAGCTAAATTTTTACAATTATGTAGTAAATTTGATAGAAATACTTTGGACAACTATTAATAAATTTCAATTCAATAAAAAACTTATTAATTCCGGATCCGATTAGACTGATAAGTCGCATTCCAATACAGCATAATGAACATAAAATAAAACGAATAATAACTTATCATCTTATGTTTTAACATACAATTGAAACAAATCAACTTAATTTAAAATTTAAATTTGAACCCACCCTTCGCGAACTCCATTGATTTAAGCACCAAGCGCTGAACAATTAAATTCACCACATGCATGAGATCAAAAAATCAATTAAACAAATTGGCTGGTGACAATTAGAGATCTTGTAGTGATTCAGTTGATAAGTGATGGATTACAGAGTACTGTGCAATTCGACAATCCGTAAAAAACAATCGATGTAATGGACGTATTTTTTCTAGACGAATGTAAGTATAATGAAAATAAATAAACTGATTGTATTTATGTGCAATTTGTGTTATAAAGCGTTAAATAGGTTCAATAATATTTTAAGTGCTGTTAAAAACAAACAATTCGTATGCATGAGGTTGCGCCAAATTGCATAATATGGTGAATGAGAACCGATGCATATGGTACATTGGGGCAATGCCCTAGAAATATCTAGATTCAGTTTAGCATCTCTCGAAAATATTTGTTTATAGTAAAATTATCAATTTTAAAAGAATTTAAATGCCAATTTTCTTCATAAAAAAAAGCAATGAATTTCTAAAAATTTAAATGATTACTGTTACAGTTTAAAAAAAAATATTTTAGTGAACCACATTTAATGCATATCATCTTATTAAAATGTGCCACAATTACACGGACGAGAAAATAGATTTTTCAAAAAACAAAAAAAAAAAAAAAATAGCAGAAGAAAATGCCAAAGAGTGTTGAATTAAATTTGGCTTAAGTTCTCAGACAAAGTCTGGAGGAAAATCCACAAACACTAAGGCAGCTAAGGCAAAAGAAATTGTATTTTCGGAAAAAAATGCATCCAACAGCTAAGGCAACATCCAACAACAATTACCAATTAAAAGTGTCTAAGCGGAGATGTTGGCGATGGTGGGGATCAAGACAATCGCTGCTCGGAAAACGGGCACACGCTCATGAATTATTTTCACGGCTGGGAAAAAGTTCTTTGCCCAATTCGCCATCCATTTTCCATAGAGAAATACAAAATTTTCTCCTCCCAGCATCACGTTCAGACTGGCTAGCAAGCGGCCAGAACACAAAAACCATGACGTACTCACACTAAAAATAGTTTTGCCAAAAATACGTGATAAAATTTAAATTAGAGTAAAAAGGAATTTTCAATTTTCACATTACTCTACATTGAGTCCATTCTACGGGGAAAGTGCTCTTTAATCTTCGTAGAAATTCACAGCAAATGTGACCTTAATTATCAGTAGTATTGTCGATCATATACTTTTATCCGAGTGTATTGTTCCGAGATCTTTGAAACATTTTAGAAAATAAACAGGAATACATAAAATTATATATTTTTTTTCCAACAGAATAGAACAAAATTTCAATGTATTTTTAGATATAATTCTCAATATACTAACTATACGCCTACGGGAACTTCTCACATACGACAAATATCTTCTGAGATCAACGAGATCAGTTGTAGAAAAGTTTTCGAGTGCAGTGTAGATCGGTAACGAAACGCAACACATTTCTTTTTAATACAAAATTTTTTTTTGGAAATCCAATTAAGTAACCATTTCGGAAATAATTGATATAAACAGAAACTACCAGAGAACAGGATCACACAAACTAAAGATACTATAGTAATACGATCTATTCGCCACAAAAACGAAACACTAAGCGGGTCAGAAATTGTTAAAATAAAAAAAAATTATATTTTTGGTAAAAAAAAATAGAAAAGTGAAATTTTATTTTTGGACTTGAACCAATGGAATTAG
Source organism: Philonicus albiceps (assembly GCA_963969385.1). Taxonomy (NCBI): domain Eukaryota; kingdom Metazoa; phylum Arthropoda; class Insecta; order Diptera; family Asilidae; genus Philonicus; species Philonicus albiceps. The sequence goes on along the minus strand of OZ017772.1, from coordinate 1,872,117 downwards.
TGTGAATCAGTGTTTTTTGAGCCGAATATCAAAGAAAAGTTTTCTTTTAAACGCGAAAAGAAAATTCAAGCGCAGCTCACACCATCTTCGAATAAAAACAAAAAAAAAGTGAATTTTGCACAAATGTGCGTTCGTTGAAACATAAGTGTATATGTTGTTCATTCTTGGAAAATTTTGACACTTTTTGAATTTGATTAACAACTGCCCCGTGATATTCATGACGATTGGTAATATCTCTCGGGTGCAAAAGGAAAGGCAAAAATAAAAACAATTTAAAAGTGTTGTGCAATATTTTTACCAGTAAAAAAAGCAACCTTTTTAAATTCAAAATTCAAAAAATGATCCATTAGCGGCTTAAAATACATAAAATATTAAGATAGTTAAAAACTAATAAAATAAATTATCGGAAAACGAAAAATTTTTTTAAAAAATGCCTGTTACCGGATCAAAGCAGGGTCCTGAAAAGGGTCCAGGTGGTGGTGGTCGATCCACATTTCGTCCACCATGGGTTAAAGATGGTGCATCAGATGAAGCAGTTAAACCAGCATGGGTCAAGCGAAATGTAGGTGATGGGGCAAAAAAAGAAGGTAACTCATCAAAGGAGAATGGGCAAAAACCAAATTCAGCTCCAGCTCCAGCTCCGGCTCCAGCTCCAGTTAAAGAGGCAAAACTACAATCAAGAGAAATTAAAGTGCCTGTTATGACTCAAAAACCAAAACCTGTACAGCCATCATTGAAGATAGTTGGTAAAAAGACAGAGGCTGAAATTGAGAAAGATATTGAGATGGAAATTGAATGTCAAATCGAAAAGGAAAGAGAAAAACGTTTCAAATTGGAAAAACCAAAATTACGACATGTCGAAGTTAATAAGGATAAGAATTTGAACAAAAGTATAGATGCAGAATTTACCGAGCCAAAATTGCGACCGGTCTTAAAGAAAACACCAAAAGTTGAAGACAGCGCAAAACCTGATCAAGAGCCTGAATTTAAAGATAAGGTCTTGAAAAAAGTTCCTGAATTGGAAAAAAGTAAAAGCAAAGTTAGTAATGGTGAGTTAAATACAATAAACATGAATACAAGCAAAACTATTTCAAATGGACAGAAATAGAAAATCCTTAACTATTTAAAATCCAAATACATATTAGAGAATGACTTTATCCAATCCTTTCGAACATAAAATATAAAGAAACAATGTAAAATTGTCCTTTTTTATATATCCATGAAAATCCTAAAAATAAAATTCGATTATCTTGCCTGCATTAAATTTTATAATTCTAGCATTACATTTGTACATAAAAAATTAATCGAATCATTATCCATCCGCTATAATTACAAATTCTATTGAATCCAAAAATGTATGGTACTTCAACAAACACATTGAGCCGTAATTACTCAATTTTTTTTAATTAAATTTAATTAATATAAAACATATTTACAGATTTAACATGACTCGTAACATCTATCTATAAAAAATACCCTATTTAAATAAATATAAGTAATTTCGTCTGACAATTTCATTTCAAACAAGTGAGGAAAAACAACTAATCGAACTTTTGGATTTTGTGGTAACATGAATGTCAGCACATAGCCCACCGAACCACAAAAATGTTCAACTGTTTAATTTACACTAGTTAACTTTTATCTACGATTTTATACTGACTAAACTAGTCATATACACATGTAGATTTATGGATCAATTGGAATTTGTGGTCCCAAAAACTGCAGAAATAACCCAGAGAACTTGATTACATTTTCGCATTCATTTAAACAGTTCAACCATTAAAATTTCCGTAGATTATCCCATTGGCTAGGTTATGAGAAGGTTTTCAGCAGGATTGTGGTGGGTGGTTTTGTGGATATCTACATACATTTGAATTTATCCCACTAAAAAACAGATATTTGTTTTAATTGGAAATTTCGAATGTTAGTTCGGCACAGTGGACAATTGAAACGAAGTAATCGCTTAGAAAATAATAGTGATTTACTGAACTGTTTAACAAACCTCTAAAATAGATGATAACGTAATGTGCCTAAATGATAGAGATAAATTGGGACAATAAAAAGTCAACCGAATTAGCCCTGTGGTTGTTCTATTGCAAAACATTTGAATTTCTATTGATTTTAGCCACATACATTGTGTTCAATTGATTAACGACTTCTTGCAGAAAATACTAAGAGCGCAAAAACAAAAGAAAAAGCATTATACTGCAAGAAAGAAGCCGAGAATGACGACTAGTACAACCTCTGGGACCAATACATCGGGTAGTAAATCAACAGAAAATATTGGACTATTTAAACTGGGGAGCGCAATTCGGGATTTATGGATGTAGAAAAGCATAAACTGCACAAGTAAAGCGCTTTTCGTCCTTCATTTCATAGATACCACATATAAGTCCACTTTTCGCATCGTTCAGCTGGAAAAGGGATTGATGCGGTGTGGGTTGTGAAGTCCCTTTGTTGAGTGCAATCCACCAACGGGAGATCCGAAATGGGTCACCTTCTAGTTACTAAAGTGAAAACTATCTCACTTGGAGCTCAGTTTAAGATCCTTCCTTGGCGGTATATGTGCCCTTAAAAAGCATTAAATTAAGGGATCCGAACCCCAAAAGAGAAGTCTTAAAGATACTTAAAGATCCAATAAATAAAATCACTTGGCATTCATGTTACCAACGAGCCTCACGCTTTCAAATAATATTCTTTTAAGAGCAGTATATAAAAATTGGCAAATGGCCAACAATAAATTGTATTGGTCGCATTTTATAGTCAATTTCTGGGTGTTTTTCTGTCCTCTTAAGATTAATTTGTTTCAGGGGATCTACTGCCTTGAACAATGTTCTCCTTTCAGAGTTTTTTTTTTTAAACAAAAAATAAGGACAACATATAATCACATTGTACGTGACTAAATTAGAGTAGTCAAATACGACAATGAAATTATTTATTGACTCCCTGTTTCCCGAGTTTATTGCCCAAATTATTGCTAATAATTCCACCAGAAATTATTAGCACACTAAATTGTTACTCACTTTTCAATTTAATATTACTGTTTCCTGCTATTATCTTGTCCAATCAATTATTATTTTGTGACCATTTCAATATTACAAATCGAAATTTATACATTTTCTGAATGCAGCTCATGAGGAAACGACTAAACAAATATTATTTTCGGGACATTATTAATTTAAATTACAAATGAATGTATTTAACTGCCTGTAAAATAATTATTAGCCTCACAGATACAATGTAAATATTTTTCCCTAAACTAAAATATGATGTGTAAGTTTTTTTAAAATAGAATATAATGTGAAAAATATGGACATATTTAAGCGCCGCTGGATTAACACGTACATTGATAAATGTCACAATTAATAAATGAAATATGACACGGTTTTGAGAGAGATATGGAGGTCATAAATTTATAATTTAATACGACATTTTATTTTAATAGCGCTCAAGTTCAAAAGGAAATTTAAATTTCCGGAACAACAAACTAAGAACAGAAACTAATTTTTGTTCCAAAGAAAAACACTATTTCTGCGATGTGATAGAATTTTGTTTTGATCCAATGTGCGCGATAATCTTTCAAATAATTATCAGCATCATTTGATCTAGCAATACGTAGTAAAAGACGACGGAACTATATAACTCTTTTACAATATTCACATTCCATTTAGGTCCATAATCTAAAAGTAAAAATACTTTTTACACTCTAGCAATTCCCTATTCAACTACTAAAATAGTACAAAATTAAGAAATTATAAAACGTTGCAACATGTAAAATTTTTTAGATAGATATATGTCCCCAATGGCAAATCATCCAAAACAAATTATTACCGAAACTGCATGAATAATCATCTAATTTATATTAATAAAACTCACATACCACCTACAGCATTGACTTATGCTACTAAAAATACCGAGCACCCTCCACGCCATTGGCACTAAATCATAAACAAATCAAACATAATCCAAACGAGATTAGAAAATCCGTTTGTCATCGCTCAAATACTTCTTCTTTGAATAAAAATATCATAAATATTTCAGTGAAAATGTTATCGCTGATAATTTTAATATTTATAACAATTCTTTAAAAAAACCTTGATAAAATTAATAAATAAACCACTGAGAAAGCGTGTACAAATAATAAATGGGATTGTTTATATTGTTTACTCGCTTTGATAGGCAATTTTGTGCCAAAGTAATATTTTAAAATATAAATTTCGGCAAAATCTAAATACCCAATTTAAGAGGAATAAATTCGAACATTCACTTTTATAAAGTGATGTTTTTAAAATTCACAAAATTTTAAAATAAACACTGAGACAGCATGGGACGCGACATAATACGATAAACATTAAATTTGTATGAAGTTTTTTACTCTTGCAATTCACTAGTAATCATCAGGGGATTTTTTTGCAGCTTGTTTAAATGCACAATCATACCCTTTTTTTAAAGCTTAGTTGCTTAGAACGGATGTAAACTGATCTATAGGCCAAGGTAAACACGGTGGTATACCACAAATATGTGCAATGGTTTGATTCGAAGAAAATGTAATCTATAGCTAAATTTATCGGATATGATCACTTTTTCTTTCCGGACTAAGCACTTTGTTAATTAATAACGAATGGGGATTATTTTTATATTGTGAAAGTAAAGGTCAAGACCAGAAGTGAAATATCTGAAGATAGTTTATGCCTGAAAAATTATTCAGTGTAAAGATATTGATTTTGATATTGATATTGATTTATATTGAGATGGAAAAGATCTTAGTTGCTTTTTGTATTTGCAATATAATCAAATGTTTTCAGGCAGAAGCAATCATACCAAAAAATTAAGAGCGATTCTTAACTTGAGCTTGCAAGATAAGATAAAGATATTAATAAAATATTTTTCCCCAATTTCAGCCCCTGCACCACCTCCAATGCCAACGTTAACGCCACCAAAAGCTCCGCCCCCACCACCGCCACCCACGTTAGCGCCTCCTGAAGGTTTCGAAAAGAAGCCCCTTTCGGATGCCCAAAAACAAACAATAGAAAAGCTCAAGTAAGCAATTTTTCACCCCACCTAAGCAAGGGCAAACAATTTCTAACACAATTTTATTCTTAAAAAATAGAACTAGAGCTCGAAGACGGCCCGACTGGTCTGAAATGATGAAGGAAGTTGAAGATGGCAAAAAGCTGAAACATGTCGAATGCAACGACAGGTAAATACTTACATATATGCAATATCAAATCTCTGAATCTGAACCTGGATTCACTTGACAACAGCAAACAAGAGAACAATCTGCGTGAACATCCTGTATCTATCTTCTCATTCAATTTTGCAGGTCAAAGCCCATCATCACAAAGAAATCGATCACAAAAGTTGGCGACCAATTTATCTTTGAGACTGAAAAGGGCACTGCACACAATCAGCTGCTGAAGCAAATTCAATTTGGTGTAAAACTTCGACCGACTAAATGCAACGACAGGAGCAAACCCATACTTGAAGGTCTGCGAAAATTCCGGCGACAAATGACAATAGAGGAACAAATACAAAAATCTGAGTCTAGGCGGTCTCTGCACGAGGTAAGGTCCAATAATCCTATTCAAATTTTAGGTCTTACCTAACTGAAATCAATTCGAACCTTTTATTTTACCCAAACAAAACTCAAAGGCTCCACCTACTGAAGAGGAAAGTGGAGATGAAATGGACGACATCGATAAGTTGCGTGATGATTTACAGAGTACAAAACAACTTTTAGCTTTAGAACTGCGAAATAAAGAGGCCCAGGAACGTGAGAACAAGAGCCTTTTATCAAAGATAGCCAATCTTGAAGCCGAATTAGAGAGGGAAAAGGAAAAATCCAAATCTGGTCCAGGTGAGAAGGGAAGCAGTAAATCCTCAGATGAGGTTCTCGTCACATCCCTCAAGAAGGATGCCGACGAGGCAAGAAAGACATGCAAGGAGCTGGAGAAGAAATACCAGGAATCTGCTGAGCAGCTTGACACGGCTAAGGGTACTATCGAGGAACAAAAGTATCAGATACAAACCCTAGAGAAGAAACTCGCCCAGGCGTTGCAGGTTTGTTTACTTTTCGAGAGGCCATTTCTCTTGCTTTCCAGGCGCTTTTATTTAATGCTTTATTGAAATTAACCTTATTAAGGGCAATAACCGTAGCTTCAGGCCACAATACAGCTTTTGCTACTCCTACGAAGACCCCAATGATCTAGATACCTACCTTTGCCAGGTAACTGCCCGGGTGTTTTGCAAATTAATGTGACTAACCCTTGCTAAGTAGCAAACCAATTACCAAACGAACATCTTGTGATTACGACGGTCCCAGTTAGGTGTTTTTTTTTAATAGTTCAAAAGATTGCAGGAATTATGGGACTAATGACTTAATTTGAACATTTAATGGAACAATTTAACAAAACCACTAAATTTTCTGGTGTTCAACACAAATTATATACCGCATTTATACTTTCATCCTATGATGTGTAGTACGAATATATGCTTTTCAAAAAATTATTTGTTTGTACTGCAAGTCGTCATTTAAGCTGTGTTTCGAATCCTCTTACAAAAATTCGAAATTTACTGAAACTTTGAACCGATCTGCCAAGAATGCTTCATAAATCACAGTGGACAAAGTTTGTTGCTCTGTCGGATTAAACTCCGCCCCAGACAGAATGCAGTACACATACTCATAATTGTGCACTTCGTCATTGTCATCTATCGTCTGACTTGAAGATGTGCTGAAAGCGAATTCAACGCTACAAAATATTTTGATAAATTGGTTATGAGGAACTCTAAGGAGCAAATAACTACAAAATAGCTTTCAATGAGCGAACCACTGCACGAAGAAGACGCTTTATCTCCTTTAGCTGGAGGAAATAAATAGCACACTGCCTTATTAAATTTTCAGTTGCGATACGATGCCGCATGATGTGTGCATCAGAATTTGCAGGACCTTGCATGTTTCATACTAAACCACGGAATTCATGAAAATGAATTTTAACAGGATGCATTTCGAATTGCATACATTGTTTGTGATGTAACATGTTTAAATTTTTTTCATATTTCATATTTTAAATTATTTTTTACAAAATTAGGGAATAGTTCCATCGGCCAGTATTCGACGAATAAGCGAAGCAGGCCAAAAGGAGGATTCACCAGAAATCGAAATTGAGATGTCTGAAAGTGAAAGTGATGAAGATGAAGAGAAGAAGGCTGCTAGGAAATCTAGGCGATTAGCCCGGGAAGTTAAAATGCTTCGATGTAAGCTCAATAGATACAAAGATAAGGAAGCTTCTGCCAAAAAGGAACGAGCTGCGCTCAGGGAAATTATGAAGAAGAATCAAGCAATACTTAAGTAAAATTCTACTTTCTTTACTATTTTTAAAAATTTAACTTTTATATGTTTTTTAATATACAGGACGGAAAATAAGAAATTCAAAAAACTTGAGAAGGAAGTTAAGAAAATGGCTAAAATGATGGGTGATGATGACGATGATGAAGATGAAGAAGAAGCCGAGGAGGAACAGGAAGAAGAAACAGAATCTGAAGAAGAGAGTGAATCTGAAGAAACCGATGAATCTTCAACTGAATCTGAAAGTGAATCAGAGGATGAGGTAAGTTATATTTTGAGCATTAAATACGAAGATTAGTTTACAAAATGTCTCTTTATTTATTTAACAGGACGCTAGCGATGAAGATAAAAAGGATAACCTAGAGCCTCGTATAAAATGGCACGAAAATCGACTAGCCACACTGAAGAAAGGGAATTACCTTCTTCAAGCAAATGTTGATCGATTACAAGACGAAATCAATAAGATCCGTGAAAAATCTGTTAGTCTACAAGCTGAATTGGACTCTGTTTTATCAGAATTAGGATAAATATTAAATTTGCCAAACAAAACTCCCTATTATTCGATTATGGACAGTACTTGTGAATAGCAGTTAAGTTTATTTTTATATGCTTATATTTGCGAGGGTATTCACATAAATTCAAATTCTTTTCTGTATGCAGCTGGTTGGTAAATTGTTTTGCAATTTGTTTATTGTTAGATCGCACACATAGTTTCTTAAAAATAGATTGGTTATGCTTGTTGTGATCGCTTCATGTCGCTCGCTATCTTTTCGATATAAATTGATTTCTTTTAATTCTTTTGTTTCATTTTCTTTGACTGTTATATCCCCCGAAATGTTGTGTGGAATATGTGGCACAAAATTCAAATATAAATGAATTAATTTTTAAAATTTTGTTGCATTTTCAAATCGATTATGTGGCAGGCTTCGTTCTTTGGTATTGTGATAGTTTGTAAATTAACTATATATAATTCCTTCGTTTTATTGATTCGAAGAATTACGTAAAAATAATATAATAGCCATATGATTACCCGGATTACTCCGATTTATATGCGAATATTGGCAATTCATTTCCCAAACGTTTAAGGCAATGTATTAGAGCTAAGAGAGTGCTGCATACATATTAATAATAATGTAATAAACAAGGTCAAATGTACAGTTTTCTTTAATATCAAGAAATACTTCATCGTCGAACTAAAATCTTTATGGCCGAACTTTTTTGTCACCCTGTATATTCAAACTCCAATTGAAGTGGTTCGACGTCAAGTACAGGATTATTTTTCTTTTTCATTTTTACCACTTTCTCTGCTTTAAAGTAAACACTAGTGCGACAGCTTCCTTTCCTGAATAATTTTTTATTAATGAAGAAAAGGCGTGTTTGCTACTGTACATGTACTCATGTTATCAGGAAACCATCGGTGTCAACAAAATCATGCATGTTATTTTCAAGGTACGAGTCACGAACATTTTTCTCAACCAAGATTTCTTCAGCAGTATATACCAGTATATAAAATAATTGTTGCAGTCTAATTTTCTCGTGTACTTCTTTCAAATTAAAAAAACGAAATGTTTTCAGGACACCTCAGAAAAAACAACAAATAGCAAACTATAATCACTGTGGATTATTTTCATTTTTACTTGAATTCTAAATAAATACCCTATAACTTTTTTATTTAAACTTTTTAAGTAATCTGAGTAAATACGTGATACTGCCCAAACCCAGGTCCATGAATGACTGATGATTATATAAATAAGCAAGCAAAATTGAATTTACAAAAATAAATTTCTCTGGAATCTTTACACACGCAAGGGATGAATGCCGTTCGGTTTTTGTTCGATGGAAATTAATTAATCTTATGCAACAATAGCCGGGAAAATACCGTACTTTTAATATTATGCTGTATTTTTCGAACAATTATTCACTGACTGAAGCCTGACGTAAACTAATCACTCATTACATTATTATTTTATTAATATAATTTTGTATCTAATTAACATGCCCAGGAAGGTCAAATACCCTTCTTAGTACGGAATAATTTGAAGAAATTAAAGTAAACTTTGCAGAACATTCCTATTTATGCGATTAATAAAAATTCAGTCCATTCAACTTCTCGAACTTTAATTTTATTCATATAATTCTTAAACCATTATATATTTTATAAAATGACTTAACTAACAAAATGTTTGTAAGTTTTGTAAGACCATTGTAAAGATTCATTTCATTCTAAGGATCTCCAGTATATTTAATGAAAAACTAGAATTGCCCAGCTTAAGAAGCAGCTTAATAAACTTAAGCAGTGATGTTGTAACACCGAAATCGATACGCCTTATCTAGATAGTTCCGTGTGGTCTTCGGGATTATGATGTTATGAACAGAAAGCCCTGTATAATGGGTTTGCGTGTCGATGTCGAATAAACTCAACAAGTATTATCAAGAACATTGTTTCTAATGTCTCAATTTTAACAAATATTATCACAATAATCTACAAACTGATGGCGTTTTAAATCTTGTTTCTATAGAATTAAAATCAAGCTCACCAAAATGAAGTGGTCATGATGCCCCCCAAACCCTAGAGCTCAAAGGAAATAGCCGAAATTGAATAATTGAACTCTAAAAAAAACAAAGCTAAATCAAGACCAGTCGTTTAAATAAAAGTTCATGTATTCTACCCTTTGCTAAATGCTTGACTCTGGCGAGCCTCAATAAATATCTCCGCAACTCTGATTAGGGTGATATTTTGGCTATTGTTTATAAATATTAAATATGCTAAAATTATTCATAGTTTCTTATTAATTCAAGGTCTTAAATCAAAAGCTCTATAAAATCGTTAAGATACATAAAATTCTTGAGAACCATAACTTCCTTCAGGAAAATTATTACAGCTCTGCATATTCCAAAATGTTTTACCGGGTGCTGCCGCATATATTCGCTGTTATTTTATTTTATTTTATTTATATTAAAACTAAAGGGCTGTACGCAAGGTGGAGAATTAGGAACAAGTTCGGAATAGGGGAAATGGGCCGATATGAATAACGAATTTGGTTTAAAACGGAAGAATCTCAAAGAATTTTTTTTCGGTCAGCTATAGTTTCCGAAATATTCAACTTTTAATTTTAACATTTCGCCAAAGTTAAAAGTTGAATATTTGCACTGTAATTCTTTGTTCCCGGCATAATTCTTCTAAATTTCCCAAGCGCGCACCTTTCCCTAACGCCCACTACGCTACAAGTTTCACTTTTTGGACGACCAAATTCTTTTTTCATTCAAAAAATCATTCCGCGCGGAAAAAAACACGCATTTGTGTCTGTGTTATTTTTTTTTTTTTAAATAACGTTCTAGATGACAGCAGGTAAGTTGTTTACATTTAATTGTTATTTTTGAGTTTTTTCCGCGATCAAAATTGTTACTGTGTTATGAAAAGTGTTTAGTGGAATGCCCGCTAGGAAAAGTCATCAATTTGTAATTAAATTATGCGGGGAGATAGAATTGCGGTCGAAATAGCGACAAAAAATTCTTTGAGATCCTTCAGTTTTAAACCAAACGGAAGGCTACAGCGAAATTTTATTGATATCTGTGACTTTCCTCTATTCTGGAACTTAAGCCGAGAATTATCTTAAAACTAAATAAAATTTTGATTCATAAACGACCGGTCCTGAAACGCTGGGTTATTTAAATTCACTTACCTCAAAACTTACTGCTTAAAAAGCCAACTATTTACTTTGCACAAATTGATAGACTCACGGATAGTTCCCCTGCAAAACAAATACAAAATTTCACACCCCGATGACCAGCCGGTGTAAACGAAAAAACTGACCCTTAAAAGTGACAGCACTTTTGTTAATCAGTACTGCCCTCATCGGTAAACGCAAAAACTAAAATACTGCGTTATATTTTATGTTATTTGCATAAATTATTGTATTTTTTATGGTAATTTCGCATTATTTACATTTAGAACATTCTATAGATTAAAAATAAATCATGTACTCAATTGTAACAATTTCAAAAAGGTCCATGATAAATTTCTGTACTGAGAATAGTTTCCACTTGAAAAACTTCTTACGCTAGCATCGCCAAAGGGATTGCCCTAATGACACTTCTCAAATGTCGCAGAGCAGCAGTCATGTCTGTGGGTATTATTTTTTATGGTGCTGTGCTTTGTGAGTAAAATTTTCAGCATGTAATGCGAAGCAATTATTTATTTATGAAGCAATACATGCAATTCATAATACATAATCAAAAACGATCAAATTGTAATTGAATCGCCATAAAAATTGACCAGATTTTTCGCATTATTGACCTTCTGATCGATTTTTTTTTTTTTTTTTGAGAATGAGAAACAACGTGCAGCAGACCATTTCGAATTTTTAACAATTACCCAAAATCGAGTAAATTATATCTAGTAGCCAGTTAATTTAATCGTGTGGTGAAAGATGCCTGAACATCTTGAATTGCATCAATTTGTGGATGGCCTATCCCAGGGCCGGTCGTCAAGGCGATGGCTCTCATTCAAGTGTGCTTGCCCTTACCTGGGAATCGTCCTGGCCACCCTTTCGTCACTGTTCTTCTCTCTATGCTCAGTTATTGTTAAAGGACTTGTTGATGTTAATCCTATGGAATTGGCATCGTTTAGGTGAGTCCCTTCCGTACAGTGAACCCACAAAATCCCCTCTAAATATCGTCTATTTTTCAGATTCGTAGGAGTGCTACTACCAGCTATACCAATTGTGATATACACAAAGGAGCCAGTATTCCCGGAAGGGAAACGAATTATTCTAATTCTACGATGTTTCATGGGAACAACTGGACTTATTTTGAGCTTTTACGCTTTTCGACATATGCCGCTCGCTGACGCTTCCGTCATAATATTCTCAACTCCAGTATTCGTAGCGATTTTTGCTCGCCTGTTCCTCAAGGAGCCCTGTGGAATTTTTAATGTAGTCACAATCATCCTCACCCTCGTTGGAGTGGTCCTAATAACCAGACCACCATTCATCTTTGGCGATGCTGCTCCCAGTCTCGCTGAGGAGCGTATTCTTGAGAAGCATTATGATGTCTGGGGACCGGTGGCGGCTATATCATCGACTCTATTCGGTGCAAACGTTTACGTCCTTTTACGTGCCCTTAAAGGACTTCATTTTTCTGTTATTATGACAAATTTTGGTGCTTTTGCACTAATCTATACTCTAATAGTGTGCTGGCTAATTGGTGCCATATGCTGGCCACAGTGCGGATATGATCGATTTTTAGTCATTATTTTAGCTTTATTCAGTTTTCTTGGGCAAATTTTACTTACGCTGTCATTACAGCTAGAACAGGCCGGTCCTGTTGCGATTGCTCGATGTGCCGATATTGTATTCGCCTTTATTTGGCAAGTCCTCTTCTTTGGGGAGGCTCCGAATAGCTATTCACTATTTGGAGCATTGCTAGTTGTTAGCTCCGTTGTGTTAACCGCCCTTAAAAAATGGGCCCAAAGTTTGCCAAGGGAGTCGTCCACAAGAAAAAAGTTAAGGTTTCTAGCGTTGGATTAAGTCTAGTGCATGCAGATATATCCCAATACAGGATTCGGCTGCAGAAAGGTGTTATTTGTAGTCAGACGAATTGTAATTTATCTAGTCATTTTTGTTTTTTTATTTATTTATTTATCGAATTTGGATCTCTTGTCTCATAATATTTTGTATTTATTCATTGGAAACTAAATATTAAAATCATTTTTATGAAATTTAATTGATTTTGTACTTTTAACTACTATTCCCAAATGTCCTAGAATTATATAATACAATTTTCTAAATAATAAGAATTTATTAGCTTATAGGATTTATAATTCGCAAAAAATTGCGTAAATATAGGACACGTATTCAATCTTAACGATTATTTTCCCTCCATTAATTTTGATTATATTTAAAACTTTTTAGTTTTTCGTATATTATAAAAAATTTAACACTTTTTACTAACTTTGGTTTTCGCTTATTGGATTTATAGTTGGAATATGAAGGCAAAACGCATGCTTTCATTCTATTTAATTGGAAGTTTCAAGTAACAAAAATTCCCAACAACCCCAAAATAATAATAATCGCACTTCACAGCATGAAGCTAGAATCATTCACCAAATTCAGTGCCTCCTGACAATGTCCTGAATATAGCAATAGCGTATCATCTGCATATATGGCATATTTTCCACTTAGATATAAAAGAATCTAATATTATTAATATATAGGGAAATACAGCAAAGGTCCCAGAATTCATCCTTATGGTACTTCGATGTTGATGTGTCTCTCCTGACTATAGATGCTGTTTATTTTTGTTTTAATTGTCCAAATAATTCTTTAATAGTAGAAGTGGCCTCTCCTGTATATCTAATTCTTCAAGACTTTCACATAAAGTTCTAATGGTTCACGGTGTCGAAGGCTTTCTTAAGATCAATGACAATCGCTATCGCAATACGTTTTTATATAATTTATAACATCTATTGAAACTGATGTGGTATTACTTTCACTTTAAAATCCATATTGATTGGGGTCAAATCTGTTTTCTTGACAAACTCAACAATTCTTCTCAATATTACCTTTTCGTATATTTTACTCATCGAGCTTAACAAAGGTATAGGTCTACAATTTCCTGAATCAGTTACATCACCTATTTTATAAATTGGGACTACAGTTACTGTTTTCAGACAGTCTGGAAATGTTCCTGTTGCCATGTCATCATTAATCAATTTTGCCAAATTCCTAAAACTAGCAAATTAAATTCATTGTGATTATAGCATGATGTAAAAATCCACATATTCACAAAAAGTGTCATTATAAAGCGATCTTTTTAATTTAATTACATTGAGTCATTTTTTTTTAATAATAATTGTTTGCAATTCGATACAATTATCAAATGAAAATTACTTTTACCGACAAATTGATTACTTCCTTTTCAAAAACATACAGATTTGATGTACAACAAATCGGTTTTTTTTCTTTTTAAATAGGAAAAGGGAAAAAGCATATGAGTTGAACCATCCCATTTCAGAGTTCAGGAAACCCCGAAAGTCCCATTTAAACGATAATAATTTATCAGAATTTTTGTTAATTTTGATAACATCAACAAATTAATGTTCTCGTAAAATAACATATTACAAAAATTAATACGATATGCCATAGCTTCACTATCAAATAAATATTCCATGGGCTCGAATATTACTGTCATTCAAATTGTTGTGTACCAAAGAGAGAAGATCGTTTATCAATTTATTACTGAATTTTTCGTATTCACCAAGATGAAATTGTTTGTATTTCTTATAGCAATAGTGGTCTTAACGAAATATATAAGCACTTTTAAATTGGAATACGTAAAAAAAATTACTTCAGAGGATATAGAAGGAGAAGAACCGCATTCGTCGGGTGAATATGAAGAAGGTAAGTTTTCCTTATTTTCTAATTTAACTCTAAATGGGTACGAAACGAAAACCAACATCGATTTCTTATTTTATTGAAATCTCATAAAATAAAGTACTTCTAGATATGGAGACTCTTAATTCACTGATTAGAGCATCTGATTTTGTGAAGGCAAAATAAAATCACACTATCGTTGCCTAAAAATCTTCATTTAGAAAAGCAAATTTACTAAAAGAATTTCATCTATCCCGGTGATTCCCCTTTATTACCCAAACCCTGCAGCAAATGTTGAAAAGAGCCTAAATAGCAACATTTTTAGGTTATCTCTCACAATTAAGTCAACGTCCGCGTACAGCTTAGTTAATTGACGTGTAGCTTGACGTTTGTTTGTGCTCATGGTGCCACTGTTTCGATGCAGCACCCAAGGCCTCCATTTGCCACAAGTTTCAAGTCGATAGTGAATCAAGATGCACCAAAAAGTTGACCAATGAAAAAGCCACTTTTGGAGCAGGCTACCACTAGGACGATGTACGTGCGCGATTGGCGAACGGCACTTCGTACTCCGCCAACGTACAGGCTCGGGAATCGTACATTTCGGTTTCACTTTCATGTAGCTCTCATTATTATCTGCATCGGATCCCTGGGGATTCTGTTTCTTTACACAAAAACAGCATCGTCTTCCTCATCAGACACTTGGCTACATCGAGCTGTGACCCAAGATGCCTACAATTCAACGTACCCCCTTACAACTCCGATTATCACAAATGGTATCATTTTCAATTTTAACTTTTTTCTGTAAAAGTTACTATTCTTTCTTTCTACAGGTAAAACGGTTTACAAAATTGCCATGATAGCAGATTTAGACACTAACTCAAAAGTGGACGGAGATCCTCCCTACTGGCGGAGCTTCTACACAAAAGGACACCTCACCTATGATCCTTCAGAGAATTCAGTTTCGGCTACGTGGGATGACGCGGGCCAGATAAGCTCCTCATTTTCATTCAAGGGCCGTGGAATGGAACTCTCTGAGCTTGCAGTATTCAATGGTCGCCTTCTCACATTCGATGATCGCACAGGTATCATTTATGAGATCATCCACGATCAAGTGGTCCCGTGGGTGATTCTAGCCGATGGTGACGGTCACATCGGGAAGGGATTCAAATCTGAGTGGGCCACAGTTAAAGATAAAATGCTGTACGTCGGTTCGATAGGCAAGGAGTGGACATCAAGTCACGGCGACTATGAAAATGATAATCCCATGCATGTTAAATTAATTTCACCATCCGGAGAGGTGGGTTATGAGCTTAGAAAACTGCAAGTAAGCTTAAGCGCTATTTTTCCCCCCCTTTTCAGATCAAACACTTGAACTGGGCCAGCAAATACAAAGCAATTAGAGAAGTGTTAGATATAACCTGGCCCGGTTATATGATTCACGAATCGGCGATGTGGTCGGATAAGCAGAAACGTTGGTTCTTTCTGCCAAGAAGATGTTCCAAAGAGAGGTAAGTCCATATATAACAATAACAAATATTTTTGAGAATATCAAATTTGGATTATTTACTGAAATTCAAGAACTAAGTCCTGTCATTTGTCTGATACCTTCTGCTGAAATTGAATTACAGTTATAAAAATACTTTGCAAACCAGTTTAACGAGTAGATTTTAAGATTATTTTCAGAATTATGAATGATTCACTTAAAATAAAGATTTACAACATCTTTCTTTCCCCCACACAGGTACAACGAAACCCGTGATGAGCGCATGGGATGCAATGTGCTGATAACTGCCACCGAAGACTTTGAAGATATCAAAGCAACTCGAATAGGCGATATTGTCCCTACACACGGATATTCCAGTTTTAAATTCATCCCCGAAACCAATGACAGTGTTATAATCGCTCTAACGACAGAGGAGATTAGCGGTAAGACCGCGACATACATTTCTGCTTTTACAATAACCGGGGATATTTTGATGGAGAAACATAAAGTCTCAAACACTTACAAGTACGAGGGATTGGAGTTCATCTAGTTGCTCGTGCATATAGAACTCCGCTCAAAATATAGTGAACTAATTTATTTTAGCTAAGACTTGTAAATATATTTGTTATTGTAAATACAAATGGTTCCCTAATAAAAAATATAAATAGAACTTGTCTTTTTGAAATTACTAACTATTTTCGATTCTATTACTTTGGGTGACGACCGTTCTTGGATCCAGGCCAGCAATTTCCATGTCATCTTTCTTTACGCGACCTTCAATCGCTCTGATCTCCAGCCTGCGAAAGATGATTATAAAGTTTTTAAAAACATTCAAGGGGAGGGAAAAATAGCTCGTGCTAAGGCGACCAGACAAAATCTCCTCTCAGTATGTTATGCATTGTACGTGCTATTTTATATTTTTTTTTCTATTTACACTATTTCCTTTATTTTAATTTCTTTTACATGATATAAATTATTATCATTTTAAATGAAATTTAACTGCAACTTTTTCCTTTTGCTTATCGTCTAAAGAGTCTTGTTCTTTTTCAGCAAAACGATAGAAACTGAAAACAAAATAGAACACTTTTATAAAAGTAAATGGTTTTATTTTTGGGTTATTGTTCTCTACTTTAATTATTTAAAAATTAGTGTTTTTCGTTCTTCTTTTAAATTTATTATTTTTTATTAGTTTAAAATAGAAGCCTTAAATTATAAAAAACTGCTTTAGAGATATTCATCAACTTTAAAACTTTAACATTAGTTATATTTCTATCTTCGCAAAAATACTAAACCTCCAGCTCGGCACATGGTAAAGTTTCCTTAAAAGCAGTACCATTTTGACGTAGCATATTTAGTTCCCGCTTCAACTCTCGTATTCTACCAGAAACAATATTTAATTATAATCAGGCCAGAAATATTACTATAAATAGCATAACAGGATCCATTAATTATGGGATTCAAGCATATTTTTTTACAAAGAAAATTTGGCCACCCTAACTCGAGCTCTCAATAAAAAAATATTTTTAAAAGTTTATCCCCGAATTTTAAATATATTAAACATACCTGTTTGCGTTGTGCGTGATGGACCACAGGTTTGGCAGGTACTTAGGCTTCATACTCTTCAAAAAGTGCTCCCTCCACATCTTCTCAAGTTCCACGAGACCTCCAAGTCTCTCTTTAAATTCGTTTACAACCTTTTCTCCGTGGCAAATATAATTCTCAACGCATTCTCTAAAAATTTAGAATTTTGTAGAGTTGAATTTAAAAAAAAAAGAAGTACACTCTTACGTAAAGTCCACGTTAGCTGCTTCTTTTAGGAGTTCATCAGTTACTTCAGTATCATAGTACTCCTGTATGACTTCACGAAGTTGTTGTTGCCTTTCTTCGGGGATCCGGTTTTTACTATTTAACAGTGCTCTAGCCGATGACCGTACCTGCCTTTTTTTGAAGAAATTTAATTGAGGTTAATTTGGAATATGCAATAGAAATTACTTTAATTTCGGAATTTCGACAAATTTATGGTTTGCATCTCCAGTTATTGGGGCATCACACATTGCTGCCAGTCGCTCTCTTATCCCCAGATCATAAATATTGCTGATCTGATGGCAATCTGGGCACATAAGTAAAACGTCGTGGGATGTATGAGACTTCATCACAACTAAAAATTGGTTAAAGTTTAAAAATATGCCAAAAATTCTGCTGGAAAAGTTATAATATACCTGGAAAATGCTTGCGATACTCTCTTGGTACCACATTCTTTCTTATATAAGCATCTTTTCGGCCGCAAACAACGCACTGGTTTTCTTTCGCTAGAGTATAGAATTTCCCAACTTCACCAACAGCCCTTCCAGCTGGCTCGAATTTTAGGCGTACAGTAAAAGGTTCCTCTGACACCAGTTCTCCCAGTCCTTGAGTAATGTACCTTAATTTAAAAACAAATATAGTTAATGCATTCATTTAAGACTAATTGATAAGTCTAATATTTAAAAATATAAGAGGATGTGATAATAATTCACGTATTACGTTACGTTACGTTCTTTTTACTACTAAAACAAAACATAAAACTTACCAGTTCAATTTCTTTCTATCACAAGTGGAGAGTAGTTCTCCATCAGGTGCTTCTAAAAAGCAATTGTCATAGAGTCGTTTCGAGCGTGTGAAAAACGATCGATTGAATTTCTTATTGTACCCAATGCTGCCGGATGTGTCCGTAACTTTACCGGAACCACCTGAACCCTGGTTGAATTTTCTATCTATATAAGGCTGACAAATTACCATAATATCCTCAGCTGACGGTCGCCTCGACCAGAATGATCTAATTATAAGAGAATAAATTTTATTCATCATAGTCGACAATTTCTTTTTATTGCCTTACCGTTGGTTAATTTCAGCAGTCAATTTTTTAAATATTTCGACTGCAACTAGGGCATCATTAGCTGCATAGTCTTGTTGTTTTTCTGTAAGTTGCGGAGCTTCCCAATCAGAGCATCGAATCCTCCAGTGCTTATCCAACGTTACATTTAAAATTGTCTGAGATAGCTTTGCTAAACCTTCAGGCTTTTGGCCCGATTGCAGCGCTAAAAATCTCAGATCCATGATGCTTGCAACTCCAACTCCGTAGTCCCTGCTCAGCATTTTTATATCGTCAAAAACGGCGACTCCCACTTTTAAGATACTCTCGTCTTCTAACAGTTCCCGAAGATCTTTGGGGATGCTCTTCATAGAGCATAGTCTGAAAAGCGCACAGAGCCCCTGATGAGATGCCAACTGGAGCAGAGCAACGGGTCTACGGGTTCCGCCGACCGTCACCCACTCACAGTCGAGACCGAGAACTTGATATTCCTTGCAGTCGCTGTAAATCATTTTATTTGTTGGAATTAGTTATAAATACTCTTTTTATTACCTTTTAAGGCGATTAACAATCTTCCAGCAGTCATCGTAAGATTCCACTACTTGAATTTCCTTGTGCCACAAAGGATTCCGGAAGTTAAGCGCATAACGAAGTTTTTGAAATAATTTCAACCGATTCTTTAGGACGTAGCAGAGCAGCCCTACACCCACAGTTGATATTAATAAGTTGGGAAGTAAAGTTTTACGTGGTTCAGTCATCTTTCTTGGAAACTTTCAAATTTTAAGTGTTTCAAAAAGGCCACATCTCCTAAATTTTGGGAAATACCGGCTATATCAGATGATTGCGACAATTATCTTGACAAATAGCATCCGTTGAGTATATAACAAGGGGCTCAATTTGTTTTCATGCCACAATTAGCTCAAAATATTTTATTTATGAACAAGAAGAAGAGTGTAAACTCCTCTTCTGACAAGTTGTCAGCACGTGTGTTTTGTGCTCCTCTGCTTGCCGTTTGTATTTTTTCCTTTTAATCGGAAAAAATGCGTATCGAAATTTGTTATTTTTGTTCCAGCAAAATATATCCCGGCCATGGAATACAATTTGTAAGAAATGACTGCAAGGTAAGAGAATTTTGAACTTGTTGTGAGATCACAGAACAGTCTCATTTTTGCAATAAATTTTACTAATTTATTTTTAATTAAATCTTTCTACTAAAAGAATACTCTAAATCTCATTTTAGATATTCAAATTTTGTCGATCGAAATGCCACAAAGCTTTTAAAAGGAAGAAGAATCCCCGTAAAGTTCGCTGGACCAAAGCCTCCCGGAAGGCATCTGGAAAGGAGCTCACAATTGATCCAAGCTTTGAATTTGAAAAGCGCAGAAATGTTCCAATCAAATACAATCGTGAGCTATGGCAAAAGACTCTGGAGGCAGTCAAAAAGGTTACCGAAATTAAAGAGAAGAGGCAGTCAGCCTTCGTTATGGAGCGACTACGCAAGGGCCGGGAGAAGGAAATTGAAATGGATGTGAGAGATGTCCAAAAGAACACAGCCCTCATTAGATCACCAGCTGCTGGTCTTAAGGAGCGTCGCGCAAAGGAGGCTGCACAAGAGGCCGCTATGATGGATGAAGACGAAGAGAATATCACCTACGTCGATGCCAGGGAGTTGGAGAAGAAGCTCGAGGAGGGCGCAACTCAGAGCGATATCGAGATGATGACTGCTTCGTAATAATTTTAAGATCCTGTAAATTACTTTAATAAAAAAAGAGTTTCTAGCCGTTAAAACTTTTGTTTGATTACTGCACGTGCAGACCTTGAGAGGCCGCCGTCTGTCAGGAGCAGAAATCGATTTATACCATTTAATTGGATTAGCCCTGGCAGTGCGGTGTGCCACAGTGTCGTAGGCTAGTTCGCAGCGACTGATCAGGGTAGATGGAAGTGGCGAGAAATGAATTTATTGAACTCAAGTAAATAAAGTGTATAAGGGATTTTGGGAAACTCAAAATAATCGATTTATTTACTAAAGTCTTCTCAGCAATAGCTCTGGTGTTCATCGCACTCGGAGTGGCCCGGATTTGCTGGTTAAAGATTTTCTATGACGAAATACCAAATCTGATTGCATTAGATGGGCCCCTAGTCTTCGACTACGTAATCGGTAATAAGTTTAGTGTGCCCTTTTAATTTATCCCCTTTGGATTTCTTTAAGCCTTCTAATCCACTCCAATACAATTCTGCCTTCAACCCCCGTAAAATTTCCTACTGAATAAATTTAAATCATTCTCGCAGTTGGAGCCGGCACAGCGGGAACAGTTCTAGCCGCTGAGCTTAGCCGGAAGTCAAATGCAACTGTGCTGCTTATTGAGGCCGGGCACACCTTCGGAGTTTTCTCCAAGGTCCCACTGTTAGCAACTTTAGCACAGAAGACCGAAAATGATTGGGGTTTTCTGTCGATGGCTCAAAAACATTCATCGGGAGGACTAATCGATAACGTGCGTATAAATCTCTCATCATTTTTGGCACCTTCTTAATGAACCCATTATTTTACCTTTTACAACATGATAAAGTAAACTTTTTTCGTACTTAGCTCCAGAAGAATGAAATTGTAATAAAATATTACTAAATTAAATTGAATTTACTACAGAAACAATCGCTCCCTCGAGGCAAGGGCCTAGGAGGATCATCGCAGCTTAACTATCTCCTGCACTACGATGGAAAGAAAAAGGATTTTGAAAATTGGAAAGAACTGGGCGGAGAAGAATGGTCCTACGCAAATATTAGACCATATATGCCCTATGAACCTCCACCCGAAATCGGTTGTTCACAAAAGCACAAATACATTAAAATCTGTCCGGCCACTGTTGCGACGGAAGTACCTGAAATTTGGAAAATTCCAATAAATTACTCCAAGATCAGCGAAGCGTTTGAAGAAGCTGGCCATGAATTCGAAGATGAGTACGAATTCCGGCGTACCCAGTATAACGTAAAAAATGGCAGGAGGTGGAGCGTATATGAAGAGTTTCTACGGCCCAGTTTTGAATTCGAAAATCTCAAAATTCTAACGAACGCTGTAGTAAATCGCATAGTTTTCAAAGATTTGACTGCAAAAGGTGTTCTGTTCACTTTCACCAAAGGCAGGAATGTTCAAACGGGAAAAGTTCGCGCCAAAAAAGAAGTTATTCTAGCAGCAGGCGCCTATCATACTCCTCAAGTTTTGCATCTTTCTGGTGTCGGTCCCCAGAAAATACTCAACGAATTGGAAATTCCTGTTATTCATGAATCACCTTTCGTTGGTGAAAATTTGCATGATCACTTCAACATGCCTCTTTTCGTTACCATAAACGAAACGGCTAGCCTAACCGTGCCTAAGATTATGAATATAGCAGAAATTTGGAAATATCTTACAACCGGGGAAGGGCACTTTGGAAATTTCGGAGTTATCGGTCAAATAATCCCTAAGAACAGCTCTTTCGGATTAAGCATCTTCGCTACTGGAGCCATTGACGAGGGAGCTTTGATGGCACTCTCAAATTTTCAACAGGAAGTTAGTTTAAGCAAAGGGATACTAAAGACAGATCACAATAAAAATAAATAAGACTTTCAGGTCACTGTTTCCGTTCCACTACAACTCAAGTCAGGAGGGTATGGTGCTTCTGTCGAATTGCCTGCAGCCCAAAAGTCGAGGGACCGTGAGGACTTCTAGCAGGAATATTAGACACCTTCCAGAAGTAAACCCAAATTACCTGAGTGACCGAAGCGATATCGATTGCACTATTCAAGCAATCCGAGCTGCCGTAAAAATTATCTCATCCCAGTCATTTCAAGGGCTATCTCCAAAAATCCACTGGCCGATATTTAGGCAATGTTCTGAGTTTGGACCTTTTATATCGGACTTTTGGGATGATCAGCCAAGTGACCTTTACCTGGAGTGCATTATTAAAACTGCGGCTCTGGGCTCCCATCATCCGGGAGGTTCCTGCTCAATTGGAAAAGTTGTTAACAACAATTTAAAGTTGAAACTGAATTTCAGTTTTTAAGAGCATGTATAATTATTTTTGTTTTTTCTTTTTTTAAACAGAATTAAGGGTCTAAAGAGGATTCGGATAGTGGACGCCAGCGTCATGCCAGCACCTATCTCAGGGACGCCTAACTCAATTCTAATTGCAATTGCTAAGCGAGCTTCGGATATTATTTTGTATGGCAAAATGTAAAGTGCTTTGTACAAATAAAATAAATTATTAAAGAGTCCAAACGTTATTCAATTATTTTGTGAAATTTAACAACTGTACTACTAAACTCATATTCAATCTTAAGTTCACTTTACGCCAGGCATAAATTGTAATTTTTCTTGTAGTGATATCTTAACGCACTAAGTATTTATGTTATATTTTAGATTACATAGCCTTATAATATAAAAATAAAGTCAAAGTTCTTCAATCCTAAGTATGCACTTTGTGAAAAAGAAAATCTATTCAAAATTATTTTAATTTTCAATAAAAGTGATCTTCGTTCTGAAAATAATCGGAATCTCAAGCTAGTGACTATTTTTATTTTAGTAACGAAGCAAATTTAAATATAATACAAAATGAAAGTTCTTAAAAATCTTAAATACCCAAACTTCTTCATTAAGTTGATTTTAAAAACATCATGTCTTCATTAGATCTGCTTACTACGAGAAAGTACTACCAATCTATTGTGGATTACACCCTGTAAATCTTTCAAGATTTATTGATGCCAATCTCTCTTGTAAACCGTCATAAAAAGATGATCTAAAATTGTACCAGTACATAACATACAGATTCAACTAGTAGAGGTGAGTGTTTCAGAGTATAATTGGTATAGCGCATCCCCTCTACTGGAGCACTCGCATCTGTATTAAAAATTCGTGTTGTTTAAAACAGATCGATAGTGCAATTAAGTGATCTACGATCGCATATTCATAAAATTTGGGAAATTTTATTGAAATATTGCCAAATTGAAATGCACTCTCTGTTTTGGCACGTGGACCAGAAGAATGCATCCCATCTGCTCTGACTACTACATGATACCGAGGGGCTTCGGAGCTCAGTTACTTCGAGATACTCTTAAAATTTGGCCTTAAATCGTTTCTTGATTAACCGATTCGATAGAGTAGGTGCGGTCCTTGTGGAAACACGCGTCCTATTCCATCATCATTATCGGAGGCGTTAAATGAAGCAATTTAGCGGTCGATTTATCAGGGAAAGGACAAATGTTTAGCGGCAAAACCTCATTAAGCAATTGATTCACATCCGCTTGAGACCACGAAGTATCTTCTTGTCCGGAGCAATTCTAGCTGAAAGTCCATTAGGATTCAGAGGCAGCAGGAAGACGATAGATAAATTGTTCATAGATCATACGTCGGTAATCAGGCCGCGGTCCGCCTGCCATTAGATTCAACCTGCCGCACTGGGGGATGATGAAACGTGCTGTCCGCTATAAATTAAATCTCATCCCATCAAGTCTATTTCATTTGAACAACTAAATCAGATCAGATTTGAATGGAATTTCTTCGACGCGGGTGTCTTTCGGAAATTTCCCAGAGAATCACTCTTTTGAAAGTGTTACGCGTTCCGGAAATTGAAAAAAAATATTTCTCATTATTAAAGAAAGTGAATAATTTAAATTCGTCGGTTGTACACCAAAGGCGCCAAAATGTCCGAAGTGGATGATATTATTTCACATATGCAAACTTTTTCATGGCCGGATTACTTTGTTTTCGTGTTAATGTTACTTTTGTGCATTTTTATCGGTATTTACTTTGGATTTATGCAAAAGAAACAATCCGAGGCCGATTATTTAGTAGGTGGTCGAAATATGATGGTGTTTCCTATAGCTCTATCTTTAGTAGCTAGGTAAATATTAGTGAAAATAATTTCTAATGAAATAGAAATCCTAAAAATGTTGTTTGTGTGATTAAAGTTTTATATCTGGGATAACGCTGCTTGGACTTCCAACAGAGGTCTATACTTATGGAATACAGTACCTCTACGTATCCGGCGGAGTTTTACTCATGGGATTAATTATGGGTATTTTCTACCTCCCAGTCTTTCATGGTCTTCAAATTACGTCTACATATGAGGTATGCCAGTTTTATATTTCAAATAATAGGTACTCTATACTCAGTTAGCTTGCTATTTGTGATAGTACATAAAGTTTTTAACCGGTTTCAGTATATCTTACATTCAAAATAGATTGATGATATCAAAATAAGGCAGTGGTGATTAACACAATTCACTCCTCAATAATTTAAAAACTATTTTATTTCAATTGCAGTAACTTTATCAGTTTATAGTAATATTTGGTACTTCATAACATATCTAAATATTTCAAATGATAATATTTACACTTTCTTTTCTGTCAACAAGTAAAATGACCACATAAAAATTCATTTTAATAAATTAATTGTGGTAATTTGTTGGCCGCCCAATAGCAACATGATTGAATGAAATGCAGCTAATATGCACATTATGCAAACAATTTTGCGGGTTGCTTTAATCAGACGGTACAGGACAGCATCACGGGATGAATTAGTGACGAGATACAATCTCAGTGGATGCAACTAATTGAACTGTACCAGACAAAATCAAGTTCAAGAGCAGGCATACTATTTTGTTTCGTTGCCAAAACAATTATTACATTACATGGGGGTCAAACGTTAACTTGAACACGGCGCTATACTTTTGTTGACTTTATATAATTTCAAATTGTAATCATGTTTAGGAAATTCTCAGACAATTTTTGATGCCAAACATTCTACCTCACAGGATTTGTATAGTTTAGTAAGGAAATGAACTATACTCCCAAATACCGGAGGTATAATAGATATCCTCAATTAAATCAGATCTTAAGTTATTACTCTTAAAATTGAGTGTCTCGCTTAAAATGCAAACAAAACTTTTGTAATCTTACAAATATTTGAAAAACACATCAACTCAATTTAAGAAATGAAAATTTTAATTTTTGAGGAGAGAAAATATAAATTAAAATAGAAAACTACAACTTAAAATGATATTGACCTAGTCTAGACGTTATTTAGATTTCTAGGTAACATGTTTTTGATAAAACGTGTTCCGATTGTGACCTTCATTTAGTTCACTGTCTTAACAAAATCGGATATTTTATTTTTAATTTTACTATCTAACAAGTAAAAGATCTGTAGGATTACATTATTACAATACTTTTTTTTAATCGTTTATGGATTTGAATAAATTAACGAAGGGCATGCGATCAAGGAACAGTCATGAAGAACTTGCTTCACAAGATGCTTTATCTTCTTATTTAAAATTCAAGTTTTAATTTCAATGACGTGTTATAATTTTTTTTTTCCCTTAAAACTGTATTAGATCTATGTAAAAAAAATTTTCAAAACTAGAATTGCTGGCGTTTTATTAAAACTAAAGCAAATTTTTAATAATTAAATTAAATTAGTATTCCTATTTTTAATTTAATTTCAGTACTTAGAAAGCCGATTTGATCGGCGTCTCCGAATGTTTGGATCTGTGATGTTCATGGTGATGAATGTAAGTATCATCACTGCAGATTATCTATATGTGGAATTCTAATTAAATTCTTTAAAATATTGTATAGGTCGGCTACTTACCCATTGTAATTTATGTTCCCGCTCTGGCGTTCAATCAAGGTAGACATGAACTCTTGCCGTTTAATCTTTTTAACAAGTTAAAAATTTCAGTTACTGGAATGGACATACACATCATCACTCCTGTGGTTTGTTTGGTCTGTGTTTTTTACACCTGTGTGGTAGGTACTTACTAAACACTATATGTAATATATGCAATTCGGAAATCTAAAAAAAAGCAGATATAATCAACCTTTTCAAACCACTATAGCTTCAAAACTATTAAAATTGTTTTGTTACTTTAGTTTGGAAGAAAATAGCAATCGATATCACTTCTTAAACAAATCGTGGATTGTTGATATTTGTTTAAATGTTTGAAGGCAATTGAAACAAGCTATTTAGGTATTAGTAATATTTTTATTTAATGCTGTTACAGGGTGGTCTTAAGGCTGTAGTTTGGACAGATGTTGTACAAACCTTTTCGATGTTCGGTGCCCTAATACTAGTTGCAATCAAAGGCACATTGGATTTAGGAGGCTCACAAATCGTAATCGACAATGGCATAACTTCCGGAAGGATTGAACCACCGGAGTAACTTATAATCTTTTATTTTCTACAATATTTTTTGTTCCAATATGTCTTTATTGAAGTCTCAACATAAATCCTACAATTCGGCACACATTTTGGTCTCAGGTTGTTGGAGGCCTATTTTACTGGCTTCAAACGAATGCGGTTAGCCAGAATATGATCCAGCGTTACTTAGCTTTGCCTACACTACGAGCAGGTCGAAAAGCTCTTTGGATATTTATCAGTGGGGTGATTATATTGATGCTTTTATGCAGCTACAATGGCCTACTCATTTATGCAACATATAAAAATTGTGACCCATTAACCACTAAGGTAAGATAAATTGATTTAATTAAATATTTTAAATGAATATTTTGTTTAGCTCGCAAGAGCTAAGGATCAATTGCTTCCTCTATTCGTCATGGATATTCTAGGAGATCTACCAGGTCTTTCTGGATTGTTTGTGGCAGGTGTATTTAGCGCAGCTCTAAGCTCACTATCAACATGTCTAAATTCCATGTCTGCAGTAGTTTTGGAAGATTTTTTCAAACCGTTCGTAAAACATCCACTTTCGGAGACCGCAGTGAATTGGATAATGAGAACTGTAGTCGTTGGAGTTGGTGTACTTTGTGTTGCTTTGGTTTATGTCGTTGAAAAAATGGGAACAGTACTCCAGCTCACAATGAGCTTAGAGGCGATTACAAATGGTCCTCTTCTGGGTATATTCACTATGGGAATTTTTATGCCATGGGTAAACGGAAATGTAAGTGAATTTATTCCATTTTATCTTTTTATTAATTCCGTGTGTTTATAGAGTGCACTATGTGGCGGAATTGTTGCAGTAATTTTCATGTCTTGGATAAGCTTAAACGCACAATGGGCTATAGCATCTGGGGCGCTAATATTTGACACTAAACCAAAATCAGTGGAAAATTGCACTTATCAATTCGAAAGTACCTCACTGGATGCGTCGATAAATGCCACCCATTTGGGTCACGCTGAGTATATTAAGATCAACTTTAAGATTCCTAAAAATTTTATAATTTGTGATATTATTAGAGACATATTTCCGCTCTACCGAGTATCTTATATGTGGTACACCTTCCTAGGAGCAATCGTAGCTATGATTGTAGCCTTACTTTGTACTTGCATTTGGGGAGGTAATGAACCGAGGAAAGTGGACCCAACGTTGATTACTCCACATATTCGGAGATTTATAAAATACGACACAGAGCCAAGGGTAAGTTTTAGTTTAGTTTTTCTTTAAAATCATTTTTAAGAAAATACTTATTTTAGAACGGGATTAATACTCATAACATTCCAAAATTGGGTGAGTCCGCGATGTAAACTATTCCTACTATTAAGAATAAAAATTTTGCTTTGAAAAATAAATGTTTATCTTTATTCAGCTGCTACCTTTATACTACCTCCTTTCCCTGGATCGTGAACGAGGTCGCTTACTTCTTTTAGTTTTCTTCTTATGGCGCTTATCCTCGTCGGATGGGTCGTGATATTTCCGTTCCTTATCTTTGCTCTTCTTTGATTTTGATTTCTTTTTTGAGCTTCGATGCCGCTCATGATGATCACTGTCTTCAGATGAATCTGTTGACCTCCGCCTACTTCTACTCCTGTGCTGTCGTCTACCAGGTTTACTGTCTGTTCGTTGTGAATCGCCGTTACCGTCCCCAGAAGTCCTTGAATTGTATCTTCTGTCATCAATGGATTCATTTTTAATTTTCTGTCTACGATAGCTATCCTCGTGCCTTGAGGTTTCGCGAGAATGTTTCCAATCCTTTTCCTCTTTTACGATTTCATTCTTAATTGAATCTTCTCTTTTGACTATGATCTGTCCGTATTCATTTTCCATTTTCTTGTATTCTTCATATTTTACCGAATCTAAAAAATTAACGGATTACTTTAGATATAAAGAGTGCAAGATTGATCGACTGGTAGTAGATTGACTTACTGATAACTTTTCCGTATTGTGCGTACTCCTTCTTGGAAACAGGCTGAACCATAAATTCATTAAGAGACTCTCGAGCTCCGCCAAGTGCTAATTTTATTATAACTCGACCAGCGTGATCGTCAAGTCCTTCAATCTTTAAATAATTTAAATTAAAAATTGAAATAAAGTCTTTTACTACCACTGTAACCCACCTGTCCGTACAAATCTCTGTACTTCCCTCCCAGAACTCTAACAAAAGAGTTCTTTTTAATCTCAAGTTTTTCATTTGCTTCCGGAGCGACTAGAAGAGCCTTTTGTTTAAGCACTTTATCCGCTCCTAAGCCCATTCCTTTGGGCCGTAAAATCGGCTCATCCGATTTCTTCCCCTTCTTATGATCTTCATCTTTCCAACCCATCCCCCTAAGCATTGCTAAGCCAAACTGGGTGATAGGGATACTCTCATAATCTTCAATGCTCGGTTCTGAGGCTCCTTCTAAAGGAAGATCGTCCGCTTTTACGGGCACAGTTAATGTGGACATAGGGACATCATCCCCATTCTGTCCAGTCGCTTCTCTAAGTAATTCAAGCACAGCCTTCTCTTCAATGGTGTTCGCTGGTTGTCCAGTTGGAAGAACCTCCTGGGGTCCGTTTTCCTCGGGCTCTGCTGCCTCATCACCAATACCATTGAGAACTTCTTGCCGTTTCTTAAGACTTGCTAATGCTGCTGATGTGCGACTACCTTCTTTCATAGGTATAATTAGGGGCTTATTCTCCAAATTGTCGTTCTGGCTGGTAATTATAAAATAATTTTTAGAAATTGAGTAAAATCATAAGGAATGTTTTTTAACGTACTTTAATAGTTGAATTGAATGTCCTTCGACACATTTAATTAAATCAACTTTTGCGGAATGATCTTCTTTCTTACTTGCTGCTAAAAAATTGGGCTTTTTTATTATTTTACTGAAACCAAAAGAAATTTTTTTTGGCTCCATGGTTGTATGTAAACTTTCACAGTTTGACATTTGTCAACGAAGACTGGGGTAGTTTTCTTCTACAGCTAGCAAAAATGGTGTGCACAGAATTTATCTTTATAAAATGTAACAAATTAGTCATAACACGAGAATATTCCAGCAACTTAAAAACTAAGCACAAGCCACATACATTTAAGAAACGTCAAAGTATATTTTTCTCGTTTTATTGCATTCAATTCCAATATAGCCATCTCTTACTTTTACTGAAAGAAATGAGTAATTCGATAGTCGGTGCGGACGCATAACCTACTCATTCCGTTCAACTGCACGAGTTTTCTGAGACTTTTCTGTGAAGGAGGAAAAATTTTATCGAATTAAAAATGTTTGGTGGTCCACAGCCGATATTGGTTTTAAGTAAGTGTTTATTTAGTTTATAGTGATTCAATTTAACTACTTCTTATTCATTTTAGGCCAAAATACAAAGAGGGATTCGGGTAGAAAAGTTCAGCTGGAAAACATCAATGCCGGGAAGGTGAGGTTCTACTTTTTTTTCCAGTTTTTCGCTTTTTAAGTCTTCTGAACTAGCATGTTGGTTTCAAAATAATTTACAAATTTGTAAAAAAATTTTTCTGAATTATGTCTACTGAAAAGTTTTTCAAAGATATTTCTGGGTACATACAGTCCTACTTAACAAAAATTCACTAAAATTATCAAAACGATCAAGTGAAGCATTTAAATAACAAGAAAAAATTTCCAGGCAATCGCCGATGTAATTCGCACCTGCCTTGGCCCCCAGGCGATGCTTAAAATGCTGATGGACCCCATGGGCGGTGTCGTGATGACCAACGACGGAAATGCAATCCTCCGGGAGATAACCGTACAGCATCCAGCAGCAAAAAGTATGATCGAAATTGCCCGGACGCAGGATGAAGAGGTTGGCGATGGAACCACCTCAGTTATCGTCCTGGCTGGAGAAATGTTGACCGTGGCAGAACCCTTTCTTATGCAGCAGTTCCACCCAACTGTGATCATACAGGCGTATAGAGAAGCCCTCGAAGACATGAGCAAACTCTTGCAGAACGAGCTGAGTGTCCCGTTGGACCTTACCAACAAACAGAAAATGGCTGAGGTGGTTAAGTCCTGTGTGGGCACCAAGTTCATCGGAAGGTGGGCGGATTTGGCGGTCAAAATTGCCCTGGATGCTGTTGAAACGGTTACGCTCAAGGAACACGGCCGTCTTGAAGTCGATATCAAACGGTAAGTGGCTAAACCTAGTTAAGAATTAATAATCTAAGACAAAACTATTACAGTTACGCTAAAGTTGAAAAAATCCCTGGAGGATCTGTTGAGGAATCGACGGTACTTCGTGGAATTATGGTCAACAAAGATGTGACCCATCCGAAGATGCGTCGGTACATCGAAAATCCTCGCATTATCCTCCTTGATTGTCCTCTTGAGTACAAAAAGGGCGAAAGTCAAACAAACGTAGAAATCCTTGGTGAACAAGATTTTACAAGAATGCTCCAAATCGAGGAGGAGTACGTTCAGCGGATTTGTGCAGATATAATCGCTCTAAAACCGGACGTTGTTTTCACTGAAAAGGGAGTTTCCGACTTGGCTCAGCACTATCTTCTTAAAGCGAACATTACTGCCATTCGGCGCTTGAGAAAAACTGATAATTTGCGTATCGCCAGAGCTTGTGGAGCAACGATTGTGAATCGCACCGAAGAGTTGACGGAAAAGGACATCGGCACTGGAGCTGGACTCTTCGAAATTAAGAAAATGGGTGACGAGTACTTCACATTCATCACAGAATGCAAGGATCCAAAGGCCTGTACTATCCTCCTCCGCGGAGCATCGAAAGATATTCTAAACGAGACCGAAAGGAACTTGCAAGACGCTCTTTGTGTTGCAAGGAATCTCGTTTTAGAACCACGTCTAGTTCCAGGTGGTGGAGCCATCGAAATGGCCATTTCGCAGGCGTTGACTCGGAAACAAATTAAAGGACCATACCAAGCTGTTGCACAAGCCCTAGAAATAATTCCGCGTACCCTGGCACAAAACTGTGGAGCAAATACGATCCGAACACTAACTGCGCTTAGGGCAAAACACGCATCACATTCCGGCGATACTGGCGTGTGTGCCTGGGGTATTGACGGAGAGTCTGGTGAAATTGTCGACATGAACATCAAGGGAATTTGGGAGCCGGTCTCAGTGAAGACTCAAGTCTACAAGACCGCAGTGGAGACTGCGATTCTTTTGCTTCGTATTGATGATATCGTTTCTGGATCAAAGAAAAAGAAGGATGATAATATGCCCGCACCTCCTGCTGAAGCTGCTAGAGAGTAAAATTTAACTTAATTTTTATTTACTCTGTTTTGCTCCTCCACTCCCTCGTTTTCGTTCCATTGCACTATTCACAGCAGGGCTCGGTTTGACCTGTTTCTAGGTTGCTTCATTGTTTCTCATGTAATACATTTATTATCAAACTAATAAAAATGTAACGAACAAAATATGCGTTTTACGATTTCAAGAGTTTTGTAGTTTCTAAAAACAGAACTTTGGAGTCCTGTTTCGACTGTGGACACGTTTTTAATTAAAAACTCGAATATGTTCCATCTCTCCTACCTTTAAAGCCACCCCTAAAAACATTTCATATACTCTGGGGCTACCCCGTTTTTTAAATTTGTTAAATAAACCGAAGTTTTTAACTAAAGGGGAGCTATTCAAACTACAGACCTAATGTCTGATGTAAGATCTTAGATTTAGCTGGCTAAATGGGCCAAATCACTCTATTTTAAATAAAAACCATTACTGTTTTGAGTTCTTTACTACTAGCATAACAAAATTGATTTCTAGACTATCTTATTGCGTAAACGGCGGCTCCCTAAGATGTTCAGGGAGCGCCTGCAGTTCCACTTTAGTAGCCTTAAGCGCCACACCCTCAGGCAGGTTTCGTTCAACATATTCTAAAAATGTGTCCAGCGTTGACCCAGTCAGCTTATGAAAGTTCAGATAGTGGAAATAAGTCCGAATTTCGTACTGGACTCGATGCTTTTTGTAAATATGAACTGATTTAAGAAGAACCATACGATCATGGTGAGCTTTCCGGATGGGATAACTGGAATAAAATTAAAAGAACAACTTAAATACGCGCCTCAAAAGAACCGGCAGTGTTACGAGGAGCACCTACCAATTCCCAACCTCAATTCCGAGGTGATTTGCAGCTGTTTTTGCAAACCACGCATAACTTTTTAAAACAGCTGGATCAGCGCACTTCAGCTCAATTTCTAATTTACTAAACAATTTGTCCTTTTCTTGTGCTTCCTGTTGGGACGCAACTGGAGGTGTTTCTGAGACTGGAGAGGTTGTGGTCACAGGCATGCAAAAGTTTGCTCTGCTGCATTGTGATGCCACCAAAGTTTGTGTTGGTCTCAATAATTTACTAAATGTCTGTAAAACGAGAAAAGTTTGTCATTTCCGAGTATTATTAAGGAAAAAACTCACTTTCAACATTTTGAAGGATTCGCAGCCAGTGCTTATAATTTTGACAATTAAGAAAAGTGACGTTTAACAACTTCTCAAAATAATTTATTAATGGATAAGTTAAGGGAATTAATAATATTTAGATGATGCGCTAAGGTAATTTATTGTTGATTTAATAAATAACCTTATAAATAATTTAATACAAAGCTAAAATTATCATAATGAATAACATTAGCCGCTGTAATAAAACACATCTTCCCTACCATTCTCATTTGTGGTTTTGAATATTGCCCAACCTGCGTAGGTGCACAAGAAAGTCAAAAAGTGTCGTTGAAAAGGTTCGTTTTGTTTTGACCCGCCGATTATCGGCTCCCGCAGGAAAAATACCTGAAAAATGCTGAAATTGTTTAATTTAAAATGTCTATTAATATCACCGTGCATGGCAGCCCAAGGAAGTGTTCAAATAAAAAAAGATTCCTCCTAGACGACGAGCAGGCAAAACGAGAGCTGCTCGAGGAAAGAAAGAAGCTTCGATTGAAACAGGCATGAATTTTTTGTGATTTCACCTTGGAATGTTTTTTAATTATTCAATGCATTATTTAGGTCCGAGAAAAATCGAAGGAAGTTGCTCAGCAAGTCCGGAGGAATGTTGACGAAGCAAAACAGAAGCAGCTCCGAACCATTGAAGAGACGAAAGCTCGTGAGATGTGGGTGTCTCGGGGTGAGAAAATGCGCCAGAAATGTGAGGAATATCAAAATACACTTGAACATGTCGGAGAATCCCACATAGCAGCAGCCGAAGAAAATTATTGCTGTCCATGCTCCGGATATTCCCCTGTTCGTTGCAGGCCTACCGAGGATAAATGGGGCGAAATTCGTCCTACAGAACCAAGGCCAAAGGAGGCTCAACCGGGAATGTCTTACAACTCATTTTGTAGGGAAAGGGCGAAAAAACTCTTGAACAAGGAGAACCTTTCCCCTAAAACCCATAAAAGCAAGTGTTCATCTCCAATTTCGGCCAGACGAGCACCACCGGGAAGCCCCTGCGGAAAGAGAAAACAATCATTCAGTTCCGACGCTAGCACAAGAGCGTCTCTCTACTCGCCCCACAGAAGGACGACACCGAAACGCCGGAAAGGTAAAAAAACCAACAAGAAGTTAGTGAAGACGCCTTCTGTAATACTTGAAATTGACTCTGAAGACGATTCGTCCGGGATGGATTTGGAGGATACTCTCAACGACTCAAATATGAAGTTCACGCGTGTATGCTCCAAAGCAAAGAATTACCCAAGCGTTGCCACAATAAAAGAGAAGCCCTACAATTGTTCTGATTATAAAGGCACAGACTCATCTTCTGGTGAACAGATTCCTTCCTCTAAAATTCGGTTCACTCAAATTAGTGACTTAATCAAGCATCAGGACGACAAGAGAGGGGCTTGTCCCCAGGAACAAGAAATATTTCCACAGTGCCTAAATGACAAGGAAACTCCTCCACGAATTACACAAACGCCTTCACCTCCAATAAGCTCTAAACCTATCCCAGAGCCACCGCAACGAATTTCGAGTTTGAAAACGGCTTCAAAAGTTTCAACAAAATCTAATGGCACTTCGCAGGTCATCAATCGTGTTCAATTCTTTGACTATCGCAATAAGTTCCAGAAGAGTTATCCTCAGCCGAACGTGGTAAGAACTGAAAGGGAGACTGGCCAATTAAACGCAATGCAGCAGGCTGAAGAAGAGAAAGATTTGGTAAATGATTACCTCGAAAAACTAAAAACATTAAGGTAGGTCATATTATTATGAAATTTTCAAATTCTTTAACAAATTCCTTACTTAATGGAACGCGTCTTATAGGGAGAAATGTGAAAGCCGATCTCAAAAGGCTCTTGAAAAAGAGCGGATACGACGAGATTGTGAAGACCTAACGGCTAAGCTAGAGGCTCTTTCTAAAGGAAAAACAAACAATCTATTGAATTCGGAAGATGTAAGTGCTCGAAAGTAAATGTAGCAATTTAGACCTTACAAAATATTTTTGTAGGCCCATCAATTCTCGGAGGCTCGCCTAAAGCAAGTCTCATCAAATCGCCAAAGTAGGATGAATGACGCTGTCGAAAGCGTGCTTAATCGGCCTGTTCTAATTACGTGCCCAGAAGTAGAAAAAGCACCTCGTTCAGAAGCTCCGCAATGTTTTGGAAGGGCCACACCAAGAGATCTAAACGTGTTTTCCCAGCACGGTCTTACATCGGCCACCGGAGATAACTCAGACTCTTTGAATACCTCAGACAGCTGTGCTTCGATCTTACTTAATTACGTAAATAGTCAGAGCAAAAAAATTTCTGATGATATCAACAACTGTGATAATACCGAAAAGATAATAAAGTTAAAAGATTTATTGGAGAAAATAAATAGCTTGCGGAAAAGACTTTTAGAGGAGCTAGAGAAGACTAAAGGGTCTCAGAAAGGTTCTGAAATAAAAGAGGTTGTGGATGGAATAGGCACTCTTAGTAAGGAGAGGGAAACTATCCTACGAGCACCTGAAGTTGAGAAAGAAAAAAAATTGGAACAAAGGGAGAAAAAATTAAAGAAAAGAGAAGAGATACTCGAACAGAAATTAAAGGAATTCTATGAAATGGCGAAAACAAAAACTGTCGAAAGTAATTCAACATCTGAATCAGTAGAATCTGAACAAGTTGAATTAACTTCTCAAAAACTTAAGACAAAGACTCCCTTAGAAATTATCATTAAGTTGAAAGATAGCGATTCCAAGACGACCAAGAAGACCCCCTACAAAATCGCTCGCAAGCGATCCTCTTTAATAAACTCGCCGCGAAGAAAAAAGGTAACTCCTAGGAAAGAGCTGAATTTGGACATGTCGAAAAAACTTGAGAAATGTCATGCTGATTTAAAAAAGTGCCAAATCGATCTAGAGAAGTGCCATGCTGATATGGAAAATGCAACAACTTCACAGAGCGTGGAAAAACGCGCGACATCGCAAAGTATAGAAAATTCGTGCTCTACATCATACCGTAGCCCGCCGAATAAAATTTCGCCTCCCCTAGAAGCCGCTCTGGAAAATAGAGGGAAGGAAAAGGTAACATCAAGCAAAGTTGAAAGATATAAACCACCACCACCATCTCTGAAATCATTGAGCGGTGAAACCGCAAATATCAGGCTTTTCAGTCCTCCGACTATTACCAGGAAAATGACTAGGGAAAAACGTGCTGAGTCTCCCCCCAAGGCTCTACCGAAGAAAAATTTAAACCCAGTATTAGCTCATTATATTCAGCGACTATTAGGGATGTCCCGAGGCTCTATTGAAATGCTAGGGGTAAGTACTTCTGAAGTAGATACACCCTCTTCGTCAATTATAAATGTTTCTGCGAATAAATCTGAAACTGAAAGCGTTTTAAATCAAAAAGATAAAATTGCGCGCCTCGAAAAATTCATTCAGGACAGCTACAGTTTTGCGAGTGAAATTGAAACATCCATACGAAGCACGAAATCGAATTCAACCGATTCCAGTCTTAAAACAATTGAAGAAATTTGGAAGCGAATGCTAAAGCAAAAGCAAAAATCGGGACAGACATCTGAAAGGTCTAAATCCCCGAAACCGATACTTAAAAGGGATAAACGAAAAAAATCTCCTCAAACTTCCGTAAGTCCAGCAAAATCAGAGAAATCAGAAGATACTGATAAAGTAAATCTAGTGAACAAGTACACTCAACTGACGGATACCTGCACTCAGAGAATTGCAGAGCTAACTGAAATGATAAACAAAGTTCGTCAGGAGAAGCAAAGGATTCTTGATATAACTTTATCTTCTGCAAGCGCCAGTGCTCGAAGCACAACTGAATATGTCGATTTCGCAGAAAAAGAAACTGGAAAGCCTGGAACACCTCAACAAAATGTTCAAGTCGAACAAGAATCTGATAAGGGGCGATTAGAAAAGAATAAATTGACTGGCGTTAGTCGAGACAGTGGAATATCAACAACATCACGACCTGCGACAGCTTTGGACTTTCGCGATAGTCCCGCTCTACAATTTTGCGCTCAGGGAAATGTTGTGTTTGAACCCATTCTAAAAGATATCCCTAAACCGACTAAATTAAGTGCTCCTACTGTACAGCCTATACCTCAAAAAGGAGTTGTTGAAAGCAACAAAAAGGGCAAACCACCTGCAACTATGGCAAGGTACAGTCCACAATTGGATGACTTACCACATGAACTTTCCACAATTATTGAAGTGGACACTACTCCTCGTATCAGCGTTTCAAATATAGAAAAACAATTGAATGAACCACTTGTGCAACTTCAAAAGGATATGGAGCTAACACATAAATATTCAAAATTCCCAACGTTCGAGGAGTACGTTAGAAAAAATAAAATTGATTTAACAATGTTAGATCCCGACATGAGTTCTAAATTGCAAGTAGAACTCCAAGAGCTTTTAAACGTTGCCAACACAGCGAAGGAAATTCAGTATAAAGAATTCCCATCGAAATGTAATAATATTGAAGACGAAGATGACGATATACAGGAAAGTATTGAAAATTTGGTGCAATCCTTGAAAATGCTTAATATAGGCATGAAACGTTTTCCCACTCATGAGGAATACGTCGAACAGCTGAAGCGCACCGACATTATGCGGAGCACAACACAGACAGATAAAAGTTCCGATAATGCTGAGGATAAGAATAAAAGCGAAATAATGTCGATTGAAAGCCTTCCAGATATTGTGGGTGAGTTGATTCGGAGGAAAATGTTAAAGCACTCATTCCGAAATGTTAATAACGAAAGTAGAAAGAAAGATGAAGATAATCGATCTAAGAGCTCTAAAAACTTTGAAAGTGATGCTAGCAAAACACAACCAGAAAAAGATTCAATGGGAAGCAGCAGTTCTAGAAAGAAAACTGCTTCACGTAAAGATGCTGAGGAGGAATTGCTTTCAGGGTTAGAAGTATTGCAGTTCTCAAACCAAAGTAATTCAGATAACATTGAAAAAGAATTGGAAGGTATGGGACTAAAATGGGCTGCTTTAATGTTGAGAAAATCTCAAAACATCCAAGATGTTAATAGTAGCACTTCATCCAGTATTTTGTTTACATCGAGACGGAAGAGTGGAAAAAAGAAGAGCGCTCAAAAGGTATGTAGGATTGATATTGATCTATGATTTACTATAGCTCATAATTTCTAATTAGGTATTGTACTGTCACGAATTTAGAATGTAACGAATATATTAGAGCCTTACATATTTTATTTTGATAATTTGGCGATCTCATACTAATTCAAATTTGGAGCCTCTTTTTTTCTCAATTTTTTTTCCCATTTCCATTTCCAATGAAACAGACTTTATCGATCAAATTAGAATCTAGAAATTTATCAAAAGTCTATTACAGGAAGTCGTAGATGATTCAAAGGAAAATCGAAATACAACGCAACAAGAAAGTTTGGAAGGGCGACCTCTGAATCTAAGAGATTTTCTCGCAAAGGAGCTTCATAAACGAACCCAACTCTCATCATCTTCGTCCTCGCAAGATGATTCGTTAGCAAGCCAATTTCTTCGCTCAATGTTTGGCTCGGATTCGTCAGAAACGCGTAGAATTACTCCCAATTCAGAGCAGCATACAAATAGAATTCTTACATCGACTCCGGTACCTGCCGGATCGACTTCATCGTCAAAACCGACAACCAATCACAGTAGTCAAAAATTGTTTATTGCAGAAAGCCTATCGACAGTAAGATACAGCCACAGCGACAGTGATGGGCCATCCAATTCGGCAGAAAAATTAATTCCGCCAAATGTTCGGCTAGAGTCCAAAATAATAAGCAGCTCATCAAGCAACAGGGATAGCTAGGGAGGTGGAATTGTTGTTTTATTTTTAGCAATGCTTTTTTTTCGTGTTAACAGATCAATTGTTACTCTATGTATTTTTACAAATTTTATAACACTGCCCAACTTGTCACAGGAGCTCTTATATCTTGCTTTATTTGCGATGTTGATTATACGAATGATTATTACATATTAAAAAATTAAAAACCTTTTTTAAATTAAGAATAAAATAGAAATATTTGCTTTGATTACAAATAGCTACACAATCTGTTGCAGTTGGAAAGAGCTAAACATGAGGTACGTATGAAAGCAAAATTAATGCAATTCTGATGTTGGTGAGTGTAACAGAAAAAATACCATTATATGATATTCTGGGGTTTTGTTAGCTACTTTTTATTTGTAACAAATTTTCTGCCTTAAACCCTGTGCAACAAAATGATGTGATATATTCTTTTATCTTTTTTTAATCCAGTTATCCCATAAGAAAACAAAATATAATAAAAATCGATTAAATATAATATAGCTTTTGTAAAAAATAATCTAATTAGCTCCAATTTTTTTTTTGGAAGATTATCCCTAATTTAAAACTCAAGGATCTGTTACTGGAGTACAATCTGCAGCTGGGTCATCAGGCTGGAACGCAGGTTTAATTCCTAAGAGGATCATCGTTATTTCCCCTTTATCAATATCTGCTATTAAAAGTTTTGATAGCTGCAATTCAAATATAAAATAAAACAATAAGCAAAATGTATAATAACAAATGTTAATTAATAATAACCTGTTCAATTTGTTTTAAAACATCCTTTCCAATGTCATGCCACATATCTTCCAAAAGCTGGGGACCTTGCTCGTTAAGAACTTCGTTTATAAAATCGTTTATCTCTTTGTTAGGTACCAAATTATCAATTTTAGCTGTAAGAGTGGCAATGAGAGGCTGAAAGGAATCATAAGTGCTTATGAGCAAAAGATTGTAATCGCATAATCTAATTCAGCTTCTAATTATCACGTTGAATAAGGACATCAATTTAACGTGATAATTAGATGCTTTTTATACTTGCCCTTCAACTCGTTATGCATAAAGTCCATATTAACGAAATCTTACCTGCGCTTGTAACTCTGCGAGCTGTAATTCATTATCAATAAGTGCTAGACGCCCTGATGCAGTAAGTTTAAAACCACTGACTGCGATGCTGGCAAATAGTAGAACAATTTTAAGTTTCATGGATAATGCTATATAATGAATATATCTTACTTAAACGATCCATCTCCATCAATCGGAAATAAACCCGCTAGAGAACCCTTAAGTTTAAATTTCCCAGAAGCCTTTACTTTTGGAATTTTAATTTCAAAGCTAAATAGCATTGTTGCGCTAAACTTCACATCAACTAATTCTAATCCAGATAGGCCCGCTACGTGTATATTTGAAACTTGGCCACTCAACCTGAAATTTGAGGTGAATATGGTTTAAAAATGATAAGATTCTACAGAAAGACAAAATTTACTCTGCCATGCTATGGTTTAACTTCACATCTACTGGCTGTACCTGTTGAAAAGGTTCCAATTTCGGTATTCCCATCGATGGTATGCCATGGCATAACCGATTTACGATACCCTTTACAATTTCTTTTATTTTAGGTTCTCCAAATCGAGGTGCTAAGGAAAAATAAATTGTTCTATAACTCAGGGTACAGAAGTACAATATTTATCACAAGTTATTTTTCATATTCATGGGCAATAAATACGCAAACTTGATAGAATTGATATCGCTTCCAATAAACGCCACTTTTATGACTTTATTGAAATAGTCGCAAGTTCAATATGTCGTATTGGAAAGTATTATTAAATTGCACTCACTTATTTGCAAGACTTCACCATAATTATTTTCGGCACTCACGGCAAACACAACAGCCCAAAGTAATACCAATCCAAGTTTCATTTTTGAATTTTTAACACCTTCTTATTAAGTGTATTGCACTGCATTCAAAATATAACTGATTAATTTATTAATCGATTAGAATGCTTTTATACTCGAATGTACAACTGTAATGATTTATGTTATTACAACAAGAGGTGATAAAATGATATGGTTTCGATGGCCTTCATAATGTTTTTTTTTTTTTATATCTATATCAGCTTTCAATTAGTGAGACAAAATGTTTTATATCAATTGCATATTTAGTAAAATGTAATCAATTGTAATCGATAACGCTTCGATATTTAAAGGTTTGATAAATTTAAAGAGATCGCTGCCACTGAGGAGAAGGCTCAAATCGTTTCTGAGTCAAACTTTACGGTCTAGAATTTGAAGAAGTACAAGTGATTGAGGTGGTGGGAATGTTTATCAAATGGTGTATTGTTTATAAAACATGAAGAATGTTTTCTTTTGAAGTTGTAAGAAAATCTCATAGGTACACTTAGAATAAATATGGTTTCGTATTCCTTAGATTTGTATGATAGCTACGTATTAGTTGCACTGTCCACTATTTCCTTAAGTAATGAGTTGATGTTTTGGATAATGTTGCTATATTAATTAAATAAAACATTAGAGTCTTTATCCGATACCAAATTTACAATATTCATAATCAATGGATGGCTAAAATTAGTTTGATTTAAATAACATTAGAGTTACCATAGTAAACTGACCAGCCATGTTTTCAAGAATTCAATTTATGCAATTATCGGCTTAATTCAGCTTAACAAAAGTGACTGAATTGACTGAATTAAATTAACCTACTATGACTAGATCAGGGGGCATAGAGACTGACTGATTCATTGGAGGATTGGGTTGGGCAAGCTTAAGGAAGATTTTGGTAAGATGGAAATCGAAGGCGGCAAAGTGGTTCGAAGTAGCCGTGGTTAGTACGATGACTTTCAAGACGAAAGGTAATTGGCAAATAATTAAGAAAACTGTAAAATATGTATGTAGATTACAATTGCTATTCTATTGGATTATCATAAACAAAAAATCCATTTTAAATTTATTGTAGCTTGTAATAAGCGATAAATAAATAAACGTAAGCTAATAAAGAATTTTCATTTACAAAATCGTAATCTTAGGAAAAAGGTTTATAGGAATTGTTAGACTTCTAAATTAGGATTTATACTTTCATTTAAAAAATAGGTCGTATTGTTTAAAAAAACAAATTCGATTTCATTTAATTCAAAATGATATTAATACAAATTTACAAATGATATGGTTTACAATTTGCTGGAGGATCATTTTCAAAGATATTAGGAATTTTGAAACCGAATTGCACATATTCTATAGGTGTCATTGGCTTCATAAAGCGGTGTTGATTCTGTAAAACAATGAACAAAATTCAAACTAATTTAGTAAAAATCTTAAATTGAAGTAATTACCTTTTCGAATTCAGAAAGAATCATTTTTCCGTAATCGAACCATATGTCCTGTAAGAGCTGAGGTCCTATTTTGTTTAGGGCTTCATTGATAACATTGTTAACAACCTTGCTCGGTACCAAGTTCTGTATATTCCCTTCCAAATTGGATATGGATGGCTTAAATATATGAAGTAAACTAATAAGTTTTTTTCAGTATTAGGGAAAACAAATTAAAATTTACCTGAGCAATTAATTTAGTAATTTCCATATATTTTTTACCTACTTTAAAGGAGCCTCCTGCATGAAGTTTCAGTGATGAAACTTTCACACTTTCAATTAAAAAAAAAAGTTATTAGTTAGCCCAAAATCCATTGAGTTTGATTTAAATTTAAAAATTTTTAAGTTTAACACTTGCTTTAGAGATTTCATTCGTAACCTCTAAGTATCAAAATTTTGGAATATTCTAAATGTAATGTTACTTACTCAAAATCTCCTTGCCCATTAATAGGAAACATATCTAAAATCACACCGTTAACTTGAAATTTTCCTTTAAAACTGACTTTTGGTATTTCCACTGTGAATAGAAACGAAAATTGTTCCACATCTAAAGAGTTTACTTTAATGCTTGAAATTCCATCTATCCGAATATTGGACACACTTCCAGTAACTCTGAAAAATAGAAAGATTTTTTAAAATAAAATTTATACAAATGCCTATAAACTACATACGTTCCCATTGAGTTGTTAAAACTGATG
This sequence comes from Philonicus albiceps, assembly GCA_963969385.1. Classification (NCBI taxonomy): domain Eukaryota; kingdom Metazoa; phylum Arthropoda; class Insecta; order Diptera; family Asilidae; genus Philonicus; species Philonicus albiceps. The sequence continues at coordinate 1,828,575 of OZ017772.1, read as the reverse complement.
TCAATTAAATTGTTCTGGATGAAAGGTTCCAACTTTGGTATACCCAAAGAAGGTATACCATAACACATACGTCCTACGATTCCATCAATAGTCTGCTTCATTTTCTCTGTAAGTAAGTAACAAACATAAATTTATTTGAAAAATTACTGAGTTATGCAATACTAAATCTAAAACGCAATTTATCACTACACTAAAATTTACCTTTAAAAATGGTGATCACGAGAGTTTGTTATAATTGTAAAAATTGAATTAGTTAGCTTAATCATATTTTGTATTTTTATATAACAATTAAAGTGTCTATCCTAAGTACTCATTGTCACAAGATTATTATAATTTCCCCTCTCTTTAAATAGCATTTATGAAAAATCCTTTGTGAAATGAAATCGAAAACATGAATGCGATAAAAAACGGACATATTTTGATGAAAATAAAAAATTTAAAAAATCATAGTATTATGTTTTTACAATATTTAACCAATTAGTAAATTTTGAAAGTACTAAAGTATAATTGTACTCGTAAATATAACGTGTAATTTTGAAAATATGAATGTATTGCAGTTTAAGATAAGATTATTAAAAACTTTCTTTTAATATTATCTTATCGTATTAAATTAAAATTGCCATTTATACACATATTACCATAAGGCAAAGTTAAGCAGCACTTTTGAAAAATAATACCATTAATTTTTATTTTTAAACATCCAAAATAACTTCACTCACGTGTTAAAGCTTCATTTGCTGCACTCATGTGTGTTGCAAGGATAAAAATAAATATAAAAACGAATCCAACTGGAGCTCTAGCCATTTTTAATAATTTGTTTAAATACCAATGGAAATAAAATGAAACTGAGTTTTTTCTTATCATGCGTGGTCTTCTTATACTTTCTTGATTAGAATCGGTTCTATTTATTATCACATTGAAATAAATCTAGTTAAGATAATACACATCAGTGGTTATCTTTGCAGACAATTGGAAGTAAAAATTAATTTTATAATGATTGTATTTTTTATATTTCTTTAAATTTAGGTATTGGGTAGCGTCTCATTCATAATTTCCCTGATATCTCTACATTTTTATCTAAAGTATAGTACTATGACCTTTTCTAATAATCTTCCATTTATTCAACAATTAATTTCATTTTTGGTATACTTATAAATATAAAAAGTATTAACTAAGACTTCGCCCTACTACCGAAATACAATTATTGATTAAAATTTATTATTGGGCACTGTACCCAGGTGTACCTCTTACGGTAGGTATAAGAATTTATTATATTTCAATCAGGTTAACATCTTCAACCACCTGTGCTCCACATCTAGTTTGTCTCGCCTCGCGGCGTGGACAAGGAAGTCATCTTGAAGAGATTACTCGTATAGAAACAGATTCGTCAGAAATACATTTGAAAATCTTTATATCATCGACATAAATCAATATTTCAGTTTAAATATCAAGTCAACATCATTTATGGACAGAATAAAAATTAGCGGATCAAAGCTGCTACCTTGAGGGACACCAGAGTGCGAAGTAAAGGGGTTAGAAATCCCTGAATCAAAACGAACCCTGTAATGTCGATTATCTAGGTACGATTTGATCCAGAAAATAAAGCAAGGTTGAAAATCGAGTATACTCAGTTTGAGAACAATGAGCCGATAGGAGATTTTGTCAAAGGCTTTACAAAAGTCGGTGGCAATAACGCCGATCTCTTTACCATTTTCCATAGCTTTCAGTGTACGTGGCACGAAGACTGTCAAGTTTGTGGTTGTAGATCTACCTTTAAGGGAACCGTGTTAGTTTTGGGGAAAGAATTGATTTGGAATGGAAGGGCATAGAGTCGTAGATGAGGCTTTCAAAAAGTTTCGGAATGAAGGAAAATTTTGAAATGGGACGGTAATTAGAGAATTCACTTTTACAGCCCCTTTTGTGGATAGGGACAATAAATAAATCTTTCCAAAAACGGTGGCAAACACCTTCAGATATAGAAAGGGTGAAGAGGGTAGAAAGAGATGAGGAAGGCAGAAAATCTTTTTAAGAGGACTGCAGGGATCTCGTCGGTGCCAGAGTTATAGTCTTCCAGACGTTATCGTTATTTAAATCTTTCAATAAATAACAATAAATCTATAGTCTGGGCTTAGTAAATAATAAAAGAGGTAATTTATGTTAGCGAGAAAATGAAGGATTAATAAAAGCCAGTGCAGGTAAAAAGGGTTTGTCAGGAAAATCAAGGAAAAGAACTGATGAATTGAAGACTCATAGTTTTGAAATTAAGCTAGATTTTTATTTACCAAGTCGTTAACTTGTTTCGTGCGGATCTCGAGCGATAAATTCTACATTAAAACTTGATTTAAGAAATGATTCGATACGGAAAATATGGTACAAATATTTTACTTTAATTTATCCTACCGTCCGCTAGATGCCCCACTGTGTTTCGTTAAACTAAGCGATTAGTGAAATCACATGCTTTCGAGAAATTTTTAGGTCAATGACGTGACGGCTGCCAAATTCCCACTACAGTGTGTGGTGTGTGTGTTACCTTGTGGTGTGGTGTGAAGTGTCAAAAGGACTTTATATTAAGAAATATCAGAACTTTCTGAGAAAATTCTGACATAAAATCGTAAAATTCGATATGTTTGAGGACGCTGACAATTTTGCGGATATATTCCGTGGCGGTTTACCGTATTACCTGCTAATTACCCTGCCCATTTTAATTATTTGCTCAACAAATCCGGTGCTTGCCTCCAGCGAATTCGGAGTCCAACGGATGTCCCAGTTCGATGTCCACGGGGTTAACTATGGTAATTTAATGCTAATATTATGCGAATTATCGCTTTTTGTAGTAGATAAGGTTCAATTACAAGACAGGAACGTTAATTGGAAGGCGGTCGAATGGGGCCCATAATCCGGTTAAGTTAATAAGACCAAGAACATTTGAGGTTATGGGGGCCAATGTATGCATTTTATTGGATTAATCTTTTTTTTTTTAATTAACTTAGGATAGTTTCTGTGGTGTACTTCACTTCAACCTCATATGCATTTATTCTGTCCTAGTTAAGGTGGCCCACTTTAAAAATCTGATTTTGTAACATTCTACCCTGTTAGAGAAAGCCATAGACTGAGTTTTAACTTATTAGCCTAGTTATTACAAAATCTCTTTTTACAGGTTGCCGAGCTTCAGCAATTAACTTGGAAGCAAAATCCCTCTACACATGGAGCACTGCGCGACACTGTGTGGTAACCAGGTAGGACTAAAAAAAATCTCAAAACCCTAAAGGATCATCTTAAAATTCCATTTAAATACTTCTTTGGGAGCAGGTGAACTTTAAAAATTCTAAAATATGAATTGATTAAGATTTTAAATTCTGTTCTAGCTTTTTTTTGTATTTTAAATGCTATGGAAATAGAATTTTTAATTTGCCTTTATTGAATACGAAAATTGTATACAATTTGAATGTTAAATTAATTGGAAACATGCAAGAATTCAACCTGCAATTTTTGAATCCACTATTTTCGAATAGTTTTAAGTTCTGCTGAAAAATATTCCCATTTACCAATGTTTCAACGTTTATTGATCATCTTATAAAAAGATTTCAGGATATGACGATTGAACAATTTCGAGAAATTCGGGCAAATGCAGGGGGCTTAGTTATACTCTTGCCAGAAGATATTTCCTTTCTTAGTGCAGAAGAAAAGGAGGTAGGAACCATTAATATTATGAAATATTTCTTAAAATATTCAACAAAGCAAAACATTTCCAGCATCTCTGTTTGCTAGAGCAAGCAATGATGTCTCAGGTGTCCTCCATACCCGTCTACTTTTCTCGGTATAACAAGGACCTTAAGAAAGTTATTGACGATATTACGCATAATGTAGATGCCAAAATTAGTCCCAACACCCGAGAGTCGGCTTTATCTGAAATTGTTAATTCCATTTCGGCGAATGGATATCAAATAGTCGTCTCCGGAAGTAGTCACACCCCCAACAAACAAAGTAAGGTGCCCATCATTCAGGGGGAATTAGCTCCATTGAAAAATCTTAAAGCTGGCGACGGAGATGTTGCCAATAAATTGCCTCTCATAATCGTCGTTGCCCACTTAAATACTTTTGGTTTGTACAATGTAAGTGATGGGATCATTTAAGACTTTGTTTTCTTGATGTATTAACTTTTTACAGGAATACATGGTTAACTCAGATGTTGCGGTCTTTATGTCTCTGGCTGATCTCTTCAGTAAGCTCCACAATACCGCAAATGCTGTACCCAAATATCGCATTATGTTCTTGTTATCCGAATCGGGACCCCTGCTTAATTTCCAGGGAATGAAGAAGTGGTTGGACGATAATACTCAAAATTTGGTAAATATTTTTAAATATTAAAAAAAAATCACTTATTTTGGTAATATAAAAGTTTTGGCGAGGGTAATCGCTTATTTTTGTTATTAGAAAATCGCTTTATTGTTTTATTTGCCTCATAAAGCTTGTATTATCAAGATGAGCTCTTGAATAGTTCGAAATGCGGTAGAATAATTTCCGGCAAAGTTATTAAAATATATGAAAATTTCCAGAACGTAGATTTTGTGCTTTGTTTAGACACCATAAGCCAGCCCTTTGGGGAGCCAAGTGATTCCCTGTACATGCACGTTTCTAAGCCGCCAAAAGAAGGAACACCGATGAGCAACTTCTACAAACAGTTGAAAAACGCTGCTGCTAGGTATAACAACGTAACAGTAGAAGGCGTTCATAAGAAAATTAACCTTGCCGATGTTCTCCTGGCCTGGGAGCATGAAAGGTTCAGTATGAAAAGGTTCCCTGCATTCACTCTTTCCACACTAAAGACTCACAAGGAGCCAGTGCGAACAACTATATTTAAGGGAAATGAAGCGGAGATTTTAAGGAATACCCAGAAGAATGCCAAGATTTTAGCTGAAGCTCTAGCTGGATACGTATTCAATATTGAAGAGGAAGAACTACTCTCTGGAGCTCTTGTAAGAAGAATATAGGGTTGATTAAATTGCTTTTCTTTAAGTAATTAAATTTTATTCTAGGACATTTCGGAGAATTTTGTTAAGCCATGGATGCACGTAAAGTCGGCTTTCCACAACAATGACCTTAAGAATGCTTTTGAGAAATATTTGAAAAATGTGAAAATCATTTACGAAAAGCCTGACACACGCGATCCAGACTTTATGTTGTATGAGGGACAGGATGCAGATCTTTTTGTTTATAGGTACCTAATGCATACTCGAAATTTTTTTGGGGATTTTAACTATTAATTTTGAAACATTTTCAGGGTAAAGCCAGCCGTTTTCGACTTATTCCTCACCCTTGTGATATCAGCGTATCTTGGTTCCGTATACTTACTCATCCAGTATTTCCCCCACTTATATACGATGGTCTGCATGTTAAGTAAAATGCCAGCAAAAATCAAGTCCCACTGATGCCTGTCGCCCCCAGCAACTTCGCCATCAGTGCAATCGATCAATGTTCGATGACACTTGTTACGCTTTCTACCTCTTAAAGAAACTAAAGCAATTTGAACCAATTTTAAGTGATTTACCTACCTACCGTTGAATAATTAATTGATGATCCATTCGATGGGGTGCTATCAAAGCAGAGCTAGTAATTATATATCATCTTAAGTATATAGCGACAAGGAAATATGGATGGCAATATTGTTTTGTTTCCCATTAAACTATTTTGTTCCGTTTTATTTCTTCCATTTTTATTTTTATGTTGAGCGTTTAAACTTTTCAGATTTTTGTAAACATTTCCATTTTTGCATTTAAGCTTATTTTGCTCTGTTAAAAGTCTGTACCCCAGCAGAATGCATTAATAAATTTGTTGTTAAACAATTTTTGTTCTTTCTCTTCGGTGTGAGTAAAAATCTTATAATATAACAATAAATAGTGCCTATGCGTAGAAAGATAAAATCAAGGGATCAGAAAAATCTTTCAGAAATTGACCTTTAGTCGCCTTAAATATAATCAAATTATTAGCAAATCCAAATCTTATATTTGTAACAATAACAAATGAAGTAAAACTGCATTCATAACTTTTTACTTTTGTAATTATATAGGCATTAAAACATTTATTTACATTTCAGTTACATAGTTTAATATTAGAAAATATTTACAGACTATGCAAAATAGCTAAATTAAACAGATTTTTTTCATTTAATTCCTAAATTGTCTTGCCAAAAAACAATCTCTACACATCGAACTTGGTCCGAAAGAAAAAAAAAGAAAATAGTAAAACGGTATGCTAGAAATCTTAGTTTGGCTAAGACAAAAAAAAACAAATTTTTCTTTTTTGCTCTTTAGTTTTAAAAAATTACGGGGCTTTTAAAACGCTCCGTAGGTGTGATACTACTTAAATAAAAAATAATCATTTTCACGTTAAATTACAATAGGTGTTGGCAATCTCGTGTTCTATGATCACTACCACCCGATGCGGTTCTTCATTAAAAACTGGGTCTTATCTTTTCACTTTAGTGTGACTACTTCCTAGAAGCATCAATCTACCGCTGATTTTATACTTTCGCTTTTGTGATAGTCAAATGATGTGGTAGAGGTGAAACTTGTGTGCAAATCTCGATCACAGCTTTGAATTTTATTGTTTGAGGGCTTTTTGCACAATAAAAACTTTCACTGGATTTCTTTTACCCTTATCCATTTTAGACTGATTCTATAAGTTAATAGCTATGTGAGCTACTCTTCAACAAACTTGATAGTTTTTAGATGTTGAAAAACTTCATTTTATCCTCTTCGCAGCATTTTCCTTCTTTGGACTATCATAGATGATTCGAATGTGCTTTAAGGAAACAAATGAAATAAACGCGCTATTACAAAACGAAAAGGAAAGAAAAAAAAAAACAATATCTAGTTAAAGTGTAATGCATCAGCTCTAAGCTTAAATTAAGCTTAATAAACATTTCAATTTCAATCAATCCAGCGAGATATTTACAAGGACAGAACAGAAACACTAAAATGCAAACAGTTACATTTATAAATATAATTTACTATTATATTTTAAATCTCGGAGGATCTAGGAGGTCTAGCTGTCCCAAACAATTCCCGATTGATAGAAGAAGCTTACCCACGAGAAGGAAACTGAACGACACAACCGCGATAAAAAATTTAATCACGAACGAAAAATGTCCCTCAGATTTTTAATGTGTAAATAACGAGAAAACTAATTAACATAAACATAGAAAGGAAATAAGACTATCAAACTTTTTAATTGAGAGTGCCACGACAGCCTTGCGCTCCACACAGGCAAGGTATTTTCTCGTCCTCCAAAGGAAATTTGTAGTCATATGTGATCTCCTCATTGATGCCAATTGGCTGTTTTGAGTAAATTACAATCTTTTTCTCCTGCTCGATCGTGATGACTTTAGCGTAGCAATTTGGCTGTAAACGATAATTGAGTTAGTTATTCTTGTATAGATTAAATTAGATTTAATAATGCGGCGTATTCTTCTAACGTTTTAAGAGATTTAAAAGGGGGTAGAGTACAAAGTTGTAAAAAATTAGGCTTAAACCAATAATATGAAAATAGCAACTTACATTGCAGCTGTGGTTAATAAATCTAGCCAAATTTCCACATTTCGTTGCATCGATGATCGTTTCCATGTCTATTCTGAAGAGGTATGAGCTCCCAATACCAATGGCCTCATATTTTGTTTCCCTAAGATCAGCAACAACAGGGCGAATCATTTGACCAACATATTCAATGACCATTTCATCAGCGGCAATTGGTTCCATCGCAAATAGACCCCAATCATGAATGGCCGACTTAGCGAATTTCAGTTGTTTCTTCCTGAATTTAAGCTGATTGAATTTAAGTAATTCAGACTCGCCAATAGCACCGAAGGCAGTAAGAAGCCGTCTTTGATTCGAGCGCGCTTCTCGAGATATGCCCTGCATTTTGCTAACTGCTTTAGCGACAGCAGACTCCTCAATTTCTACCCTTGAACTTTCCCCAGAGTTGCCCTTAGCGTGATGGTACTTGTGCTTGGCCTTCTCCTTAAGGTCAACTTTGTAGAACCCTTCGGTTCTTGCGCTGCCGGTTACGTGCCGTTTTGTGGTCTCCTCCTCCTTCTTTCTCTTCTTGCTCGGTGGTGGGATAAAGGTCCTGTCTGTGACGCAATGATCCACCCAGTGGGTTGCGTTCAACCAATAGCTGTAAGGAGACGACATATGTCTGGTTCTTTATTAATAAATCACAGCTGTATAAGATACAGCAATGGTAATTAAAATAGGTGTGAGATATTTTTAATTTCATGTCTTTTATTAATTCTGTCCCTAGGGAATTTGGAGGCCTTCTTGAGCTCCTTTGGAGCTTCTCACGGGAACCCAAAATGCATACAATAAATAGACAGAAAACGATTGTGAAACTTTTGCAAATTTACTGAAATATACGAATGATTTCAGAAAATAGAAATTAAAATTTACAATCTAAAGATAAATTGCGTCGGGTTGTTTTTCAGATCATCTGCACTATAAATTTTCGAATTAATAAGAAAATAGGAGCACTATATTTAATTAATTACTTTTTCGCTTCTCCCCCACACCTATTTCAATTTCCATCACTGTACGTACCTGTTCGCATCATCCTGCAGAAGCAGTTCATAGCTCTTTCGAAGATATTCGATATCCTCAGCATCGATGCCCCGTGTTAGAAACTCGTAGAGGACCATCATCTCATCCCTGACTTCCCTTAAGCCGAATTTCTCGACAGGGATAAATGGTGCCTCCTCTATTTCCTTAAAGACCTCACGCTTCCTCTTATCAGCCTTCTTATCCTCATCCTTCTTTTTGGTCTTCATCGGCTCCTTCTTAGGTTTGACCGGCTTCGCTTTTTCAATTGGCGCTGCAACTACAGGAGTGCTTGCGACTATTGGAGCTGTGGTGTAGCCATGATCATGGGCAAGGACATCTGCTGAAAGCATTGCAGCGGATTGTTGCGCTTTAGTGGTGCCAGCTGTTGAATCTAAAGCCGCAGCATCTGCACATGGCGGAAGGGAGTAACAATGCTCCAGAGCCACCTGACTAGCCTGACTCGATCCACCGTCCGAAGAAGCTGGAGATGGTTTCGGTTGTAATTCATCCAGAATATCGGGCTCATAAGTCTTCCGGATAAATCCGTTAACATCTTTGTCTTTCTCCTTTTCTTTAGCCGCCGCTTTCTCCTTTTCAACAGCTTTCTTCTTCGATTCAGCTTTGCTCTTCTTTTCAGCGGCTTTCTTAGACCGTGCGGGCTTTTCCTTCTCCTTGATGGCGGTCTCAAAGGGACTAGTAAGAAGCAGGGAGTGTGCTATTTTTGCTCCTGGTGTGGGCGGCAGTTTATTACTTTCAGATAGTAGTGGAATGTCTACACGATTGCTTTCTGTTGCATTGTTCATTTGCTCCCCAGCCTCCTCTTCAGCTTTTTGTTCCTCGAGCAGCTCCTTTTGACGCCGGGCCTGCTCCTCTTGAAACTCCCGTTCAATTTGTTCCATGTACTCTGTATTGCGCCTCCTCTTTTCCTGGTATTCGCGTTCCTCCTCAGAATCACTGTAGATACGGTCATATTCAAAGATAGACTTCTTAGGAGCGGGTTCACTCTCCATATCTTCAGCTGTGGTCACACTGGGCGATTCGGCACCACCGCCAGGAGTTGGTGGTGGCTTTGATGTTTGACTGATTGTGCTATCTTTGCTGATCTCATCGAATTCTGGCGATCTCAACAAATTCAACGAAAGCTTTGTGTTATTCGAACGAATCTTATCCTCATCAGTCTCAGAATCTGAGTAAATTGCTCCCTTAGCCTTCAGCACTTTACCCTTGTCCAATCTACTCTCAGTTCCGCTATCAGAATCCGAGTAGATTTTCTTATCTTTAACATCCTTACGCTGTACCCTACGAATCTCAAGTTCATCATCTGAAATTGAGCTTGCATCAGACAGTGAGCCAGAATCATCGGATTCATCTTCCTCCTCTTCACTAGATGTTGTAAAGAAGCTGGAAGTGCTTCCCTTCCGCTTCCGAGGGCCAACAGACTGAACTGGTCGACTGTAACTAATCTTGCTTTTAAGGTTTTCATCTTCTTTCTCCGAATCAGAGCCCTGAACCATCTCCTCTTGGTCACTAAGATGTTTCCGGGAATCTTCATCCTGAGGGATTGGGCTCGGTTGCTTTCTTATCCTACGGAAAGAAGGAAGCTTTGGAATCGAGGCGCGCAGACCTAGACTCGTAAAGCTGCTTAAATCTAGATTATCACGATTGCTGTTAATCAACTGGTTAATGTCTGGCGCCTTATCCGCTTTAGTAAGAATACTAAGCGTCGGCTTTATTTCACCAATGCTAACGTTGTTCTTGTTACGCTCCTGTTCATCCCACCACGCCTCAAATCTTTTATACGCCGTGTTCTCAATCATCTTTTTATTAAAGTCTCGCTTTAGAATCTGTTTTAGCTCCTCAGTGACTCGATGCACCACTTCTTTAATGCTCTTAATGTATGGATCCCCCTTACTAATATTATTCGCAGGGTACTCCTGAGGTTTGCTCTTTGTCGGAGTATAGTTATCCGAATTTATATAGTCGGCCTGGGCGGTTGCTATAATTTGTGGGAACCCCGGAAAATATGACTGCATATAACCGGGCTGAGCTAAATAACTTTCGTAAGGATTGTAACCTGGATAGTAGTAAGGTTGTGTTCCTGGAGGATAAACATATGATGGAGGTGGTGCTTGTTTCGGCGGGGGTACTGGAGGAAGCGGTGGTAAGGGAGGGGGTGGCTCCTCTTCGATTTTTCCTTCAGCTGAAGAGAAGCTCGATAGAGACATTTCTTCCTCCCGCCGTTTTCTTGGCTGCTGTACAGGACTATAAGAACCTTTCGCCAAAATTTCATCATCACTTGAAGAAATATCACTGGCACCATCGTCGGAGGCCTTAAGTTCTTTCCTCTTCGCCCTCGCCTGTTTTCTCAGCAATTTTGGTTCCATCTCCTTTGCTTTCTTATATGCCTTCTTCGAAATATATGGACTAGGAGGAGTTGAACCTGTTGATGCCTCAATTTCTGCCCTCTCTTTATCTTTTTTGTTTGATGTACCATCGTCATCACCTTTTTTACCACCTCCATCACCTTCTGAATCACTGCTTTCCAACTGCAGGAAGGGTGGAGCTGTTCCAAAAGACTTCTCTTTAAACATCATTGCTATCCTTGTATCCAGATCAACGTTAGTGTGATCCTCATCTTCGGCCTTTGAAGTGCCAGATTTTGGCTCCTTCTTATCCTCTTCTTTCGAAGTATTTGGTGAGGTCTTATCCTCGAGATCATCATCCCAATTGGGAGTACCTTCCCTTGTATCCTCGGTTCTATCAGCAGCAGCTGGTGGATCATCCCAATTCGGGACATCGTCCCAAGAGACTTCAGCTGCTGTACCTGTGGTAGCTGCACCTGTAGTTGAAGCTGAAGCTGAAACAGAAGCAGAAGCAGAAGCAGAGGCAGCCGCAGCAGCAGCAAGTATATGTGGTGCAGTCCACGTTGTTACTGGCCACGTGGGAGTAGTGGGTGGAGCTGGTGCTGGAGGATAAGCGCTATAGGGTGCGTGAGAGGGCAGGGGTGGCTGAGCATATCCATAAGTAGATTGACCTCCCGACGCTACTGTAGGGTACCCGGACGTTCCGTAAGCTGCTGAATAAGCGTGGTTAGTAAGGGAATATGCATGATTAGCAACGGGAGGATAAGCATGGTTCGATAGAGCACTCGAGGACATGCCATATTCCCGAGACCCATAACTAGAGCGATATTTTTCTTCCTTTCTTTCACGATCTCTGCTTTTTTCTTTGCGCTCTTTCCGATCACGATCCCTATCCCGTTCAAGTTGCCGTCCTCTATCACGTTCCCTATCATGCTTACGCTCCCTATCTCGATCCCTATCCCTATGACTATGTCCTTCTTTATCCCTAGAATGACTCTTTGATTTCTCCCGGCTGTGATGATCTCTCTCCTTTTCACTTTTGTGATGGTAATGGTGGTGCTTTCGCTCCTTCTCCCAGTACCGGCTATCTTTTTTATCATAGTACTTATCCCGATCTTTATCACGACTATGCTCCTTCTCCCTTCGCTTCTCATCCTCATGCCTATCCCGACTGTGAGACGAATACCTTTCGTACTCCCTGTCACGGTAGTAGCTAGTCGCTGTAGATGATGTCGAAGCTGTTGCCGCATCGAAACTTTCTGAAGAATATTCCTGGTGGTATTCTACCACTTTGGCAGTTTCTTCCCTATAAACCGTAACAGCGGGATGGTGTCCATGGGGCAGAGGGGGTATGGAATGGGCTATTATTTGATGATGAGATTGCGTTTGAGGTGGCTGCGGAGCTACAGTTTTTGTTGATGTTGGCTGAAGTGGCTTCTTGCCCTTAGTTAAACCTTCGAGATTTTGTTTGCATTTTTCACCAAATGGATCTAAAAAAACGTTTAACACCTGCAAGGAAAGGTTAAAGTTTTTCTTTTTTACAAGGTAATCGTTTTTAGAAGGCAACCAAGTAAAGATAAAAATAAAGGACATAATCGTCTGTTTTAGATTATTTCTTCCATTTTATAAAAAATCTTTTGCATTTTTATATATTTCCTATTTTTTGATAGAAATTGAGAAGATGATAATACCGAAAATTTGTTCATAGTATCATCACAATTAACATGTAACACCGACGTACAGTTGCGGACAATCCACAGTCGTTCCCTGTAAATGGGAAGGAGATTTTAAGTATGTAGAATCGCACTTTAAGGAATATCAGGACGGAATTCTGCACTATTCACTTAAACTTTCACCAAAATATGTAGGTAACAAATTTTTTTTAATAAAATCTCTCGAGCTACACAAGGGCAGCGAGCTCACACTTTTCATAAATAAAAAACTCCTCCAAAGTTTTAGCGCGCAAATCTGCCGCCTACTTTAGCGAATAGCATTGATACATTGGGACATACTTACGATTGAAAGTAAATAATAAAACCAAGCGTACACACACTTTCTACGCAATGTTCATAGGTTCAACCAACAGAACTATCTTTAAGTGCTTTGATTGCAGGGCAAAACATTTGAGTTCACACCTAGGCGATTAGAGTAACGCAGTCTAGCAGACGTAGATCGGTTTCAACTTTGACTGCTAGAAGATTTGATTTATAAATGTCTTTCACTAGAGTTTTTAGTTTATTTAGTTTGTCTAAATTAAAAAAAAAAACCGCGAACATGGCTATTTAACTAATGATGAAATCAGGTTCTCTCTGGCGTGGAATCCCGAAGTCGGCAATTTCAAATAATATAAAATGCTAAACGTACCTTGCCCATAACCGATTTCTGGTTAAACTTGTCGACACAGAGTCTGGCCGATTTGATATTCTCGAAAACGATCCTGGCCAGCCCGAGATGCTTATTTGTTACGGGATGATAATAAATGTACATCTCATCGTGGGCGCCGCATTTCTCAATCATCGTAGAAAGGAATTGTTTATCAATGTTGTCATTAAGATTTGTAATTGTAATCTCAATTGCTGGAGGTTCTCCCACATAGTTTTGGTCGATCTTAAACCTGCGAGATGCCCCCGATTAGTAATACTAGGCGAAATTGTTTATTTCGGGATAAAAAAAAATTACCTGGGAACTGGAACACCCAAAGGCTCTGGCCGCGGTCGAACACGTATCAGTGGATTTCTGGGGTCCCTCGGAATGACAGGTGGATACGTTGGATCATTAGGCAAAACCCCATCGTAGCGATAGACTTTGGCCGCGCCTTTTACCAGTGCTGGATCAAGAAGTAGCTTAAAATTTCGTGGCCCCTTATGCCCAGCCACTGGACGTCCACTGTCCGTGGCCCCATTCATCTGTAAATATGTAAAAAGAAAAAAAAATATTGATGGAAAAATGTTTCAGGCGACGGAACATAACCTCTTTTATTTGACGTTTTTTCGATCACCCCAGCAAATGGCAAAATGCACCGCTTTGTGGGGTCAAAGCCTGAAATAAAATTTACTTAACTAAATAATAAATAGTTAATTACCTTTTATTCAAATTGTAGGGCACTATTAGTCCCCAAATTTTGTTGTTTTGTGTACGAACAACTCAGTTCCTAAGGAAACCTTGCCTTGCTTTCGACATTTTCGCGACTGACTGTCGTCCAGAAACCAAACAAACTTACTGGGGGTTCTGGTTTTCCTTTATCACATTCACGACGTTCTGCGCTCTCCTTCACAAAATGTAATTAGACTTTTATTTTATTTGAAATTAAATCGCAATGAATTTTTTTTTGTCCTATGATATATCGAAATTCCTACAGCTCTAGCTCTTCAGACCGAGGAAATAAATGTGCAGGGTCCCCTCAAACACAAACATCACCAAAGAATAAACTTTATGAGCCCTTTATTTGCGCACACACATGCACCTAATGTCGATGAATTTTTGACACAAGCATGGAAAATTTCCCATTTTGCGTATGAGTGAGGAGCAAGGGAAGAAACATTAACCAAAATTTACGAAATTTCCCCTTCCCCCCTCCTGACGCATTTGATTGACGCAACAACCAATTGGGGACTCTTCTGGTTTTGCTTTTTTTTTTCTTTTTTCTCTGTGCTTCCCATGACGGCCAGGGTGGCGGAGAAAATGCTCTCTGCATTTTTGTCAACAAGGCGCCTCGCACTACGTTTCGGAATTCGGCAAAAATTATTTTCTTTTTTAATTTGACGGCCCTCAGTCGATTTTATTCCAATTAAACTGTTGCAAATTGACGAACGGATGGCGCAATTTTGGCCGTATCATGGCACTTTTCTCGGTTTTGTTTTCCCTCACGTCTTCTCCAGAGGCACCAATTTGTTTCTCCTGTTCGGGGTGCCACTGGCGAGGGAAATTATTAAAATTTTCACTTTTCCATCTGTTGGAATATTTTTTTTTTGTTTTTTTTTAAACGAATTTATGAACAAGTGAATAATCTTGATATTAAAATTGCGTGAAACGAATAAATAATAATGGAGAAATTTATAAATCATTTCTAACATATTCAAAAATTTACTTATTTTAAAAACACCTGCAGATTCATGCGCCATCTATTGGTTTTAATTTTGTCAATTTCTTAACCCATTATTTTGAATTTTCCGGTGAAAATCATCTTAAAAAATACATTTCTTTCGTAAGAGTTTTACATTTTAATTTATTTTATAAGAATACTTCGTAATTACTACATTTATTTTTATATTTCAAATTAATTCAATTTAAATAAAGAAAACATCGAATTATACCCAAATCTCGGTCAACTTAACTCTAAATCTGAACTGTCAGAGTGATTATATCACATCTCTTCCCGTAAAGCATTGAGCCGATTTCTTATCAAAAAAAGGTAGTTCTTTATAAATCAAAACAACAAATTTTACAAATTTGTCCTAAAACTCTTCAGTTCACAAATGGCACAAAAGGATAGCCCGTCTTTGATCCCATCCGTGAAGGCTCAAGAGGCCGAGGAGGAGGAAGAATTGGTTGATCCCCAGGCCGAATTAAGGGTAACTAAATTTTTTAGGTTTATCGTAAAACTCCTAAATAAATAAAAATCTACAGGAAAAATGCGGCCAAACTCCTCACGTTGAGGCACTGTACAATAAGTATCAGGAATGCAATGATCGGGTCAACAGCCGATCCAAGACGACCGAAACCTGCATGGAGGAACTTTTCGATTACATGCATGAGTTGGACCATTGCGTTGCCCAGACCCTATGGTCGAAATTAAAGTAAAAATCGATCTTTTATAGAAACTAGTAAATCTTAAATAAAAACATCTGCCTGCCAGAGTGTAGAAATTCGCACCATTGCTAAGAAAATTAAAAGCAAATTATGTGGAATATGGTTCAGAAATAAAGTTGAATGTTACATGAAACTAACATCTCTTGTAATCATTTTTTCAGCTTACACAATAGCTAGATTAATTACTCTATGAAATTAGATTTCCTTTATCCCATTTCGTGTTATGTTACTGGAAACAGTAATTCAAGAAGGGAAAACTGATGTTTAAAGAGCTATTTTTAAAACTATTTTAGATTGAATTTGGAGAGGCACAAATTATCTGAAAAAATACACCAAGAACAACTTCAATGGGTTTATTATTTGGTTATTATAATTTCGTTTGAAGAACAGATTCCACCTCTTAACGTTTCTCTTATTTTAAAATTACCCTCGAAACTATACAACGTCCCTAGATTTTTGTACAGCTTTTGACTGTAAAATCTATAAATAATTTAATTTCAAATTGCCCTAACTCCTTAACGCCTTGCCTTATGAATTGAGCGACAATTGCCTGTTCCATTTTCGATGAAAATTTTTTCATGCACCGTAACCAGAAGAGCAGTTTTATTAAAGATTAAATTTTACCTAAACCAACTGGTGCCATTCACTATTTAATAATACCACCGAATTTTTATATTGAAACTAACAAAAAAATAGCAAAAATAATCACGTGTTGGATACAAGCCTTACACTTTTGATCAGAACAAGACATCACGTATCTGAGACGAGGTTCTCATTTTAGGAACAGAAAGTGGATCACATCTCTCACACGATGTTTTAAGGCAAAGGGTTAATAGACGAAAATGTTTTGTTCTGAAAACTTTAAGAAATTGTCTTCTTAGGTATCGCAAAAAAAAAAAAATGAAAAATTATGATAGCTTATTAGAACTTTTATTAAATACAATAATAACAACTTTCTCGTTTCACAAGAGTAATAAATCGTTAAAAAATTGAAATCAAAAAATATCTCCAGTTGATATTACAGCAAATCTCTTCTTAGTAAAAATAAGAAAGCACACACAGGAGGAATGAAGAACTTAATGGGCACAGATCCATTTGCTGTAGTGTAAAGGGATCACGTGAATAGAAAATAACGATATTTTAGAAATATATAACTTTTGAAATGCATCTCTTTCTTTTTATTTATAATTAAATCGGAGGGCTAACCACTGCCCACCTGTAAAACATCGAAGCAAACAGAACACACCCGAACAGGCTTGTTAATGCCAAATTTTATAATGGGCACATCATTGTTGGAGCATCGGGAGCAAAGCACGCGGCCACAGTGGCGACTGTAACAATTAAAAGAAAATTAAATATTTTAAAATATAAGTTAAATATTTAATAAAAATAAATCTTACCAATGGTGGCGTCGCATTGTGATACTAAACTTTGTCCCACACTCCTGACACAGCTCTGATTCTGCCCACGGTGATTCTTGGGGTAGCTGATCCAGCAATTTGTGCAGAAGCTGATCAGTAGCAAGTTTAAAATTGAAAATTGTGACACCGTCCTTATTTTCAGCGCCCATGCATGCACCGTTTTTAACAAGGACCTTACATAGAGGGGCCTGCCCTCGCATAAATGCTAGCAAGAGGGGAGTATTCCCGTCCATGTCTGGTTCATTTATGGGATACTTTGGCATGCATTCCAGAAAGAGTTCGCATATTGTTGCAGCGGTATTGTCTTTTCCGGTTCTGCAAAGTTCATGGAGGGGATTTCGTCCTTTTAGATTCACAGCCTCTGCATTAATGCTCGATTCGACGAGGAGCTCTCTTACTACAGGTAAATGGCCCTCCTTTACAGCTATGTGCAGAGCATTGTTGCCGTCTCCATCAACAGCATCGAAATCGGCCCCATTCTGTATGAGGGCTGAAACTGCTGCAAGTTGACCCCTCTCGGCTGCAATGTGGAGGGCAGTCTTTTGTGTAGCGTCTCGCTCATTAATTCTAGCACCAGCTAGAATAAGATTACGAATAATCATTTCGTTTTTGGATGCAGCAGCTAAATGCAGTGGGGGGGTTTGGTTTACGTCATGCACGCGAGAATTTACGTCTACCTGAATGGCCAAAAGGAAAAGAACACTTTCTAAATCATCCTTCATGATGGCCGTATGCAGAAAATTTCTTCCTCGTTGGTCCATCTGTTCAGCGGCGTGTGGGAGTCTTTCTAAAATGTTTTGTGCTGCCTTATGATTTCTGACAGTTAATGCTGCTGCAAAAGGAGTATTCCCAGATTTATCGCGTATCTTTAAATCTATCCCTGGATGGCATAGTAGGATGGAAATTATTTCGCTGTGCTGATTCTCTATAGCAATGTGCAATGGTGTCTTATTGGATGCATCCATTGCATTCACATTAGCTCTATGATCAATAAGTGTTTGTAAGACTTTGGTAAGACCCCAATGGGCGCAAAGATGGAGCGGTGATGCCTTATCTTTAGCTTCATCTCCTCCCTCTCCATTTGGACCAGGCTGTCGAGGCGTATCCAAATCGCAACCACTTTTAATAAGGAACATTGCCGCATTCTCCTTGTTTTCATCAATAGCTCGATGCAGCAAAGTCTGTTGGCATCCATCTGGTCCAGAACCCCAACAATCAGTGTCGACTCCATGTCGAACCAAAACTTGGGCAACATCTTCCTGTTCTGAATCCAGAGCCGTCCACAAAGGTGGATCACCTTTGTTATTTGGAGCGCTAAGCGCTACGCCCCTTGTACAGAGGGCATCTACAACTTTTGGTAACTTGCAATGAATAGCTAGCTGTAGAGGAGATTCCTGCTCCCCGGTAAGAGCATTCATATCAGCACCTTGGTTTAAGAGAAAAATAGCCGTTTCAGAGTCCTGATTAAGGATAGCCTGATGAAGCAGGGTCATATCCTGCCCATTCCGGGCATTCACATCAGCTCCACCTTTGATTAAAATAGGAACAATATTATTCCTTCCCAAAGAAAGAGCCAGGCTAAGTGGAGAATCCCCTGAAGCATTCTTGCAGTTAAAGTCTGGCTGCTCTTGGTCTGGACACTCCTCTTTAAATTCCACAAAAGCAGTAATCACATCTGGACAATTGCTTTCAACTGCAAAATGTAGGGCTGACTTAAGTTCAGCAACACTAGTCTGAAGATTGGGAGATGCCCCTTTTTCCAGTAATCTTTTTGCCAAATTCGCTAGATTTAAATCACTTGCAATATGAAGAGCGGTCAGACCCTTAGCGTTTACATGATTTAAATTAGCGTATTCTGCTAAAAATATAGCTGCATCCTCCAGTCCATTAAGGGCCAGCATTTGTAGAAGGCTATCCCGAGTCTCTGAGGTGACACGATTTGAGCGAGCACCTTTCGTAATCAGTTGCTGTGCCAATTCAAAAGGCGTACCATCGGTGTGCGGTGGTGTAAGAGCGAGCTGTAAGGCACATTTTTCATCGGTTGTCCGCAAATTCAAATCGATGTCGGACACTTCTAGGAGAAGCTTTATCATCTCCTTGTGCCCTGAAATAATTGCAACGTGTAGAGGAGTTAGTCCCCGGAAATTTTGCAGATTCACATCTGCTTTATTTTCCAAAAGTCTTTTCCCGACTGCAAGCATTTCCTTGTAGGTTTCAAGTTCGTTACTTTCTTCTGAGTATGTACAGACTATGTGGAGGGCAGTATCCTCTGTCGATCTGTGGGTGGGGGATTTTTTTTATCTAAGTAAGAGTGTAGATAAATTTAAAAAGCAGAAATCTGCCACTTAATCTGAAAAGCTGCGGCAGGATAGAACACCACAACAGAATAAAAAGTTTCAGCAGAAATAGGAAAACAACAAATTCTCATAAAAACAAAGCAACAGATTTTAAAAAGATATTTTATAGTAGCTCTAATTTTAAAAGTACCACAAAGAACGCAAAACAAACCAGAAAAATAAATTATTTGATTCGATTTATTTGATTTTGCTCTGTATTTTAATGCTTTATAACTTTTAGAAGTAGAAAGTTTGCTTACACATAAAACAGAAAGTAGCAGTTTTAAAGTAAAGCTTCTCAGGCTTTTAAACCCTTAAACCTTTTAAAAAAGTAATAAAAATGAAACAACGAATCCGCCACCAAAAGTTTCGATTGTATTTCTATTTTTATATTTTGTAAGAAATAACCGGTGACGCACATTCCACAAAATTGATGTTGGGCAATGTGTTAAAATTGTTCTTAAATACTTTAAAGCATCAGAACTGAAGTGTCATTGAACTCGCTGAAAATGCGACATTTAGAAGCAAAAATTGATAGAAAAAAACAGGAAACTGTCGCAAAAACTAAACATATGATTTTGAAATGTTTAAAAATTTAAGTAGCAACTTATGATTGTACTTCTTAAAGGGAAAAAAATTTATAAAAGTATTTACTTGCCTTGTCGTGAGATTCACATCACAATTTCTGTCCAATAAAAAATTTGCAGAAAATCCATCGCCTCGCATAACTGCATCGATGAGTAAAGTGCAGCCCTTGCAAATATAAAAAAATTGAAAAAATAAATTAGTGAAGAAGGCCCCAGAAAATTAGCCTTCCGTTTAGATACACACACATTGCGTAAACCAAGTTCAATTTCAACTATTGACCTGCCGATTTTTCTTATGAAATAAAACTTTTTAGAGGATTACCTGCGAATCATAGGCATTCACATCAGCGAATCCAGTTTTGACCAGAGTTTGTGCAATAGCTGCGTTACGTGCCAACAGTGCTAAACCAAGCGGTAGCTGACCTTGCGGCGATAGGCTATTTACGATTTCATGTAGCTGAAACGGTATAAAAGGTTCTCATTTTAGTGAAAAGCTAGACTAAGTATATCTTCTAAGAAAAACAAAAAAAAACCAAATGTATTGAGGAGTTTCCGATAGGATCTTGACCTTATCCAGCATCAGTTCGGTTAAGAAGCTCAACTCACCAATTTATCATAGCTGAACGGTTCAGCTAGCAGCACAAAAAACTGAGATTTCTTTGATGCAAACTCCGCTAAAGATTCTTAGTGCCTGGCCAATGACCACTGATAATGAACAAGAAAAAACTTTACGTCGCGCATACTTGCGAGTGCGAATCATTCGCCTTGACCACTTGTGGAGCGAACAAAATATACTCAAGATCGATTCGCGCGTGCAGCCCCACATACCTCCCTTGTTGGTCTTTCCTTGCTTGCGCGCTTCTCTCTATAATGTGGCCCCCTTAGCGCTCTGCCACTAATATGATGTTGTGTGTAAAAAAGAGGCATATGGGGATATGGAAGGGTAAATGGATAAGTTGTCGATAGACCATAGCCAGACAGACGGCAGTCTGAAACATGGTGCCACCACCGAACGGCAGTTGGTTTTGAGTTACTGAAAACGAAAGGTTCGCAGAGCTAAGTCACTAAGAAGCACACACATTTTATACGAGACGACGAATCGATAATCAATTTTAGAAGTTTTTAAGGGGGGACCGATTTAAATGATAAGTCTTAAGAAGTGCGTTCGAGGACATCGCCACTTTATCTTCCATATATTGTTTTAAATGATTGTGCGCACGACGAGCGGTTAGTGGCGCTGATATACCGACACCGAGCATTAGATCCAACCATCCGTGTGCGATTATATTCACCTGTTTCAAACTGCTGAGAAGAAGTACTTTAAACAGTTCTTGTTTTGCTACAACCCCACACGGAGGAAACCGGAAAGGATTCAGACGTGATTCTTCTGGCAGAATTTTTCCGTCTTTAATATCGCACACTCTGCCTTATTCAGTGCGGTGGGCATTTCGTTTTTGGAATTTCTTATGAGTCGCCGTCGTTCAGAGGCCGGTCGCCGATAGTGTTTCTGGTGGCTAAACGAGGATTTGAATTCGATGATTCATCATTAAACGAGAGGCTGTAAAATTTTAAAGAAAATCTCATGATTCTGAATCAGACATCGTTTATGAAAAACCGAATTTTGCTTAAAGAAAGGTGTCGCCAGCAATAAGATTAGTTTCGCACTACAAAGTGATTGTGAGTGATTCACGTACGAATAGGCGCCAATTTTGTTGGAAGTTAAAAAAAATCTCAAATTGAAGCTGTAGGAAAGAAAGGATTTAAATAACAATGAATTCAAGGACAATTGCAGCAAGAATATTCTTTAGTGTGATGTTTTTTAAATTTTTAGGTTTGTATATAATTTACAAAATATTTTTCGCTATTATTCCCTGTGCGCTGTTATGGCTGTTTTGTGTAAATTAAATTATAAATAAACCAGCTTATTCAGGTGGATACATACATTCCCCTGAGATAGAGGCACGTTTATCATAACAAGGCCACGAAAACGGTTTATAGCGCACTTGTTAGCATCGTATAAATTTTGGCGG
Organism: Philonicus albiceps; assembly: GCA_963969385.1. Classification (NCBI taxonomy): domain Eukaryota; kingdom Metazoa; phylum Arthropoda; class Insecta; order Diptera; family Asilidae; genus Philonicus; species Philonicus albiceps. The sequence continues at coordinate 1,806,438 of OZ017772.1, read as the reverse complement.
GTGGGGTTGTATTTCTCCTTTTTTTCCATTTCTGTGAGTGAGCAATTTAATTAGAAGAATTAGGTGACATGTGCTCTGCTCTATAAATTTCAATTTTATTTATTTGAATTTTTATCACCACTGCGATATGCTGCGCAGCAAATTTTTAAATGTTAAAATTTCAAAAAAAAAAATTTAATATTGGTTAAGTAGCTACAAAGTCTGTTGGAGGAATGTTTTAAATTGTTTATCTGCTTTTTTTAGCAATAAAATGAAGATTCTGTGCTTTAGCTCTTTAGATTGAGAGTGCACTCAAATGTTAATTTGATAACGATTATTAGCCCGTTTAGGCTAAAACATTTTTCACAACAATTTTACTAATTTTTGGTTTAATTTGAAATTCTTTAATTGAGATAATGTACATATTTTTTTTATGGCAGACGTTAGACATTTTCTTTTTAATTACTTGGAATTTTATCTCTGCTTATAGTGTTCGTTAGTTCGGCACGCTATTTTAATGACTTGGTAAACACCTTTACCTACCTATTAATTATCTCGCGTATCCAAATTACCACGGACGAGACTTTCACGGGCGTATATTATCACAATATCGCAATTTAATCAGTTTCTTTTTTAGGTTCTCTGATGCAGCACAACCATAAAAAAAGTGAAAACTAGCAATACTTTTTTTTATAGTGTTGGCCTTATCAAATAAATTCATCCAAACATACCACAGGCAAGGGATTCTAATATTGAAAAAATTCGTTCTTAACACGTTCCCTGCCAGAATTCTGAACAAAACTTTTGTGACAGGCTTTCATATAAAAATGCATCTGATGAAAGAGAGAGCTTTCATTTGTGTACCATTTTCGGTACACATGGCAGGAAAGGTGTTAAAATAGACCTGTAATGAAATAAATTGATGAATAACAAATATAAAATAGAACTAGTTCGTTTTCCTGCAAACGCTTATCTCAAACTTAAATGCATAGCATAGTAGGGCTGTATGGACAAGTTCTTTTTTTAAGATAGAAGAGAAATCGTCCTAATAGTAGAATTCGGTAAATGTTTTTGAATTAACAAGTGAAATTAAATGAAATATAAAACTCTTTTTATTCAAATCTCTAAGGAAGTATTTCACGAAATTTTGCTGCACGATTCGATACCAATGACCCGTAAGAATTTAAATATTTAAGAACTCGTCTTTCAAGATATATAACAAGTTTATTTATTCTCCAGCCTAATGAGTAACGAATAATTAAAATGAGGACAAATCTATAAATTAAGAGGCTAAAGCCATTTTTTTAATTAACTATAAATTTGTCATCACGTGCATTTGTGCTGCAACAGAAAAAAAAATTATAATTGCAAACACTATCGATACTCTGATGATTTCTTAAGAGCAAACATGATAATGCCATTTGGGGGATATTCATTAAAATCAGTGGGAGGATGCTCTTATCAGTTCTCCTCTGACAACATACACTTCCTAGCCTTAGGGCTTGGGTACGGGGTTAGTTTTCAACAGTCTACTTATAGACGAGTCTTATCGTTCCGAGGCAGATTGCAATGCCGAGGCGGCTAGTAAATGTGTCAATTCTGCACAGTATTTTACTTAGTTTATTTTCAGATAAATAATAAAAAAAAGAAAAGGCTGCTTCTCGCAAAATATATGTGAAAAACAAGATGTGACGCTACGATGAACTACGAACATGGAGGGAAAACAGCCTCTCACGGTCAGCAGAGTTTTTCATTTGGTTGGAACTGGAAAAACTTGGTCACGGCAGAATGGATTTGGAGGGAAAAATAATAAAAAAAAAAGAAAAAAAATGTTATGATTTCTGTTGCTCGGGAGCAAATGCGATGAACTGCCGAAGTGGTTTGGAAGTCAGCCAAAATAAATGATTGGAGTGATTTTGATTAAAATTGATTGATTTCAAGGATATTGGGGTTATTTAAAGGTATCTGGAAGGTATAGCTTATAATTTTCGTTTGGATGTAATGATGGGGATAGAAATAAATTTCATATTTCATTCTGTTCAAAACAATTGAATGAATAGAGCTTGTGTATCAAATGATAGGAATTGCAATTATTAAAGACTATGCCTGAATAAATAAATAATTTTGCTGTATTAAAAGAAACTTATTGAGCCTTCCAGTTATTTTTCTTAAAAGGTATTTTTTCAACGTTTTATCTTAAACATTTAACCGCAGGCAACGTGGAATTTTTGTTCCAAAAATTCTGTAACAATTACCTAGCGGGCGACACTGTTATCGCGAGAGAGAAATTGTGGGTATAGCGATTGAGTTCTAACTCTTCTTGAATATTTTTTTATGTTGCCTAAAAAATAAAATTAGTCCGCTATTTTATACTGAAAAATCAACAATTCGCCCACGGTTGGAGGGTTAATGTATAATTTAATCGCATTCAAACATAATCATCGACTGTTTAAACAGAAATGTTTTAATGATCAAGTGTCGCATTTACGAATTTAAAAAAAGGTTGTATCAACAAAATGTGAAAAATGGAAAATTGCAAAAATCCATGGCCCACGTTAGTACTTACACATTTATCCCAAATATTGCATGCGAATAAACTTTGCAAGACTTCATCACATTTCTTCCAAAAAATAAAAGCAAATAAAAAGTAAAGCAAACACTTTGGGTGTATGCTTTTGTTTTTTTCGTAATTAACACATTTTGCTGGCACAAAGGAAAAATTTATTTTCGTAAAAGCGCTCAAGTAGGGCACAGAGAAATACACGGCAGACCTACAAGAATGACCTGTGCAGCGAGTACGTTTATAAAATTAAAAATATGCAAATGAGCGATACCATGATCTAATTATTAATACTGCAAACCGAATAAGTTTGATTTAGCCAGATTTCAGTAGAATGTTTGCGCGTTAAAAGAATTCAGTTTTTTTTCCAATCCAGCAACAGTTTCTATTATTAAGCTGAACTGATCGTAGCCTATATTCAAACGAAAATAAACTTAAAATGCTTAATTTTAGAGAGTATGGGCATGCAGAAGAATTCCCTTGGTAATTTGATAAAATTTTGCAAGTGAATTGACCTGAAATGTAAAACTTTTACGTTGATTACTTCCCGCGATGGCTATTCCCGTCTCTATTAAAAGCCTCTAGTTCTTCTTGACTTAATGACATTCTATTAAATCGCATTAAAGTGCAACGCACTGGATATGAGATAAAGCTACATAACTTCCTTTTGGTAAACGCGTAATCCCCGCCCCTTTTTACAGTGAAACCTCAAGAAAGTGCCTAAGAAAATTTCCTTAATTAGTCGGCGCTTTTGTGATTAATTTCAGTGATACACAGCCAACAAAACTGGGTTGGCTGCTAGCTCCAAAGTTTATGGTCTTAAGAAAATTATGGGCTAGTTGGGTACAATGCGGAAATATTGCAAATTTTGTAGAAATGTCTTTGACCTTCTTTTTCGTTCAATGTTTACGTCACGGTTTAAAGAATGGTGTAATTTAAAAAAACAACAAAATTTTGAAATTTTTTCTCTCGCTTTCCCTGGGCAAAGGTAATTTCTTACAATTTTATTTTACTAAAAAGTATAAAAACCCAAGACGATAAGGTGCCACAAACAAAATCCGTTAGAGCTAAGAATAATTAATTATGTATAATTTAGAAAAGAACTTGAAAAACATCTTAAAAGTTCAAACAGTACAAAAAAAGGCGGGATAAGATGATGAGAACAAACACCTTTAAAATTCCCTTACTACCTTGGCATCGTATTACAAACATCCAAGTGCCCATCGATTTTCTCTTTACGTTTCTGCAAGAGGAGCATAAAACGGGTTCAAGAACTGTGGGGCGAAATAAAATCGTATCCGCTTATCGGTGTAAATCTTGAGTACATAGAGGTCAACGGAAAGAAAGTGCTTTTTTAAAATCCTCCCGATTGGGAATTTTTGCGAAATCGTGTCACCGGCCAGGAGGTGGGACAACGTGTTTCTGGGCGCATCAGCAAACTTTTTGTATAGAACAGCGGAACAGTTCGTGTTCTACATCTTGGGCAATTTTTATTCCATTGACCTAGAACATCCAGAGGTTCACTTTAACAAGCGTTACGCTGCTTGAATTTTGTTTACGTGCTAATTACGTGTTGCGACAATTATTTTAAATATTTTTTTGATGCAATTGATATTGCATAATATCTCTGGGGGCAAGATTAGCTTATAAATTTAATTTTTTTTCAGAAAACCTTAAACAATTCTTTGTCGGTTTGGATTTGGAAAAATTAAAAAATTCCAAATCGCATCCGACATATTATTGACTAAAGAAAAGCAGGATTTTTGAGTTACTATGATTTTTGTATGTTAAACGCAAGTTTTTATAATTCAGTTACTGTTTTTTTTTTTAAATCTGTATGTTTTTATAAAATCAAATCAAACATTTCACCAAGTGGCTACATTTTTAGTTTAAAATATCAAAACAACGGTCGAATTGAATGTGGACAATTGAAAAAATTTGCAATATGTTGAAACAAATGAGGTAAAATAACCCATAAAAAGATGAGGAGAATTACCGATGACTAATCAGGTTTTATTTAATTGATGCCTTTTTAATTTTCTCTGGGTCATTTATAGAAAGCAAAATATAAAAATAATATAAAATTACCCATGAGCAATTAGAGATCAAATTTCTTTGGTATATACGAGTATATCTTTGATTAATCATTGACTGCATTTGCAAAAATATATCCGATGGGACTCGTTTATACGCGGACAAAATTCTCAGAAACAAACAATTTTAAATTACAAATTAAAAGACCGGAAGTACTATTGGAAGTTATGACACAACATTTATTTCCAGATATGTATTTTATTTTCTATCTGACTATATCGCTGAGATTTATTTTAAAGCAAATTCAAAAGAAATAGATTAGGAAATCTGGCGTATATCACAATTCTTTCTTCTACTGGGGGGATTCATAATGCTGAGTTCCTCTGTGTAAGTGTAAACAGATCTATATTAAAATTGAAATTATTTCAAAAGCCTTCAAGGTTCATATTTTTTTCTTTTCTTGAAAGATACACTCGAACGCAAAATTAGCGATTTTATCTATTTAGTAAGTGTTATGCATCAAAGACTACCTTAAAACGTCTGACTTGATTATTAATTAATAATAGCCAACTCGTTTAAGAAAAGAATACTTCACCATTTAATCAGGAAATTTTATTGTCTTATAATCTTAGAACTATTATTTTTTTCTCAATTTATGTATATAGTTTATATTCTGTATTTATGACCATATCAAAATCTATAATGAAAGCAAAAATCTGAACACACATAAAAACATGCAATCAGGAATGATGTGAATGATGAACTCGTTGCGGTATGAATAATTAAATTCGAATAGCCTTCATTTTAATTATTTTACTAATCTTTAAATTTAAAACGATTTTGGCATAATATAAAAATAGTGTTAACTAGATAAACTTGTAGCACATAAACGATATCAATTCAGTTGTTAACTTTTCATGTAGGCCTGGTGCATTTAGCACTAAACGTTTCATTGAATTAACTTAAAGTTTTAAAATAATAATGATCATCATATTTTATCCTTCAATACAAATCTTTAATGCTGACTAAACTAAGGGAAGATTTAAATCAATACCATTCATAACTCAGTAGCCGACACTGTGACTCTAGGAGTTCAGCAACATTTATTTTCAGTCAAGTTCAAGGTACCAATTTTTCACTCTTTAGAGTCGAGTTGCTGAGGAGAAGAAATGTAAAAAAGCTCTAAGAGCGGAATAAAAACTATAAAAGCTATTAAGATTTATATTCAGCCGCTGTAACAGAAGCAAAAATTTTACTTATTTTTTAGGAAGTAGGTTTGGTGATTATTATACATAAATTAAGTGTCATAACAGGTTTTTATTATTACGCTATACGTAGCCAGTGAATTATATTTTAGTGTGTCACCGTTTTTTTGCGGTTGATGCATACTTTCCATACTTAAAACAATCATTATATGTGCAATAATCCTTTTGGACGACGATCTTAAATTTTAATAAAATTAATTTTCAACAGGTTCGATAGGTTCGACAGGTTTTACAAAAGAGATTCTGGTATTTTTTGCACTTTATACAGGATCTATATCTCCACATTTTGATAGAAGGGATAGTTCAGTTAAAATGCCACTGCTTCAGAAATCTAATCAAAAGCAAATAAACCTTGGGAGATTTGCACACAAAATTAAAAAAAATTGTTTTTCTTAAAAAGAACTGCGAAGCTTTAAGTTCATAGTTATTATTGTTTTTTTTTTTTTAATATAAATGAGGAACAAATAAATTATTGGTGTCTTCCGCGGCTATTCTACTACTAATGTTTGACTGATGTGCTCTTGCTAGTGTTTTATTAATTTATAGAGGTCAACTTGTTTGAACTTTATGAACAGACAGTTTTGCAATTTAAATTTAAAAGTAAATAAGATATCTTTACAAACGCAATAGATAGAGTGAAAATATACTGCGAATAAATGCATCAATAAATTGATTGAATTTTACACGTTAAGATTTTCTTCGAAAAATTATTCCGATTAAGGGTTATACAGTAATCAAAGATATTTTTCTGTATAAAATCGATGGAATAGCCAATTTTCTTTCAATCAAACACTCAGCGAAGTGTGAAATAAGCAATTTCTAAAAGAAGACTTCCTCCTTTCTTTCTTTATTAAGATATTCGAAACAATTTTATGCTTATCACAATTCATAGCGCCCAACGCAAGATATGCCAGTATGAAATGCTGACTATTGAGAAAATTCCCACTTGACTGCTCTTGCAGAAAAAGTTATAAATTTAATCTTTTACCAAGAAATACACCATTTACAGGTACTTTTTTCCTACGGTATTAACCTAACCAGAAGAAGCCGAATCTCTGGAGCACCCCGACAGCAAATTAACAAAGTCACAAATTTTTATTTCCTATATTGCTTAATAATTCCAAATTCGTAATATCGTAGTTTTCTGAATCGCTTCCGTATTTTTATATCGCCTGCTATCACATAATTATTATTTCGTATATCGTAGCATTGCTGCGTGCTCTTAGTATTCACAGGCACAATAGAAAGATGATTCGCTCGTTCTCATGATTCACTTTATGCAGTCAAATTAAGAAGCGGAAATGTTTTATAAAGCAATCTCTTAGGAAAGAGTGAATTCATTGCAATTGGAGGTTTTTGGTGACTCTCTGCGCCTCGATGGGTGATTTGAATAAATTTTCCCCGCATTACTTAAGTGGCACTCGTGCGAGTTATTATTATCGCTTAATTGGGAGAAACTTTTGAGGAATTTTCTTTAAGATATTTGACCCAAGCTTACTTGAAGCAAGTTATTCGTAGTTCTCGTATTCTCTAACGCAGTTTGTTATGATGATTTGAGGATTAAAGTTCTTTTTTAAGAAAAGTTTTATTATCGACATATATCGAATTATTTTCTGGCGCCATGAATGTAAATTTTAGAGCGCCTGGTAGGTGTATCATTTAACTTGCGCTATACTCGTATATAGTTTTCGTTTGTAGTCAAAGAATGAATGCTTTATCAAAAAGAATTTAACAATCAGAAGGGTACAGATTTTATTTTATTAAAACACATTTTGTTGTTTATTCGATATATGTTTTTTAATATCGCTTTTTTAAATTGCAGATGAATGTTGGGCTATACAATGCTACCGATGCCAAGTAACCCCCAGTTATAGATTGGATAATGCTAGCACTCCTATATGCGCAAAATTCGATGGATCAGGAAGTTTTGTAGTAGATTGCCCCTACTCCACTATGTGTCTGAAAAAAGTTCTAAAACTTGAACTCCAACATGGCCAGAAAGTGGAAACAATTACCAGAGACTGTGCTAACCAAAAATATACTGACCAGGTAAGATTTTATTTAACCACCCACTGTAGTAAATACAGCTAATTTTAATCTAAACTCAATTTTAACAAAATCATTTTAAACTTTTTTAATATTAATTTAATTTCTTCTAGGTTTATAAACAAGGAGCCTGGAGGGTAGAGGCTAAGGTCGAAGAGCCGTACGAAGAGGGGTGTAAAGATTTAAAAGAAAATGATTTATCAGCGTCTAGTAGCACTTACTGTCACTGCCGTGGAAATCTATGCAATTCTGGAAAGAAAGAGTCACCAAGTTATCACACCGATGCGATGGCTGTAATTTTTGTGTTTAATGCCTTAAAGTACATCAATAGCGGCGTTGCTTACTATTAGAAATCTTTTCCTGTTTACCTTATTACTCTGTGGTTCCTCAACATCGTTTTAACGATGTGTTTAAGGAAAATTTTGTGATATATTCAATTGCACTGCAATCGAGGATTTGATGCTTTCGAAATTGTTCAGATATGTTACATTTTAGGCTCATAAGTTAAGTGAATATTTTATTAGCGGTTATAGTATTTATAAAGTTAAGTGTCTTATATATTGTATAAAGTATAGAAGAAAAAAAAAAGTTAATTTGTGTTTCAGACAATGTTTTCGTATTCCTTCCTGAAATTTCAAAAAAAAAAATTTTTTAAATTGTTACAAATCCATTTCAGTTACCCTTGACTTCAATTCATTTTTTCGCTCAAAGTCATTCAAAGATCTCGATAGAAAAATGTAACCTGTTTACTTTGAAGTTTTTTGCGGAATAACTAATTAAAGTCAAAGGTAACTGAAATGAATTTTTAAGCATATAACAAACCTTGTTAAGGAATTTTTATCCAAAAAGGACTTTTATAAGCTCCTTTCAATTCGATCTGAAAGTATTTAAGAATAGAGCCCTATGAGTCCTTAAATTCTACTATCTGCAGAAAACTGTATTTCTAGTTTCCTTAGGCTGCTACGTCCTATTCTGCCATATTTTTAAAAAGTGGCTTAAGTAGGTAATAAAATCCTTACCCTTAAAACTCTTACTAAAGTTGTTCATAAATTATAATTAAAAAGCAACATTAATGAAGATCTTAAAAAATACTATCACTGGCTACAAAACAAAAACCCCCAAAAAATTAACATATGGATCAACGGGAAGGAACTTATTGAAATTTCGGAATCTAAATATCTAGGAATGGTAATAGATGATCAACTTATTTATTTCGCTTAATACAAAGTACAATACGAAGGTGAAATTAAACTAATCTAAGAAAACAAATAACTTACTTGAAGTACATATGCGGACAGCAGAATATTATACAGGGTGGGCCATCTGTCCTTTTTTCATTTGTATATAAAATACACATTTTGGGATAAAAAGTCAAACATTTTTATTGATAATGACACAGATGGTTCTATGCCATTCATGTAATACATACATGTGCCCACCACGACTTTTCCTACAGGCCTACATCCGAACATCAAAATTTTCGATGATGATCTCAATGATCTCAATTTCAGCTCGAATATTGTTTTTAAGTTTGAAAGGTAATTTCAAATAACGCCACAAAAATAATCAAGTGGTGTTAAATCTGGGCTTCTTGGTGGCCAAGGAACTTCAGAATTTCTTGAAATTCAGCTATCGACAAATTTTGTTGACAATAAATAGAGTGTTGCACGACTTGTGTGGCATGCCGCTTCGTCTTGTTGAAACCAAAGGTCGTTGACACCCAATTCATTCAATTTGGGCAACAAAAAACTAGTTAACATATTGCGATAATGTTCCCCATTCACTACAAGAACATTTTCCTGTTCGTATTCAAAGAAAAACGGCCCAATGATGCCACCAGTCTATAAATCAAACCAAACAGTGAATTTTGGAGGATCGGAAGTTCTGCTTCATGAATATGAAGGATTCTCCGTTCCCCAAATTCGATAAAACCATCAATAGGACAAACCCTTTATTTATAGTGTTACAGTTAAAGACTACAATTTTTAAGGACCAAGGCTGTTTTTGTCTAAAGCTCCCAGCAGATTCGTTGTATGGATAAATTGTTTATATGATGTCCCATTTAGTTGCTTTGGAATTATAGAAACTATCATAGGGTGAGTTTTTCTAATCAGTTCAGTTGAGTATTCGAACTCCACTATGCAAACAAGAGCTCAGTTGTCTACAACTTTCATACTCTCAGGAATTATAAATAATTAAGAATATTACAGATTTGAGCCTTTAATAAGAAAGTAAAAGTACTCACCGACCCATCATTTTCCACAAGGCAGAGGAAAACCACATCCTCCCTAAGAAGTCGCACGGCGGCATGAAGTGGATGCTTTGTTTTGCTGGTCAGCATTTTGTAGAGCAGAGGTCCAGACATATGTTCAAAGTCCTGAGGGGTTAAATCGTCCCAGTGGGTCGAAATCAATCCGGAGCAGTATTCCAGCAAGCTAGTGGCTCCGACCTCCTCAGCAACGCAATAAAAACGTACACATGATCTGACGCCTACAGAAGCGACCAATGCCCGCTCACAGAGCCCCAAGAGACCAGGTAATTTAAACCTATGGGCGGCACGGAGTAGCCCTAACGCAAGACTATCGTGCTGAAGGTCCACAACGTCTGTGTAGACCCATCTGAGCAGGGCGAAACCCACATCTGCGTCCAAATCTGTCCAGTCGAGCTCATCAACATTCGCAAGGACTTCTTCCCGCCACTCCTCGGAGCGGGCATTTAAGACAAATTTGTGAGCGGGCATCGTTTTGTCGCGAAGTTTAATCGTGAGGTCAGAGTATGTTTTGCGGCCGTAAAGTGTGGCCACGGTCATTATCAAGCGTGACACAAAACTGCTAAATTCTCCGGTAACATCACTCTCTGCTGATGAGGCCGCCGCTTTGCTGTATTTTCGTTCCAGTTCAGCATAATTCCTTTGGAGTTTTGTGTACTCCTCCTTGAGGAGCTTCAGGTGTTTCTCTAATTTGTCCGTTACTTCATTTGAACCTGTTAACGAAATATCACCTGTTTTTTTTATTATCGAAGCGATAAACCTTTTTAATATGAAATTTGTGGTGACAATTGATTTGATTATGTTAATAAGCAACAGGTGGCAGCATTTCACTATGAAAACTGTCAACGAGCGCGCTTATCACCTAAAAATTTTAGCCCTATGTAATGGGGGCTTTTGTGTATTAATTACGAGACAATATACCGGAATTAGAGCGTTTAATACGTTTAATATATGACCTCATAAGTTCGAATGACAATCATATGAAAATGAAGCTTTTTACGTTTCCAAAACGGATTGGGGAATTACCCGTTAATCACTGAGTTTTAGAGCATACGAAATAAACATTTCATCCTTATTTACTATAATTTAATCAGAATTCAATCAAAATACGCCCCTTGCCGCAAGCCGTACTCCGTCCTTCCGGAGCATTTACAAATTGAAATTTTTCCGGTATCCCACATCCCGTCCGCATTTTTCTCTTACCCATTTTACAGTATTTCTGTTGAACTTTCACAATATAACACTAAAAAGTTCTAATTCGGTCAATTAATTGCTCAAAAACGCATAATTAATCCTTCGAACTACTTTCTACCGACTGTCACTTCTTCTCCGCACACAACGAAAGGCTTCGCTAGCTGGGCGTATGCGGACAACTCAAATTGCGATTGTATGGATAATAACAACAGCATGGATGGTAACTTAATGATGTTGAAATTCCAATCAGACACTTTACAGTGCTATTCAAAGTGTTGAAAAGGCGGAAAGCTTTAAGTGATATTATTTTATCCCTACAGAGGGCAAATGTGTTGCAAACATTCAGCTATTGAGTGAAAAGCATGATGTCATTTCCGACTTTTGGATTTGTCGCCGTTTTATTTTTTAGATATCTTTTCAAATTAAAAAGTTAAAAATAAAAACGCTTTGTGCATGTAAAGAAACATTATATTAGTTTAAATTACCTTCCTTGATTAAAATTATTTAAATCGTACTTTAGAAAAAAGGCGGTTGAGTTTTCATAGAACTTTCAACTTTTGTTAATAAATAGTGAGGTCCTCAAGAAAAACATAACGCAAAATAATGCAATAACAAAAGTATGTGCAATGAGCGAGTACAATAAATCTAAACAATTGAAATTTATTATACCCGACTGTCTAGAATTTAAATTTTATTTAATTAAAATTTATTTACTTTGAATTAGCCAAAAACCATAGTCACTTGTTCGTGTTTCTTATCTTTAAACATTCATTCCAATTTCGAGAAATTGCGATGAAAATTTTATTAAAACATTGTAAATGATAAGCTCTATTAGTATTTTGGGTTTTTTAATGATTTCAATTTGTTTGTTCTCATTTTACCATTTTTACTGATACGTTATAATTTTAATTTAGTGAGTTAAGTTGGAAATTAAATTCTATGGTTTTCATGATCAATTGTATTAAAACTAGGACTATTTAACATATTTTTAAATATAACGCTTTTAATTTAAGGCTTTTCTACTTTTTGAATCTGTGGTTTTGTTAAATCTAACGTAATTATAAAGCTTTGCTGTTTTGATTGAACGTCTACGAGTATAGAAAAATAAATTCAACAATAGTAGTACACAATTTCTGGATTATCTGGAGAATGTAAATATCACTTAGTAAATAAATAGCTACCTATATAAATTAAATGCATCTTCTCTTTGTTCTCATATCGTTTATCTCAAACAATTCCCAGAGATTCAATTTGACTTCTATAAAAATTCTCAGAACGCATATTCTCGCTCTTTGAAAATAATCTCAACGAGATACTCAAAGCATGATCAACCTTGAACTGGTATTTTCGAGTGCGTCTCTACAGCTGATATCTGGTAGGATAGAGGAATAGAGGAGTCATAGAAAGACATAAACAAGAAACCCGTGGGCATTTACGCTGATACCGCTGATACTCTTGGGAAAGCCGGAAACCGCTCAGCTGTGTCTAGATGAGCAACGGGATGAATTCCCTCATTCAAAAATTTCCTCTATCACAATTACCTCGCGATTATGCCGCTGATCTACTAAAAATGGACACTGTCCTCAAATAATACAGAAGACAATATGCAAAGTGGAGTAATTGCTGAATTACATCACACTGTGTCCCCGCAAGTGTTTGAGTCTATTCAGAGATAGCCCACTTGACCTGAGAGGCGGCTCCGAGCCTCCGCGTGCGAGTCTATCATTGCTAAGGCTGAGCAGTGATCTTGAAATTGATCCTTTGGATTGGTCGAAGATCAGGTGGAGAGGATGACGCTATCAGTTTTTGTGTATGTTGTTTTTTTTTTTGGAATTACGTTGCGCTAGACATGCAAAATTCTATAAAAGCCGGACAACATGAAGTAAATGACCCAGTTTTTCGCGATTTCATGAGTTAATCCGGTCAAAGTAATTAAGGAAGTTTAGAATATAAAATTTGATCATTACCAGAAATAGGGGAAATATGAAGTGGAAAGGAATTGTGCTCATAGGTAAGACGGAGAAGCATGGTGCTAGAGATTTACAAAAACGAAACAATTGGGATTTAATAAATTTGATTATTAAATATCTAAAAGTATGCAAAAACAAAAATGGATATTTTGTGTAAATTACCTGGAATGTGCATTAATAAAAAGATACAACAAGTTCACGGTCAGACAGACAGTGGTTATAAATTCAATTCTAAAATCTGCCTACTATCACTGTTTTTCTAGAGCAAAAAATTCTTATCAAAGTGTTTTTTAGAATGGTTTGTTGTATAATTTTCTATAGGACAAAAAATTTAAATCAACAAAAGAAAACGTCTTTATATTTTTTTGTGTTATTAAATGCTTTGGAATATGTTAAGGGTTAAAGTTTTCAAACTAAACGACCAAAACTCATTATTTGTACCGCAAATAGTCCCGATTATTTTCTGTGTAAATTTTTATATAAATAATTTGTTTTTTCTGATTAGGTCATTCAGTAGTATACAAAATCTTATTGCCATTAATAAATGGTATTACATAACTACGAGATAAGGCTTTTAAATTTATGTATTCAGGACATACCAATCAATAATACTTGTTTAATAAACCAGTGATGCGTTATCAGTGAAGCAAGAGTTAATTTTGTTTTACAATATACAAAAACCAAAACATCTACGCATTTTAAAATAAAATCAGACTCAAGGTAGTTAGAAAAAATTAAAATTTTGTGTTTAGTTTTTCTGCAATTCTTCCTTTATGTGCTTTTTAATCTTACACAATATTTTTACATACTCGGGAAGGTTGTGAATTAAAAAAATAAATAAATATGTAGACATTCTCTTTTTTTTAATATTAAAACACCCTTTAATACCTTAATATAATTTTAGCATTCTTCACCCTTCTGTATAAAATAAATGCAGATAGTGTTGATTCATCAGCATCATGTACAGCAACACCTGGAAATACATTGATAAATGAAGGTGGTTCAAATAAGACCTACATTTGCGCCGCTCCCAGAAATGGAGCAGGACCGCACAAGACTTTCCCAAGTCGATGCGCTTTGGGCACGTACAATTGCCAACACAAGAATGCACGTAAGAATTTTTACCATAATTTTAAATTTTAGACTATCGGTAATATTTTATTTTTGGTACTAATGCAGCTTATATTTATCGTCACGATGGACCCTGTAATAATAGTCCAGATAATGCCTGCAAGCATATTTGCCTTCCTATGGACAAGTACGTCTGTGGAGGACCAATCAATGGAAACGGCGACAACATCACATTCTCTAGTGTTTGCGAATTGCAAAATTATAACTGCGACAATACCGACTCACGTAAGTGCACTTCGTAAAACATTCAAGAGTTACTTAATTAGATATTGGCTCAATTATTAATAGTCTTTAACACGTTCGTCACCACATCACTCACATATGGGGTACAAGCAATAGCTGAATACAAGGCTGAATAAAATGTGCCGACGAATGTGTTAATACGTTTTCGAAAAATTATGACTGTTCAGCTGTATCTGCCGACGGTATAATTTAATTCAAATTGCTAATTCTACTTTTTAATTTAGAATATCGCGTAATAAATGACGGGGCATGCGAGGATACTGGATGCCATAGAACTTGCCCAAAAAAAGAAAATCCAGTTTGTGCAGCCCCACTCGATCGTAGATCTGATGAAACGAAATCATTCAAAAATCCATGCCACATGGAAAACTACAACTGCGAACATAGGGGAAATGGTATTAATTTCTAGTATTTCTTCATAATATTTCCCTATATAAAATATATTTCTATTTTAGAATATGAAGTTATAGGAGCTGGACCATGTCCTCCCCGTGTGACCAATCCCACATCTCCTCCAGTAGCAGCTGCACAGTGTGGTAGTTGTCCTAACGACGATCGCCCAATTTGTGGCAAATCTCCAGCACATGAGGCTGGGAAATCTTTTAAAAATCGATGTGAAATGATACGCTTCAATTGTGTACATAATTCTCGTAAGGATGAGGATTAAATTAAAAATTATAGAAGATGTTTTTATTATTTAATTACTTTTAGATTACACGTACAAGCATGATGGAAAATGCGTTCAAAGCTGTGCTACCACATGCCCTGAAGTAACCCAGCCTGTCTGTGCAGCTTCCTTAAGAGGTCATGTACCACCAAGGACCTTTAGGAATAAATGCGTTTTGGATCTGCATAATTGCGAAGCAGATATTTCGAATTGTTAGTAGTTTTCTTTAACATAGGGCTGATACGATTATTTAATAGGTTTAGTGTGGGGTTGTTAAAAAATTTAAATTTTCTAAAATGTTTTTTTCATATGATGTAATCCAATTTTTAATTTTATTAGCTGATGATATTTTTGAATTCCTCTATCCGAGAGAATGCCAAACAACAGATACACCAATCACACCACGTCTACCGACAGCATCATGCCATAAAATCTGTACCCCCGAATTTATACCCATCTGTGCGAGCTCAAATCGGAATTCAAACATACGCCACACTTTCCACAACAGATGTGAAATGGAAAATTATAGTTGTCTACATCCACAAGACTGTAAGTTTTCAGAGGAATTTAAGAAGGGTATTTTATTTATACCAATATCAAATTTCAGCCTATACCTACTATCACGAAGGAAGATGCGAACATAATGCTCCCCCCTCTGAACGACTTTGCAGGGTTCAACTTTGCGGACAGGAATCTGAGGCAGCTATTTGCGCTATTCCACAAAATGGTGTTGGACCTAATTTAGACTTTTCTGGAAATTGTTCATTGCAAAATTACAACTGCTTCCATCAGAGCGCTCGTAGGTTTCAAGATTTAATAAATATCGCATTTTTATTGAATGCACTTACATTTTTCTTAGAGTACATCTTCTACCACAACAATCCCTGCAGAAATAGTACTTCACCCTCTGGAAATGTCCTTTCCTGCAAAAAAGTCTGCAGTAGCTTAGAATCACCTGTTTGCGGTATATCCAGGCATTTTAAATCAAAAATGACTTTCAAGAATTTGTGTGAATTGGACAACTACAATTGCGACCATGGCACCCTAGGAAGTAAGTCTACGACAAAAGACCGTACTGTTTTCTTTATAAAAAGTATATCTTTAGCGAAAGATGTGAAATTCAGAGCGTATATTTTAATTGTGTTCAAAAACGTTTTATGGTCGATTGCTTAATTCAACTTAACAAGACCAATAGCTGAATTGTGCTGTAAAATCAAATTTTGTGTAAGCAACGGCGTAATTCACACACAAAACTTTTCAAAAATGACTTACAAGAATACGAATTAATTTTTTAATACATTTTTTTTACAGCTTACGATTTCTCGCATAACGGTAAGTGCGACATCGAGACAGCACCAACCCCACCCATAATGATAGAACCAGAATGCCAAAAATCTTGCACGGATAGTTATGAGCCTCTTTGTGCTGTACCTTTATGGGGTTTGAGAATTCAAAGGACGTTCCATAATCCTTGCGTATTTGATAAATATAACTGCGAACACTTTTTATTAAGTAAGTTTTCTAAAACTGATGAGGGCGCATAATTTTTAATTCATACTTCTTTATTATTGGCTTTTTTTTTGAAATTTCCAGAATATGAAGCTGTACATGCAGGTGAATGCAGAACTATTGAGATTGTGCCTCCTCTACCACTACCCAGCCCTCCAAGCCTTCCGATTATTGAGGACAAATGTCTCCGAATTCGCTGCTCACATGAATACAAACCGATCTGTGGTCGATCTAGATCACTATCTAGCCTGCAGAAAACGTTCTCTAGCAGTTGCCTGATGGACTTTTATAATTGTGAACATGAATCAGAGCGTAAGTAATCTTTCTTAATCTAAAGTATGCCAATCATAATTTGAAATTTGATCATTAGAATTCGAATTCGTACACCATGGAGTTTGTAAGCCACATCCTCTCCCAGCCCCAGTACCAGGAATTTCATGTATCAAAGACTGTGAATGTGATCGAAGGCCTGTTTGCGCAAAATCTAGATTTGGACAGAGAAGACAAACCTTCACTAATCAATGCAAGTTGGACAATTATAATTGCGAGCACTACACCGATCGTGAGTAGAAAAATTTTAAATATATATAAATTATAATTTTTGTTATCTCCGATAGCTTATGAAGTTCTTCATGAAGGTGAATGTGCAATAACCCCTAATCCTCTGCCTGCACCTTCTAGGAGTTGTAAGCGCGATTGTGAGTGCGATTATAAGCCGGTTTGTGCCTCTCCACGTAGTCGATTTGGACCCCGATTGACCTTTACGAATAGGTGCAAGCTAGACAATCATAATTGCGAAACATCTGGAGATGATCGTAAGTTTTCTAATTTTACTTAAAAATTAAATACTATCCCTGAATATATTGGAGATATTTAGAGATTCAAGATTTCAAACTAAAGGTGCGATCGACTGCTCAATTCATCTAAAGAAAAGTGAGCATTGAATGGAGTAGTGTCGACTTCAGAAATTGAAATCTAGAGCTCGGTGTGGATTGTTTAAAACCACAAATACCATGCAAACTGTATACAAAAATCCTCTCATATGGGAATTATAATTTTGAAATCTAAAAGAAAATTACTTTTCTAGAATACGATTTTGAGCATGAAGGGCCATGTCCACAATTTGAGAAAATAATTGAGGCACCAAGGAATCCTCCAAATATTCGCGTAGGTACAATTCTGGACTGTTTCCACGAATGTAGCAAAGACTATCAGCCCGTTTGTGCTAAGCTACGGGATAATTTAGGTTTAGCGCAGCTCACGAGGACATTCCACAACCGTTGTGAATTTGAAAATCACAATTGCTTATTCACATTGAGCCGTAAGTTTTTGAATGAAGCTGAGAAGAATCTTTTGAAACGTTAGTCTTACTTTACAGGGTACGAGCTCCTTCATGGTGGTGAGTGTCCTGATGATCGAAGGTCATAGTGGCTAGTCCGATGAGAAGTTCTGTAGTTATGTTTTATTGTTATATTTTAGTAGACTCGATAAGTTGATTATTTTTATCAAAAAGATTTTTTTATACGAAGCATTTTTTAATATATTTTAAATTAATTATTTGTATTATTTCAAGTTATTTGGGAAGTTACGATTTTTTACAACTATTCTAGGTATTTTAACTAGAGAATAATTAATAAATATAAAAAAAATCTGTTATAAATTTTATTTCCTGCTTATTTCGTTTTACCTATGCCAAAAAATATTGAACAAATTTAGTCACCTTTTTTAACTGAAACTTCTGGGGTACCTTCTCAAAATCACCACTCTTCAAAAGTGAAGTCACATTTCTGATTAAAATCTTAGACAAAAACCATTAAAGCTTATTCACCTTTTCTCCCCTGTACTGTACTCACAGCTGATATTTGACACTGACAAGTGTTTGTTTCTGATTGGGGGACTCAGTCGTCTGTGATATCGCCGGCAAATTCGATTTTTCTGTGAATTTCATTAAAATAAACGAAATGATACAAATCGCTTATGCGCTACTCTTGTTAAATTCTCTTTCGCACGCAGCAAATAGTTCTGACAGCCCCAATGACACGTTCATACCGACAAAAGAGTGGCAAACTGTAAGAGATGGTGGGTATTCATTCTCGAGGATATTTAGATCAAAAAAAAAAAATCCTGATTGTTTTCTCATATACCTCATTCAGGACAGTCTATTCCTGCGGGACTCCATGTGAGAATTAATCTGGAAACTGGGAAAAAGGAAGCGAAACTATTGGACGATGATGGCACCAAGAAGGAACTTTCAGTGCTCCCGGATTCAAATGACAGTGCCACCGGAACGGTCACAAAGACCCCCCAGAGGATTAGTAAAACCTTGGAAGAAGCATTGAAGAAAATTCCTGGGGATACGTTCGAGGGAAGCTCCTTTGGCAGCCCCGAGGAGGCTAGAAGGAATAACCGCAGCTACGAGGAGCTGAAGGAAGTCCTGAAAGAGATCAACATGAACGTGGAGACGGACACTGAAATCATAACGCGACTGATTAAGGATTATAAGAATTTCACAAGCGGTAAGGCCACCCACAGTCAGTACGCCACACTTCTGGACGATATCAATTACTTGGTTCACCAAATTGACAACTCGCTCTGGTTCATTCAGGAAGGTGCTGTTGATTTGATCCTCCTGCCAATGATTGTAAATCAAACCGATGTTGTATTGCGGGCTAAATCTCTAAGAATATTAGGAGCTCTCTGCCAGAACAATCCGAAGGCGCAAGTTATGATATTTGGACGTAATTTCGGAAGTTATCTGAGTCAAATCCTAATCACCTCCAGCAATTCAGAGGAGCTCTCGACGTGTCTCTACGCATTTGGTGGTTTGCTGAGGAGATTCCCCTACGCCCAGAAGGAAATACTTTCGAAATACGGAACTAAAGCCTTAATATCCGTTTTAAACAGGGATACCGAGCTTAAAATTAAAATCAAAGCAATGACCTTCATCGGTGATTTACTCATCGAAAAGGAGGAGACAAGTCCTGAAGCCATGAAACAGTACGAAGAAGTTCTGCTCGAGACCTGGCTTAAGGACAACAAATTCTGCGATATTGTTCTAGATTTCGTCGTGAAGAGCCAAAATCAACTAGTTGTCAACACCGATCTAGCTGATTATTTAGCGCAGGCGCTAAAAATAACTCAGACGATTTGTTCCGAATCCTGGACGGATAGTGTTGTTTTTAAAAATGCACTGATCTCTATCAGGGACAGGTTTGAGGGTACCGAAGAAGAGTACCTCGTAGAAATTGCTCAGGGATATGAAGAATTAATTAAGGTACTTTATGGGCACAATTTGAGAAGAGATGAACTATAACTTTAAATGATAATTTAGAGATAATTTCCGTAGAGACTGAAAACTTAATAAATTTGTTTGAGTTGATAAAATGTTTGCTTTATCTAAAATCATTTTTTATCCCAGCTTCCAATTTTCATCGATTTTAAGGAGTGGCAGAATAGCAAAACGCTTTTTAAGTAGTAGCTATTCATTTTCTATTTTCTATATTTACTAGATGACGACGGCAAAGATTCTTCACAAACAATTTTAATTTAATTTATTTTTGCCTCATTATGTCAACCAGTTTAAATGTTAAGTTCTCTAATTACGAAAATTACGCACGAGGAAACAATTTTATTATTATAGTTACTTTTATAAAAAAAAACTATGAAAACTGGAGCCTTTTTACTAACAGGAAAAAAATTATTAGATTCTAAGAAATCGTAATTTTCATTTTAAACAGGACATCTTCGTTGTGTAGTTTTTGAAAACAAAAATGTTAATATTCACCTTTTAGTGAAATTTTGAAAAAAACACGCCTTTCACAGAAAACCCTTTAAAAAAAGCGCGCTTTACAACCCAAAAGTAAAATTTCTAATGACGCACCAATTAGAAAAAACAAGAAAACTAACGAAACTCCATAATTTTCTTAACCCTTAATAGTTGAACTGCTTTTTCACGGCTACTTATTTTTTTAAGGTAATAAACAAACAGATTTACCTGTGAGAACATCCGCAACGGTTTGGCCCTGAGTTCCTGTGAAAATGGGTCCTGAAAGAAAGCCGTCCTGGTTAAATGCGTACACGATCACCTTTATGATCGACATTTCCCTTGATCCCAATTTTTTTTTTGGTGAAAATTTCCATAAATTCGGGTGGTAGTAGGCGGCTAACATTCTTCCACCCTTTTTGTGTAAGGATTAACCTTAATGCGTTTATTGGAGATGAAAATTTTAACGGGTCCCGGTGTTTTACAAGAGAAGCATAAAAGTTAGGAAAGGTCACTTTTTACGGTACGGTCCCATCGTAAAGTTTTTCCATGTTTGCACAAGTATCTTTCTTTCAGTTTTTGTCATACAGTTTTATGGTTTACAACCGTCCGGACGATTGCAGTTTTCACCATGTTTACATAGGATGAACTAAAAGTTAACTGATATTATTACATTTTAAAAGATGGGTGGTGCAGCCTGTTTAACGTGACCACTAATTCTAACTCTGCATGATCAGGTTCTGGCGAAACATTTTGCGTACATGAATTCTAGGGAATGATGAATTTTTGCGATTTGACTCTTCAAAATAATCATGATCGGCGATCCTTTCCTTTAAATATGAGAATAAAAGGCATGTGGAAATCAGCAAAAAGTTGAAACCACACTGTTTTTGTTTTGATTTCGATTAAACTCTCTTAGAAGTAATGCTCCAGACAATAATCTGAAATTATGTGGAAATTTAGTTCTTTAGATTTAACCCTTAGAAGGTATCATCCAAGTAAATTACGTGAAAGGTAACATGGGTGAAATCTAACCCCAGTATATCCTTATATATTTTTTAAGTATAATAATAACCATTAAAGGTAATTAAATACATTACTAGCATTATTAAATTTTACATTTTTTAAGAGTTAAAGGTCGGTCTTGCGTATTACGCTATTTTAGTATCTAGGCACCTACAGCGCAAGATTAAAGGTATTATAAAAAAATTGTAATTAAAAATTGTATACATGAAAATAAACCCCAAAATAGTTTAAACGCGTAACAAACTGAACGATTCTACATTTTACAAATGCTTTTCTAATTAGTTTGACTGACTTTAAAACGTTTCTTTCCCTAAAATGCTCGCCGTATTCTCATTAAAAACATTTTTTTTTGTTCGCTCAGTACGGAGCTTAACCGTTTTATTGCGCCGATTTGGCCGCTGTTCACCAGATATTTTAACGATTTTCTAAAACCAATTGACTTCAAGTCCGCACTAATGAGGTAATTTAGGGTATCAGCCAAATTTCCTCGACATGTCTTGCACCTTCATAAGGATTTAATAATCATTTGAGTGGCCAGTACTTTGCATGAAATATGGTAAAGAAGTATTGATAATTTTTGTAGGAATTCATTTTTAAAGTCTAAAATGGGTAAAATTTAAAGTAAAAAATTTAACCTCATATCTTTTTTGAAATGTTAATAATAATAAAATTTGGTATTATGATATTTTTAAAATGAGCACACCACTTTGTTAAATGCCACGGTTTTGAATTTCAATTAAAATTTATATAAGAGAAATATCAATGTATTTTTCAATAAATCTTTAAAAAGGCTTACACATCGAAATATAAATTTTTGGCGGGATCAAGTTTGTAACCGACTTTCTCACCCTTAGGCCAGGGGTCAATTTGAAAAATGACCAAAATCCCCAAAAACCTTAGCCGAGATAGATCGATAGAATAATAGGAAACGTTTCCGATTGTCCATAAATTACATAAAACGCATAATGGTTCGCGAAATATCCTGACAGGATCAAATAAAATGTAGCACTTTTGCCATTGTGTCCGAAATTTAAAACTGATCCCTTTCAGTTCCAACAAGCCCCTAAATTTGGTCCAGCTACGATTTGCTTAGCCTCATAAATTTTTGCAGGCGTTGGAATAATGAAAAAAAAAAATTCTAAATTTCACCCCAAAAATTCTTAGGACTTCCTTAACCGTGACCCCGGGACATGTTCCGATAGAGAGGTTGTTCGACCCCCTTCAACGTCTCATTCCATGAGCATTCGCATCGCAATCAGCTATTGTTGACATTTGACCATTGGTCAGGAAGAGAAATTCAAAAATATATTTTTTTTTGCTAACAAATATTTTATTTCTTTGCAACCTTCCGGCTGGGGGTAACACCTCAAGGCTATTGTTTTGTTCGCAGCTCGGTGACCCGCAGCTATTCTTCTTTTACCCCCTGACCTATTTATGGTCACGGTAATCACGTGTAGAGGGCACCGAGATTACGAGCAATTGTCACTATCGGCCCTAAGGAGGAACCTAAAGGTCACCCATCAAAGAAGATCAAATTGAATTTTGTGAAAAATTCGGTAATTACCCGGGCAACATATATGTAGTTCAGCCGCTGGACGATTAATGGTCAGCAATCGGAGGGAAAAGGGAATGGAATAATGTTACACTCCCTGGGAATCATAGAAACCTTCCGTTGACCAATCGGAGATTATCATGATGAAAATGCAATGGCTGGAAAATCCAATTTCAGTTCAGGGCGATTATACGAAATATAAGGCGACAATTGCCGCAGGAAAAAGAGATTATAAGCGGCGAACGATTCTAATAAAATTCATATGTAGCAACCTTTAAAAGTAAATTGTAAGATTCGATTCTAAAGACTATGCCATTTTATCGGTTGTGCACACATTCATAAATTCTGTACAAAAAAGCTTATTACAAAATTTTCAGATCATTTTTCTCGGACTAATGATAGTCTAAATAGCGTAGAATTTAAAACAGGACCATGCCAAATAGCTGAATAGATAAATTAATTAAAAATTTCAATAGACATCATTCTGCGTGCATATTTGGAATCCTCAAAAGATTAAATTAATTAAAACCCAAGCTATACTAGCTTATCTTTTACCGTCCCCGAGATAGTCGATTTATCAACTTGCATAGTGCATAAAGTCCACTTTATTTTGTTGCTTTCACCAATTTAAGATGTTTTATTAAATTAAATCAGGGACTGCAGGTATGATATTCTATTAGTCCTAAATTATTTATTTTCTCCTTTCTCAATAGACAACTACTTGATTTAGAAACTAAAATTGATAGTACATATTCAGTTTGTGATATTTTTAATTAAATTACATTTTAAAAGCCCAGCAATATTTTTTTTTATAAAAGCAGTAAATTAAATAAATTTTAAGTAAATTTATCTTGCTTTGAGTCACTAACTGATTGGATGCAAATAGAGTTGATAAAAAAAATTCCTTAGATGTCCAAATTCAAAAGTCCACTAGAAATTTTCCTCTAATTTTGTCTATCTCTCTTTGAATTTTTAGACTGGCTATCATCCCGGGTGTATGTAAAAAGATTTCATTTACTTTGGCCAACGACTGTTCTACACCACGAGTAGCCGCAATACGGCTGATTATCGACAATTATTTGCAGAAAGATTTAACAAATGGTACAAACAAAACGTTTGGGTCTGGGACTGGACAAATGATCAAATTAATTTGCTTAAGAATGTTTGAATATTCCAAATTACTTGATATCGCAGCTGAGCTGGTCCCATGATGGATAACCAGATATGGAAACTATTTTTTTGTTTTTGTTGATAATTGCCTCTTTAGGATTAAAACTTTTAAAGTATATTGTATACTTGCTGGGCTGGATTTAAGCAGAATGTTTTTAAGTTTTGATAACAATAAAAGAAAATCAATTCAATTTAAAATACGCTTTCGCCTTTTTTAAAGCATTAGTTTTGCATATATATATTTTCTTTTTACAGTAACATATTGCCAGGAACTAAACTATAGAATTAGTCTTTGAATATAGACAAACCAAAAAATGAAAATCACCATATACCCGCCCATAGAATGAAATACTTCGTTTTAGGAAAGAAATATTTCCATTGCAGATTAAAGAAATTAAAGGAAAATGTTTTGTTTCACAATATACTTAACTGAAATAATAAGATTTGTTGCCACAACTACCAATTAAGATTATCCTAACAATGCAGAATAAAATTCTATACGAGTTCTTTCGTTTCATACATTTCACCTGCATTTCTTAGAAGAAATTTTCGAATTTCACAAATCAGAATGATAGAACTTATCAAACATGTTCGCCTTTCCAAAACTAAGAACCCTTATAGTTTCATTCGCAGACTATTAATAGTATTGATATACGTAGACTAGACTATTAGTTCTGATACAATTTTCTAATGGTTACGAAGTTATGAAATAAAATCGTTTAAGTCTCCCTCCCCTATATGTAAAATTG
The DNA here is from genome assembly GCA_963969385.1 of Philonicus albiceps. Taxonomy (NCBI): domain Eukaryota; kingdom Metazoa; phylum Arthropoda; class Insecta; order Diptera; family Asilidae; genus Philonicus; species Philonicus albiceps. The sequence goes on along the minus strand of OZ017772.1, from coordinate 1,781,311 downwards.
GGGTTGAATTTTTTCTAATTCTCGCATACCGCATTGTCTAGAGCATAGTTGGATAGGCCTTTCAAAAATATTCCGGATATATCATGAATACTTTTCCGATACGGAGATCTATTTGCCTAATATCAAGGTTTAAAATGATTTTTATTAGAGTTTTATGTCCCCACTCCCTATCAGTCAGGTACACCTATATTTTAAAATAACTGAAATCTAGGCACATTAGTAAGATATGAAATTTAAGGTTTCATTGTTAGTAGAGCCTCGTTGTTTAGTATCTAGGAAATTAACATTAAATGTTAGTTTCGTGATTTTTAGATATTTTTCATGATCCAATCCATGAGTGGCATGAGTGTTGAAAGTAAAGAAAATTTTACTTTACTTCAGTTTGTAATTTGATTAGAGAAATGCGTGTTTGTCATCATCGATAAATTTAAAAATATATTTATCTTTAATTCATTAAAGTTTATGAAGTATTGTTAAACCTCTTTAACTGATCACGTACGAGTATATGGTACAGATGTGCGAAAGAATAAAAATAGGTGTTGAAAATGAGTCTCTTACGCGTTCGAAAGTAATTTCTAGAGAGTACGTGTACATTTCGACCTGGTAAACACACATATAACTCCTTAAATCCTTGTTTTCATCCCCCAATTGTATCGTAAGGTCTTATGAACACCAAAAACTAAAGATCATCAAGTACAAAATGTGACACTCTCTATACAAGACCAAAGCTGTAACCCATATGCAATTTATAAAACAATCTGGGGATTAGATAAATCAGTAAAGAACTACTGCTCCTCATGCCTTATTTAAATGCCAATAAGAACGAAACAGATAAGAATCGGCAGACAAATATTCTCATCTACAGCACTTACAGTGTAGAGGAATTTTTTGGATTAAACATTTTTAAAGGCGAGACAAAGTCTCTGTTGCGCTGTGTACCTCATGCATGCATGATGTTAGTGCCCATAAATTTTTATTTTTCTCTCACACGTAAGCTCTTTATTACTATCTACTTTTAACATAAACTGCAAGGCCGTTGGGCTAATGGGACCAAGGTTTAAAAAAGGAGTTAGCACCTCCTGATCATCATCATGCTTTTATTGAATTTGCTGTTCAATTTTGTTTGTTGTTTTCAAATCTATCAGTTAAGGGTTAAACTAGAATAATAATAAATAATTTGTAACAACTTTTTGTAGAAATATGCAAATGATTGTGATAGAAAAATGTAACGTTTTAAAATTTCAAAATTAAATATCTCAGTAAGATCAAGCGCATTTTGACTCTACAGGAAAATTCGTACGGGTGAAGAGACCTTGTTTCGAAAATTCAAAATTACACTGTATCTTTTCAAAGTAAATATGCGAATAAATTGATTGCTCCAGGATAGGAGTACAGGGAGCAGAGTTTTGGCATCCTGAAAGCCCGTTCCGCCAATAAATCGCCAAAATGCCCAATATTCAGGAATTTATTGGCAAATATTTACGCTTATTGCAAAGATCCGAAAGTAATATGTATATTAAGGGAGACAAAGCTCATAAAAAATATCGATTTGTCGGGTAACCCCCTCGCGTTTACCGCACCCTAGAGTCTACCCATCAGCTTCGGTTTTTATCGCCTCACATTTATATATATATATATATTTTTTTGTTTTCCCTTATACTTTCTTTTTTGTGCCATTGAGAATGAAATTCACGAATTCCTGTGTCATCTAAAAATATTCCCACCCCCCACGTCATGGAGCCCTCGCACAGAACATAAAAATGTATGGCCGTGATCATTGGACATAGAAAGAAAGGAGAACGAAATCTTCGAGCCCTCGGAACCCTAAAAATGGATCGGGAGCTGATACCGCCACCCTCAACCCTCTGGGACTCCTGGACAACACCCTAGCCGTTGTTGTTTTGTGCCTGGGACTTTTTCCATTTTCATTTCTTCTCCTGTCCCGCACATTGAATGGCTCTGGAAATGTTTTTATATTTTTTTGTTTCCTCCCTTCTTTTATTTTATTTTATTTTATTTTTTCTTTTTGGTGGGGGAGTCTGAAGTTTTTTTATCCCTTTTTGCGAATGTTGTGTCGGTTGAATCCAACATCCCCCACGGGTGTTTTTTGTGTCGTCCTTGCCCGTTTCGCACACACAAAGCTTTTTATGACGTGAGGGTGCGTTTTTCCGCTTTACCATTGCAAATATTACTGAAAGGGAGGTTTTTTTTTTGCGGGATACAAACGCTAAGATGTGGGTTCGAAGGGGGTTAGTTGTGTCCGGATGCTGGGGACGCTCTGAGGGCATCTTTTCCTATTAAATATGGACGTATGGAATAATGGCGTTGGCGGAGATACGCGCTCAAGATGTGGGTGCCTTTCGGATTCGATTGTATTTTTCTATTCTGTTATGGGGGATGGACGAAAGAATCTATGATTCTTGTGAAGGATATTGTTGGGTTGTCCGTTGCAGAGCAACCTTTTAGTCGAATAGGTAAATACACTAGATTTTCTGGATGTTACTCTCTTATCTTATACAAGAACTAATTAGCAGAAAATCTTAAGTTCTTATTTTTATCATAAAATTTTCATGTTTAGGGTCAGATATATCCCAAGTGGCAAAATACTGAGACCTTTCATTGTTTAGTCATGTCCTTCATTCTTACAATAATTTAAATAGAGTTCTCAAATGCATATATATAAAAATCAGGTGTTTTATGGTACATATTTCCCCTTAAATTAATGTGGAAATGAAGTTTTGTTTTCGTCTACTCTAAGTGCATAGTATGGGGGTATCGTTAAAATAATTTTTGAAAATAAAGTAGAGGTTCCTTTTTAAATTCTCTGTTTGTTAAATATTTAACTAAATAGTCGTTTGCGATGGGTCTAAGGGTTGTTAAGAAGTCTTGTAAATTTATTTGCAAGTATTCTCAATTAAATTTATTATTTTAATTTCAGTAATGTCCGTTTAATCATAAATTATGCCTGCTCCAAAATACACTTGGCCAGTTTCTTTTTTCTACATATGCACCCAATAATACCTTACCTCCTGCAGAATTTTAACCTATGCAAATCGCATTCGACACCATCAAAGTTGTGACATCCCGACAAAGAAGTGTGGACGAACTCCTTATCCGGATCCTCTTGGATGTTTGTCATCGGTTCAAGAAAAATGTGTGAAGGAGCAAAGGTCGTACCAGGCGACGGACGACACCCGTCGGATTGTGTGGAGATGATTCGGTGGCGGGCCCTAAAATAAAAAAAAATAACAACAACAACAAGGAGCCTTTGCCCTTTATTCCCTTCGTTAGACTCAGGATTCCGATAGTAAACAATGAAATCGTAACAGCACGAGATCTGACCTCGGAATTTTTCTTTATCTGAAAAGCGTGAAATGAGCTAATCTTTAATTTGGTCTTAGGATTTACTAGAAATACTCTGTAAAAGTTTCCGGCTACTGGTTAGATGTGATTAAATAACTTATTTCTTATCAGTTAAATGTTCTGTGTTTTTTTTTCGGGTCAAATACCTTCTAAAGTTGATGATTTATTTTATAGGCATCACAAAAGAGACAGTTTTTTTCATCTAAACTCTATTTTTATTCACATATCGTAAAAGTGTTTACGAAAATTAGTAGAAAATACTTTCATCATTTCAAACTATTTTAAAATGTCTGTTTGATTGTTTATGTCTTAAGAGAGTAGAACTTAGCAAAAACATACTAAATAAAGCCCATGAAATCATATCCGACGTATTTTTATGGTGGTCTGACTTCGTCTTTCTCAGTCTTTTAAAACTTTATCTCGATTCCAGGTTAATTATTTTGAGAATGTGAATTTACTTGACTATATCGACAAAAGTATATCATCTAGAGTATTTGGTTAAGAAAATTAATTAAATTTTTTTTATTTATAAATTGTTCATCAATATTTAAATCTTACAGACTACCAAATATTCATACTCAGCAATAGTTCTTTATATATGTTTTTCAAAAAGAGCGAATATAAATTCGTTTCTGGACATAGTAAAATCAATAAAGTTAGCTAAACAATTAAAATAAGCTATACAATTAGAAACAGGTTCATGACAATCATAATTAATTAGTCCTATGAGGAGGAATTGGTCTTTCAGGAGTATACGAATTGGCCTTTTAAGTGTATGCAAATTGAATAGTGAGATTAGTTCAGAAGATTTAATTCTAAAAGACAAAACAAAAAACAGAATATCCTTCACAAAGACAGTACAACATACTTCCTGACTGATATAAACTAAACTTGATATACCTAAAAGTAAGCATCTAGCAAGATAAGATAGCATGAAGTTAACAAGCTGTTTAAAATCAAGACAAATTGAGTAAAATTCTTTTGTATTTGATTCTATTCATTTTATATCTGTCTGGTAGTAAGGGCACCGAATTACAGATGCATATTCAAGGATAGGAACGTGTCCACTCTAAATAAATGGACATGTTTGTGGAGATTTAACACTATAGATTGACGGAGCGAGTCAGTTTCAGACACATTTAGGATGTTATTGCTATATATATAGATTTTTTTAAAACATGTGTTGAATTTTAATGAAATTACGAAATGTGTACGAATAGTAATTTCTTACCCTTTGTACTACTTAGTTCCAAAAATTCATATGTGCTATACCTAATTTGATGGATATGAGTGAAATTGACTCATTAAATATTTTTAAAATTGCTCGTTTTGCACATATGTAGCTTATTTCTGTTGCATAGATATTTTTTATGTAAAGAAGTTACAAAATTACTCACATTTCACTTCTTATCGAATATACAAAAATATTGAAAAACGGCTGAATTTTTAAGTTCAAGTATCATGGAAAAGAAATAGAAGTAAGGGCGTCTATGCTTAATTTTAATGTTTGAGTCAAATTGACTCATTTCATGCAAAAGAAATAGAAGTAAGGAAGTCTATGCTTAAGTTTGAGTCAAAATGACTCATTTCAAGCGAAGTAGGTATACCATATACCCAAAATCCGATAGTGTTGCGTTTTTAAAAAACCTAAAGCCAGCAATGCCTTTGTGATGGAAAAATCTATATGACCAATAAAAGACATATTTGATATTGAAGAGCAAACCAGTAAAAAATATAACTAACTTCTTTGTATTGCAATAAATTTTTTAGTCCTGAGCGTACAAGTTAAAAAAAAAATATATTTCGAATAAAATCAGAGGCCTTATTAATAAAAATGAAACGAATCACTTTGCTTCGTCTGTTATACCTGAATTCCATGTAATAATTCTTATACGAAATTTTTCATGCAATTCATCCTCAACTGATGAAACGAAACGATTCGTTTTGTTTCTCATAATAAGAATTTTTATTTTTATTTTATTTTGTTACTGATGATAACAACCGGTGTAATACTGAAAGTAAACAATAAAATTTTAAGTAAATCTCTTCAGTCTATTTTGATTTTATACAGCAATTGGTTTAGAAAACTTAATTAGAGAATTTTTGATAAAATGTGAATGTGTCTTCTTTGAATATCCACCAACTATATTTTTATTTTAGTTTATGTTACCTCGATATTTGAATTTTTCATTTAACTTCTTTTAAATTTGTAGATATGGGTGATAGTGATATAAAATGAAACATCTAAAGATATTTGATAAAATGGGAAAGTACTTTTCAGGAAAGGGCTAGTTAGTATAGTTCGGTTTTCTGCCAGCAACACTTACAATGTTTAAAGTTTTTTACAAAATTTTATAATTTTAGAAAACGACAAATTTCTTAGAGACGGTGTCTTATCGAAATATTGCGACTTTTCATTATTAGAAATAGTTTTAGTAAAAATGTCTGTTAGCTAATAAATACAATTCAATTATTTAATTTTTATTTACATTTTTACAGACATATCATCTTTTTGGTATCTTATGACCTTTTTGCAATTTATGAATTAATTCGATTATTTGTTTATTGTAATTGAAGGGGGCTATCCTTATGGTGGGCAATGTGACGAAACGGTTTTTGTAAAAAAATTATTTCTTTATAAGAAAATAAAATTATTGTATAATTCTAATTTAATGTTAAATAAATAAAAAAATTATTTTAAAAATGAGCAGACAACCTTTCGTAAAATATGAAGGGGTATTTAAAACTTTCCCCTTTGTAACTCCGAACCAATCGAAGTAAAGAGAGACCACCGCTTGACAGGGCGATTCCCCGTCTAGGAACCGTGAAAATTTTTGAGCCAATGCCTCAACGAAGTCAAGAGCAACACTTCATCTCGATTCATCATCCCTCCGGATGAACTCCTCTCCTCCAGGATGTGCTGTTTGAAATCGTCCGCTCTATCTGCTGTGTGGGTGTGTGTGTGTGTGTGTGCGTAAATTTAAAATGTGTCTTTTCACAGTGTACGTGTCCAGCGGGCAAATTTTTAAAGGAGGCACACTTTTCCGTTAAAAACAAACCTTTGCCGGGCCGCGAGTGTCGTTTTGGTGTGCGTATCTCTGGTCGCGAACGCATTGGTTTTATGCGGTGCGCTAGCAGTTGGTGCGGCAGGCGATCGGTTGACTAAACAAAAATTCTCCCAGCAAAAATGACCACGGAGGGGAAAGTATATTGTTGTTTTTTTTTTTTTTTTTTGAGGCATGCTCCTCGAGGCGGGCAGCTTTTTTGTAAAACTTGGGAAAAATCTCAGTTCGTGTCCGACATCTCGTGTGGAAGGAGTCGTGCTAGCAAACACCGTTCAAGTGAACGCGCCACTCTCAGCTGTGAGAATTTTCAGTTTTTTTTTATTTATATATTTTATATAGATATAAAAAAAAAACAAAAAAAGAAAGAAGATAGAAAACAGCTTTTGCGGAATTTCATTTGCGCCGCCATTTAGATTTGGACCTTTTTACAATTCGGAGGCGCCCTCATCCTTTAATTTTCTGTTGAATTTTCGAAAACTTTTTAATTATGTGTTATTTTTTTTGTTTGTGATTATTTTTCTTTTTTTTTTTTTTGATAATGTCATCTCTTGCTTTGTTTAAAAAAATTTAAACAAAAAACAGTTATAAAAGTGTGAAGTGATCTAAGCAGGACTTATTTAGCCAGAAATTGAAGAATCGTTAAAAATCCTTTTTTTTTTGCGAAATATGAAAAATGAAAAATCGTTGAGGAGTTGACTTTTTTTTTTTTTAAATTTCTGGGATTAAAGATTTCACACTTTGCAAAAATGTCAAGGAACTCGAATCCAATTTGGAACCATCAGCAAAGTGGACAAGGTACCTTTAATTAAATTTTTATTTATTTTTTTACAGTACCTTCATTATGAATTAATTTTGTAATTTTGAGAAGAAAACCTAATTAATATCAACTAACAGATGATGTTTTATTACCTGAGATTAATTTGATAGTAAGGAACAACATTTGATAGCGATTTACTTTTCTTTTTCTTTTTTAATACAACGCTTTCAACCAAAAGACCTTGCTGTGTTTATTTTGTTTGTCTGAACGATTTCTCAGCAAAAGAGTCCTCTTAAATCGATCTACCCTTTTAATAAACCCTCTCATTTTTTATTCCTGGCAAAAATAATCTCAAAAAAGGGATGATTCTTATAAAATCCGCTTATATTTAACCAAAAGAAATTAACTTAAATTAGTTACCTAGTTTTAAAATTGTTCAAACTTAATTTTTCTCAAAGATATATGACTTTAACTAGTTAACTGTTTTTGGCGAATATACTCGTCATAGATAAACGACATTTTTTTGTGTTATGGAGAGTATACTCGTAGGGATAACGTGTATGACGAGTATATTCGTCGTATGTGTTAAGTAGTTATATTATGATTATCTAACCAGTTAATTGCGTTCAACGTATATCTAAGTTCGACATCAATCTAAAGATCTATTGCAGTACGATGTTGACGTGTATACACGTCGTGGAACATAAAAAATACCCAGTCAACATTAAAAACTTAAAATTTCAGTGAGATTTAATGCAGATAGAATTTAGAATTATATTTCCTTTATATTAAGAGTAAACCTCCTACAAATAGGTTAAATTCTTCGATATAGGCGTTATTCCCTACAAAATGTGTTAATTTTTATAAAATTAGTTACCCAATAACAATTGCAATAATTTAAATAAATATTACGTGAACTATGAAAGATCTTTGGTAATTTGTGGTTTGCTGGAATAACGTGATACGTATAAAATTTAACAAACCTTCTGCTGAATTTTTATCTTTTTTAACGTTGACCTATTAATTTTCATCTAATAAAAATGAAATCCTTATCTCTTTAACATTTGTATTGCATCCGACGTGTATACTCGTCACCGTTTAATTTTAAATACGCATCTGTTGACGGACTTTTAAAAACAAATTCCGCAGCTAACTAGTTAAATTGTAATTTTCGTAAAAATTAAAATGTATTTGTAGCCAAAACGAAGAAATGAAAATTATTTTATAAAAAAAGAACTATGCCCATTTTTACTTTGAGGTGCATATTTTGAAAAGGGGTCAAAACAGATAAGTTGAGTAGTATTCCTAATTGAATAAAATGCAGAATGATAGTTAATGCAGATTAACTAGTTTTAGAAGTTTGTTAAAAAGGTTCAATTTGAAAAGAAGGGAAATCTTCAGTTAAAAGTGTGGAAATTATTAATTCTCCTGCTTTTACTACAGTCCGAAAACAAATCCAAGGAAATTGGGACTATCCTCCCCCAAATATAGTTACCAAAACTTATTACAAAAACTCAAATTGATTTACTTAAAAAATATAACGAGTTTTATAAATCAAATAAATCCAGAGTTTACAAGAAATTTGTTTTAAATAATCTGAAAAGATAACTCTCCTAAGGATCATTGATTAGTTTTAGTTACAAAATATCAATTAATGCAATTGTTATAATTTATTTTTATAGGGCAATTTATAATTTCAAGTATATCCTGTAGTAATAGGAATTGACCAGTTGAATAAAGCAAGGATTGTTTAGCACTTAAAAGGATGTTTAATTTCATCCAGTTAAGGTTAAATAGTTAAAATTTTCATCTTTTGATCATTCTTCCAAAAATATCACGGCCACAATTATATCTCCCCCTCTCCCTTTTCCGTTGAAATCATTTCATCTAATGCACGAATGAATAATGTGTTTGTTTTTTTAGGCGTATGAAATATTTTAAAATTAGATGCACACAATTTTTCAAAGTCATTAAAAAACTTGGCAAATTGCTGCATCAATGCATAAATATTTGCGCCCCTCATGTATAAATAATCGTGTGTATGTTGCAAAAACACACCTCGTGCACACTCCCAGTCCGATCTCGGGATAAGCGGGAGACTCCTCAAAAGCGAAAAATTTACCAGGATAGAAGGAGTGCAGTAGATCACCGATCGGATGATGAAGTTGGGGGGGCCCCGAGCACTCATACCCACCGACACTCGCGCCACAGAACTTGACCCATTAGAAAAATGAAGCGAATGCTCAAAAGATGCACCACAAAAGTGCAGTCTGGTATTTTTTGTTTCTTTTTTTTTTTTTAGAACGGGTCACCGTCCGGCACCTCGCATAGACAGTTGCCCGGCAAAATCTCAACTCTCACAATGGGCCGGAGGATGCTCAAAGGGGAAGGACGGCGCTCAGAACGGTGGCGTATTGTGTTATTTTGTGGGGCTCTCTCGCTTTTTAAGTTTTCTATAATTTTTTTTTTTTTTTTGCGCCGTCGCCAATGCATTTTGGATGGCCACTATTGGGGGACTTACTTGTACCGAAATAGCAATTTTTATATAAACAAATTTATTATTTTTAATAGCGTCAGCACAGGCAATCGAGAGCTATTAGGCAGTTAGCTATATGAGGTGCAGCTGGTGTGACAGTGTAATTTTCCGAAGAGGATAATTCACCTTTAGATTTAATTTTTTATTTTTGTTTTCAAAATGATATTAATTAATTGATTAAAATTAAAATAATTACAGGATTTCCAGGACATGCTAATCAGCAGCCATCAGGTAGAACGCATCCCTATCAAATGCAACAGTCATTGGGACAAAATAACAACATTAATGGGCAAAATGTACATCAGCCAAATTATGCAGGTGAGGAGAAAGGATTTATTTTAATTTTAAAGGTTAAACAAAGCATGAGGAGAGTTTTAAACGATATCGCGTACATTAAAAGATAAGAACTGATCACTTTTAGGATCACTCAATTGGTAGTCTAATTCCTTTAAATTCTAAAACGAATAAAAGCTCCAAGCACAACTGAGAGACAAAATTAAAAGAGATTTTTTTAATCATATGATTTTTTAGAATTTTATCCTATACAGGACTTTTAAAAATCTTTCTCGAAAATTACATATAATAAAATTTTTGTTTTATGGAATGACTCGTGATTCTAAAACGTATTTTTTGGATGTGCGGAAATTAAGAAGTTTTATGTTATTGAAATAGTAACTAAGGCATAAATTTCGTATTATCACTTTAAAATAGATAACAATTCTGTTTTCTATAGTTTTAGTATTTGGTCATTCTTAATATTTCAAATACGGAGTTTAATTATGCAAAAATTGCACTAAAACCAGCATACTCAGAGAAATTACCTTTCAGAAATGGATGATTCTCAGGGCAAATGCCTTCTTAGAGTTGCCTTAAATAACGAAGACAAATAGTCAGCTCCCTAACATCAAAAAGAATATTCAAACTTTTCCGTTCAACTTGTTTCTGTAGTAAAGTCAAGGGACAAGAGACCTTGCTCTAATTTTTTTTTCCGCATCGTCAAGCTATTCATTGTCTTGTATTTGTTTAATAAAGTCATAAACCCATAAACGACCCATATACTGGGAAAATTGTAATTTTCATAAAAAGGGTACAACTAATTTTCAAAAAGACAAACCATTTAAATTTCCTTTTTCATAATTTTTTTTTTTTCATTCCCTAAGATGTCCTTGAAGTGATAATTTCTCTAGAGAGATCCTTTGTCCAGTTTCAGACGAGTCAGACTAAAGTTACTTAGGGCGAAATTTTGTACGATGAGGATTATTTGTTAGCGACCTTATTGCTGGGGTTTACCTGAAAAATAAACCTGGTGCGCCTAATTTACATTTGCATATCCTTTCTAGCTAGAAAATCTTTTCAGCAATTAGTCAAGGGGTAAGGCGATTTAGGAAAGTCGACTCTCAAATGTAAACAAAATAAGAAAGGAATAATTTTTTAAAAAATAAATGAAAACTCAAAATATTCTTTGAATTTAAATAAAAACATTTCTGGTTTTTCCTATTTTGTTCAAAAATAAAAAGGACAAGAAGGTACAACTCTTAAAGGTATTATAAATAAATTCAAATTTTATTATGTACAGCAAAAAAATAGATAAGAAAGCCAAAAGAAAATAACTTGGGTCTCAATTCATTTTCCTCCGAGACACAATAGGTAAATAGCAAAAATAGCACTAAAAATACGCTTCAGGTTTCTTGGTTTCTTAATTTTACCTGCACTTGGCTCTTTAAGTTTGTTTGCCATAATCTGGCCGGTCATTATTCGATGGATTTTTATTTAACCCTTAAAGGGTATGATGAGTGAAATTTCACCAAAGGCTAGTTGCACTTCTCAAAGTTTAGAAAAACCTAATGGTTTTTAACAGTGATTTTCTCTATACAGATTTATAAGGTCGGTATAAAAGTAGTTATAATGAAATATAACATTTAATAATGGTCTTTCTTATTCCTAAAAGATATATAAGCATGTACTAATTTTTTTTCGGTAAATATAAGAATGACTCAAGATTATGTCCAGGATATCAAAATTATATGTTCTTAAATATAAAACACCAGTAGTTCACGCTGACAATTAAAAGCAATGTCTATGGACCACCGGTAGTACAAGTCGTGTTGAACGTGTTAAAACCATTTTTCTCAAAAACTTGTAGAGGTATCAAGTTGAAATTATTATCAAATACTTAGGCTTACCGTCTCTTGGAGCTGTAACAAAATCAAGCTTCTAAATTAACAAAATAAAAAAATACAACCATTTATGCCTCGTATATGTGAACCACCGATGGTTCACGTCGTCAGATAAAAGCAATGCCTGTGGATCACCGGTAATATAAGCCGGGTTGAACGTGTTAAGACCCTTTTCCTGAGGAGCTTGTGGAGGTATCAGGTTGAAATTATTATGAAATACTTAGGTCCCTACGGTCCCTTAGAGCTGTAAAACAAATCAAGTTTCTAAATCAACGCAATCAAAAAATACAGGCATTTATGCTGCATATTTTGATACTTGTAAATAAATCAAAACCTATAGGGTACTTCCCATTTATCTAGAATCATAAAATTTGCCAAGAAGCAAAGTCTCACAGGGAGAACATTTTTTATATAAATAAGTCAAAATGAAAAAGTTATTACGTGATAAATAATTCAATTTAAATAAAACTAACTAACTAACTATGTAAGGAAAGGTAATAGAAATGGCACTGGCCATTGCTCTTGGCTTATTATTAAAAATGTAAAAAGATGGAATAGAATGGAATGAAAAAATACTTGGTTAGTTACCCCCAATTTTATTATATTAAAGTTTTTGAAATAGTTCTAGATTTCTGCCCGAATACTTACTTTAATTAATGTTTTTTTTACCCCACCCCGTACCTTTTATCGTCATTGTTCCAATTGATCGCTATAAATAAAATCTTAATGTACGGTGGCGTCCCGACAATAACTCCTTTAAAACAGCCGATGGAGAGGCGCAGACAAAGTCATAACATTAAAATAAGGAAAACGAGTATCTTCCCTTTCAGTTAACATTTCTCAAGAATTATATTAGCTGCACAATTGCTGCTCGTGGCGGGCTATATCATACAGCCCTTTCTTTTTCTTTTTTAGAACCCCACGAAGGCAATGTTCCTCCTCGAAAAGTCGTCTATTCTGTCGTCTGAGAGACCCTCTAACTCATCCTCCAATCGGTTTAACTCGAAAAGCAAAAGAGAAAAAAATCGAATAAAATCAAGTAAAATAACTTTCCCCTCGTGGTTCCTGTGTTTTATCGCACAGGAGACCTTCGGGGGATCAGCTAAAAAAAAAAATGTATAGTCCTGAAGGGTGAGGGATAAAAGCCGAAATATTTTGTAGGAAGAAAAAACCGAAAAGGGGAAGGAATCAAGTCGATTCCGAGCGCAAGGCACCAAAACCGATGGCATTCAAGGCGGCGATGGGCTTATATACTTAGTGCAGCCCACTCTATGTACCAGGAATGAGGGGAGAATCCCTCGATGGAGTGATTTAAGGAGCTGGCGAGGGGTCTTTTTTTTTTTGTACTCTATGGTGTTTTTTTTTTATCCCAGCCCTTATACCGTCCTTCTGTTTTTATTCGTAAAGCACGCGCAGTTCTTGTGCTCGGAAGCCAGCAGCCCGGCCATGAGCCAAGCACACTTTTCCTCCCATTTATTTTTTTTTTTATTTTTCTCCCTTCTTTTTTATTTTTATTGACGGCGATGGGTTGTGCCCCATTCCTTCAGGACTGTTTTTTATTGCCGCGCACAGAAGCGAAATGAAATGGCGTCCTACGCTGTGAATGGCTTTTTTTTAGTTTTGTTCTTTTTATGCTTTAGGAGGAGGAGTTATCGCCCCAAAGAAATATATTTTTAAGAACTTTTTTTTATATCTCTTCCAGATTCTCCAGTAAATTGGGCTATGCACTACCAACAACAACAACAGCAGCAGCAACAACAACAACAACAACAACAAATGCTCCAGCTTCAGCAGCTGCATCAGATGCAACAATTGCAGCAGCAACAACAACAACAGCAGCAGCAGCACCAACAAAATTCAATTTATCAGCACACCAGCTACAGCAGCAGCGGTGGAAATGTACAAGTTAAAACTGAACCAAATCAGTCTCCGCCACAGACTTCGGCTATGATTTATCGGGACTCGAAATACTTGAATATGGGGGCTCTCACCCCATCACCCCAAGGGACAGACACTATTTCAATTCCAGGCAATAATAGTGGGGCTAGTCACATAATGGGATTCAATCCTCTTACCCCACCAGGATATCCGAACGTGACCATTCCTACAGGAACTAATTTCCACTATGAACCATCACTCCCACCAGTGCAGCATACACCTCCGCCACAAAATCATATACCAAATTTAATTGAGACCCCCAGCAATACTCCACCGATGGTCGAAATGTTTCAGAGGTCTCCTACAACTGTACCGACACAAAGGTCATCACCCATTGTAGAGCTGCCAGAACAATCACCTGTGAGAAGATCGCCTATTACTTCAAAGAGGTCGTCAAGTGTATCGTCTCAGAGGTCCCAAAAAGATGCAATCCCTAGAACGTCTAAGGGGCGAAGTCAGAGGCCAACGAAAGTAAAACCAGCTAGAGAACCATCTCCAAGCTCATCTAGTGATTGTCCTGAAGGTATGATCATGGATGTTAGTACTGAAGAACCTACAAGGGTTCCGGATGGATCCCCTGTAAAATTTGATACCCTACCAAGGCCAGGGGATGGAAAATGGTGTGAGGTTCAAATGGAACAGTCCGAACAGACAAAATATACTACAGGAACAACATCAATACAACTCCCTTACGTAGAGAGTGATGATGAATGTGCAGAATTTTATAGACCTCAATACAATTCGCATGGTAAGGTAAGAGTAAATAAGTGCAAAAGTTGTTCTTTTAAAACTGCCATAAGAGCAGAACTGTGGGTGCACATAAGGGTGCACATGAACCCTAATAAAATTCTCCAGTGTAATTATAATCCGAAATGCACCTTTGTAACTGAGTACAAACATTATCTGGAGTATCATATTCGATTGCATAATAATGAAAAGCCCTTTTCGTGCGAACTTTGTCAATATACCTGCATTAATAAATCGATGCTTACCTCCCACATGAAATCACATTCGGGAATGTATCAGTACCACTGCGGCGACTGTGATTATGCAACAAAGTACTGCCACTCTCTAAAGATACATTCGAGAAAATACTTTCATAGACCGGGAGTTGTTCTAGATGAAGATGGGGTACCTGATCCAACAATTTTCATCGATGTGAATGGGAGACGTAGAGGACCTAAGAAAAAGAAGTCTAAAAAATCGAAAAAAGGTAAAAAAGCTGAAAAAATAGAGTCTGATGAAGACGATTTTGAAGAGGATGAAGATCAAATAGAGGAATTACAGCCAGAAGAACCTCTTCCACAAGAGCAACCACCAGCTCAACAGTCCCTGGAATCTTTACAACAATCCAATCCACAATTGGCGGCGTTGTTAATGAGCCAGCAAGGATCGAACATTTTAAGTAATATCACTTTTGCTAGTATGCTGCAAAGAAGCAGAAATATGTCATTTTTCCCTTATCTACAAATGATGGTCGCTCAACAGCAGCAGGCTGCACTAGCAGCACAATTGGCTGCAGCGGGGCATCCTCAACAAGAAGGAAACAGTACCGAAGTTCGTGAAGTAAAGGACACTAATGGAGCGATCGATCTTTCACAGACTCCAAAAAAAGATGATGATTTAAAGAAACTGGTCGAAGATGTCCACCAGAGCAATCGTAGGGATACAAGCACACCTACAATTAGCATACCAAATACAAGCCGGCGAAAGGGTCGAGCTTTACAGCTGGAGGATCTAACAATTGATGAGACGACAAGCTCTTCCAGCACCTCAGATGGTGGCTCTACTCGAGCTCGAACACCGTCAGATGTTTCAGCCCAGGAACCACCGTTCAAAAAGTATGGATACTCAAAATTTAAGTACCCGGAACAATCACCAAGCACTTCATTCAGTGTAGAGAGTTTAGTTGGAGTTGGAAATCATATTCCTCAACAATTGCCACCCTCACCAGCCCCAAGTAACTTAGATACAATTACCAAAACTTCACCGTGTTCCCCACCAGAAGTTATACGGGAAACTAAAGTCCCTGATCTGTTCCCTTGCAAATACTGCGACATTTACTTCAGTAACGTGGTACTACACTCCCTCCATATGGGGTACCATAGTCGGGAGGATGTTTTTAAATGCAATATGTGCGGGGAGCAGTGCGGGAACGCTGTAGGCTTTTCCATTCATCTCGCAAGGAAACCCCATGATACAGTAAAGTTGCAGTGAGTTAGTAAATGAGGCTAGCAAGGGATCTATAAGAAAAATGACTTGTAGCGTTCGTATCTTAAGTTTTATTTTGTTTTAAATAACAATGCATGACTTAAATAAAAATGCACGGAAAGGACATTTTAAGCCTCCTAAGGGGGTGTACTTGAGTTAAAACCTTCAAAATATCGATTAATTTCTTTTATTTGGCATAAAAAATACTGTTGTGGTCCTTTTCCGGAGTACAACGCCGCAAACCTAATAAATTTAAATTCTATTGCGCGCGCAATGTAGCAATTTTGTTTCTTGGTGTTATATACTCATGGACAGTTTTAATCTTTAAGTTTTCAACCGATAAAAATAACATTTTGGGGATACTTTAGCTACATGCAAAAAATATGCACTAGCAGGACCAATTATAGTCAGAAAATCGATATGTATTTTTTAGGTTTAGGCTCGTTAAAAACAAATTTTACGTGCCAAAAAAATAAAATGTATTTGATAAATTATATATATAAAAAAAATAATTGTACAGGCCATGTTATAGGTTTTATTTTATTTTTTTTGTTTTAATTGTAAATATAAATTAAATTGACTCTGAGCTGATATCAAAATCGACAATTTAGTTTTAAGTTAGCGCTTACGCTGGAAATACTTTTTTAATGTTCAATTTCTGACGATTGATGTGAAGGAGGAGGAGGAATAGTACAAGTATTTTGTAGATTTGAAATTTTTATTATTATTATTATTTTTTACTTTTTTTATTTTTACTTCTGTTTAAGGGAGAATTTGTCAACTAGAAAAGTTAAGTGAATTTGTAACTATTAAAAAAAAGAAATTTTTAAAACGAGACGTTTTTTTTTCTTTGCATATTCCTCATATTTTTGATACCCATGTATTTTTAATTGACTTTTCATTACCATTATTCAATATTAAAATGATCACCATTTTATATTTTGTCTGGCCTCTTTTGGCTTTTATAATGGCCTAAATTTTACGAGGGGAAGAATGTTATTTCAGAAGTGGACGGCTCCAAAGTAAACGTACTTTAGATCAATAGATCTTTTGACCTTAACTCCTAAATGTTTAATGGGATTGCCGGTTAAGATCAAGAAATTCTGTGGCTAGTCTAAAAATAAAATCCTATCACTCGTTAGCATCGTCCAACTCCTTAACTCGTCATACATCCCTAAACCTAATGTTGCCTTTCCCCATATCTTACCGCCTGTTTAATGTAACGATCTTAAAGAGGTTCATTGGCCATCTTTCACGTCCATTGCCAGACATCAGAGCAAAATCGATTAAATTTGGTCTCATCGGACCAAATTACTCTTTCTCCAAATCCTCATTTTCTTAGAAGGGGTTTTCTTACCTTTGCTTGATCATCATATTTTCATTTTCGATAGAGCTTTTTCAAACGCTTGTATTATCCGGGTTCGATTAAGCTTATCTTTTATTGGTATGGCACTATCCAACACCCCTCACTTCTCCCACATCTCCCCTTGTTGTATTTTGCTGTACAATTTTCTGCTATACCGCTTCCGTCAGGATGGTTTTCTTGCCAATGATATTTTCAGATGGGTAAATTCTGCAGCCGTATTTAAATTTAAGCGGCGGGTTATTTCCCGGTGGGTTTTTCACTCGTTAAGCAACCGTTTGATTTTTACAACTTTACTACTACCGATAATTTTTTATTAAATAAAATTTGAAATATACAGAACAATGCAAATTTTAATTAATTTTAAATGTTCACATACTCACCTTTTAAGTTCAGTTAAATAATTTAAAAGCAGTTACGCTTTTTACTAAAATAATAAAAAACACTTTAGAGTGTGTTTTACTCATTAAAATCAACTAATTGATCAAGGGCTTAGGTTCTCTTCGTATTTTCTACTAAGAGTTTTCCAGTACTATCAGAAAACGAGATATTTTCTCTACGGAATCATATTTGAAATTTGATATTCAAAGAAAGAAGACATTGTTCATTTATTTGATCAATTAGTTGAGTCACTGTATACCCCCAAAGTAGGTATCGTTTCGTTCGTCCAGCTAGAAGCAATGGATATAGTTTGAAATTTTTACCGCCTTGACTCGCCAATACTAAATCCCATTGAGAAACCTTTTTCTATAATAAAATTGCACGTCCTTTCAATATTAAATGATACCAGCACTAAACATTATCAGTGTAATTACCCAAAGTATTCAATAATTAAACCAAAATGACTACTCCAATTGTGGTAATGGATATGGTTTTGTAAATCCCACGTACAGCAAATCGTCAACTTCTTTACTAGTGGCATAGTAAGGATAACGTTTACATGAATATTTTGTTATATCTTCAAATTATATCAAAAATAAAAATATAAAATAATTTTTTATTTAGTTTTAAAGTTTTTAGCTTTAATTTTATTTTGAAAATGGTTTCATTTAACCTGAAAATGGTTTCATTTAATCCGAAAATGCTATATAATTTCAATTTGTTAATCAGGGCCTAGAGAAACTAGGTAAATTTAACATTTAAACTTTGCATTAAACTAAAAGAGCGAGTTATTGAAATTAAAAAGAAAAGTAATTTATTTTATTAAATTAAATTCCGAATTATTAAAGGAGAAGATTTTCAAATTGAGCTTTTATCTTTAGCCTTAATAAATAATTGGCACAAACAAAAGAATCTCCTTAATGGTAGTCATTAAATATAAGTAAAAATCCTCAATATTCTTTTACCTTATAATGATAAATTCAGTAGGATCTCAATAAAATCAAGAAATAAACGTAATGTTACAGATAAATCAGAAACGATAAGAACAGATATCCTGATTTTATTAAGAGTTTAATTCTCATTCGAGGAAAAATAAATATTTCTTTGTACTTTTACGAGAAAGGATAATGCCTGAAGATTCGGGGAAATGTTGAGTCTTTTACAATGAAACGCCTTTAGTCAATACGAAATTGAGCTGAAATCAATAATTTACCCATTTAGAGAAAGTATAAAGTTGATTTTGATGAATAATGGAAATTATTGTACGGAATTTTATTTTATTCGGTGTATGTAGGAATTTTATATGGTAAAGGAAAAGACGATTTTATGTCTCTATGGTAAAAAAATTTTTGTTTTATTCTTCCATTTGTATAAAGACTTAAGTAAGTTTTGGCTGCTAAAGAGCTAATAATTTCAAATATCTACTGAAAAAAGGACTTAGCAGCAAATGATAGATTTTTGTCGGTTTTGTTAACCACTGATTTCTGATCATCTGCCATTTACCAAAGATCCAAGAAATATATAAAAAAAAAATCATAGCAAGTTTTTTATCAGATTTGTACAGCAACACCCTACTGAAATTCATACCCCAATTGACCCGCAATAGGCAATCTTTTCATTTCCAGCAATTCTTCGCTTAGACAACAACAAAAAAAAAAGGTCACACGGCTGCAAGTCTAGGACTAGAATCTCCGGAGAGAAGAGGTTCATTCATTCGGCGTGCGTGCGTGCCGTCCACAAGACACCCGGACGGACAGCATCTTAAGGTCAACTAAGCTGACCCAAAAGTCCCCTCGAAGACATCAGTTCTAGGGATTGCTGCTGCTGTAACATCCGCCTTTTGCGTAAGAATTTACGTCAACAGAAAGGCTGACGACGATTACTTCCCAACTGGACGATATTTTATCATTTTACGTGCATTCTACCGTCCATTGTTCTGTGACGGTGGCCAAAGGACTAAAAGGACACGAGTTCTGAATGAGACTCGAGGCTTTGAATATGATGCAACCAAAGTGCTTCCCGGGACCCCTATATAGAGATATTTTTTTTCTTGATCTCTTTTTTAAAGAATTGGTGTGACATAATAGACTACCGTGCGCCTTGCAATCAGATACATTTATATCCGCTTTTTACACAATTGAACTCGAGTATTGTTTTTTTATCATTTATCTATGATAGTTTTCATCCAAAATGTTTCTTAACACTGACTATGGGGAGAAAATAGAGAATACTTGGTAATGAAGATTTTGCTAGTGTTAGATTAATAAATAACTATAAATTATAATTAAAATAGTCAGAAAATGATAAAATCAAAGCCCTAAATCTAAAAACCGCGATATATTTTAATTAGTTTTTGAAATTTCTAAATACTTGACATGCTTTAAATATTTTATTTCTTTCTAAAATTTACTAAAATCTAGGGCATACGTATTTTTAACGATTAAACCATTTAAAAGCGGCAAATCACCTCATAAAGTTACTATTTTTAAGTATACTTTAAATATTTTATTACCTTTTGAACTATACTCTAAAACTTGTGCCTAAAAATTACTTGGGTGGGAATAAAAGACTACCGAAAAATAGAAGAATTTCTTTGATACTATTTAGGTTTATATGTTAAATGGTAGGAAAGGCTAACAATGCGTCGAGAACTAGTAGAACTATTAGATAGAATCTAATCTTAACAAATACACGCCGATATTTAAAAAGTAATGAACAAAAATTAGATCGACATGATGTCGAAATAATATATAGACCGAATGCACGCCAAAATACGCCTGAATGTTTAATTCAAGTCCTTTAACTGAAACATTTCAAAGTATAAAAACTGAAAAAATTGTAACAACGTTTTTTTGGCTTTTAGTGGTTCCTTAAGAATGTTAGGGTTCGGGATCAAATAAATTTTTAAATTATTGTTCATGATCTTTCCAGCCTAGGTTTATTTTTCAGCCAGATAGTGTTTTAACACACCGGCGGCCTTATTCTCTATTCGCGGCATCTGTAACTGTCATATGGTTAAGATTGCTCTCTCTTACCACACAATTTTTTGTTCGTCTAGGTCAGATCTTTCAATCCACTCATTTTGGCATGCCCACTAAAGGAAACCCTGTATACCATTAATTAATTTTTAATGCTATATGAATTTTTCCTTCTATGCCCGTGTAATTAGACCTGCACACTATTGAGTGACATTTTAAATAAAACTTACATTAATGTAGATCTAAGTTCATCAGCAAAAAGTGTTCTTAAAAACGGGTATATTAAAAAGGAAGTAGTCTCTACAGTGTTTAGTATAAGCAATAATCAATTCCCAACTTCTATTCTACCTGCCTCTCAATATTATTTTTTTGCTATTTGCTGCTCTGTTTTATGGCATGTGATAAAGTCAAAATTGCCGTATTTGGTCCGATGAGCAGACACAAGCAATACAAGAGCTGCCAATGCATCCTGAAAAATGCACTGTACTTTTTTAAAGATGACAATGAGAACAACGCTACCGTCAATGATGCTCGTTATCGTGCAATGATTTCTAACTTTTTATTTCACAAAATACACGAGATGAATCTGGTTGATATGTGGCTTCAACAAGACGGTGCCACATGTTACACAGCACTCGAAACGATGGATCGACATGAATTTGGTGAGCAATTCATCTCTCATTTTGGATAAGTTAATTGGCTGCATAGATCGTGCGATTCGACACCGTTGGACTACTTTTTGTGGGGATACGTAAAATCTCTGGTTTATGCCGATAAACCAGCATTGATTCAAGGACTAGAACACAACATCGCATGTGTTATCGGTGAGATACCAGCGACTATGTTCGAAAAAGTAACTCAAATTTGGTCTTCTCGTATGGACCACCTGAAACGTAGTCATGGCCAACATTTACATGAAATAATCTTTATAAAGTAAATGGCAAGGATTGATTTTTAATCGTTGCCCAAATGCTTAAAAAATACTTACTTAAAATCTGAAAATACGGCTTTGTTGCTTTATAATATTTAGTACTATTTATTTCTTAATAGTGTTTAGATGAAACCTTAGTTTTTGATTAAAGTTTGTATACCGTGCAAAACGGCGCCTCCAAAATCGTCGACATCTGTTTACAAGTCGCTTTGGTCAAACTTTGTTACCACGAACCCTGTCCGAAAATTATTTAATTCCGAGAATTTATGATTCGATGGTTGCACCCACTTAATCGTAAATGAGCAAAAATTTTTCACAAACAAACCGTCAAGCGCCACATGACGTCTTTTTTTTCCATGTTCTTTAAAATGACGAAGGATACGCGGGTCCTAACAGCCGATGCTACGGTTCATTACGGCCCTTGGGATGAGCCAGCAAAGGGCCAAAAGCGCAGTATAGCCAATGAAACCACAACCATATCCACCACTATCGTTTTCAACGACCTTTTTCTTATTTTTATTTTCTTAATAGAGTGGTAAATACTTTTTTTTTTAGTCCCCTTTTCGCGTACCCTATCCAAGTCGCATTGGGTACTTATCGGTTCCAGTAAAAACAAGGGAAAGAGTAACCCCTGTTCAAAACGGCTCTATTGGTAAATTTCATAGTGTTCCCCAAAAACCAACCCTTATTCGAGAGAAATTGAAACCATTTCAGCTCAGCTTGAGAAACGAGGGTGAGTTTTAATCAAAAACATTTTTTTTTTCTCTCCACCCACATCAGTCTCAACCGCCTTAGTGGGAAAGAAAATAAAAAAAGGGAACATTGGTAGGGATGGGGCCCTTCTTGACCGTTCGCAACAGAAATCGATTTCCAATGCACGCATATTTGGCAGAGTGTACGCAAAAAAAATGGAAAACGCAGTTGTGACTCATTCTTTATTCGGATGCTGTATCCTTTTCAGCAGATGCGTTTTTATCGAATGTTAGGAACAACAATTTTTTGATGCTATGGTAACTAAGTACAATCTCGAGGGCTCTGAGTTGCGAAAACCAAAATATTGGAAGCAAACAGTTTACGAGGCATATTACCCTAGAATCGTAGTTGGGATAGAGAAAAAAAAAATTTATTATGACTTACTCGCTATGGTCGTTTGTCCTTAGGTGCAAAGGGCTGGCTCATTTAGGCCACCTGCTGGTATTCTGGATTTGCTCGAAAGGGTGTCCTTTCTTTGAGTTTTTGCACCTTTCCCAGGTGCTCTGTACTTCTTCAATTTGAACGAAAGTGAAATTTTTGTTGCAATCTGACAAACAGAATAACAATCAATTCATAGTTGAATACCATAGACTTATACGTCTTAAAGAAGTTTAAATATTTCTACCTCCTAAAAGCTTACAATTAACGAATGTATTAGGGATTTATTTCAATACTACTCAGATACTAATGGTGCTAAAAATAAAATTTAAAACCTAACTATACAAAAATTCAATAGTTTTATTAGAATTAAAGAAAATGTTATAATTTCCCAGACTACTTGTCTCGCAAACAATAAGCTAACAAATTTGTTATACAGTCCACTTTAAAAAGAAACACAATTTAAACGAAATATTGTTTCTAAATAAAAATTTAAAAATTTTAGAAATATGGTCAGTTAAACTCCTTCCACTCTGATGTCCTCCTTGAGCCACCATTCAGCTATTGTTTATAAAAAGTCTTTGAGTGCAAAGGGCTAAAATATGCCATCAAAAATTTCCGACAGTATATATCAGTAGCAAAATTCCAATACTCGTAGATTGTGAAAAATGTTTTTCTCTAGTTCTAGACTCAGATGTACAACACTTTTACTGCTGGCCGTGAAGCTCCTCTAAAAATAAAAAAACCTATAATTTTTAGGGTTGAAACAGATATTACACCTTAATTTTATGAGTACTTTTACAATATCAAGTTCAGAAAAACGCTTAGACTCATTTTAAAATTGTCCGAAATGATGAGCTGTGATGGCGATAGTGAAATATGTGATCATGGATTTCTAGTTGTAACAAAATTTTTTGCTGAGTATCATTAAAAAAGGCTTAAAGATTTCAGATCGAGGAATTTTAAAGTTGATTTTTGTTTTAAAAACCGATGGGTGTTGGGTCTATTTCAAGAAATTCCTCCACCCCATCGGAATGTGCCGGTAGTAGGACTTTAAATTCCAAAAAGAACACATGCGGAAGCCGCCACCAAACTACAGCTGAGATTCCTTTTCTTCCTGTCACGGTAACCACTGTCGAAATTCCAAAAAAGATTTTCTGCCTGGTCCCCAGTGGCATATTAGGAAATACCCGTCCGAAGGACCCCAAGACAGCAAAACAGGAAGAGCCTAATGCAGACCCAAAATTTGTTCATCTCCCACTGCAATCCCAAATTCCGTGCCTATTGAACGAAGATCTGTGCCCGCTGCGCGCAACGCCCGGTGGTTTTGGCTGGCCTTATGGTCGCATGAATTTTAAATTTTCAATTGATTTCCACTTTTTTCTCATTTTCCTCGTCTTTTGGCTCGTGGTCGTCGCTTGTTGGTTTTTCCTAATAAACGAGGCGGAGACCATCATTACGCTGAATGAGCTGAATGAGGGTGAGTGGTTTTTCTGTGTAAATTTCATTTGTGCAGTACGATCACCCAAAACGAACCGAAAAAAATATGCCTAGACTATGGGCCCGCAATGATGAAGCAGATTACTTTCTTCAAGAAGAGTCATAAATCATAATTTTCAATGTTGGTTATCCCGGTTCGCGTGTCTACTTCATGCCGATTTTTATTAGACATTTCTGCTGAGGAGGGACAGAGCAAATTGTTTTTTAAAAATGGGCTCATCTAATAAAAGTATTTTACCTTCCAGAGTTATATTTTATGCTCTACAAATTGCCTTCATCTTAACGTTTCTAAATGTAAGATAATTTCAGTTTGCAGAACTAGATATTCGTTATACCTACGTCTTAAATTCGAATACTTCGGATCGCGTTGAGGATATAGCCGATTTAGATGTTATGCTGGACAAGAAACTTTCTTTTGCGCTCCATATCGATTTTATCATCTTTAAGGCTTATAGAATGCTCGGCTTCATTAAAAGGTGTACTAAAGAGTTTAATGATCCTTTCCTTATCAAATGTTTATATGTCTCCCTAGTAAGATCTCTGCGGGAATATGCCACTGTTATCTGATGCCCTACGTATACTGCTTACATCAACAGAATAGAAACAATGCAAAAAAAACTTTACTAGATTCTTATGTTTTAAATGTAATCTTTTTAAAAATGTCTCTCCTTCATAGGAGACCAAGAATCTCGTTGGCTTATTGCAACGATTTGGTTTTTCCAGCAGGAACTGAATACAAAAATTTTAAAGACTCCTACTCTCTTTAAAGATGCTGCCGCCCACTTCCCTTGCAGGCCTTCTATTTCTAGATGAAATTACTTTTTACAGTAACGCTCCGCACGAAGCACTTGCCGTATGCTGGAATAATATCAACATCAACCACCAATTGATACATTTCGAAAGAGCAAAATCTGCATTAAGGACTACCTGAACTCTTCCCCATTTCACAACCAAAAGATTTTTCAATATTCATCAAGTTTTCGAAAATTAAAGTTTGCCTGTATTTCAATCAATAATAGCGAGCCAATTCAGTGTAATGATCGAATATACCTCAGTACCAGCAGCCCACTTGCAATGAAACAAATGCATCCCAATTCACCAAATAAGAACGATAGCAATTTCAACGACAAGAACCGAATCAACAGCAAGATGTTTCAGCTGTATTGACCTTTTCTATTGAATTCAACGCTACTCCAACTCAACTCTTCTTATCCAAAGTTTGGCTGCAATTCTACATCAACTTTAATTGGATATTTTAATCTTTTTTTTCTGCTCAACTATGCGTTAACCTGGCGGGGGAGTATTGTGGCGCCCTAGCCAATGTTTCATTTTCAAAAGACGCCGCAATAATTTTAAATTGTTGATTCAAGTATACGTTGATATTTTATTCAGTCTAAAATGTTTTTCTTATTTTAAAGGGTTTTTCTTTTCCTTTTAAATAATCTTATTGCTTTTTTAATAAAATTAATAAAACATAAAGAAATATGAAATTTCTATACTATTTTCAGTTATGTTTGTTACCTTTTTAACGATTTTATTCAGCAATATCCAAACTATGGTAATTTTCTTGGGTTAATTACATGAAAAGGTCTACAGAAAATTTGTTCAAATTTATTCTCTACTCTGATGGTATAGAAAAACGATAGTCAGTTCATGACTATTAATTTTACTATTTTAAAATAGCTACATACATATGGAAAAAAAGAGATTGTAGTCGACCCTATCTTTGAATGTCTCTTTTCAAAAAAAAATTTATCAAATTCTCAACAATTGTCGACAGTCAAAATAGCACCCGTCCACATCCTGTAACCCAATCTAGGATCGTTGTAGAGGAAAATTGCAATTTAAATTTCTGGTCTTGACTACAATTGAACTCGTACTATGTTCCGAAACCGAACACCACACCCATTTTAATCTGGATACGACCGCTTCTGTCCATCACCTGTCCCGAACTGTTTTTTATTCTCAAATTCCATCATATCCGACAAGTTACCTTTTTTTACCTGTTTTCCATACACCTCATGTTTTGGTACTACAAGAAAAAGAACCCTCCTCATAAAAAAAAACAACCAACCTGCAATCCCCGGATTAGCCAATTTCCCTTACCCCAATAGCCCTAGATCAGGACCTAAGGGTCTGAGCCACTTTTTATCAACCTCTATGCATGTTTTTTTGCACTTTTACGTCCCCTCGTGTAATTTTGAACATGTTCATTGCGATCTCATCACCCCAAAGTAATTCCCAAATTTATCGCGTAGTCGTCGATAAAAAAGAAAAATTGTTCACGCCACTCTAGGACTTTTTTATAGAGGTGTTTTTTTTCCGAACAACCTTTTTTTTATATATATATAAATTAAGCGCCTCGCGCACGCGCAACAAGTCAAAGTGGCGCAGGATCAAGTGGGGTTAACCATGATGGTGGGTTTTTTGTTACATCACTCGATCGAGGGGATGAGGTGATTTTTTTATTAAAAACATCGAGACCAACAAGGGAATGATTTGTTTTTTTGCGCGGTAAACATCTCTTGATGCGATAAATTGACTTGTTGATTACTCCGTGAGGGATTTTGAGGATTTTTTGATCAATTTGTAAACAACTTCCTTTTTAGGGGAGATGTTGCGTTTACGACACAAAAGAAAAAAAAACCAATGAAAGGGTGTGGGAAATTATTTTTTTGTTGTTGAAGCGGAATGAATTCCATACCTCGAAATGAACAAAAAAAATCATATAAATGATCACTTTATCGTCTGTTAAACCGTTTTTTTCATAAACGGCTAAGATCCGAAAATCAGGAAAAATAAAATGGGGTTACATACCCCAGTACAGTTTTCGAAAATCAGCTAATCTATATGAAGTACAGAACCCTTGGATTCGCAAGTTCTATTCGTACTTGACCTGGACTTAAATTATGCGCATGAGATTACTAAGGACTATGCGTGTTTTATTTCTATAGTATATTAGAAAAATTTTAAGAAATTAGGTACTGATCGAAAAGAATATCACAGAGATTATGATCATTTTTAGTATTCCAATTGCAATAATGCGATAATTCTTAAAACGAATAAGACAAACAGTCCATTTTTTATTTTCTAGCCACTGACTCACAGTACCTAAAGCAAAACAAGGGTGAGTTACAAAAGCCAATAAAGACCATAGTGTAGAATATAACGAGCTATATAACTAGTACCTAATTCATAAAAATCACCTTCATTCATTCTAAACGTTCACGGAAAACAAATAACGACTAAAATTACTACAATAAATGAATTTCATTTTCCAAGAAGGATAAGCACCAGGCCACTTACAGAACAGATTTTAGTTTGAGTGGGAACATAAACAACTCAAAATTGCATTCTAGTGAAAATTGAATTTTGCCTGGCTGCATACAAAATTAAAAAGATCAACGAACTACTTAAGAAATATATGAGAGATTAAAATTTCACTTTCGATCCGTGCCAAGGACTAATCCCTTTCCTCGCCTTTCCCGCCGTACCACCGATGTCCACCGGTGATCAGGCCGTATACGAATCGAAATCCAGGCGCATGCCAATTATTTGCCATAAATCACCTTTTCATTTTCTATGGTCAAATGGACGTGGAAAAAAGCATCCATAATCCTTGGGAATAAAGAAACATCAAGAAGAATATCCACAATTAAAGACGGCGGAGGACCAAAAAGGATCCGAATATTGCCCTCGGTGTGTGCTCGCCCGCGTGCGCTACCACCTAAGCCTGAACAACTGGCCGAAGACCTAGGGCTAAAAATCCAGAGATCGGTTTGGTAGACGCATTTTTTTTTTTTTGAGCCCATCGTGTCACTCGAACACGCACAGAAAATTTTTCAAATGTTCAATTTCTATTTCTGACCAAAAAGGGCACTGATGGAAAGGAACGAAAAAAAAATATTTACAAAAAAATCACTGACCCCTCAACGTTGCGGACTCAGCTGATGCTGATTCGGGCAGATGTTTTCGTCGGGGAGAATGCTATTAAATGTCCACCAACAATGCAAATATACGCACCCTGGCAGGATGTCTGGTTCAGTCCTCACGATCAGACCCTCACTGTGATTTTTACCAGAAATACACCAAAATTTGGGAAATAAAAAAGGTGTGATCGAGTCCCTTGCAGAAATCGAATGTGCTTAGATTCGATATATCCCTTGAATAGGAGGACGTGATGAAAGGATTAAACGTAGTCAAATGATTTTCCTCTTTGACGAAATGCTTCAAATTTCAATCGTACCCACATCCAAAAAGTTTCAGCACCACCTCAAAATGAAGAATGTAACAAAATTGAGATTTATGTAAATCAAAAGATCTCATCCTCCTCTTTATCGGTGTCCAGTCATTTCCCTTTCATTGTCCTTAGGAGCGCACGGGGCATTTTTCAACGCCTGCATTTCCCGGCGACGGCTCGTGGGGCACACTAGCCCTATGAAATTCATCTTTACAAAAGTGAAAATCTGATGAGCGTGACATTTTCATTATCCCGGCGATTTTCATCCCATTGACCTCTCAATTGGACGAAAACGTTGCGACATGATAAAATCTGGTTGCAAATTAGAAGATTTCAACAATAATAGGATTAAATTTGTTCGCTTCTTCAAAGACTTTTGATAGGAATTTATTAAATTTCTTTAGGTTAACGAATTAGCGTTAAATAGATAAAACAATTTATAAGAATAGACAAATTTAAGCAGGTATAGTAGAATTTTTTTCATTATTTTACTATTGTTTTAGGTTTTCGTACTGCATACTACCTAAATTAGATGATTAAATTAAGAATTATAATGCTATCTCTTCTAATGTACTGGAAGGTAGTCATCTTGGGCCTTTATTGTTGTTTTGGCTGCTTATTTTATTAATTCAAAATGATTCATTTATGCCCTTAGAATCACAATATCTTAAATCCAAAATTAATTTCAATTTTTTTCCACTTCAACCCCGATAGTACGCGGTTATGTAGAGTCGAATTCTCTCAGAATGGTTCTAGGGGAAAAAGATAGAGTGGATCATCTTTACTTGTTGTACAGTCAGGCTGGTAGTTCAAGCGCAAAATTTTAAATTCGCTAAATATCACCCTACAATGTTTTGAAATATTGATCAGGAATTTGATTTAGAGCATCCCTACGAAATACGAAGTTTGTGTTCTCTCTAAACAACGAATTTCTTAGCGAATTAAAATGAATCTTGGCACAGAAATAGTTTAGAAGGAAATCTAGCCTGAATTACAATGATAAAAGACGTATAAAGACAATTAAACAGAAGATTATGGACGAAGATCATATTACATCGATTTGTTATGTAGTGAACCATAAAGAAAAATTTCAAAATTTACCGTATAATGTTTTTAATACTCGTCAGTTTAAAGGGTCTTTATTTCCTGAACTGTTCTGGGGTCCTAATGTCTTTAAATCCGGGATTATGTAATAAAAAACTTAATTTCATTAGAATTTAACTCTTCTTTAAAACAAAATAACTTGCTAATAAACGGGGTTGATTTTATTTGGTTCCAATTGAATTAAACTTCTAAAATGCTTTTCAGAACGAAATTGTACAAAGCAATTGAAAAAAACCAATTTTATTTTGTTTTAAAGACAAGAATGTTTTATTTATGAAATAAAGTCTAGTAAATCTATCTTATAAGGTGAAATTCGTTACAATTAAAAATTAAAATGTTAAAAACCGTAGATCGTGTAAATATCTGCATTTATTTAAAAGGTAACCACGAGAACGGCGAAAGATACTTCCGCAACGAAATGAAATGTTCCCATTAAAGTTATCTAAATCCTCGTAAATCTCATAAAAAATAATCCACCAAATGCTTATAAGTCGCTGGGCGCATCTTTATTTTCCTAATTTCAAAAACACTACCGACCCCAAAAATTGACCTTTTTTCACCTCTCTCAACAGCATCGAAAACTCCGGTTCAAGTCGCGACCCAAAAAAAAACGACCTCTTGGGCATAGGCCGCAGGCGCGTGTCAATCCCAAAAAACTTCCTCTCCAGAATGCTTCCTTAATTCTTCCGTCTTGCGGCCACTTGAGACGATCCCTAGGGAAGATCGCGTCCACATCTACGTCCCATCCACCTAACTATTCGTCCAGCGATCAGGCTGCGACCTTTTCTTCGGGACACTTCAACGCAATAACAGGGATAAGGAACAGGAATAAAAACAGATTCTTCCCGTGAAATAGGAGCCTTAAGTCGCACGTGAACGCCGTTGCGCAGCCTCCCTTGTCTCAGTTTCAATTCGAGCGTGCCGCATGTGGCTGCGAACCGTGGCATTATACTTCAGGGGAATATGAAGTCGCGGTTCGGTTTGATTTCGTGGTCTTCAAGAATAGGCAGGGCATCTTAAAAGAGGAGCTACAAACCGGATAGGAATTTTCTATGAATAGAACGGGAGCTGGTCGGGTGTAAATTGAAAAACTGCACTCATTAACAAGAGAGAAGCACAGCTTGTCGTCATCTGCGTTATCGCCTGTTAATTTGTTTCAACTAATAACTGTTTAGTTCTAATTTTATGAAACGAGACCCACTGGAAAAGGGTGATAGTGTGCAGTACTTCGTTAAAACCAAAATCATTAAAAGGAAGAGTAAAAGCTGTATTTTATATTTATTACACGTATACATCTTAAGAGTAACAAAATTACTATCATACCAACTACCAATTTAAATAATTTAAATGGTAGGTATGGAAATTGAAATATTTGTTATTAGACCAAATGAATAAAACATGGAAATTGTGGAAATATCAGATTTTTAGAGTAATGCCTCATATTCATATGAATAAAGCAATCACGAAAATGAGTAAGTTCTTAACTATTGCTTTCGTTAGTAATTTTCAGCTGGTCAAAAACAAAAATAAGAGTAACTCCAAATATTTCTCCTAGGCATTGAGTTGGTATACTTTCGCCAAGTTGACACAGGAATATAAGACTAAACTTTTTTAATTTCTTCCCATAAAATATTTTTATTACTAATAGTTCTTTTCAAAGAAGCCTGACTTTTCAACTCCCTCCATAGATTTTCTATAGGGTTTAAGTTTGGTGACTGTGCAGGTCATAGTAACACCGAAATATGTTTTGTTCGTACTACTGGAGCCGTATATTTCGGGTCGTTTCCTCTTTCGCATAAGGAACCATGGTGTTTTCTTAAACTTAAAGAGATTCGTGTAAAAAGGCCCTATATAGGTTTAGTTTTACACATTTTAATGATATTTGAGATAAAGGGATGGATTTTATATATCGGATTTTTACTAGCATAGATTTATCAAATACTATTGAGTAATTCTTTAAGATTTTTACTAATTCACTTCTGGATTTAGTGGTTTTCGTTCACTCAACTTTTGAACTGCTCCTAATTTAAATTGCTTAGTACTGGTCTTGAACAAGTTTTTAATTCTATTACAAGTAATTTTAATTGTTAATTAAAAACGATACTACATAGTAATTATATTAGAATTATTCCTCAATTCCATTATAGAGAACTCTGAAAAAATAATATAAAAAAGTATTTAGAAAAGAGAACAATTACTATTTGCGAAAATCAACGGAATTGGAATTGTAATGTAATTGAATATACCCAGCTCTGTGTAGTTTAGTTACGACAAGTTCACATCTGACCTGATAATTTTAATCCATTTTCAGGAATTACTTCTGCTTAATTTGCAGCTAGGGTGAAATGTAACACAATTGAAAGTGTTGAAATTTGTTATTGATTTTTTAAATAAATTTTAACTTAGGTAAAAGAGAAAGAAAAGGAAGAAGAAAAATATATGTTAATAATTTTAATAACAGCATTTTATAGAGACTTGTTTCAGTTTCTAAAAATACCGCTTAAATTTGTAACCAGTCATTTACATAGGAGTTATAAGTGTTTAAAGTTGAAAAACTTCTAAATATTTATTATTTAACATTTAAAAGACCAGAGTATTTTAAAAACAAATAGTATCAAATTTGCATTTTTGAATAAAAAGCTGTTCTTTGAATAACGTTTTGAAATACTCTGAATCTTTAGAATGTCTATAAATGCGCGGCCCTTTTACACGGTAGGTAGCTATTGATCTCAGAATGTTAGTTCATTTTCATATTTCTATGATAACTAATTTTTAATTTTGCCACCTTTGTGATGTAATATTGAACCATCTGCTCACGAGTTCTTAAAATAGTAAACACTTTCCAAATTTTGCGTCAATTGGAATATTTGCGTCTGTTTTTCTCTATTGTGTTTCAAAAAAACTGCGTAAACAGAAAATGTGTACAATTCACAATACAATAGACTAAATGTTTTTAGAAAATGTACTATATATAATTGGATTTTGCACAAGATTAACTAGAAGTGAATTTATCTTTTGCTCACCTGCTTTAGAATGGCGTTAAGTATGAAATTGTTTGCTATCCTGTTGGTAATCAGTTCTGTTACCTTGATTACTGAAGCCGGGTAAATATAGTTAAACAAAATATTCAAATCTTTTGAAATATTAAAAATAATATAATTTTAGATCGAGCCCTTACACTATCAATTTACATACGGAGCAAACAACAAATTCAGTTGAAAATACCTTAAAAGCTGGCGGCTTCCATTTTAATGTTTTTAAAGTTACAAAAACCTCAATTTCTGTTGCAGTAGATACAAAAGATGTAGAAAGGTTTAAAGCAATTGTTAAAGAAAACGCTTTTGATATATAAAAAATAAAATGTGTATATGTTATTTGCAAAAACAGTAAAGAGTGTAGAATAAAAATAAACTTGTAGTTTTAGGTAATATTCTAAAATTGTCTATAGAAAAATTGTGTGGAAAACTTGGGAATTTTGACCCGTATATATAATTTATAAAGAATTGTTCCAACATGTGCCAATCGATTCCTTACAGTGTTGCGATCAACGTTCACGATGAGTAATTTTTTCGTAGAAACCCTCCATCACCCCTTTCTTAACCACTGAAATATTTTCGCATATGCAGGGGAGGTGAGCTCATATAAAACGTTATAACTTCTGTTTGAAATACAGTAGAACGATAAGTAAGATTTTGATAAAAAATATGTATTATGGCCATTTTAACAATACCTCATATGTCTCGATGCGTTGACAAATGTGGCAGGTATGAACGTTAAAAATGTTCCTTTTTATCATCCGCCTTAAAATTTCCTTATTAAGGATAATGTTTAAAAAACAAACGAAAAATGCACCCTTAAGATATATATCAGATAGAAAAAAAACCATGTGAATATCTTTAGTCCGTCAAAAGTTATTAACATTTTTATGGAGTCACTAGAATACTCAATTGAAAAACTTAAGCGAGATTTATTGGTGTTTCAAAGCTGAGACGGTCGTTTAAGTGTTTTAAAATCTTTAATTTATGCAAATTCGATGCAGTTTTAATTTATTTGGTAATGCACTCTTAGACAAAATTTTATTGTTAAAATTTAATTTGCAAAATAAATACCTCTTTTCCCCTTACATTGTCCACAGCAGAAAACACTCAAAGCTCATTTCGCTCAATTTACTTTTCACCACATACATCTAATACTCCAACCATTTAATGTGTGTTTCGAATAACCATAGATACAAACCACTTCCCCGAAAGTCACTCAAAAACCACCCAACTAAACTCAAAAATTCCACATTTTGGGTAGAAAAATCATTTCAGCATTTCTTTCTTTTTTGTTTTTTTTTTTTACGTATAAAAAATATTACAACATTTTACAAACTAACTGAACAATGAAATTTACAATTAATTAGTCATTTCCATTAAAAGTAGACAGTGAGATTGTTCTCGGTGGAGCCCATGTTGTCTGTGGATCCCATCAGTCCCGATTTTCCGTTTTGCCAATCCGCCTTTTTACTACTGGCCGAATGCGGCAATTGCTGCTGATCGCTACCGGGGGGTAAACGTTCAGGACTCTCCGCGTTCGAAATTGAGTCCCGATCAATTTCACCTTCATACGAATCAGCACCATGAGCAGCTGACGCTCGGGAAACTATGCCTGAAATACGTTTCAAATCTTCGGAATTATGAAATAGAAAATTTTAAAGTATGAAAAGTCAGTGAAATAAGCTTGTTCAGCAGACTGTAGGCTAGCTATGAAGGGCTATCGATTAACCACAGTCGCATTAAAAGAACACTATGAAAAATATCAAAAATACTATTCCAGCCATTTAAGAGACTAAGAAGTCTATCGAACGAGCTTATAAAAAGGTTTATACTTTTTAAACTTACTTCTTACAGTCGCTGTATAATTTTCCCTCTGTCTCTCACGTTCCCTTTCTCTTTGTGCCTCCCTTTCTAGACTGGCGGCTAAAATTGTTGAGGCTCCGGCGCTAAGACTGCTTCCAGATCCGCCGTGACCATTAATTGGGTTCGATATAGCCCGATTTCCAGCCGTTAGCCCATGCAACCCATTCGACAAGACCTTCTCGTGAGTAACCAAATTCGCTGATGAAACTGTGCTATGCGCCGTACTGTGCACCCTATTCCGTGCTTTCGGAGACTTTTTATTCTTCACTATATAAAAAGATAGGGCCACAATGATTACAACAAAAACAACGACGACAAGTCCGAACATCCCAAGTACGCTAGAGGCCCAGGAGGTTTGGGCCATAGTCACACCCTCCATAGTCACTGTAATTGGGACTGAGGTACTTCTCGGGGGAATTCCCGAGTCCGTTGCGGTCGCTATGAGATGAATGGTGGACTGGTTGACTGATTGTTGATCCCCTCGCATCCACAAATTGCCCTTATTGTCTACCTCAAACATGTCAGCGTATTGCCCTTTAAGGGATATTTCGAGGTGATCGTCGCGGTCACCATCAGCCGCTTCAATTTTTCCGACAATAATTCCATCCAATGCTTCAACATTTGATGCAACCATCTAAAAATGTTTGAAATAAATATTTAGAGATCCTTATTTATTCATAAAACAAAAAACAAAACGTCTTAACTAAATTTACAATTTTATTTTGAAAAGGTACCTACCCTTTTTGGAACCGTAAATTCATAGTGTGACTCCCGAAATCTTGGTTCCCAGTCATTAACATCAATCACTTCAAGCATCACCTCAGCAGTTGCATTGCTTAGTCCATCGGTGGCAACCACTTCGAAGTGATGCTTCGTTATTTTTTCATAATCTAAAGATTTTTGTAGGATGACTTCCCCCAGGGAGCCGACCGTAAAGAATAAAGCCTGCTGTTGATCGGGAATAAAATATTTTAAATGCTTTCCAGGTTTGTTAGTGGGAAGAGCCAAAATTCTGTTCCCAACAGGAATATCTTCCCGGACTCGAATAGAAAATTTCTTTTGAACAAAAGTCAATGCATTCAGTTCACTATGAGTTCCAGGTCGGGATATGGTTAAAGTTGCCAAAGCGTAACGATCAGAATTATCAACTTGGGTAGCTTTAACCACTAAAGTTGCTGTATTAACTAAATCCGATATACCAATTGCGGCTAAAAGAGTTATTTTACCAGTGACGGGATTAATTTTGAAATATTTCGTCTCAGGGGACTGAACAATTGAATACTGAATGGGGGCGCATAATCCCTCATCCTGGTCTACTGCCTTAATAGGCTCTGGACTGATTTTTATTTCACCAGGTCGTCCGTCCGGTGGTAGTTCTCCCCGATAAGATTCCCTAAGAAATTTTGGATTTTGATCATCTGCATCGGTTATGATTACTCTAAGCAGAGTATCTGTGAATTTGGGTGGTGTTCCTTGGTCTTGAGCGCGCAGTCGAACGGTGAAATTTTTCATAGTTTCATAGTCTAATGATTTTTTAAGTACCAAAGTCCCATCCAAAGGATTTAGGAATTGTACGAACTCGGAGAATGGTCCTGGCAAAACTTGGTACTCCACTGTAGAAAATGGGCCCTGTTGATCATCGTCAACTGCTCGAGCCCCCTGAAGTATCCTAGTTCCGGGTACTGTAACTTCAGACAGTGTTAGGGTGTACGGAGCCCCAATCCACTGTGGCGCATTGTCGTTTACATCGGTCACTCGCACGTTCACGGGTATTACAAAACTCTGAAAAAAGAGGAACCGAATTCTTTCACTTCCTTATACTAAAAATAAAAATGAATAACGAAAAAATCAATGTCTACTTCTAAGTGTGTTAGCATGCAGCAACTAATCGTCCTGGCTGCAATCAGACCAACCAATTGTTGCCCCACTCATTCCAACCTGAGGAAGGAGTCAATAACCTCGACAGCGGGACTCTAAATGGTGGGGCCTATCGACGCGGGATTACCGCGGAACCTTTCATGTTTTTAATAGAATGCGACCGGGGAGAATAGGGGGCATTTTCGGAAGGACACGCAACACCTTCGAGGTTCTCTTAAGGTAGTTCAGTTCCGGAAAATTCATCACAGCTACCGCAGATTTGCATTCCCATTAATTTCCTTTTGTTTATGTTGAATGCATGAACGTGTGCTGGCAATTTATGGAGCTCAATTTAGAGCTATTTAGGTGACTGAAAAGGGGTATTGCGGTTGACGATAGTTCAAGAGTTGAAAGACGTACTACTCATATTTAAAATTTTATAAAGGTAGTCTAGGAAATCGAAACTCCAAGGATATAAAACGAAATTTCTCAGTACAACATAAAAAAAAGTTTCCTTATTTTAATTTATATAAAATTTTAATTCTACAGAAGTAGCTGTAGGAAATTTTGTAAAAATAAGGGCACATATTCTAAAAATAAACTGTACAAACTCGATGTATAAAAAATCATATTTTAAATTGAGATCGCACTCGACTTTTCTATAGAAAAATTGAGACTGAGCTTTAACTTACTTTTTTAGCATGTGACCCAAAGTCTCAAGTTTTATAGTATTAAAAAACGAATTCTTTTCAATGTTAGAGTCCTTCTGAAGAGATTTTGATATGAGTTTTATAGAAAAATAACTTTTTCAAACTTTTCTAACGTATTTACTTTGAGTTTGAAATATTTATACAATTAAAATATAACTTCCTTGGGTGTATTTAAACTCTAAATATTCGTTGTATAAAATTCGTTTAAAAGAAAACTTAGGAAGTCGTACAGAACTTTTTTCCGAGTTCTCAAAAATATGCTGATTGCAAGATCAAAATGAATAGTTTTGAGAAAAATGGATATCTTAATAAGAAAACTTCTAAAAAATACTAGGGAAGCAATATTGATAATAAATATCTTGAAAGTTCCATATTTAGAAAAGCGCCTATAAGATCAGATAATTGAAAAATAATCAAAAACAACTGATAGTAACTCACTGGATCACTAGAATGTCTCCGATCGCAAATAACATTGACATAGATCGATGAAGGTCCCTTAACGCCTTCCTTATCCAGAGCAGTTACAAGTGCCAAATCTTTTGTTCCAGGAACTATACGAACAGGAGCATCCTTCTCACGAAGCGATAAATTAATGTCACCGGTATCTAAATTTGTATTTCCATTAATTCGTAATTTTCCGATAACAGCTCCAATGGCCATATCTTCACTAGCCAAAAAACTTTCAGCTGATCCTCCACCTTCCAGGTAACATCTTGAGTCAAGTATCACACTTTCGATAACTGAAATATTAATTTGAGTAAAATTAAATATTTAATTAATAAAATAAGACTCCTCTTAGCATTGTAACAGTTGATCAGTTCCGTTTGTAATTCAAATAGTTCACCTGGCCTATGTTCTGTTATTTTTTCTATAAAAAATTGAATGATGCGAACCGAAAACTCACTCGTGCAATCCACTAGATTAGAACAAGGTAAATGATCTGATCCGTTCCCTTTGAGTACCCTCAAAATTCTTTAGTACTCCCGCTGTAGCATAACCAATCACCATAAAAACCAGTGACTGATTACTGCCATTTTATTTAGAACTACGTGAAATTTTTAATTATATGAATACACCTCCAAAATGATAGAACCTTCTCTTAATTTTTATTTTAGAGTATAACGAAAAACCACTTATTCATTATTATGCTAAGTGACGGATTTTTGCCCGGATGGGGGACCTCATCTAAAGTGTTAAAATTTAAAAAATAAAAGAGAAACTTTGTATCTTTGCAGTTTTGCATCATATTGACCCATTGGGGGATACCTAAGCAATGAATGCATCGGGGGCAAGCATCGTTTGGCAGAGGTTTACCAGAGCATGACTTTATCCACACTGTGCGATGGACTGATACCTTTCACGGTTGGTAATATTCTCCTGGCAATCTGTTCTCGTAAAATGCACTACAAATTTTTAGGAATTTTTACCGGCTTTTTAAAAATATTGAATGACTAAAAACGAGCAAATTTTGGTAAATTAAGTAAAGTGAAAGTAAAAGTTGATATTAAAAGTTTTTTAAATTAAAACACAAGGTTACTTTGATCTGCTGTAACTAAACATATGATTTTCTAGAATATATACAAGTAATATTTATTTAACCTGTTAACTGTCTTTGACGAGTATACTCGTCATGGATAAATGGGAATATTTTGTGTTATGACGAGTATACTCGTCGTATGTAAAAGGTCGTTATTATGTCTATTTAAGTTGTAATTTTCATGAAAACTAAAATATATTAGCAAATTTTATGATGTTTATAAAATTTTGGAAGCCAAAACGAACTTGAACCAACCAAACAAAAAAGCTATATATACATAAATTTTATAATAAACGCATATTTAGGTACACGTTTTGTAAAGGTTTACCCCTTTCACACTTGGCTGGCTAAGGGGTTATAAAATCTAAAGTAAATGAGTAATGTAGGCGTTCTACTTTAGTACAAACCGTCACAAATTTCAAAATCTAATTTTATTATCAAGCTCTCCGATAATTCGGCATACAGAGACTATATATAATAACTGTTTAATTATTGAAATCGATTACTATATTTTAAA
Source organism: Philonicus albiceps (assembly GCA_963969385.1). Taxonomy (NCBI): domain Eukaryota; kingdom Metazoa; phylum Arthropoda; class Insecta; order Diptera; family Asilidae; genus Philonicus; species Philonicus albiceps. The sequence continues at coordinate 1,742,114 of OZ017772.1, read as the reverse complement.
TTTAAAAGACCGTAATCAAAATCCCTCCATTTCTTCCCATAAAACTGGTACATCCATTTAATGGGTACCATAAATGAAAAAAAAAACCGAAGATTAATATCATTATATTACAATTTCTGATAATTTTTCTTTTTAGTAGCTTATGCCATAGAAGTGTAGGAACAGATTTTTGCATATTTAGCCTATAAAGCTGGATAGCTGGTTTTTTGCCTCAAGCAACGTATTTTAGATCAAAATATTGGATAAATGCAAGAAACCAGAAATGAATTCCATTTTCTTTAGGAATTGGTTAGTTCCATTTAAATTTGAAAATAGCAAAGAGCTGAGGATTTTTAAGTACGGAACCTAAATATAAACCTTCCAAATTTAATTTACGCCCCGTGATAAGCAGAAATAAATTTTGGAGGATTTGGAGCTCGCTTAAAATAAGCAAGTTTTAAAATATGGATGAGCAGAGTGTTTCAATCGAGACAACAAGCCAATCTGATAAGTGCAGCCTCATTTAATGATTTCGCGACCTTTATTTATGCAATACTTTTTACCTAAAAACAAATTCTTTTATCCAGAAGTTAGTAAAAACCGTCACCGAAGGTCTTCGACTGTTTTTCGTATGTTGTCTACTTTTATTTATCGCTAACTTGCTTGTAACTGACCGTTCAAAACTTTATCGAAACGAATCACTCAAAATAGCGTGAATCCTGCCATTGTTTCTTGTGGTACTGTGTCACCTGCCCCAGTTACAAATCAATCACCCGGGAACTGGTCAAGGATAATTTTTGTTCATCCAACAACTTGTCACTTCTTTCCACCAATTACCTCCCAAACCCCTCTGACTCCCCCACTGAGTGACTCATCTGAGCCATCTTACTCAAAGGGAAATTGCTCATAGTGCTTCTAAGAAAGCCGGTTGCTGCGTGCAAAGCAAATTACACTGCCACGAGCAACTTTTTGGTCCGTCTGAGTGCCCACGGCGGTGTATTTCTTCACCGAAAAATAAAAAGAAGAGGCAAAAATCCACCAAAAAGCCATCATCCGTGAATCCTGGTGCTTCGCTACCACTGTGGTGGTCCCCCCGCTGATGGTGTCTCTTGTTGAGCTAATTCACTGGCACCAGCCCAAATGTTTCTAAAGAGAATTTCACGTTCATTATTTTATTTATTTTTTTTTTTATATTTTCTAACAAAAAGTGAAAACATTTTTCTTCGTCTATCACCCAAATTTAAATGCTTATTAGCCTTTGTATACCGCGAAAAATTTAGCAGAAGTTACAATTAAATGGTCGGATATAATTGGGAAATTAATTTTAAGTGCTCTATGGGTTGGAGGGTCTAGAAAAAGAAAGTAAAACTCTTTCTTGCCAATTTAGATTAAATTAAATGAAATTACTGCGTTAATTACTCCTACTATACCTTTTTTTATCTATACAACAAAAAGGTCTAGGCCCAAGAAAGGCAGTGCTCGTAAAAAGCGAAAAAATGCCTTCTAAGGCAAAGACAATTTTTTTTTATATAGGCATAGACACCTATTTACAATCCCTGTTGATTTTTATCAATTACCCAACCACTTCCATTACCAACATAATTTGTAAATTGCGTGCATGATAAACGAATGCTCTCTATCATACCTATAAAAAGGTTTCTTTTTAGTAATTTGGTCATTTTCAGGATGGTAAGCAATTTAAAGGTTCATTGTACGAAAATTAGACCATCGGGGACGAAATAAAGAAACTTCCTAGTTTAATTATTCAAAAGGGGACAATGTGCATTACTATAAATCATGTTTTTTAAACAAAAACCCCATAGTGTTGGACTGCACATAAAATCGTGAATGTATTCTCAGTTTTTGTAAAAAAAAAAAAAAAAAAAAATTGCCATTAGACATACTCCTCTTCGTGAATCCGTTCCCCTTGGTTAAGCGAGGAGATGTCATCCAACAGATTACCTTCTCGCAAGGTTCGATAGGTTTTAGTCAGACTAATTGCTAACTGGAAGTCACTCAATATATCGTTCAAAACTACAAAACTACATTTTAACAATAATTGTCTCGGCTGGTAGTGCATTGGAATAACTGTGGTAATTTTTCTATAGTTAGTTTGTTTTAGAGGTAAATTCCTCCATTGAAGAAGATGTGGGACTCATGAAAATATCCAAGCCTACAAATTTTATATCAATTTGAATATCTGAATATGGAAGTTTTGTATGAGTTTGCCAAAAATCACCTAGCTAATGCAATAAAGCTATATGTAGTGTGGCTATATATTATAACCACACTCAAAAAACAATAAATGCTTGTTATAAACACAAATCGACCTTGCGCCAAGCAACATTATTAGCCTCTGCAGGGGTACTGGCACATACAGTTTCGGTCAAAACTAAAGCAACAACCATAGACTCAATTGATATATATGTAGTAAGCTTAAAACATTACAAATTTATGCTCTACATTTCGTTTTTTAAATGCTTTTATTAACCAAATAACAGTCGATTCCGAACACCTTAATTTTATTATCCCTAAACCAACCTTTTGCCAATTTCGTAAGTATGTTTGGGATCGTTGTCTTGTTGAAAACGCCATTTAACTGGCATTTAACCTCATCTGCAAACGGCAAAATAATATATTTCAATATATCTATATAAACAAAACGATCTATAATTCCATCAGAGCGATTATTGGGCCCAATACAATGACCCGAAAAACATCTCCAAGTCAACAAATTGCCATCACCATACTTAGTGGTGTGCACGAAATATTTTTGATTTAGCCGCTCTTCAGTATTCAATCCTAAAACTTAATTGAAGCAATAATCTTAAAACTCGTTTGAATGGTCCAATTTATAGCATATTAGATATGCTTTTTAAATTTAAAAGAGAAACGAAGTGTTACACTAGGTCCTATTCACCTTAATTTAATTCTTTTGTGCTGGTAAAATAGAAAATTCTTAAAACGTACCATTAAATTTTGAAATTATAGAAATTAAGAATGAAATTCTTAAATTTATAAATATGAAGGTAGAAGTTAAAAGTTAAACTAAGCGCTACTCAACTAAATTTTAAATTTTTATGCAAGTAAGGAGGAGAATGCTTAAATCCTGCCGTTAAAATTTGAAATTGTAGGAAAAATACTAAAATTAAAAAACGAAACTCTTAAAATTAACAACAGTTTGGTTATTTTAAGCATATAAAGCTTTTCATTAAAGAATTTTAAGGGTTAATTTAATAAAACCACGTAACCGCAACACCCGAAAACTCATTTAGTTAACACGCCTGATTTTTCTGCAGTGCAGTATCTTAGCACAAACATTACACATTTTCTTATAAAGTTATTTAATAACACACAATAAAAAACGTATTTTCATAACTCCTACAGTTCGTATTCTGAAAAATTCAAAGCGAAGAAACGACTCAAAAGCAACTCAATTTTTATAAATTTAGAATTTAAAAAATCATTAAGCTATGATCGCATTATCTGAAAGGACCTTCTGTTAATTATTATAAGATAGGTACATATTATAAAAATGTAGAAAATAAACGCATGTATAATGCTAAGAATTTTTTGAGTTATTTATGTAAAAATCTCGCTACAAACCTTTAAATTTGAGACTAGAATGCACTGCAAATATCCACAGGTATATCCACATTTTGGTCACAACCGCATAAATCCTGGTATCATTTTATGCCAAAAATAGTTGTACATGACAATTTTCAAAACGTTTCCACCTGAAGATCGTGGAACTTAACGACAGTAATTGAGGGGGGAGAAGAAAAAAGAAAACACTATCAGCACTCTTTCATCCAGAAGAATTCCCTAACAACGCCGGAATTCCGATTCTATACAAAAGCAATCGAGCACTATGTCAACGAGTCAAATAGCGAAACTGCACTCGTTACCGGCTAGAAATTCTCCAGGTTACAAAATCATATTTAGCGTCTATCAACAGCGCATAAGAGAGGCCCCCTCCACTAACCGATGTGCATACACGCAAAATTATTATTCAGCCAAAGCACAATAGACGGAATAAAAACTTTAAACAATTGTAAGAAACTCACAAAACCCAAGAATTACTCTTTTTTTTTTTGTGTAAGATGTTCTAGAAAAATATGTTTCCGTTGCAATTGCACAGTTCCACTGAATGGTATGCTTCTTTTGGGGGCACTTCAAACCATCTACCGGAAGCGAAATTCTATCCGCGGAGGAGTCATTAACCTGGTCACCCTCTTTTGACCAGAACGTCCGTAGAATCCCTCAGTCCCTTTTTAACCTGCCAAGGACTATTCAACTCCTTACAAAAATACCCCTCATCAGCCCTTCGAGACAACCTCGGCGACGATGACTACGACTACGACTATACAGCGGTTTGTTTTGGACTAAAGTCGGGTTACTTTGATGGTGTTTCCACTTCACCCGGTGGGCGGTGAAGCGTTTCTTAAAATGCACGGGGGTATTCAGTGATTCCGCGCACCCCGCACAAAGGCTGACTGTTTTCTTTAGGCTCGTTGTATAGACTCTGTGAATCACTCAATTCACCTGTTTACCTGAAAAAAAATGTCCAGGAAAGTAAGGTAGAAGCCCTCGAAGCGAGTGGAAGTGGTGCAGAAGACACTCAACTCATTGTCAGTCGTTGCACCCTCCATGCGTTGGTTTACCTACTCAACCGGAAAATATAAGCAACATTTTAACAGGGCATAACTCTACTCATTTTACTCATTCTGTGCGTTATGATTAAAACTTTTTTGTTCGGAGCACTATTTTATGTTACGAAATTTTCAAAAAAAAAACAGGAGGAAGCCACGCGGAACTTAGAGGTAGGTGTTGGGTGAAAATTGTGAAATATACAGCGGAAGTACTGAAAACTTCCTCCATAGACCTTTCTTCATTAATTTAAATCAATTAGATTAAAAATCTTATTACTAATTCGGTAATTATTTAAAATAATAATGCAAAGTTTAAGAAAGACGCCTATCGTCTCCTCCCAAAGTTTATCAGTTATCTGATGAAACTATCCCTTGTGTGTATCCCCTCTTCACGATCTTGGTGTCTTTTGCGACAGTAATTAATTTTAATTTAATTTAATTTTAATTAATTTTCATGATCAGTGTGACTTTGTAGTTGGCTTTGCACAGGTCTAAAGAGTTCCTTGTTCCCTATGTTGCCAAATTCCTCTATATCTCCTTCATCAGGCCTCTCCTCGAACCTGGTTGCCAAGTTTTAGGCCCTTTTCCATAATTTAAGCCAGCCTTATTTTTAAGTCTTAGATTTTATGTAGCTTGTATTAAGCGAATTCATAAATAAATAAATAAAGTGGGATATTCTTTTCGGGAAACACCCTAGTCAATTTGTATTTAACACTTAATCGTCTTTTCGAGTAAAAATACCCATTTAACCCGGCGTAATTGAGGTTGGATAAAAATTACCCGAATTATTTTTGATTTGAAATATTTCTTTAAGTGTACCAAGCAACATTTCCGTACTTCCTCAGTAGCTACCCTTAACAACTTTCTTTTAAACGTTTTTAGTAAGAAATCAGACGGTCCAGTATACTCGTAATAAAGCTAGAAATACGATACTAATTAATGAATTCTTTAACCCATTCGAGACAGCACAGTTTTTTGTAGACCATTCGGAGGAGCCGAAATGTTTTCTTCCTAAATAGAGACAATTTTTGTGCTTCAGCATTTCGACTTTAGGTCACTCATTTTAGGGATTAAATTCAAACCAATACCAAATTTTATGTTTACACACTTCTAAGATAGTTTTTATTTTAAACCAGTCTTATCTAGACGGCTGATTTTTCCATAATGACTGATAATTGATATTCAGGGAATTTTTACCCACTCTAACGTTCTTGTAACATTTTTCTACTCCAATTCGGATGCTACACAAGTCGTCTTCATAAAATTAATCCGCTAAACGAAAACACGTAACAAAATTCATACCCCTTTCCGTCTTTACTCAATCTTTTATAATTGCGTTCAATTTTCAATAAAAATAATTGTAAACAATAACAAACACGAAATGCAATTTTGTTTCGAAGAAAGAATTGTGAAATTCAACACTCGATTTTGATTCTCGACTTTAGCAAAAATTTAAAACGAATGATGCTTACAAAATTTTATTCAAATCGACTTCACAAAAAGAACTCACTCAGACAAAACAAATTAGAAACATCAGTGGGGTTAATTATATCTCGTTTTCTTAATAGAAATTAAATTATTCATCTTTTATTCGATTCAAAATTGGATAATAAACAGGCCACAAGTACGTGCGCATATAGCTAAATAAAAATGTGAATAGGTAAAAGTTTTAAATAGATTTCTCTTCAAATTTATGTTCATCAGTTATGCATTCTAAAAAAGAATAAGCAACTGCAAAATTCAATTTTGATATCGGAAAATGCAACAAGAGATCAATTGATTTTCTTTTCAAACTTTTAAAACTTTTGTTAATTAATTAGGTATTATTTTACAAACGTTTTAAAACAATACCTCAAAATCAAAATTAAAGATCTGTTACGGCTCTTCGGGTATTATACTATAAAAATTTAGTTAAGCCAAAATAAATGCTATACAACCAGCCTACACCTTTCTATCGATTTACACAATTAGTTAGCTAAATTAATGGGAGTATAACAAAATATTTGAAGCGAAGAAAATGACAATGCCTTCTTGATTAATTTTCATTCGTAATATAAATCGACTTGCAGTGTTTGCATATCACACCACTTGAACTGTAAAAATAGTCTAGAAGAAAGCTATTTAATCTGCAATATAAACATTCTGATTAAGCAAACAACAGTCCAGGCTCAAGCTTAAGTTTCAAGCAAGAATGAATCATTTCCCCACTCTAATATAAGGGGGTTTCCCTAAAAAAGCAACATCCACCAGTAAACTTATGCGATTCAAGCACGTCTAATCAACAAAATTCTCCGCATAAGCCTCTAAAAAAGAATTCATAGCCAGCATACATCGAAGACAATCTTTATCAGCCAGCACATCAGCGAGTGTTAGGTCTCCACGTCATTTGTAATCTGTTCAGAGCTCAGAAGTAGTTTGTGCTGTGCAGTGGAGTGGTGGCAGCATTAATTTTTAAGCAAGTAGCAGCGCAGAATCGTCTTAAACATAACATAATGGGAGATTTTAAGACCCCAGTGACCGCCCTAGAAGAATATTGTGAAAGGAAAGGTGTTCCTCAGCCGCACTATACAATTTCTGATTTTAAAAATAAATCAGATTTATTCACTTGTATCGTTCGGGCATTTGATCAAGAAGCAGAGGGAATGGGAACGAACAGACAAATCGCAAAGCATAGTGCTGCATCGAATATTCTTAAGAAGTTGATTATACTGCATAGTGATCTTCGAGACATTAACGTGATACACCAGACTATCACTGGAAATTATATGCAGCAACTAACTAATTTTTGTATGGAACATAAACACCCATATCCTGTAATAGAAATAATCGATGAAATTGGACCTCCAAATGCGCCCATATTTACGGCCCTTTGTCGAGTTGGATCTATAGCAAATGAGGCGATCGGAATAACAAAATCAGCCGCTAAACAATTGGCAGCTAAAAAGGTTTTCGATATTGTTAAAAATGTAAAATATAACCGAACATTCGATCAATATTTAGTATAAATGAATTATATAATTTTTTTTTCAGCTATCAGCAAATAACAAGATTATTGATACAGTAATAGATATCGATAAACATATTGCAAATAAGAAAAATCGTATAAAAGAATATCGTCGAATTACTAACAAATCATCAACGGATATGGCCTTACAAAATCGGCACAATTATTTTAAAGATATGCCACCAAAAATAAAAAAAGCTGCTTGGGATATACTCAATGATTCAAAAATTCAATCGAGTAAAACTCGAGCCGAACTCCTGCTAAGTGCTATGGGTATTCAATATAAATCATCTTATGTTCGAAATAAGCACGTAGTACCGATACCATTTATAGAACTTATCTGTGAACTTGATGTTGTTTTTATTAACTCATATGATAAGATTTATTGTGACATCATCGATTATTTTATGGATATGTTAGAATAATTTTTAATTGTTAAATATTGTGGTAATTTTATTATATAGATCAAAATGTTTATTTACTTATTATTACATGATTTTATATATTTTTAATTTAATAAATTAAGTAACAAGTTAAATGCAATTTATGATAGATCTAGAATTTAATTCCAAACAGATCATTAAATTAAAGGGTGGTTCATTATAAGGTTTATTATTATATTATATATTTTTTTATAATAATTTAATATCAAACTAAGTTTAAACGTTTCTACATTACCTAAATTGAAATTTGTATGATACGAGCAATTAAAACAAATTAAAGATAAATCACCCTTTGTAAAAAGTACGTAGACAAATGAAAAAAATTTGAAACAATTTTAAAAATATGAAGGAAGCATCAAAGAGAAGTTTTCTGCTATTAATGTCGCTCTTTTAATATTCGTATGTGGCATATTTGGCAATTGCCAAAGTTTTTATTTCAATATAAAAAAATTAAGTTTTAAAACGATTGAGTGAAAGGAATGCAAATTAAAAATGCGTATTACTAAGTTTATGTATTGTATAATTATTTAAAATATCACCAAAATACATATTGCCATAATAATAACATTGTAAGACTAAAGATTAAAAAGGAATTTAAAAATACCGAATGTCCTCATTGGTGATTGGACCATATTGGGAGGTAGCTTCCCCAGCCTCGCTGTATTAAATCAGCACCTTAAAAAGAACAAAAATTAAGTTAAACTATTTGTTTTTTTTTTATTATTATTATTCTTACCTTTGGCAACATTTTGCAACGTTTGAGTTTCCTCTGGACTTAATTTTAGGATGGTATTTAGAACAGGCACTAGTCGAGATCTTTCGTCTCCACTGGCAAGTGTTAAAAACTAAAAATGAAAAGGATTATCATTTTACTTTTACTTATTCATTTAAACAGTGTTAAATGTTTTATTACCTTAAGAACAACATTTTTTAAATATTCTGAATTTTGAATGTGCTGTTCCCGTTCGACGGCACGCTCATGCCTTCGTACCTCTTCCTTGAGCACTTCATTCAGCTGTGTCAATCTAGCCAAATCTTGTTCAGTCTCGGATAGTAATGAAGTTAAATGTTTTACACGACTTTCTTGCATTTGAAGCTTTTCTTTTGCTACTTGTAATTCCATTGTAGGTGATTCAGGCCTATCATCTTCACGTAACTGATCCTCCAGCGAAGAATTAAGTAGCTCATCTAAAGGAATCATATCATGTTTTGATCTTGTTGATGATATTCTTCGTTTTGGAAGTGGTACAGACATTTCTGAACCCTCTGCATCTTCTCGTTCCATTAGTATTAAATCAATTTTTTGTTCATCACAAGTCTTAGGACCTCCAAATGGGGCAACACGTGAAACAAGCCTACATTCTTTAGAAGTATTATTGCCCGCCTTTTTTAATTCTTCTAATTCTGTAGCATGTTTTTTTTCTAATTCTTCAACTTGTTTCTTGTAACAACTGTTGATTGCATCAATTTGAAGACGATGTGATTTTAACGATTCCTGATATTCTCGACTTTGCTTCCTGTTATCTTCTAAAACAGCTTCATTTTGTAATCGGGACTCCTCGAGGAGCTGCATCAAATCCTTACATCGTTTCTGAATCCGTTCATTATCTTGCCGGAATTCATCAATTTTCCGTTCGCTAACTACTGTTGCTTCCCTTGCAGCTGTGATTTCAAGATTTAATGTTTCTACAGTAGATCGCATCACGGTTATTTCCTCTTCCAATTCTCTTTCCCGGCTAGTTTCTTTTGTCTGATTTTGACGGAGGATTGATTGAGCTCGAACTTTATAATTAGCATATTCAGTCTTTACATCTTCCACCTCGCACTCAGTTGTCTTCAGCTTGGCAGTGGTATTAGCTAGGTTTTCTTCAAGACTGACTACCTGTCTGTAAAGCGTTTCCTTCTCTTTTTTAAATGTTTTTATCAATTTATCCTTTTCGCTCACTAGTTCAGACAATTGCAACCGTAATTCATCTACCTGTGATTTCAATGATTCAGATTCAGTTGTTAAATCTTGAAGACGTTCACGTAATTTTGATTTTTCATGTTCACTCTCTTTAAATTTTTTCTGTTGAATGTCCATTTGTTGTTTTAATTCTGAAAAAATAAATACCATGAAAGGTAAATTTGTAATCTATTCTAAATTGTTAATAAAAGGTAGTCTATTTATTTATTTTACCTGAAGAATGGGTTTGCTCTGATTCTAAATTCTCCTCTAGCAATTTCACTTCTTTTTTAGTGGATTCAAGGGATTCATCTTTATTTTTAATACTTTCATATAACTGTATGAATGAAAGAAATTTATAAAAACATATTAAGGATAAAACGCGCTCGTTCAGTGGACTGTGGGCCTAATCTTATTAGACTATCAAATGAAAACCATGCATGGGTATAGCTGAATATCTACCCACAGTCCTTTGAACGCGCTGATATAAACTTACATCTTTGATTAATGCCTCTTTAATTTTTAAATTTTCAGTAGCATCATTCAACGACTTCTCGTATGCTTCAATTTCCAGATTAAGTACACTGCTCTGTTTGCCAGCTGCTTTGCTTCGTTCAAGTTCTATTTTATTTTTATCAATTTCTTGCCGAAAAACGTTAATTTCTCTATCTTTATTAAGAATTTCTCCTTTAAGATTGTCACGTTCTTTTTCCCACTCCTTTTTAATCAAATTAAAGCTCTCCTTCTCTTGTTTCAAAACTTTAATTTGATTTTGATATTCCTGAATAACATTCTCCGTTTTTTGTTTTGAACTAACTCCAGAATCGCTTAAATTTTTAATCTTATCTGCCAAATCTTTTATTTGCCTTTCAGCATTCGATTTCTCCTTTTTAATCTTCTCAATTTCATCTAAAAGTTTATCATTCTCATTTTGTAAGGCTTGAAGATTTTTCACTTGAATATTAATCGATCCAAGTTTTGTTCGAATTTCATTCTTTTCATCCAAATGTTTTCTATTATCGTTCTCCAAAATCGCTATTTGATTTGATTGCTCTTGAACTTTTTTCTTAAGTTTAACAGCCAAAGAACGAAGTTTATTGTATTTTTCTTCAAAACATTCATCAACTTCTCGCATCCTTGAGGATTCATCAGCTTTTGAGATAGTCGAAGTAGACATAACATCGCTTTGCATATCTGTGGCACGATCCCTAATTGAAGTCATTTCATCCGTAAGATTTTTAATAATTTCTTCATTTTCTCGAGCTTGTCTTTTAGCATCGTATATTTCTTTGCTAATTTTTGTAATTTCAGTATTTTTTTGTGAAATTACCTCGTCTTTTTCAGTAAGATCTACATCGGCTTTTATTAGTTTCTCATTAGTTATTTTTAATTTTTTTTCCAATTCTCCAATTTTATCCTGTTGCCGGGATATGGCATCACCCCGACACTTAAGAGCTTCATTCAGCTCTCTCATTTCAGCGAGTAAATCAGCGTTTTCAGTTTCTTTAAGTGCTAGTCTCGACTGTAGAAGCTCATTTTCTTCCGTGCTACGCAAAAGATCCTTTTCTGTTGTCCGAAGTTTAATTTGTACTTCATCAGATTCCGAATGCATTTGATCCGATTTTTCGGAGTGTAATGCTTCCAGTTCCTTTTTTGCATTTTCCAACATAATGCTTTGCATATTAAAATCTTCTTGCATAGTGGACAAGTGCTTTTGACTCTTCTTGTAGTCCTCTTTTGCTTTAAGTAGGGACTCCCTCAGTTCTTGTAATTCTAAGTTTGAGTCCTTATCGTCCTTATTTTTCTCTTCAGATAATACTTTATTACAGCATTCGATAAGGTCTTGCAATTTTTGTTCGTAGAACTCTTTATCGGTTGTAATTAATTTTAGTTTATCTTGTAAAGAGTCTCGAGATTGTCTCATTGCCTTAAGGTCTTCTGAAGACTTTCTAAGAAGTTCTTCTAACTTCTGAGGTTTTCCTGTTTCAAATTGCTCTTCTGTGACTGTGTAAGCATCAGAAACGGCAACTGTTCTTGTATTTTTATTATCTTCTTCAAAAATAACTTTATTGCAACAATCGACAATATCTTCAAGTTTTTTTCTATAGAACACATTGCTGCTTGTAAGTGACTGCATTTGTTTCTCCATAACATGAACTTGATCTTCTAAATATCTTTTAGTCTTGTCCAGAGCATTTATGTGGATGCATAATTTTTCTGAGGCCTTCTGAACTTCTTTCTGCCACTTTGGTATAGCTATGTAATACTCTTGCACCGCATCAGATAAAACCATTTTCGATTTTTTCAGTTTCTTCAATTTCATTGTAACATCAGTGAGTTTAATTTTGATATTTTGTAATCTAGCATGTTGCATTTCTGAAGTTTTCCGTAAACTATTCAATTCTTCAACTTGTTTAACATACATTTCTTCGTAATTTTTACATTTTTTCAACAAATCATTGTATTCTTTCGATGAATTCCTGATACTTTGGCGAAGAGTTTCATTTTCTTGATGCAGAAATTTAAGGTCTGTTTCTAATTTTGCAACACTATCTGATTTTTCAGTTTCAACATCTTTTCTAACTTCAATAATTTGCTTAAGTTCATCATTTTCTTTTTCCATTTCACCCAAGTTTTTCTTATGAGTTTCAAAAATGTTCTGTAAGCTCATCAATTCTTCAGACATTTTTGCGTTCGTTTCCTCGTAGAGTTTGCATTTATTAAACAAATCATTGCGATCTTTTGAACAAATTTCAGAGCTACTGCGTAACGTTTCAAATTCTTCTCGCATAAGCTTAATTTCGGTTTCTAGTTTTGAATTTGTTTCTACAGTTCTTTGGAGTTTATCCAACTCTTCAGACTGTTTAGTTAACATTTCCTCATAATTTTTACATTTTTCCAATAAGTTAGCATAATCTTTCGATGTATTCTCTACACTTTTGCGTAACGTTTCATTTTCTTGCTGAACCATCTTAAACTCGACTTCTAGTTTAGGAGTACTCTCTGAAATTTGTTGAATGCAATCAATTTCATCAGCCAGTTTCGAGCAAATTTCCACGTATCCTTTACATTTTTGCAACAAATCATCGTAAGCTTTTGAAGAATTCTGAACACTTTCTCGCAATGTTTCATTTTCTTGTCGAATAACCTTCAGTTCATCTTCTAGTTTCAAAGTACTTTCAGAAACCTTTTGGAAGCTATCCAACTCCATAGCCTGTTTAGAGCACATTTCCTCGTATTGTTTGCATTTTTGCAGCAAATCATCGTACTCTTTCGTAGAACTCTCAATGCATTTCTGCAACGTTTCATTTTCTTGCTGGAGAATCTTGAGTTCGGATTCTTGTTTAGATGTATTATCTGATTTCTCAGCTGTTTCAACTTGTTTTATGTTCGCCGTTTTAATTATTTCCATAAGCCTATCATTCTCCTTTTCAATTTCGGCCAATTTATCCTTCCATTCTTCCTCTAGACTCTTCCATTTGGCAGTAGCCTCCTCTAAAAGTATTAAATCCTTCTGTTGTTGCATACCAAATTGGTTGACCTGTTCCAAAAGGATATAAAAAATTAATTTAGACAATGCCCCAATACGCAATCAAGCGCACGGACTAAATGTATTGAATAAAAATTTAAAATTTCCTACTATTTAAGCAATAAAAATAGTAAGGCTGATTGAGGTCCCTTGGGGTGTTGATTTAGAATATTTTATAAGATTTGTAAATTCAACACGACGACTGAAAATTAATATAAATCGCCTAACCCATTTTAATAATTCCTTTTGCATTTATTTGCAAAATTCTTCAGCTAAGTCACAGTTAAAGAACCATCAGAATTTGTTGAATAGTTTTAAAGCGATTAATGTTTAAATAAGGGTTTTCTGGGTCTTTGTTTGGTAATTATAGTTACTTTCACGCACTAAGCTTAATATTTGGATTGCTTCAATATTTTCCATTTTTTGCCCAAAAGTACTTCACATTCAAACGCTTTCAATTTGAATAAAAAATAGTTGGAATCGATAGCCTACGATGTCCTTGCTTTTCTTCTGCATCTTTAACTTTTCAAATTCTTTTCCTAATTCCAATTTTTTAAAATTAGGAAATTTTGTAGTGAGTTGAATGGGAGATTTCATAAATCATAATGGGGGTTTTGTAAGTTTTTAAATACGTTATAAGCCCTTAAAAAAGAAGGCAAACCTGTTCTAATTTCTTCTCCATGCTATCCAAATTGCTAAGAAGCTCCTCATTCTCATCCGTAAGCCGCTGCACTTGCCGCTTCAGCGACTCATTCTCAATGGACATTTCCTCAAAGTCCCTACACTTCCCACTCAATATATCGATCTTTTTCTGATAATTCGTTATTTTCATATCCATATCCGTAATTTGTATGGTTTGGGCTAATTTATTTTCGGTTAAAGCGTCAACCATCTCCTTCATAGCCAACAGAGATTTCTTGTCAGCATCTTTTTGCGTTTCAAACTTGTTAAGCTCCTCCTTCAATATTTTGTTCTCCTCAGCAAACTCTGGAAAAATTTATAATTTAAGTAGTTAAAGCGTTTTACTGGCATACAATTTTATACCATCTTTAGATTGCTTTGCTTTCTGTGCAAGAACCAGGAGCCCTTTACATTTTTTTATTAATTCTTCCTTGCTCAGACCCTCGAGTGGGGCCTTCTTTGCGCCACCAGTCTAAATGATCGGAATTTTAGTTTTTCACTATTATTACGCGAATTTATCTTTACCTGGGATATCGTCGATTGTCCTCCATCCATAATTCTGATGGAAAATTGTGCGAATCAAACTAATTCAACAATTTAATTTACAGGTCACCAAGAAAATCAACTTTCCTCACACTACTCTGACAACCTTCAACGTTTTGTCATTTAGTGCGTCAGCTGTTTGGCAGTTATTAAGGCTGTTTTCCAAATTCGAATGTAAACAAAAATTTTGATTTTCATATGTGCAAATTTTCTTTTATTATAAAAACGGTCTAATTAAAATAAAAACAAAATTCTCCTAAAATGCTAGTCACTATCGCTGTCTGTCGGCGGTTTATCCTCCTTCTTTTCCTCAACCTTGTAGTGCCTGTACTCTTTTTTGAGCTCCCACATATTTTTGTGGGGATTTTTCATGTTGTAATCGCAAACCTCTTTTAAAATTTCCTTTAAGTATCCGATGGGTTGCTTCGTAATTTTAACCAGATCCTTGATATTGTAATACTGGTGCTTCTCGAAGGCATTGAACAGCATATCCAAGACAGCATTCTTGTCGTCACGAGCCTTTTTGCCTTCAGCCTTTTTCCGCTCTTTGTACTCAATCTAGATAAAGATAGGGATAAAATTAAAATTAATTTAATAAGTATTTAGTTAAGGTCTTACATTGTGTTTGTGATCCTTAACAGGCTTAAAGTTCTGAACAATTTTATCGATGGTCTGAAGCCTTTTCTGAGGCACTGAAGCTTTTTTAATCGATTCTAGCTTAAGTTGCATATAACAATTATCCGCAATTGGTCTACATTCAAGTTTTTGTACAATTCTTCCCTCCATATACAATTTTTCACTTTCCGGGACAATTTCATCCGATTTCCCAGGAACAACATGAGAAAATACTCCCAGTGTCTGTTTTGTAACAACTGAGACATCAAGACGATGATCTTTTGGAATTTTTTCACTTGGATCCAAATTTACTACAGCATCCGATAGTGTGAGAGACACCTGAGCCTTTTGTCCAGGTGTTTTGCATATTTTTAATTTGCCCACATCCATGGTACCGGGAGCCTTTTCCCACTTGTTGGCGATATATTTAGGTACCTTAACAAGCCAAACACCTCTCCCTGCATTGGAAAGGTCCAGCTCCTTGTCTATATGCTTTACTTCCTCCTTAGACATTTTTTTATTAAGTTATTTTAGGATAAATGTGGCACTAACGTGTGAAAATTTCACAATATTTACGATTCACTTTTTTGACATTTAACAATTAAAATGATTATTTACAATTTCGTAGATGGCATGACGAACGCATAAAATTCGTTTTACGTTTGGAGAGTTTTTCGAAAGAGCCTTCTCATAATTTTCTTATTCATGAAAATCATGTGCGAATTGTGATTAAAAACACTTAGCCTTAATTAAATGAACTACATTTATCTATTTGAGTATATTTAACTAATTAAATGTTAACATTTTCCAAATAAATTAATTTTATTTTGAATTTCATTTTGGTTGATTCTTCGATCGAAAATAATCGTATAATTTGGCAATACCCTCCTCTTTTGCCACATATCACTTTGACATTTCTCTGACATTTTTATTGACGTTTTGTTTACGGTCAGGATGGCTCCGACGGCAAGAAACAAAATAAACGCAAATAAATCTGAAAGTACACATGGCATGTCCAAGAAGGCAATGAGAAAAGCTCTCAAGGACCAGAATCAATCAAAAGGACAAATAACGTAAGAAGACCTCCTCTCGAAAGTGTCCCAAAATTTTATAATTATGCCCACTCGGGTGCTCTTTTTTTTTGTTAGCCAGCCCGTCCCCGCCAGCAAGGCAAATGCGGTCGTACCGGGAGTGGACACCGCCTTCAGGGCTTTTGTGAGCGCCAGATTTTGTAGTGCAATCTGGTCGTACATCACCGATTGCGATGAAACCTACAACTACTGGGAGCCCCTGCACTACATCATCTACGGCCAGGGAATGCAGACATGGGAGTACAGTCCCAAATTTGCCATCAGAAGCTACACGTATTTAATGACCCAGGGAGTCCCTGCATGGGTTTACCAAAAGATCTTTCAGCCCTCACCGCTGATCGTTTTTTATCTAGTTCGGTGCATCTTGGGGCTGGGCTGCGCGGTAATGGAATGCTACCTTTACAAGTAATTCCCTCCAAACTCTTTAAATTACTTCCTTCATTAAGATTTCTATATAAAAGGGCAATTTGTCGCGAATTCGGTATACACATCGGACGACTCTGGCTAATTTTTCAACTGTTCAGCGTTGGGATGTTCATTTCCAGTACCGCTCTATTGCCAAGCTCATTCTCAATGTACTTTGGAGGTGCTGCTTGCGCTGCTTGGTGGCACCAAAAATATAGGCTAGCGGTTTTCTTTATCGCAATCTCCGCGCTCCTAGGTTGGCCTTTTGCAGCCCTTGTCGGACTCCCAATTGCCTATGATATGCTCGTAAGAAAGAAATTCTTTAAAACATTCTTTCTATGGGCAGCTATCTCAGCAGCGACAATCCTCATCCCGATGATTGTAATCGATACGAGCTTCTTTGGTCGCATCACAGTTGCTCCGCTTAACATTATTTTATACAACGTGTTTACAGATCATGGCCCCAATTTATATGGAACAGAACCGTACACTTTTTATCTAATGAACGGATTTCTCAACTTCAATGTCGTTTGGGTATGTAAATATTTTTTCCATATCAACATTAATTTAAAAAATGTAGCAGGTTTCTTTTATAGAGTAGAATTTGGTTACACTTGAGACTTCTGAGAACTCGAAAGTACAAATAATTAATTAATTCACTCACAAGAAGTGTACCAAACTCAAACTATGATATTGCAAATTTACAACATTTTTCATACAATGTGAATTTAAAAATGTTTTTCCAGATTCTCGCTCTATTAGCACCCGTTATGCTAGTTGTTGACTACTTCTTTGTACCAGCAAAATCGAAAAGTACCCTCAACTATCCGCACTATTTGAGCCTCGCAGCATTCTACATTTGGATGGGCGTATTTTTCTTGCAACCCCACAAAGAGGAAAGGTTTCTATATCCAATTTATCCCTTCATCAGCCTCTGTGGAGCAATTACAGTCGACATTGTGCAGAAATTGTTCTTCCGTATTAAGGACACATTTTTAAATGTTAAAAATGGTTCCCATTACCTGGATCACACAATGTTCATTGCTCTCTTGGTAATGTTGATCAGTTCTGTTTTAGGACTATCTAGAATTTTCGCACTATACCGCAACTATCATGCACCAATGGATCTCCTACTAGAGCTAAATGAATTCAAGCATTCGACACAATTTAAAAACGATCAGACATACAACGTGTGCATAGGAAAGGATTGGTATCGTTTTCCCAGCAGTTTTTTTCTCCCATCGAAGAATTTCAAGGTCCGTTTCCTGAAATCAGAGTTTAAGGGGATTCTCCCAGCCTACTACACTGAGGGAGAAAATGCAACTTCGATTGTCCATCCGTATTTTAATGATATGAATCAGGAGGAGGAGCACATGTACTTTGACTATCAATTGTGTAATTTTTTGCTTGATTTGGACACCGGACGGTTTACAGAACATGAACCGAATTACGCTGCCAGAACGAAGGAGTGGACTATTGTAAAAAGCCTTCCGTTTCTCATTCCAGAAAGATCTCATAAACTTTTCCGGGCATTTTACATTCCTTTAATTAGTGATAATTTTATATATTACGGCAATTTTAGTTTACTTAAGCGGAAACGATGGAAATTGAGTTAATTTTGAATTCTTAAATTTTTTTGCAGTATGTTAGGAACCCAAAGAATAAATTCTCAATTTTTTTTTTGTTTTTTAATGAATGCGTGTAAAGTGCAATAAATCGTTTGATGGTAGAGATATTTTGAATTTTATTTTAAATATAGCCTATAACATTTCCATTCATAATTCTTATAAAATTCCCAGAACCTATTCAAAGTTTCATAATTTTTTCAACGCAACCGGAAATGACCTGCGATAGAATGGTATTGGTGGTCCCCCTTGAGCCTACCCGAGAATATCTCAACTGAAAAGCTTCCTGAAATTAAGATTCATTCACAATAGCTTTTCTAATGTGCAAGCTTTTCACAAGTTTACCTTTATTGAAAGCTTCCCTTGGACGGAGGTTTGCTCAGCTCTCAAGCTCAAGTGTCAGCTGCCGGCGCCTCGAAATCGGAAAATGATTTAACCGGAAGTCGTTCCTCCTTCTGAAACACCTTGTGGGGGGTGGAAAATTTAACGGTTGTTTTTTTTTTTTTTTGAATTTCTTCGATTGAAGCTAGAACAATGAAAATTTTAAATTTCTGGTGAAAGAGTCTCTCAAAACAATTCGCTTTTATAGACAAATTGGAAATTGAAAGAACAAAAACCGCGTGTCGCAGCCGTCCGCTGCCAATTAAAATTTTTCCGCGCACACGACGAGGCGACAACGACATCGGGCTGCTGAAGGCAGGTCGAAGAGGTGGCCTCCTCTCGCACCCAACCCCCCTCCACAAACCTTATCGCTATGTTCATTCGGGACATATTTGCAGCACAAATTTTGTGTGACCGACGACCGGTGTACAAGGGCCTGCGCAGTGATTATTTTGCTACCCCCTTCAATTTAATTTCACCATCGGCGCACACAAAAAAGGCCCCGTCCGGCGGAGGCAGAAGATGCGTGTTATGTGTGTGTGTAAAATATAAAGAAAATAAGGCAACCCCGTCGAAGCCGACGACATCGGTCGACATAGAAGAAGAACAAATTAAAACAAAAAAGCAAACGGCCGAATCGCAGCAACTCGGCGATGTGCAGCGCATGTGCATTTCCGTCGGGAAAATCTGTCTTTCAATCTTTTGTGCTCGTGGTAAGTGGAACACAATTTCAATTCCTCTAAAGTAAAATCAGTGAAAAATCATGGAAATTTGGATCATCACAAATTTAAATTGTTCGAAAGCGATACCGTGAATTTTGTGGAAGATTTTGAATTCCTTATTTCCGGCGATTGAACGTTAAATCGGTACGAAATTTGATACCCAAAATTGTCGTAGACATTTTTTTCCCTTCCATGATCTTTCACACAGCCGGCATAATTTTAGGCCCGGTAATTCTATTTTTTTTTCTGTTACTATTAGCAAATTAAATACGGTTAGTTTTTTGGTATTCTTTTTATTAAGAAAAACGAAATTGTTCTATTGTGCGCCTTTTATTTGTTACCTTCGTAAAATTGTGAAATTTGAAAAAGTGTGCCTAAAAAGAAGTTCGTCGACTGTTTTGAAGAAGTCTCCCCGTTTTGCCTTCACGCGGTCTATAAAAGCCTCTGACTTCGCTATTTAGAAAAATTAAAAAAAAAATTTATTCTTAAAATTAAAAAAAAAAAAAATTACCAAATACCGATGCTACCGGTGGGTGTTTCATTGAAAAAAAATAAAATAAAATAATTTCAAAAATAAAATCGGAGAAATCTTCGCCCTCACATTCTACCCCCGACGACGTCACAAGAGCTGGAGAGTCTGACCGACCCGAAAGCTCCCGAACCGAAATTATTATTGATCAATAACGAAAACGAAGATGACTCGGCGAAGGGTGACTGGCAGGTTAGGCCGCCATTAGATTTTCATCTTGTGATCTCGAAAGGTGTCTGGGGAGGAAAAGTGTAAAAAATTTAAGTGATTTTTAGCTTAACATAAATTCAATTAGGTCCGGTTTAATCCGAAGGCTGAAGGTAAGCGAAAATTGAAAGAGAAACCCGAAGTTTTTCTCAGTGGCTTTATTTTTTGTAAAAAGAAGTCTTTTTCTCTTAAATTAACGGAACACTCGAGAGTTCGGCAATTTCAAGATCTCCGTAACGGCATAATAACGAGCCGGTGAAAATAGCAGTGAAATAAAACTTCAATTTTTCCCATTTTAGATTAATTTAAAAATCGACAAAAGTAATAATCTTAAATTGGAAAATGTGTTGAATTATTGAAATTCCAATAAATCAAAATGATAACTCCATTCTAAAAGAAATTGCGTTTCTTGCACTAAGCGGTGTCGTAAGATTTTCCTTTTGTACGACTCAATAAATTAAACTACACCGATTTATAATTAAAATAAACAGGAAAAACAATTTAAAAATTCATTTATTCGTATTTCAAAAGTTCGTGACTTTCATGTCCAAGTGAACTTAACTTCATTTTGTATAAAAAACTACTCCGGATTTCGATTTTTCGTTCAGAAAATCCATAAGTTAATTTATTTCTACGCCTTCTTAAAATACACCCGTAACATTTACAAAGCACATAATTTATACACTTTCAAATTATTCTACTCCTTTTTCAATATACACCCCCAAAAATTGCCCATCTTTCTTTTAAGGTAATATGTTTTTTTTTTTTTTTATTTCCGTGTGTAGACAAATTTTCATTGATTGGCATTATGTATTTTTTTTCCATGGCACATTACCCATGGGAGAAAATGTCATTTGATTCCAGGTGAAATGGTTCGTCTGGTTTTAACATAGAAAGCTCTAGTGCAAAAGGAAAAATAGGGCAATAATAAGTAACATGTGTGCGAAGAAGTGTGCCTCAAAGGTGTAGAACGAAAGGGTGGAGCTAGAATGATTTTCTTTTTTTTTTCTTTTTCCTTTCTATTCCTCCGGGTTAGGCTTAAGCTGAATTAAAGGGATCTTAAGGTTTTCTTCTTAAGATAATAAAAAGGAGCTTACGTTAAATTCCAATTACACGATTACGTTTTGTAACATTAACGGATGAAATGTTAAAAACAACGACAGACCTTCCACCCTCAAAGTAACTTTAGATGTCCTTGTAAATGACATCAAGAGAGAATTTTTCGAATATTGTGTACATTAATTAATTAATTAATCAGTATACCGCTTCATTGTCTATTAGTAAACAATATCAGCTCTTATTACGTTAGTGACTACACTTTTTCAAATTAAATTAAAACAGTCGAAATCATTTCAATTCTCATGCGACTAGCGAAATCCATCGTTGAAGTGAAGTTGAATTACATTTCTATGATTTAAACTCCTATCTAAAATAAGCTTTTACATTACTTTTTATATTTTTATTGGTTTTTATTAAATCAAAAGCAGCCAAATTCAAAAGTATTTTTCACCAAGTGAAATGTGGTAAGAAATCTTTAAATGATGCGGTTTTCGAAAATTCTAAAACGGATTTCTCTATTCAAGAATTCTAAAAATAAAATTTGCATTTCGAGAACAGCTTAAATTTTGTAAAGGATAGAAATGAAAAGAAATTTAAATCAGGAAATATAACATGCAATTTGAAATATTTTAAACTGCGCTCCTATCTTGTAGTCTTGCAGAAGTAATGTAATTCGAAATCACAAAAATAGTCCACATTATTAGTTCATTAAGATATTTATTAAATGTAGAGGGTAAATACATAAAGTCCTGAAATTAATGTAGCGTACGTGGATCCAATTTTAAATTGAGCACTGAGAAATCCAAGTAGCTACAGAGGGAGTAAGGCACGAAAAAATTCTGCTAGGAAAAATCTTAACCTTAACCTTTAATTTTTTAGTTAAGTTACTAGGAAAAAGCGTTACTAATTAGAGCGAAATCATTTTCTCTTCCAACAGAGCCGAATTGATTTCCAATCGCACACAAAAAGAACAGAAACCACACACATTACGCCAAAAAGCGAAGAATCCTGCTTCCTTCGTTGATTGATTTCTTTTAATTTTTTAAATAATTTGAACCGGAAAGGCGCCCATTATCAAATATGGGAAAGGAGAAGACTCATATTAACATTGTCGTCATTGGTCACGTCGACTCTGGAAAATCGACCACCACCGGCCATTTAATTTACAAATGTGGCGGCATTGATAAACGTACCATCGAGAAATTTGAAAAGGAAGCCCAAGAAATGGGAAAGGGCTCCTTTAAATACGCCTGGGTACTCGATAAACTAAAGGCTGAACGTGAGAGGGGTATCACCATTGATATTGCACTATGGAAATTTGAAACAGCAAAGTATTATGTGACTATTATTGATGCACCTGGACATAGGGATTTCATTAAAAACATGATTACTGGAACATCGCAAGCTGATTGTGCTGTTCTTATTGTCGCCGCTGGTACCGGCGAATTTGAAGCTGGAATCTCGAAGAACGGGCAAACCAGAGAGCATGCACTGCTCGCTTTTACACTTGGTGTAAAGCAATTGATTGTTGGAGTTAATAAAATGGATTCAACTGATCCACAGTACAGTGAATCAAGATACGAAGAAATTAAGAAGGAAGTTTCTTCGTACATTAAGAAGATCGGATATAATCCGGCTTCAGTCGCATTTGTACCCATCTCTGGATGGCACGGTGACAACATGTTGGAACCATCCGAGAAAATGCCATGGTTCAAAGGATGGACTATTGAGCGTAAGGAGGGCAAAGTTGAAGGCAAAACATTGATTGATGCTTTGGACGCTATCATGCCACCGCAGCGTCCAACTGACAAGCCTCTTCGTTTGCCTTTGCAGGATGTTTACAAGATTGGCGGTATTGGTACCGTACCAGTTGGACGTGTTGAGACGGGCATTTTGAAACCAGGTAATTTATATTTAAGTATATGTTTCGCTTTTACTGACTTATTCGTGTTTGATTTATAGGAATGGTTGTAAACTTCGCTCCGGTCAACCTTACGACTGAGGTAAAGTCCGTTGAAATGCATCATGAGGCGCTCTCAGAAGCTTTGCCTGGCGATAATGTTGGATTTAACGTAAAGAACGTTTCCGTTAAGGAATTGCGTCGCGGATATGTTGCTGGCGATTCTAAGAATTGCCCACCAAGAGGTGCTGCTGATTTCACCGCTCAGGTATGAATGCGATTTATTGCCTTTTCTCATCTTTTTAGGGTACTCAAACGGTCCGGGCGTAATATTACTAGTCTCTTAGACAAAATAAGCTAGGGAACTGAAACTCTACACGCGATTCCTTTGACCCTTTTTTTTTAATGCTCTAATTTTTCTTCATAGGTAATCGTCCTTAACCATCCTGGACAAATTGCTAACGGCTATACTCCAGTACTTGATTGTCACACTGCTCATATTGCTTGCAAATTTGCCGAAATTAAAGAGAAATGCGATCGTCGTACCGGCAAAACTACGGAAATTGATCCAAAATCAATAAAATCTGGAGATGCAGCCATAATAAATTTGGTGCCAACTAAGCCACTGTGTGTCGAAAGCTTCCAAGAGTTTCCGCCACTTGGTCGCTTTGCTGTGCGCGACATGAGACAAACTGTCGCTGTTGGGGTCATAAAATCGGTGAACTTTAAGGAGACCACTTCTGGTAAAGTCACAAAAGCCGCCGAGAAGGCACAAAAGAAAAAATAACTAGAGGGCCACAAGAGCAAGTATTTAATGTGTGCCGCCGTCGCAGAAACGAAGCAATTTAAAGTTTATTACTTAATGTATTGTTTAGAACAGAACAGAGGAAATCCGAATATGGAGAATTTTCTGCATTTTAATGATATACAACAACATCACTCAGTCGGAGGTATTCAGCGACGCGGACACAATATAAATTTCAAATATTTTATTGGGCAACAATTGAGTAAATTTAACATTCATGTAATGAACAAAAATCGTAAAGACTACTTTAATGCCGATTTTATTGGTATCACCGAGATAATGGACGTCATCATTGTGTGCTTCAATGTATTTTACCTGTACCATTTGCATCACCGTCACCGTAAGGCGTTTCGAAGGAAACCCTTGGGCGTACTTTCATCTCCATCACCATTATCCTTATCATCGCCGGCAAAAGCAGTAATTATCTACACCAAAAAGGAACTCTCATCATCATACAAACCACTGAGAAGAGCTAAAGATCCCACCAACACGAATTCAACAACACCATCATCAGCAGCAATCTTGCCGGCCACAATTTCACTACAGTTCTTCACCATTTTCGTTCAACCATTTCTACTACTTCAAATGCACTTCTACTTTAAGGTATTATTAGCAACAGCTCTAGGTCTTTCAGTTGTCGCCACTGACAATTTTTTGAGTCGCCGTAAGCTAGCTACCTTCTCAAGTATTCCGTTTGCCACAGCGAATATAATTTCATGATTTTTTGCAATATTTATGCGTCCAAACAAATTTTTTTACACGAAGATCTCAAACTTAATCCGGATCATAAAGGGTGTGTTTTAAACAACACCTGGGGCTTTCACCACAAAAATTCATCAATACAACTATATTCTAATCCCCCATGCTTTATAAGCCCTTTTAACCCGAAATTTAAAAAAAAAATTATATATATATATATATAAAATACTCCAGCCAACATCAGGAGGCAATATATAGCCCTATTCAACAATTTTAAATTGTTGAAAAAATCGAGCAGGAGAAAAATATTTTATTGGCAACCCATCTGTGTTACTATATCGATTATTAGTATTAAAAAAAGACACTTTTCGTTACCAAAATTGTTTCTTTTTTACGAAAAGCAAGAACATTTTCTAGAATGTAATGATTTTTTTTTTTTCGATTAATCCGTTGTGTTTTCTGTTAATATTTGTCTGTTTCTCAATTTCTAGCCGTTACGCGTATTTATTATTACTCTAATTATTAAAAAAAAAGAAAAAAAGATGACTATCGTTTAAGTAAAGCAATTAGTTTAACGAGAACCTCAATAGAAACACGTCAGCAAAATAAAAATTATACTCTAGAGTCACCAGTAACCAATTACTACAGACTAGTTGTACCCTAAAGAACTACTATTATTAATAACGATTAATAATGTAATGATGAAGCTGATTCTGAATGTTATACGTGAAATAAACATTACCAATAAAAGAGGCTTGAAAACAATTGTAGTCTTTTCCTCAGTTTGTTGTTTATCAAATGGGTTGATTAAATTTAATTTTGAATTCAAAAATTTTGAGAAATTAGTGGAATTCACAATCCCAACTTTCTTTAAACCTAATTTCAAGGAAGTAAAATTATAATTTATGAGCAAAGGAAGTTAGCACATTCTTATTGGTAAACAAAATTTCTTATATTTGATTTCATTAGCTTTGCGGAGATAAGACAAACAATCATTCTTAACGTTGTGCTTTCAAACAGTAAGAGGAACGAGGTTGGGAAAGTATGACTAAAGTGATGGATGATAACTCCGTCGAAACAATCAATCAAAAATTGGATGACAATTTATTAAAACTAATAAAAATTCAAAAAAGATCTTGCATTAACTGAAAGTCTCTTAAGTTTTAGAATATTTAATCATCATCTGATTCGCATTCTTCCCAATCTAAACTATGTACATCTAAATTTCTAGTTCTCAGGTACTCTCCAAATTGTTCTGCTATACCCATAAATTTTCTAATCTTATTTCGAAACTGTTTCCATGTGTACTGGTTGTGATTCCGGCGATCCCTCACCATCGCTTTGTAGTTTAACTGATATTTGTCCAAGAAGTAGGAAAGTTCAGCTACGACACCCTTTGGTAACCTGGGTAATAAAAAAAGACAAAAATTTATAGCATTTTACTGGAAAAAAATATTTGTTGTAATAAAAGTAAATTGAACAGATCAAAAATTTTCTTACTTCAGTTGAGGTTCTCTGAGCTGATTTGCTTCTTTTTCAAGTTTTTCTGCAACAAATGCCTTTCGGGGCTTGGAATTATTCTGATGTTTGGGCTCAATTTCTTCCTCGGTGAAACCATTTACCAATTTAACAATTTTCAGGCGTTCTTGTTTAATATTGGGAATCGGAACAGTTTTATTTGGATCGGCTGTTAGACCCATTTCTCTAATATTTCTTGTGACTGTCTTCGAATTTTCCCATAATTTCTTCAGTTCGGGACTAAAAAAAAAAACAAAATAAATTTTTATAATTTTTCAGGACACTTATATACTGTCACCTATTAAAATTTATGTTGTATTATAATTTTTATTATATTTCTTGTGTTTAGAACAGGGTGCAAATTAAGTAGGTGAAAAAATATTTGTTTTTCTTCTTTACTTACTTTTTCACATTTCCAGTGTTTGTTTGCGCCTTTTTGACTCGTTTCCTATTCCGATTATACTGGAAGGTTTTTTTTACGCGTTGCTTTCTTAATTTTGTCATATTTCGCTTTAATTTACTGCTTAAATTCCTCTGTAAAAACTTTGCACGCTTCCAAGAATTGCTTCTCTTGTTTGACAGAAGTAATACTCACGTGTAAATGACACTTATAAAATAACGCCCCACTCCTTCGTAGATTTTAGGCGTTTAACTATGAACCATGAAAAACAGATGTCTCTGCGAAACGAATAGAGGAGAGGTGGGACTCCTTTGCTTGTATTGAACAGCAATTGTCAAATAGAAATTTTTTGTGATTGTTCGGTTGTTCGGTATTTATTTAATTCGTTCAACTTATTTACGTTCGGAGTGAAACCATGTCACAAATTCGAAATATCAACAAGTGCAATAAATCATTTTAATTTAAATTAAGTGTTTGCTCCAAGAGCACAACCATAAAACTGATTCAATGCCATTCGATTTCATCGGCGGGGACAAGTGCGTATTGTGCTCTGCTACTGCTGTCAAAGTGGGAAAGATTTTCATTTGTTGCAGATAGGACAAAATGGTAATTTAATTGGCATTTTAAAGATTTCATATTTAGTTTAAAATCGATATACATTCGGTTTCTATTTCCTCACAAATGTTTCTTATCGCTGAAATTATGAGCAATACTTGTGATGAGCTGATGGCTGCGGACACAACTAGAATCAAAATGTTGTAAACATCTAAATGAGATTTAATAAATCCTTTACAATTCATTTAAATTAAAGTGACACATGCGAATAGCGCTTGTATTGTGCTCAAAAAGTTTTCTAGAGTTGATTTTTCATAGCTGTGCTGGCTAATGGTGGGTAGTAAACGTGCAAAAAATAAAATAAAAGGTCTGTTTGCCAGAAACGTGCAAAGCACCTTTAATTTATTGCATTTTACAGTGATGGGCTGTTTATCAGCATTTGCAGCGATAGCATTATCAACTGAATTACATGGAAACTCAACTTTACATGCAAATTGAGCATCTTCGGTGTGCGATGATCAGCAATCATAAAGGTACAGGCCGACAAAAATCACTGGCTGGCTAGATGACTCATTGCCTCTGGTCAAATTGATTATTTAATTGCTGGGAACGTTTATAGTTTAATGATTAAACCTGAAAACTGCGAGGCTATCTGCAGAATTGGAGTAGATAGAACTGGACTTGGATGCGCGTGATAATGAAGTGTTTATAAACGCTACCCTGGGAACGGAAGAATGTACAATTTAAAAACTCTTTTTACTTTAGTTTCAAGGCCAAATTTCTAATGACTTCGGGCCAGTAAGAACTCTTTTTATTTCCCAAAAACATGTACTATGTTGGAGAAGTAGTAGATTGTGTATAGTCTACGAAAATAGAGATTTTTTCCACAACTATTGATAGTCACTCAATTTCATAATTTGTATTTATATTCAACACATCTAGAGACGCGCATACGTTAAATAAAAAAAAAGGAATTAATATTATAAGCAGTGTTTTCACTCTTATTGTGCTCTACTCTATTGTGCCAGGCCACTTCTATAAATACCTTTCCGCTTAGGGCAGGAATTCAAAAAGGAAATGATCACACCAACAGTTAAGCATGGTAAAGCAAAAGCAAAAAGCAATGTTACTCGTGTTTGTTTCAATTCTAATGGAGTAGAAAAAAATCATTTCATCGAAGGTCAACTTACGGGCTGTGGTTATGTAGAAATTCTGCAGGAAATTTGGGTATACAAGGATCGTTTGTCTTTCAATACGACAACGATCCTAAACATATTTCCAGAGTGATAAAGGAATATCTTCAGAGGGAAAATATTGAAGTGCTACAGTGGCCTGCTCAAAACCCTGATATGAATCCTATCGAACATTAGGGGATTATTTCGATAGGAAGATTGAAAAGAGTTGATGAATGTTAATGCCTTTAAAGCAGTACTGAAGGAGGAATGGAACTCAATCGATATAGAAGTTTTAAGAAAACTCGTAAAGCATGGCAAATAGATTAAAAGAAGTTATTAGAGCAAAAGGATACCAAATTAAATATTAAATTTAAGTTTTAATTAGAAACCAGAATCAAATCTTGAAAAGTTAACATATTTTTCTGAATTGTTTTATTTTTTTCTTACTTCATTTATAATTAATCAATAAAGTTCCTAAATAAAACCTATAGCAAGAGATAAAATATATACATATAATTTTATTTTGAAATAAACACATCGTTTTTTAACTTAATTTCTGACTCCACTCTATATTTATTTATTTATTTATTTTAATATTTAACAGAGATTTTTGATGTCAACTCCAGTTGACTATGCGGAAATTTTGTATCGTGAAGAGTGACACTACGAAGCAACACATCTAATTTAGTTAAATTCGAAATACAAAATGAGCCAAATTAAATCAGTTGTTATTACCTTCGCTTTGATTATACTGGCAGAATGTCACGTCGTAGTGTATAACAGTTTTAGTAATCAAGTAAGTATCTAAGTATAAAATTTAAAGTATTATATTCTCTTTTTTAACATTTGTTCTTTCGCCAGTTTGTAGAGGAATTCTATGATTTACCTGCTTCATTTGGTCCACCTATACCACCGACTGCATTGCGGATGAAAGCTATTGAATCATTCCCGCAAAATGCTTGCACCATACCCAAACCAGCTCCCAAAAATGAGCTCCTCCCGATAACGCATTATGTTTTAATAATAAAAAGGTTTTTATTTTGTTATTGTTATTTATCTGTGTAAATGAATAAAACATTTTTAACATTTTCTTCAAACTTTAGAACGAATTGCACATTTGAACAGAAAATTCGAAATGCTCAGGCGGCAGGATTTGGGGCTGCCATAGTATACAACATAGGCAGTGATGAGCTGGGTAAGAATTTGTGTTGAATTCAACTTTATCGTTTTAATGGATCCCTTTTTTGAAAATGTTTTTAGAACAAATGTCGGCGAAAAACAGTGAAGGAATTAATATTACATCTGTTTTCGTTGGTGAGACCACTGGGCGATTGATCGTCGAAAACTATGTGTCTAACGGCTATTTTATAGTCATTAATGATGAACTTCCATTTAATATTAACACACATCTTATTTTACCCTTTTCAATATTAGTTGGATTATGTTTTATTATCATGGTAAGTAAAAATTTGTTTATAGAGATTTAACTTGAATTTTTTTCAACTGGTTGGAAAATCTTTATTTAACATGTTCGCTACCGAAACTTTAGAAGAAAATCGTGTAACCATATCCCAAGGAAATTAATCTTATATTTCAATATGCATTGGGTTTTTATAGCATTGTAATTAAAGTATTGAAAATAAAGAAAATACGCGGTATTTCTGAATTGAACTGAATATTTATGACACTCTGCTAGGAACTAAAATTAATAAACTGTGAAAAATGAGTGGAACACATTGTAATAAATTGATAAACACCCCGTACATTTGCGTCGCCGGGCTCCCATAAAACAAATTAGACGTCGCTGGTAGCGAACGTGCAAATATTTGAGTTTTGGTTACCTAAATAAAAATATTAAACCATTTAATTATAAAATGAGTTAATATTGATCGGTCAATATGGTCTTTTACCCTCCTTGAAAATTATAACTATAACTACATTTTAAAAAATTGTGTAGAATCCTCAAATTCAAATTATTTTATCCGAAAAAAACAAACTGCTCGGATTTTATTAAGGAATTATTCAATTACGTAAAATTAGTGGAGAGTTTTTAACTCTTTCGCTACGGTAGACGATTGGCTACAGTTATACATTCGCTGTACGAGAAAATTTTATACACGAATGGGTTGAACTGTACGAGTTTAAGCCACCAAAATATGTTTTATTGCAAGCATAGTGTAAAGTTTTCATTCGAAGCAACGTCGCTTACAGTGGGCATTTATAGAAAAGTAAAAAAACCAAATAATTAGAACATCCGGTGACTATAGGAAATGATCATACCCACAGAGCTTTCCGTGAATGTGATCGTACAGCCAGAGAACGATTCGTGGATGCCGATTGTAGGCTGTTATTACTGAAAGCGTTAACTACGCAAGTAAATCTTATAAAGTATCATTCTTAGAAAAATAGCAATACAACCATCAGTTTACCTAAATTGCTTTAAATGGTTACTCAATACTCACTGAATTCAGAAAAATGACAGTATTCTGTTTTTTTAAATTATATTTATTTATTTATTTCCCTTAATACAAGCTACAGGGTTGGGTTGGCCAAGTATAGGGCAAGCTTAAGCAAGGAACAGAAAGAATGGGTTCGCTAGACAGGACATAGGAAAAGGTGATCGTTTGGCATTTAGAAACATTGAGGTCAAGAAAGTTTTGTTTGTTTTTCGTGCACCAGGTGTAAAAGTTGTTTAGGTCGTATTGAAGGAGAGACGAGTCAGATGCATTGGAGATATGTTTGAAGATTTTCATATCATTCGTTTAAATTAGAATTTCAGAGTGATTAATTAAGTTTTCAACATCGTTGATGGACAATATGAAAATTAAAGGAATGGGATGTGAAGGGGTTAGAAAATCAAGGAGTCAAAACAGAGTTTGAAATGGCGGTTATCGAGGTAGGAAGAAATCCATGAAATGAGTCGGGGAGGAAGGCTTAGACAGCTAAGCTTTAGAATTAAAATTTGGGGAGAGATATTATGGAAGGCTTTGCTAAAGTCGGTGGGTATAACGTCAACCTCTGCACCGATTTCCATAGCAAGAAGGGTGCGTGACAAAAAGGATAATAAATTGGTGGCGATAGATTTGCCTTTGAGGAAGCCGTGTTGAATGGGGGATAAAATGGATTTGCAGTGAAATGACATGGAGTCATAAATAAGATTTTCGATGAATTTCGGGATATAAGATAATTTGGCAATGAGACATCGGTAAAAACTTCTAATCTTTTTTTGATTTAAATAGTTTTTCGTATTTTGAGGCATTCTGAAGATCTAATTACAAATGAGGTCGCATAACAACAATTGTTAGGGCAGGGGAATTGAAAAATTAAATTGTTAATGGATTAATTTCAGATTTGTTATATGATTACCAAGTGCGTCAGGGAGCAACGAAGGCTAAGAGATCATCGTTTGCCAAAGAAACTTCTAAAAAAGATTCCGACACAAAAGTTTACCAAAGGACAACCGTACGACACTTGTGTCATTTGCCTGGATGAATTTGTCGAAGGGGATAAGCTTAGAATTTTACCTTGTGGGCATGGTAAATGCAGTTATATAAAATTATTTATTTAATTTAAGTTTTATATTTGTGTTATTAGCTTATCATAGCCATTGTATTGATGTGTGGCTAACAAAGAATCGCCGAAATTGCCCAATTTGTAAACGAAAAGTCCGGGTAAAACCTCGGGGGGAATCGAGACGATCACGGAGACGGAACACTTCCTCTGATAGCATGTCGGATTCTGAAACCGATGATACTACACCCCTTTTAAATCCAGTGGGAAATTCAAATAGTCACGGAAGTTATGGAACAGGCCGACAAAATGTTTTATCAACCAGAAGTTCAAATGATAGACAACAGATTCTAGATGATCAGAATGGTTAGTACTGTAGATGATTTTACCTTACAATTTCACCCCTTTTATTTTGCAGTCTCTTCTGCACCAGACAATGGAAGAGTCTCATCGGATGGGTCGGCGCCTTCTCAACGGATTAATCCATTTGATAGAGAACCAAATCTGCCACCAAATTTAGTTCAAGATTTAGGTAGCAGTCACAGCTTTTGGAATCATCCATTACTTAGGTAATATCATTTTTAAATTAATACTTTCGTTCATATTTAAAACTCAAAACGTGATATATATACGTTTCAGGTTTTTCAGTCGTCGCCGAACTTTTGAAGATAATATCCAAACAACTAATGCTAGCATGAATAACTATCAGGTGCCAGACGTAGTTCCTTCGGCAACAAATGCAAATATTCCCACACGGCTCGCATCTAACAATATTCTCAACACGAATTTGAGTGGATCGTTTAAAGACGGCGATAACGAACAGGACAGTGATTCTTCAGTGGACCGTTATTTAAGTGTAACCGCCGAAGAGTTTATAGGGAACCTCTTTGTTCGTGACCCAGAACCGAGAGCAATTGGTGTCGCAGCACTGCCCAACACCACCTTTGAAGGCTTTAATAATCGGTCAGACCGACGGTCCCGTGGTGGTGCTGGTGGTGGTGGCGGCGGACGAGATTTTATTGTTTAATTTTACCACAAAATGTGATGTTAATAATTAGATATTGTACGATGAAACCCCTCAATGGAATGAATCTTCAGCAGGAAGATCTTAAAAATGCATTATGTCGCGCTTTAGAGACAAGCGTGTGCTTTATAAGAAAAACAAAAAAAAAAAAAACCAAAACTAATTCCCCTCCAAAGTTTTTTTTATATAAAACAAAAACAAAACAAAAAGAGACGTACAGTCGCGCATATTTTATTAAAATGGGTTAGAAGTTAACTGGCTGGATCTTTCACATCTATTTCTCCCACAGACGCTAAACTATTTTCTGATCCGTTGATTTACGTTTAAGAATAATTTTATCGTTTTCTTAGTTTTATAGGTTTCTTATATAGTTATATAACCAATTGAATAAATGTCAAGGCAAATTAATGAGTTTTTGTACCAATGCCCTTATAACTCTGAATTGTATAAGAAATATACACGCAATTCAGCTATATAACACCAAAGAGAGGATGATTCGTATGCACTTTTTTTCTAAAAGTTTGAATAATAAATTTTCATAATCTAAATAGCGTTTAATTTTCAAGTCTTTTCCCACCTTACAATTCATATTCACTCATCTGGTTTTCAAATAAAAATCGAATGAGACTAATACCTGAAGCAAAAATATTTTTATATGAATCAAAATCCAAAAGCCTGAAGCCATGAAGCCTTTCCAAATTCCCCATAAATTAAAAGACTTTAAAAATTTTCAATGTGTTTTTATTCAGCGCTCTTTAGCTCATCTTTTATTTTTCTTTTTGATGACTTTTGTTCGCTTTTTAAGAATTTTTTGAGTTGTTGGCGTTAAGTTCTGTTTCGAATGTTATATTTTTTGTTTTTCATAATTTTGCTGTTTTTTTTTATATTTTTATTTTTTTATTTTCAGACATTTTTGTGGTCTTTTTATAAAAGCCTCACATTTTTATAAAAACAATAGAACATGCTATTTTTCTGCTGAGTTAAGTTCTCAGATGAATAAGAAAACCTTTCTTACGAGTATGTGCCCTAAACGCTAGACGATATAAATTCTTATTCTACGGCTTTCTAGATGCTTTTCTCATATTACACTAGATTCTTTTTATTTTTAGTTTTACATAATTTACGCCCTTAGCTACGTAATTTCATCTTATTTATAGTACTATAACTGTCTATAGCTATCGTTTAATTTATACATCGATATAAAAGCGCACGGGGTCTCCTTATCGCCTATGTTGGTAGAGTCCTCTGAATTTTTATTTTTTTTTTTTTACATTTTATCATTTTGCTTTTGTATCTTTTATTTAACGCTAGTTACAGTCCACAGCTATTTATATATATATATGTTTTTTTTTTTAAATATTAACTTCAGTTCTCTCTAGATGTAGTAGTAGTGGAAATATCAACGTCGCCATGATCGATGCTCGGATTCTCCGTCCTCCTCCTCTTCCTCGTCTTCAAGACGGAGCTCCGGTAGGATGTCGCTTTCCATCTTTTCGATGGGTTTCTCTGCTGCCGTATTGTTGTTTTCGGTCACCATCTTTTGCGGCGGGGATGGATTTTGTGCGGGTGCCCATAAAATCTGCGGATAGGAATGGGAATAGAAAATTTCGCATATTTTAGAATTTTCTTAAAAAAAAAAACAAAACAAAAATATCTTACCGTCAGACGTTTGTCTTTAAACAATTTTCCACGTAAAGCTGCCTGCTCAGCGTTTGCGCGAGTCGCATAAGAGATGATGAGTTGTGGGATGGATCGATCAATTTCATGCTTAGTTATTTCACCGAAGTGCTGCAAATTAAAGAAAAATCAGCAAACATGATACTTTTCTTCAAATGTTTAAAACTTCTACTTCAAAAGCAACATATAACAACAAATAACCATAAAATAAGCGACATTTTATTCATTTCCCCAGCAAAGTAAAAGAAAATTACCTTAAAATGCCCTAGAAGTAAATCGCTCTCCTCACTGGTGAATCCGCTAATAAGCAAAGTCCTTGGTCTTCTATCAACACAAGTCGAGCCCGGGGGTACAGCCCTTATGCGGTTATTTTTCCCACTAAAGTGAGATTTATTCGAAATGCCTAAACTCCGCTGAAGGTCTTCAAGACGCTTCTGGATGGCTGTGGTGTCATTTCCCTCCTGCTGTTGGGCAATCAACTCCAACTCAATGTCTAGAAGCTCCTTCTTCTGTTGCTCCTTTGACTTCTTAACCGGAGGTTGATTCTGAATTTGAGCAGCGATTTGTGCCTGTTCTTGAGATATCTCTTTGCGCAATCTATCAATCGAGCCCTGAAGCTCCTTAATTGTATCCAACATTTTGGCGCGTTGTGGGTCAGTGTGATCTACCCGTTCCACGAGCTCCACTGCCTGCTTCATTTGCTTCAGATACTCCTGGAGGAGTTCGTGCTTTCTTTTATGCAGACCGTGGGCCAATTGCACAGCTGCTTTCACGTGTTCCTCCTGCTTTTTGCGGATGATGGCATTCGTTGCTGAGGGCATGTGACGATTGTTTTTAACACGCAGAGAAGAGGGAGCTTGCAGGTGTGCGGCTGCGACCGTTGTAACCGCTGACGCATTCGTAGCTACCGAAGTAGAGGCAGTGTTCTGAGTTGCCATTACGGTCGTCTTAGCTCCTTCGGCGGCAGGGTTAGGCACGGCGGGAACGATATTATTAAGATGGTACTGACTTAGCTTCCTTCCGTTTGTGATAGTGTCATCCTTTAGCCCTGAAGTGAGGGTAGTTTCACCAACACCACCCGGACTGTGCCAGAACACCTTTATGAACCGATTGTTCAGAACAGCCTCAGTGCTCCGGTACGCAACATTCGCCTCAGCATGTGTGGAAAATGTAACGATTGCGGCTTCTGGATCTCCATCGTAAGAGATCTGAATGTTAATGATTTTCCCAAATTTAGAGAAGTGATTATTCAGATGAGCTATGGTATTCATCCCCCTGGGAATCTTTCGTAGCTCTAAGGAACAATTTTGCTGTGGACCGACTCGGGGTCCAAGACGGCTATTGATTGGGAGCTTTCTCTTTGTTGGACCTTCAGCTATGGCTACAGTATCTTCTGGCTCATAGCGACGTTTTGTTTGGGCAGTGGATACATCGCCGCCAGAATTAGCATCAACTACTGGCACAGAAATTAATTCCCTCTGGAGGGGTGTAGTTGCAGCAGGATTTACAGGAAACGAGAAGGGCGGACCAACTGCTCTAAATCCTACCCCAGGTGGACGTGTATATGTGCCAGGAACGGACCCAGTTTTATTATGTGGAAATGCACCACGTGGTCCTGTAAAATTACCACCACGATTCCACAGCTCAGGGGCGTCAGGATTGTACTCTCGAAGGTGAGGGGGCATAGTTATTAAAGCAGGATTGTTCAGCCCTTCTAAAACAACTGGATTTATACCGTGATCCCAAGGGCAGGTTTCTCCACGCACACAATATCCCTTTTCATCAAAATCGCGACAACGTTGCCGTTTATTTGCAGCAATATTGTCGTTTGCCGAAGGCGATGTTGATCTAGAAATTTTTCTTCGTTCTGGCGATGCTGATCTGCTTCTAGACGCTGAATGGCTCTTAGTTCTATTCTTACCTACAGCCCGTGGAGATCTTTCTGGGACTCGACGATTTTCTGATCGTCTTCTATCACTAGGTGGTGATTTATTACGAAATTGACGACTGCTTTTCTCCCTCTCATTAAGTCGGCGTTCTCGTGACCTTGAACGTCTTGCCCTATCTGGTGATCGTGATCTTGTACGAGATCGTGACCTTAAAGACGCTCGTCGTCGACGTGATTCACGGGGCTGTTAATAGAAGAAAACGAAAAAATACCGGTAAGAAATCATCATATTTAAGAAATATTTTCATAAGTTTTCTTTTACCTGATTTTCTTTATCAGAAGCGGCTTTTGCCGGGCTCAAACTCTGTGTAGTGCTTAGAGGGGATATTACAACTGTGTTAGGTGTCTGCGATTGTCCGGATGAAGGTGTACCATTTTCTTCCTTCACCGAAAGAAAATCTTTGGTTTTGGTCTATAATCATAACAAAAATAAAAACCTTATCCCATTTTATTTCTCTATCTTAATATTTAATTATACTTACATCATTTAAAGGTGGGGTGCATTCCCTGTCGTGTTTGACCAAAGCAATATCACTGTCTGGTTTTAAATTATTTGAAATTTCAACATCCTCTGCAACAGCAACAGCAACAGCAGCAGCAGTAGCAGCAACAACAGTGGGGGCGGCTGGTTGGCCAAGGTACTCTTCAGAGGCAATCGCATTAAATAAACGTTCCAAAAATGGTTTCGTTTCGGCACCCAAAAATACATGTAGCTGTTCAGTCATACTTTTCTTCAGCTCCTTCACTGGTTTGTCTTTCTTTAGCAGGGCGAATACATAACGAGCTAATGCACATGGGTCAGCATCACATCTGCAATCAAAGGGAGACAATCTCTTTTAGTTTTATAGAAAACATTTTGTTTATTTTGAAAAGAAAGTCGAGTTGTTGATGCGTTACAAAATACCCCACTTCACAAAATCAAATAAATTTTATATACTGATAAAAATAGCGTCATCGTCATTTAATAAGTGACGATGTGTTCTCAAGAAATTTGAAACAGGTTATTGCTTTATAAGTTGTATATTTATTAACTTAAACCAACAGTTGAGCTTAAGATCTGACTTCTATAGTCCTGAAACTGGTTACAAACCAAATTACAATAATTTTAAAGAACGTAGGTCTATTACTGAATTCTAAATTGTACATTTAAATTAAATACCAGCAATAGTTTTAAATTTACTGAACGCACTACAATCACTTAAAGTTAAGTTAAACCAAGCCACAATCAAAATTAGGTAATTCTGTTCATATTACTAAAAATAGGAACAGAAAAGGTAAATATTCGTTGCAGTAAAATATTAAAAATATCGAGCAAAGTAAGATTAATTTTAATAGAACTTGATTACGGGAATCAAACATTTAAATTAGTGGACTTCAACTATGAGGTCAAATCTAACACATTTCTTTATTATTTTAAAAACGCACATTGGATGTATTCATGAAATGTAATAAAATAATTTTTTGTTAGATATTAAAACTTAAAACCAAAAAGTATCTACAGTGAATTGTTTGGCGATACGTTTCTGGATATTTTAGATAATTTTAGTTTTTGCACGTTTTACAATTACCAAATTGTCTGTTAACTAACATCTTTTTTTTTCATTCTGTAAGTTTCACCAGTCTAGACATTTCTTTAATGGTTAAAAAGTTTGTTAGCACATTTGTTTCGAATGTTGACATAGTTGAAGAATTTATTTGATTTCATACAAATGTGATTATGTTTCTTAATTCATTTCTTTTCTTTTAAGATTTGATTGCCACATTTTGAAATACGTCGTTTCTTTATGGAACATGTTCTCGACGTAATTCATTTAAAACGGAATAATTAATTAGAAATTGAAAAGTGCATGTGCAATGTAAAAATAAATTATATAATTGGTGATAATTATGAAAGAAATATTTTTACTCTGTAGAATCGTTACAAGCAGTTTTTGTATTAAAATAAGGATTATTTGTTGTAGATAATATTCATGCATATGCACAGTTCGTATTTCAATATTTCAAATTTATATTAGTGAAGTTTTACAACTATCAAATACTCGTAAAAATGCATTCTTTTTAGTGCTTTCCTTTGTTTATTTTTATTGTATTTATTTATTTGCTTAGTATAAGCTACAAACAGTGGAGAATACTTAAATTAAACTAGACTAAGAAAATAATTAGAGTACAGAAAGCTCGCGAACGGCTCACAAATTGACTCTTGCGCACATTCTCGACTCCTGAGTGAGACGTTGTCAGAGATCTCGTGAGCGGCAGCGACTTCCTTTTCTACAACTTATGTTTACGAGCGAGCTAGCAAGATATTGGCTTAAGAGCTAGCTCGCAGTTCTCAATAGCGGCTCTTTTACAGCTCATTCCATTCGAAACGTGCAGTGAAATCAATCAGTTTTTTAACAGAATATCAAGAGAACCGTTCAGTATTATTTAGTGTGTATATTAATCATGAATCTTATTTTAAAAATAAATGTGAATAATATGTACTTTATGATGTAGACGGCCTGTAAATCGAAGTGCATTTATATATAACTGTGGAAAACAATTAAATGATAAAAAATTATCAAATATTAAAAGACACTACATGTTGGTACACGACAAAGTTATTAGAAAATCTACATATTCCTTGCAACATAATTCTGTCTGAAGATGCATCTTATTCACTATTGATTCAACATTTGCAGAACCTAATGAAGAGTAGACCAGCAGTTTCATCTACTAATGGAAACATGAATTGAAAGCAAAAATTAACATTTCTCTACGACCGCGTTAAGCGGAACCATTCGATTCAAATATTTTAGAATACTGGAGAAAACATAAACATGACTTAGAGTTAGTCAATTTCGCCGAAGTAACGCTTGCTGTCCCCGCTACTCAGGTGTTAGTACAACAAGCTTTTAGCACACTGGCCACAATTCTAACATAATTAAGAAATAAGCATTCATCCCATAACCCTTAGCCACTTAGCAAAAATACATCAAAGTCGCATCGATGCAAAATTCAGCGTAGTAGTATTTGAAGCTGAATTGTGCATCGAGGCGGTTTTGATGCATTTTTTAATTCAGCCAGTATTCTGCTTGTTAAATTAAATGTTTAATTACTTAAAACTAATAATTCTAATTTCGATGAACAAGAATAATTTTTAGATTTTGTATCTTAAGTTATATAAAAATTAATACCATAATATACCTTTTTTTTTTGTTCAAAAATCAAGCCATCTTAGATGGCGTAAACTAAAGCCACTCAGAAATCTCCTCATTATGAAAATGAGGTGATTTCTGAGTGGCTTCAGTTTACGCCATCAACTTATTATTACAATAGTAAACTAAGCTCACGAGCTGAATGTTCAACTCTGGCTCACGTGTAAGCTTGAAATATTAACAGGGCTCGCGTTCAGAGTCAGAGCCAGAAATTTAAGAGCCTTTCAAGCGGCTCCGAGTGCGAGAAGCTAAAGGGCTCGTGAGCAAGCTTTCCGTACCCTGAAAATAACTACAGACTATAGACTAATAGAGGACGGTTAGGAGGAGGGTTAGTGAAGGCGATAAGAAGGAACACAAACGAAGTTCAGGAAGGAATTTGATTTAGTAGCATCATGGGCCAGGCTGTAAATTTATGTTTTCCTTCAAAAATAAGATAGTAGAAGAGTAATTTAGGGTAATAATACTTTGGTGTGGTGCCATTTAAACCTTAATTTTATATAAAAACACTAAATTATAATTAGCTCTAGATTTTTCGGTAATGTATTTATTTCTATTTAATTTTAATTTACGGTGATATTGGTGAAAAGTGAATGGCTTTAAATTATATTTAGGTATGGTACAATAGTACATTTCCCCTAAATATGTGTTTAAAGAAAGATGTTTTAATTTCAATAAGCTTGAATGACCTCGAAATGCAATTAATTCAAAATTCTCCTAATAAAGTAAGGCTGATGCTGACCTACTTAGAACTTATACAAAAAAATTAACATAAGGCGTCACGCAGTTTATAAGTAAACAATTAGCTGAAATAAAAATTAAATTCACATATTTTATAAATAAAGAGTTAATTACTCACAGGGGCTCCAAAATAATCGTCAGCCAGCCCTTAAGGGCGTCCGGATTATTTATGATCATTTTTATCACTGGAACACAGCCAACGCGGACAACAAATTTGTACTACCAGCGATCAAATAGGCGACTGCACTTGGTGCCTTCCTCAAAAGTTTCCACCTGAAAATAAAATGCCCGTCCAGGAGGTTAGAATTTCTATTTTTACTGGCGGTCGCGGTGCACAGAAATGGCAAAATTTCAGAAACACCAAATAATAATCACCCTTAGGGCTGGTAACAAACTACGTTAAAATAGTAATACCAAAAAAATTACGCAAATAAAAACACAACGAAAGCGCAACAAACGGCTGCTTCGAAAGGGGTAAATACTCAAAAACACTCCGCAGCCAAATTAAATGGCTCTAGCACTTTCCTGTCACCCACCAAAGCTAATTGCACCCAAATGGCACATTCACGTCAATTTTTCTTTTCGGATGGAAACGCCAAAAGTGCTGGTTCCAATTTATTATTGCGCACTTTTTCACATTTTCAGTAATAAAAGTAATCGAATATAGCACAGGATTAGATTTATTTGAGATATATTTATTTTATTTTTTGTACATAAAAATCTCCAGAATAATTTCCACAGGGTAAATGCCCAAAAAAAAAAATGGAGAATGGGACACCATACACATAAATCATCGCCTTATGATGTAACTTGCCTTGATTTTATACACTTGTTCTCAATAATTTCTGCAATTTAATGCAATATTAATAATCTTCACAAACTATTTAACAAATTGACGCGATTTTTCGCACGTTTTTGGCTAGCTTTTACTGCCTTTTGCACGCAAATTCAACACGGAGATTCGTGGACAATCCCTCGCCGTGACATATACAATTACGTTCCACAACAAAGTGGGGAGAGATTGCTTAGTTTGCAGAATCGCCGCTCTGTTAATTTCTTCGAGTTGCAAGTTTCTATTTATTATTATTTTATTTTCCCGGTAGAGGTGCTACTGTCGTAGTTGAGCAAAAGTGAAAGCACAGGAAATTGACGGTTACTTCGGATTTACCACAAATATTTAAATTTCTGGGATTTTTATTCAGAATTTTGTTATTTGAATTAATTTTTCAATGGGATTAGAGAAGCGTTGGCAACCTTGTACTCGTGGATCCTTATGAAAATTTTAAGTAAGTAAGACTCTTTTCCTTTGAATTCATTTAAAGTAATTTTTACCTATCTACGAAAAGGCAATCAGTATTAAAAACTCGCCATATTATACCAGAACACCAATTCGATTTTCGAAACTACCACAGTACTATGAGGAAGGTTACAAGATAATCAAACGAAATTAAAACGGCGGTTGAAGGAAAAAAATACTGTGTAGGCTCCTTCTTTGATGTTGTAAGGTCTGTTACTCAAAATAGAAAAGCTATTCCCTTCATTTCATGGTGTCCTTAAAAACTACACCTGCGGTAAATCGTTTAAGGTAAAATACAACGACAATCTTAACATGTTAT
Source organism: Philonicus albiceps (assembly GCA_963969385.1). Lineage (NCBI taxonomy): Eukaryota > Metazoa > Arthropoda > Insecta > Diptera > Asilidae > Philonicus > Philonicus albiceps. Next base: position 1,699,945 of record OZ017772.1, on the reverse strand, counting down.
ATCCTATCAACGCGAGAATTCCTCAAGGTAGTGTGCTAGGCCCAACGCCCTATTCAATATAGGCAGCTGACTTACCAAATAACAAGCATATCATAACTACTACTTTTCGCCGAAGACACCACCGCAGTCCTTATAACCCATCCCAATCCATAAACTGCACGTTGAGGAGCTCCAAACCCATGTAAACCAAATAAGCCTGAACTTAATGCAAGCAAATACGATCAAAAAATCACTTTCACCCTTAGAAAATCTACCTGTAAGCATATCCTCATCAACAATAAGCCGGTAACAATTAAGAGTGAGGTCAGATACTTGGATAAAAAGACTAAAGTGGAAAAAAGAAATGCGAACAGCTAAAATCAGCATTTAATAACCTTTACTGGCTCCTCAATATAAACTCTAAACTGGACGAAAATATCCATTTACAAAGCAATCCTAAAACCCATCTGGACCTACGGACTGCCAGTTATGGGAAGCATTCAACAAGCAACCTAGGAGCTCCACGGTGTGTGCGGACAAAAAATTCTGTTAAACGACACAAACCTTAACACAGTTGAACAAGAAGCCACAAATCCAAACAACTTTAATCATTCTCACTGCTCTAGTCAGGACAAATTTTATCTACCAACTCTATAAGGATTTTCGAAGATATTAATAAAGGATAAATATCAGGGCAATGGCAACTGCACCGGTAACGGAGCCCAACAACAATATCAACACAAATAACAGCTGCAGGTTGTGTACACATTGTAAATCTTTTGCTTCTTTGAACTTGCATAACTCGTCCGCACTGGCGAACTAGTTATTACCTTTTCTAGATGTAAGAATTGATTGTAACTTATGCTAGCATTTAAAAATATTATTTTTTGTTCTTCAACCTTAGTAACCGATATTTTTCTTTTAGAGCTTGTGCACATTCCATTTAAAAATATGAAAAGTTCCTTATATTGTAATTTTAACACGATTTCTAATCATATAGTTGAATGCAATGCAAAAATTCTAATTAGATTTCTATTTGTGTTTTAACATTGATTCTAAGTTATATAAAATAATTTTAAATCGGCGCCTTCGAAACAGCTTATTCGTTTTAATTTTTAGGAAAAGACACATAAACAAACTTTAACTTATATATTTATTAAAAACAATCTTTTAAAGCAGATAAACCTAATTGTAAAGACAATTTACTGAGTAAATTTAACCTAACAAGATTCAAACTCACAAAAAAAAAACACATCGAACAATGAATGAGGAAAGTAACTTTCTTCAGTTAGAAATGTTGGAAAATTCTCTGACGATTTATTTAGAACGTCATCACTCAAAAATTAGTAATTTTTCGTATAAACTATAGAGAGAGAAAAAAAAATGTATACTTCACATCCTTGCTGCGTCAATCTAAATTTAAATGTTTTGGCATTTAACATTTTGAATAGTCAATGTAGCAAAAATATTCCCTATTCTTGCCGTTTAGAGGAGCACTATGAAAATTATACAGACTTACATTTCTATATACAACAAACAGTCAAAATTAATATAATAGAAAAGAAAACGTTTAACAAAAAAAATCTCCGCTGTACAGACAATTTTCGTGGATTGGCTATGTGTCCTCACAGTTCGTACAGCTCGGGTATCGGTGATTATTTTGCGTCCACTCTTGTGCGCAATTTCGCTCTAGCATTCAAATATTCGGGATTTAGCTGACTGTCGATTTCCTCCTGATTCATGCTTTTCTTTTCAATCTTCTGCTGCCGCTCCATAATTACCCTGCTCAATTCTCCTTTTAATCCAGGATCTCGCTCCTGTTGCTGTTGCTGTTGCATTATTAATTGTCGCTCTTTTTGCTTTTCAAGAGCTCGCTGCAGTTCCGATTTCTGATTTAAGACATTTTTACCTCTGTAAAAATATAAGTAAATTTTGTTTTAATTTGTTTTTAAAAAAAAAATTGTTGTAGTTCTTACATTTTTTGGTTAAATAGTAATTCTCTGTGCAGGTTCTGTTTCTCAATCGAATCTAAGCAGGGATTCATCAATTTCTTTGGCACAATTAGACCCTGGGAGTCAGTGACTACTCCAGGGGTTGGTGATGGCATTGGCATCATCATGTTGTCTGGAGAGTCTTCTTCTGTAGTAGTGCAATTTTTTGTGCTGCAGTCCTTTTCGTTCTCTGAAAGTACATTTTAAAAATTTCGTTAATTTTACCACAATATGCATATATTATTTTCTGTAGCAGAAATTATCATTACTTTGGTATTGGGGGTAGAATTAATTCATAATTAAAAAACCCGAAATTAAAGTTTCGACCCTTTTTCAAAATTTAAAATTAGTTTACAATTAAAGTTAGCTTAAAAACATTTCACATGAGTAGAGTAAACTCTTTACAATTTTTGTCACATTTCATTTCAAAGAAGAAAAAAAATACCTACTCAGCTCAAAACATTTTATCTTATCCCTAACAGTCGAATCCGGTGACATTATACTTTCCATTTAAAACACCGCCAAATCCTGTAAGACACTGATTAAATTCAAAACGGCCCGAGCACGTTCAACACTACCAAGGTACTAATTTATCATCAAAAGGTGTCTAATTGACTGTTCTATTCCAATAGCAAAAGCCTTTTTCACTTGAGCACGATGCTAACAGTGCAAATAGTCCATTTATTTGTTGCCTTCATTTACATTGAAATTACAATTGCATAAGCAACAAGGTGCATAAAAGTGTGTTTGCAACTGCGCAAAAATTCCATTAAAATTTTAACAAGATTAGAAAATGTCCACACTTTCCGTGGTGCGGGGTGTTCCAATAAAAATGGGATGAACTGGTTCACATCTAAATAAAATTCTTCAAGCACATAACATATGTAGAGGGTTGTAGGCTGATGTTACCGTCACCGTCGCTTAGGCACATAATATAGAGCCCTAAGAGGAAATCTTAAAAGGTTTCTCTTTCGACAAAAAAAAAAAAAAGAAAAGCCAGCTTAGCGAAATGACCTCACCTAGTGGCGAATAACCCTTTAGTTAAATGATGAAGTATTGTATAAAATTCTCCTCATTTTTCCATTCTTCACAGACGAGTGGAATTGTTTAATCGATAAATCTTTGATTTTATAATAGTGATCTAATTAAGGTGGAAAACCGATTGAATTTCCCTTTTTATGGAGCCCACTCGCTGCGTAGGGAGGTAAGAATAGTTTTTCTTGGAGCTATGCTTTTTTTTTTGAAAACAATCAATAATAGGAAACAGGAAATGTAACCTAGTTGGGCATTTTCAAGAAACTGGATGCACTAAGAATTTAATTTTGTAGTCACCTTCAAAGTATACAAATTATGAATTTCTAAACGGATATGGTTTTAAATTACAGAGCAGATATACTCGTATGAGTTCTTTTCAATGTCTTACAATCCGGAAATCCCGGAAATCCGATTCCAAATCACCTAAGAATGGCACACAAAATACAGATAATCTTCGCACCTCAGGGCAAACATTAATAATTAGTAGAATTTACCTTAAAACGCAACCATAACTCACACGTCTCAATTAAGGCCAAAGCTTCCGGAAAGCTCAACGTTTGGTTGCCGAAAAATTCATTAAATCCCTCAGTTGCATTACAATTCCTACGAAGGTTGAGCCTGTACATAAAACAAAAACAAAAATTTTAAATCTTAACCCAACCAACCGAGCCTATCAAATTCAGTAGCCGGCATTATCCATTTTTCTACGGCCACGAAAGAAATACATCTTTTGCACGGCAATGATTACATTTTTATGTAATCTTGTTAACGTGATTTTAATTAAATCAGACTACGTGAAAAGTCACTCGCAAATGAATTCATCAGTCCGACAAAATTAGCTCTAGTGCAGTATAAAATAAAACGAGGTCAACTGTAAGGGGACAGAGTATTCGAATTATTATCAAATTTTTTCTCGCTTACAAAAAAAAATAAGTTTTATTTTTGTTCAACAACTACAAGACATTCCAGTACGCGCTTATCGCAATATTTTTCATTATTCTGTTCAATGCTATCTTGGCCAACAAACCTGGACGGGCAATATGATTTAGTTTTGTGTGTCGTTACCCAAGTTTTTGTTACGGACAGATGAAATTTGTTTGGAATTTTTCTTTAATTTATCACATACAATTTTTTAATACAAAACACAGCACAGCCACGATCATTTTAAGATAAATCAACTTTTTTAAAAGACCTTTAAGTATTTCTTATATGAATTTGTGTAATTTAAATTTGGAAGATTCAGTAAAAGATTAATAAATGGACATTTTAAACAATGCTGATCTTGTATATCTACAACGTAATTCATATATAGCTGAATAAAATTGAGCAATCATAACCAAAAACATTTTTTTTTTTAAATTAAAGCTGTTATTTTATCTAGTCCTATTAATATCAGATTTATTTATTTATAAAAAGCCATACCATTAGCTGAATCGAAAAATTACTTCGTAGACTGATACGGAATCTTGTCTAGCAATTTATGATAGAAATTTCATATAAATTACTGGAATAATGTTTATAACAAATAGAAAATTGTTACGTTCAAACAATTTTAGCGCCACTTAAGACTAGTTATATAAATATAAATGGTATTTGAAGAAATGACGGATATGTGGTACGATTACCTAGCCAGTTTTCAGTGGATAAAACAAACGTTTATAAGTTGCTCTGGAATAACTTAGTGGATTGTATGGATTGGTATGGCAAATTAAAGCAACAATATCGTTGCTTAAAACGAATTTAACTCACCTAAGTCAGTCTTGTTAAATATGTAATTTTTGTGCTCTTCTAAGGCCTTCGCTAATATTTCTCCAGTCTTTTCCTGTAAAGAAAATAAATCAATGTTAGAAAATAAACAGACATTGTTTATAATTTGATGTGTTGCTGTATCCAAACATTGCACTAACTCAAAATAGGTTTTCCTGCACTATCCGTTCATTATTAAGCTAAACAACATTGTTTACCAAGAAAAACCCCAACCTGGCTCAAGTAGGCAATAAGTTGCATATGTAATGCAATCACCTGCTAGCCCCGAAAGGCGCAAATGTTCAATAAAAATTTTATTACTGGCTCGATTACGTCTACTATTAGCTCTGTAGCGGCGACATAGTGTTAAACGGGCGAAAACTTGATCCCAGCCAGTTAGCGAACGAGTCGCCGCTTAATAAAATGTGAAAGTGAAATTGTTTATATTTTTAATGGGGTCTGCTGTTCAGATTCAGTGCCAAGCTGTAGCGACGATGCGGCCACCGACCGTTATTAGCTTGCCAGTCGATTGTACCGTCGCACCCCCTCTTCCTAATAAAATCACAGACTAAGTAGACGACTAGAGAGAGACCTCTTTATCCGGAAGTTGTCATCAACTCGAATATTCGCATTCGAGTCATGTTTGGGAACTCTAGATGACCTCCTCTACGGGTAAATGAATTTCGCTTTTCGTATTTTATTTTTGGCAGACCGGACTTAAATATAAATTCAGAATTGCATTACAAGCGATGCGGTTATGATGGTTTTAAAAAATAATGGATAGCAAGTTTCACATCGTAAAATTAAAGAATCACATTACTCTAACCGGTATAAGATTTGAAGCTTATTTTGATTGTAAACACGATGACGATATGCCGGCACATTTTTATGTGTAGTAGGGACAAGGGAAATTTTGTCGAGGTTTATGTAAATCTTAAGGTCAGACACAGGGCGCCTCTTTGTACTCTTGAACGATTTACGTAAAAACGATAATAAGCAGTTTCTTCATAGAGAAATTGATTTTTATGAGTTCGTAGAGTTTTTAACGTAATATTTCCGGACTGGAAATTGCCTCTAATTAAATTGAATGCAAATTACACTTTTCATGTACCGCGCCAAACGAGGTAATTTAAAATTTGGTTTGGAACCGTACAGTGCCCAGGAGTGGGCTCTAACTGTTGAAAGAGGGAAGTGATCATAAATTCTGCAAAGATATTTCATTTGAACATTTCTTTTTTTTGGGGGAAAATTACACTCTTAACTCTTACCGAATTTTTAATTGTTTCCACGGTAATCACCGTAGAATAGCGTTTTAATACACTGTGGGGTAATTATTAAAAATAGCATGCCGGTTTTATCAAACATAGAGGAAACTGTAGTTTAAACGTATTTAAAATAAGAGACGGATTTTATTTTTTCTATTCATGCATACCGTGAAAGGCGTACTTTGTAACAGGATTAAAATGCGCACTTGTATCAAAACCCAGAAGAAAAATGATGAAAATTACCAGAAAAATTGCTCAATTTCTTAAGTAGAACTTCCCACTGATACTATTCCTTAAGTATACAAAATTACTTAACAAGTATGCACTATACCGCGACCAAAATTGCACTCAAAATGCAACGACAATAAAATGCAAGTAAACGTGGGGATCCTTATTACGTGCAAAACTTTCAAGTTTCGGTGTTCCCATTCACTACGAGCTCCTTGGGATGTTTTCACCCGCGCTCTCAAAATCTTCAGCATCACAGACTTGTGACCTTGAAAAAGGGGTTTTTTTTTTGCTTTTCTCCACGCGCTAAAATATTTTATCTCGCTCAGTATCACTCGGATAGATGTCTGTCGTGTAATAACATTTTTAAAAGTTTCCCTGCTGCTATTTTGGCATTAAACGTTATGGTCCAGAGCGCATGATCCCATCGAGCCGAAAGAGGACTCAAATCTAAGGCTGGTGGATGCTGCTCGGGGATAAAAACAAAAATATTGAGGAGCTCTCAAGTGGCTGAACTGGTGGGATGCTGGGGATGCTGGGGATACTGCTGGTGCTGGTTCAGCTGTTCTTTAAACAAGAGTAGGACGAAAGAGCTAAAAATCCGTGCCGAGGATGATGCGAAGGCTTGTGCTTCTACCGTTGATGCCCTAATCAATATTTCACAGTTTTCACACGTGTTGACGTCATAATCATGAAAAGCACGAGCTCTACTCGGGTTAAGGTCAAAGCTCGTCATTTTGCAGTAGCTTTTCACTTCCCCCACAAAATTCAATAAGTTGGGATTTTTACTAAGCTGCGACGCGTCTCAAGTCGAATAATCGTAGCCCTTTATTTCACGCCGTTATCAAGATATTTTCCAGAAGTTGGCGTTATCTTTTAATTGCCTTTCGAATGCGAAACGTAACGAAAATATTCTCAGCTAGTGTTAGTCATTACACAATAAGGATTTTGCCTAAAAATAGGACTCTGCGAGTAATTCAAATGAACAATTAATTAATTCTGGCATTGCCTTTCATGGCCAGTTTGTTTTATAAATTAGACTCAACTTGGAATTCTCTATTCTTTTATCTTATTTGTGTAGGCATACTGAATATATCTATATAATCATATACACATCATATACATATAAATAATTTAAAGATCGCATAAGAAATGCTTTAAAACGTACTCATTTATCAGAACACTTATTTTTTGGTATTTCCATTGTAAATTTAAAACTTCAGACTAAATACAAAATCCGTAATAGCACTAGTTACGAAACAAACAATGATTTCTGAAAGTTTTCTAACTAATTCGTCGTTTTGGAGAAAAACTCCTGAATCGGTCCGAATACCATTTAAGAAGATAATAGCAATTAAGTTGTATCTCTGATGCATTGCACAAAACTTGTTTCGCTTATCTTTTGCGCATTTTGCGTAGGAATGCAACATAGCTGCAAGGTAAATTGTTTTTTTTTATTTGAAGGTGATCCAACCAAATTTGTAAAATAGTTCGTAATTAAGATTTCTAAGAATCTGTCCAAATAAAGCGTCTAGCAAAGGTTGTTATCGTAAATTTCATCGAATTTTACTTTTGGGGAAAGACAAAACTTATTATGACTCTTAAGTAAAACGCATCTTATTGGTCACTTAAGAAATTTAAAATTTATTACTATGCTTAGTTGATTTTGCCCTTGTAAATTGTTGCTTTAGTTTTGACCTTTGAATTATATTGGAACTTTCTCTAAAAATCGCCTATTTTGTTAATAAAAGCATTTAAAAAACGAAATGTATTTTTCTGAAGAGATGTGTATCAGGGACATCTAGCTCTATTGCTTATATCAATTGACCCTATGATTGTTGGTTTAGTTTTGATATTTGAATAAATAAAATACAAATACTTGTAGCTGAAACCACCATATAAAATGCCTTAAACCAGACTTGCAACCCTAACCATAGATAGCATTATTGGTCTTGAACTAGAACTGTATAACAAGTTTTCAAAACACATTAAAGTAGGAACAAGTTCTTTCAAAATTCTGCTAAGAAAGTAGACTAAAAGCTATATATATACTGAATTAAGGCTGCTATCCAGATGTGATTTCCGTGAAGCATTTTTTGTGATGAAATCACCTTCTTTATAATTATTGAACGGCGAGTTTTACCAATGACAATCCAGATGAACATCCATCGTATAAATTCGAAATTTTTCTAAAAATATAAATGCCAAGGTATCTGCATGATACCAAGCACTATGAGCCAGCAATTTGCTACCCAAAAAATTATATCTCGTAAAACTGAAATTGTAACAAATTGCAAAAATTTTAAAGAAAAATAGAGCAAAACTGCACGGCTAGATATAAACCAGATATCCATTACTTAATCACCCGGCGTATGTTTGTGAAACGAGGGCATGCTGATTTATTACAAATTCAAGTTTTGTTCGAAAAAAATGGATATACACACATGGGGAATGCGCGCACTCGCAGCTGGTTACGTAAAAATTCATTGTGTATGGGGCGAACGCATGGCATGAAGCATAAAAGCAAAATTTCACATACAAAACATTTGTAGAAGGCGATAATCAGACCGTCGTCTTTTTTTTTAATTACTGCGAACTTACGTCGTATGTTGAGGGATTTTAATTTCAACGTAACAATAAACGCTTTTTAAACCGAGTACAATGTTTGCGCTATGTAGCCAAAAGAAGCTTTTCGATTTGTTATTTAAAAAAAAACAAAGCTATCATTTTGAAATTGCGTCTCTCAAAGAAAAACTAACTTGAATGCTGCGTCATTATTCTTTCGCTAATCGCTAATTACTACAAATTTGTCTAAATTTATCGCTCTATAGACGGACAACTAGAAAAAAAAATAGGTATTTTATTTCTACAAGGAGACTTCAATTGAGTTAATTTCAAGTTCACATATAATACAATTTTGTTTATAGCTGAGTCGGGACGATTAAAACAGATGCAACCCATCTGAGTGAGTTCACACAGAGTTTTTTTGTATTCACGAAAATTCACGTATTCAAGTGCGCACAATTTGCGCGCAACAAGTGTAACGAAGACGCGTCAATGACTTATACAACATTTTACTTTTTCTTACTTTGCTTGTTTTTTTGATCTTTTAATCAGAGACATATTTCATGCTTATGTGAATATGTGCTTTCCGCATTTAAACATTTTTTTTCCCCGATTCTTCCAAGACCACAACAAGTACTAGAAATATATACAGCGATGAAAACTGAAACATGATTTTCATAGTTCACAGACTTCAGTTTTTGTGCTTGAGGAAGTTGTTTTTTTAGCACGCGAAATAGGTTTCTTTTGTGCTTTTTATTTCATAGGGAAGAAATTGTGAAATTGTTTACGAATTCTGCTTTCCATTTCTGTGGATTTTTCTTAAAATATCAACAAGGAAATGGGATTAATATACGGGATAGGATTGCCAGCAAAGTTCGGCCACAAAGATTTTAGTTTGGCGAAGCAGTATTTCTTGATATTAGAGAAAACTATACATTTGACTTTGTTTATTACTTTATTATTAATATGTAAGCAGCACTTAGCATTCGAAATGTTCTCCCTTAGCTCTAATACATTGCCTTAAACGTTTGGGAATATTCGCACACAAATCGATTGAAATTTCCACTCATCCCTTCGTTGAAGTTCTTTTTAAATATTTTTACTGAAGGTTAAAGCAGACCTATCTCAATAAAATGGATCACACTGAAGAGCCCATTGGATTAAGATCGAGTGAGTTAGCGGGTCATTCTTCTTTTTTTTTTATCACTGAAGAAAACAATTCTTCGCAAAGCGTCTGTGTCGATCTTGCTGTGTGGGATAGTGCGTCGTCTTGTTAGAACGTCATATGGGTTTCCTATCGACTTCTAGCTGTTTTGCCACTTCAGAAACTGACATTCCTTTTAGATGCAACCCAATGATTGCGCAACGTTGGCTCTTTTTGTCCATGTTTGCTCTACTAATTACTGAACGTGACTATGTGTGTTTTTACTTCCAAGCCTACAGTGTACTTAATCTAGATATTCCAAAATAACGGTTAATTTCTTTTGAGTATTAACACGACGTCGCGGGAAAAACTTGTGGCCGAACTTTGTTGTCACCCTATATAGTTCTATGGATCAAAGTCGATGTTTAGTTTAGAGTAGTATTACTTTCCAACAATTAATCGATGTAGAAGCTTGTTGATAAGTATTCTTAGATTATATTACCCCTGTTGAACATCCACAGCTGCAACTGTGTCCTTTAGTTACTTATCAGCTTTTAGGAAATAATACCCTAATAATCTCAATATACGCACAATAACGTATTTTTCCTGGCATAATTATTTGGTTTTAAAGTTTACAATTAAATTGTAGATCTGCGACAGTTTTGCACGTTACCTTCTACTCTTCATATTACGAAGCAAAAGTGGACGATTAGTAATTGTTGATTGGGATTAGTTTAGTTTCTCATTTTTAGCAAACTAACTTAACGTGCGCTCGTTGTTCAATTTGTATATTAAGACTGACTACCCATACTTCTTATTTAAAAAGAGAACAATCGGCAACTACACCGAATAAGGAATTCAAAAGAAAATTTCAAATTCTCTGGTACCGTTGGCAAATATTTATGAATCAACCCAATAATACACTAACCCAAAATAAAGTACAATAAAACACTAGAATAAGGTTGGCAGTTCTAGTTATTGGGGCAATAACAATTTTATTGCAAAAGATTCTTCATTCGAATTCAAAACCTCAATAACAGAGCTGGAATAGGTCGAATTCATTGGTAGCACCACCCTTGTAATAAATTCTCCTAAAAGATACCCTCGTTTTGGTATAGTTCCATAAAATTTAGCACGTACTTCTTTTTAGATATTCACAAGAAGTACATTGGCATAGGCACACAAGGTACAAGAGATTTCCTCAAGTTGCGCCTAGCCTACTTTGTTTGTATATTCAAACGTAGATTGAAAGTGAATGACAATGAAATGGCTTTTCGCACTTTGTGCTTTCCTTTACTTTCATAAAGAAGAAATGCAATGCCCCTGTGCTCAAAGAGATGGTATGATAGCGTTCCGCTTGCAGAAATTATACACAGCATGGAAGTGTCCCCCACAAAGTCGGTCGTCCCTCTAAGACTGCCCAAAATTGGAAATAGGAAAATTGCATCGATAGTGTGAGCACTTGAATTCTTAATTTGGAGGACGATCACCTATTTTAGAAAACACAACAAGTAGCATTGAACTAAAGTCAGTAACACAGTGGCGGGCTGCTACTGCTGCTGCTGATGCTACTGGTGTTAATTTACATAACGCGAAATGAAGCCTCGTACACCGGCGGCGGCGGCTTAGCTCACGTTCACGTTACTCCATACTAATTTCGCGCCTCAGCTGAATAAAACAGGGGCGTGTGCGGACGATCAGTTTTCATTCGAACGAGAGTGAGATAATTAAGAAAATGAAAATCATCCCATTTTGTAACATGTGCCCCTTGCCGGGGTAATCGAGGCCTAGCCTTAGGATAAAAGTGAAATGAAATAGAAAGTCCTTGAAAAGCTCTCGTTTCGACCTCAATTAGTAGCATATCAGAAAAGTGCTACGTTTGAAATTAATAAGTGAGGAAAACTCATTTCGTGGTGGCAAAAACGAAACATAAAAAAATTAATTTTGTCTTCTTTTTTAATTTTCAATTTCGATGAAAACAACTTGATGTTTTCCTCACGTTTTATCAGTGATCGATATAACGTATCTTCTGGCTGGGTGGTGTACCCCAGCACAGGTAGATATGCCCCACCAGCCACAGCTCAGCTCAGCTCAAATCCCGACCCATCTAAGTCCGGTCGTCGCTCGGCATGCTGCTGTAAGATAAGGAGATATCCAATAATAAGCAACAGTAGCAATAGAAAACTGAGGCAAACAAAAGAAAAAATGCAAAAACAAAAATTCTCATCAACTGCAGAGGGCATACAAGTTCAGATAGTGCGCTAAACGAGCGCTTGCCGTCGGTCTTCTCAACAAGAAAAATGATATGCTATGCGGCTTGCTTTGCATGCCACCATACAGAAAGCCGGGCTTTGATGGCTACGATGCGGTGCTGTTCCTCAAGTCAACCGAATGAAAGTGATTTCATTTTTGTTTTCTTTGGGAAGCTCTTTTTACCCTTTTCAACTATATCGCGAACCTTTACAATACGAATTGCGACAATGAATAGCTGAAACTATCTAGAAATCATTACCGTTTTGTAAATCAGCATAAATTGAGCATATTTAATAATTAACATCCTACCTGATTCGGTAAATAAACGAATCTCACAAATATTGTCCATTTGTACCTCAATATGCTGATAAACCTGTTGATTGGCTTTGCGGTTACGACGAATACTCAATTACCCCCGGATATGAATCCTGTCTAGTGAATTTTCACTTTTCCAACGTTTTTCGTTGCGCTGGTTTTACCGCTGGAGCGCACTCACTCGTACATTTCCTAGTTTCCAGCAAATTTACCAGCAATTTGATTTCCCTTAATCCAGACAGTGTCGCCGGGCACTGTTGCCTACAACATCTGAGTTGAATTTTCCCATCCATTTCAGAGGATGGATGCAAAATTGAATTTTAATAATATTTTACCAAGACGAAACACTATAGCATAACTATGAGCTATGTAAATGTATATCCTTGAGATGAGAACGTTAAATACAACGAATTTAATTTGTTCCTGTTAAAATAGTTAAGTAATGATTAACGGCTGCCGTGTTGTTATAAATCAGAAATATTTTCATATTCAAGGGTAAAAGGAAACTACTTAATCAATTTTAAGCTCTTAGCTGACATTTGTGGTTTTCCGCTGTTATTTACAAATTATCGAAACCTCTTTCGTGTCTTGTTTTAGTAATGAGGTTGGTGACTTTTATGTCGCAATTTGTACCAACCGAATTGACCCGGGAGAGACCACAACGTAAATTATCATGAAATTATATATGATAGAGTTATGAAGATGATTAACTTGTTAGTGTAATGCATGAGTTGTAAAATTATGTAAATTATTTAATCGTTATACAATCGAAGAAATTTATATTACCCTAGCAACTGTCTGCTGTTTGTGTTTTAATTTGGTAGTAAAAACTCCCCAAAAAAAAAAACCAACAAAATGCATTATAATAAAAATAATTTGTAGTCAAATAAATAAATTTAATGATAAATCGAATTCTAATTAAGGTAACTGGTGGTATCACCTTTCACTTTATATAACCAACCGCCAGGGTGGCTCATCCAAATCCAACTACATTACAGTCAATTTAAGATAACAATTTACCGTGTGTAAAATCCAAATAAGGAAAGATACAAATTTTACATAAAAGCTGAAGGTCTTAAAGAAAAGAATATTGGTAATTTTTCAATATACTCCTCTAGTAAATAAAATCGGAACCAATCACTGAGAAATAAGATTTTGTTCCTAGAGTTTCATTTTTTACATTTAAGAGCAAATAACCAGGGGAGTCTTACTATCAAAAACGAAACGAAACACTTCGTTGTAGCTAAATTTTAAATTGTGAGAGTAATGATAAAAGTTATTCCATGCTACTGTGCATAAAAGAAACGAAAGGATTATATAAGCCCCTTATTTCTCCATTTGATTAACTTCACAAGCAAAGAGAAGGGTATTGGTGGTATTTGCATGTCTGATTTTAAAATTTTAAAATAAAAATCAGCTTTAGTTTTAGTAAGTAAAAATGGAATAACCAATTTATTTTTAATCTAGCGAATTCAACGCCAGTTTCTATATATACTTGGTTTAAAGATCAAGTGTGAATTTTAAGCGAGGCAAAATCTACAAAAACAAACTTTAACGATTACGGGCCTTATGTAGGCGCTCCAGGCGTTCCAGCTTCATATAGACGTAGTGTTGCACTTTAGTTAAGTTTTTAAAAATCTTAATCATAATACAAGCGTAATGTTAGCATTCTGTATATTCTATAAAACTTTTAAGCCTTATATAGGCGTAGTGTTAGTTTAAAATAAAATCTTTGGCTGACTATAGGCCTCTGTTAGGTCCGTAGACAGAAAATAGTGCAGCTAAAGCAATGTTTTATATTCATAAATTGCATGCATAGAGGTAAATATTTCTATATATTTTCATAAATTCAGCATTTACACCCAATTGCGCAATTCAGCAATTGTTTTCGTTAATTAAGCTAATTAAGCAAAAATATTTTTTTCTTTTTTTAAAAAAACCGTATCCTTGATATTTGTAATCTGTTTTATGAATATGCAGTTTAATGATAAGCGTAATTATTTTCTAGGCGAATCAATCAACTTTTTTAAAAACAAGCAAAATAAAAGAAAAAACCGTTAAATGTGTTCGCAGATTTGTAAGTGATTATGGTAATAAACGGAGTTTTTTTTTTAATGTAAATTTTCTAAATCTACTTTTACAGCAATATTTTAAAGACATTACGAAACTTTAATTTCATTTAACAAAAACTCTGTGTATCTCAGCAAATGGCAACTCAGATCAATCAACATTTTATTACCGCTGAGTCAGTTCATACCTCTTAACTCTTTTTGAAGGAACCTTCCTTTAAATAAATTAACAAAAATACAGCAAACCTCTTTCCATTAAAATTTCGTGATCTTTTCAAACTTGCAAAAAATTCCGCACCTTTATCTTATTGAGGAAAAAAAAATGTGACTAACATTGCCTAAAAAGTCGATGAAAAGCGACAGTATGTATTTTGTGTCAACGTCTCATTTATGATCGTATGAATTGCGGGTCAACGTACCCACTAAAATCTTGGCGACATCAAATTATTTCGAATTTAAAATTGCAAGGTATTGTGATCGATGGATCAGTGCCCCGCAAATCACCTATTCTTCTCAATAATGATTCAGATTAAAAAATGCGCCAATTTCTGCTTTTAAGCAGATTGTATAATTCACTTAATAAAGGAAATTCTCAAAATACTTTGTACAAACATGAAATCGAAGATGATAACATTGGAGTAAACCAAACGAACACGATTAAGCTGTATAGTGATAAGACGTTGTACAAACGTGCGCTCAACAATAAAATTTTATCGATAGAGTCACACTTAATTCGGAAACGGAATTTATAGCCATGCTACTGCTGTAACAACTCGCGGCTACTTATAGTGAATGAGGTAAGCTTAATTGAAATTTAGTCGAAAGTGCGGAAATATTTGGGAAAGTTATTTGAAAAGAAGTTGCAATTTTTAAAAGACATTGGCTATTTAGAAATACTTTTAACGCAATTTATTCCACAAATGCGGAAACTATAAAATTTCTTATATAGCAATTGGTGGATTAAACTGAACATTTTCGAATTATTATAAAAAAAAAATTCAAGGACTCACAAGCACTGAAAGATGTTTTAAAAGAAGTTCAACTGGCAGGTAACCGGTTTCCAGGAAAAAAAGATACCCAAAACAATAAGACTGGTGCAAAAACAAGTAATTCGTCGCAACCGAACAAGTAGCCAAAGAATTTGATCTTTATGAACTACAAACGCACAGGAAACTTTTTTTTTTATATATATAAAATTTAAATACACCTCCGGATTCTTCCAGTAAAATTAACAGTCTTTTTCGACAAAAAATTTTTCTAAACTTGTCTTATTTCAGCAGAAATTATTTATAAAATTCATTCCCCAATTTTATTTGATTCAATTTAAAATTCAAGATTTTGTCTCGCAAAAATATTCGCGCACTATACACAAAACGCTCCTTAAGAACCGAAATCCATCTCTTGCGAAAAAACGTCCGAATATAACTGACTTATTTTTGCCATCGAAGTACCAACGAAGTCGTATGCTTTTTTAAAAAAAAAGCTCCTAAACCCGAAGCAACTGAGCACCAACCATCCAGCCAGCTAGCTAGTCAGTCTGCCAAGCAGGCGAGCAGCCAGCTCCACGACTGCATGTTTATTTTCGCTGTTTCTGTGATCCAGTCGCGGACTCCAAAAGCGCGACAGGTAAAAATCATACATACTACCCTACGTGCACTCAGTACAGACCATAGTCCAATAAAGAGAGAAAGAGGAATTCTGGTCGGATTTCTTGGTCCCACCAGGTAGATAAACAGTGAAGCCAAAGCAACAGATGAACTAATATTGCGTACCGAATACCGCGCAAATTTCTACTTGTTTTATTTTCCCAAAAGAGCCAAAATAAGGGATATTTTTACACCTGGCATGTTATTGTTAGAAATCTGGAGGATATAAGAAACTATGTAGCAATCACACAGATATCTTTTATTGTTTATTTTACGTTCAACTCGTTTCAATTATCGCAAACTAGATTAGATTTTAAAGAAACATTTCCTAACAATAGAATAACGTCTACCGCGCATATACCCCACATCCATAAAATATAAAACACTCCTGTGAACACCCTGCAATTTACTAAGCATAATTTATCTTATTAAAATATCTATCTAATGACGGTATATCCATCCCAAGCAAGCTATTTGTTGTACTAACTAAGGTAAATCATAATTACAGCTAAAGTCATAAACCCATATATTCCATAAAACCTATAGAGCTAATTCAAGATTTCTCGAAAGTTTCGGCAGCCAACTGCGCAATTCAGCAATTGGTTTTATTAAGTTGAATTACGAAGACGACCAAAGGCGACTGGAGTCAGTGCATTTTCGAATATGTCGCCTTGTTAGTGTCCACAATTCCTGCGCTGAGTTATGGGAGTATAAAGTAAGGGCCACTATTGACTGAGCAGTTCAATGATTTCGTTTTTAGAATGATTAATTTAGTTGCCTACTTATAAGATATCAACTTGATTAATAACTAGGGCGTCTGCTAGAATTAATGTTTTTATTTTGATGTGAAATCAAATCGTTTAAAATTTCTGCGCGCTAAATATTCAATATCAATTGCATAAATTGATCCCACCTAATTGAGATGAAAATGTGGTCGGAAAAAATGAGGGGTATCATTTAAAAGGGCTCATTCACTCTTTGGTTTATTGCTGAATATGCTAGCGGGAATCCACGTTCAATGTATGAAATCCGCATTCACATTTCTGTCGACAGATTTCGCATTAGTTAGATTTATATAGATTTAAAATTGAAAATGCTTCCCTTCATAGAAGAAAAAAAGGGCACTTAGAGGTTCTTAGATTGTTCCAGCAGGATAATGCATGTTTACATGTGGTACGAGGTACTCTAGCATTCCTGGAGGAAAATAACATCAACGTTCTCCCATGGTTCGCCAATAGACCTGATTTGATTATAATTGAAAATGTGTGGAGAATGTTAGGCGATAGTCTCAACAAACCGATCAAAGGATATCGAAGAACTAACTGCAAAGGACGTTGAAAGAGGAATTTTAAAGCAAACAATTGATAATTTAGTCCAATCAATGCCACGAAGAATAAATGATTGTATTTTTCCCAAAGGTTACTACTTTAAAGGATGACATGGTCTTAATATTTTACGCAGGAGTTTTATCATTTATTATCCTGAAGAAACGTTTTGTTGTATTTTGATTATAACTTATGGAAACATTATAGGATAGTTAAATACACTGTGGAGAACTTAATTTTTGTAAATCCAACAAACACTTTAAAAAAGCTAGTGCCATCGAAAGTAAGAGATGCATGGAAATGTGCAAGTGGTCTTAATTTTTTTTTGTGCACTACAATATAAGTACAGTACTTATCTATAGTCAGTCTATAGCCGTCCATTCAGCTTATATAGCTTATAGCTGAATTAAAATTATGCGCGTTAATGTGTTAATAGGAAAAGCAAAATTCGAATATTTGTAATTTTTGTAACTTTATTTATATGCGAGAGTAAATAACAATTATTGATTAATTATATTAATATATACTTTATTAAGAAAAATCAGTTTTTCTTTCTTCAATTGTTTCATTTGATTAGTCATTTTGTTAACATTCAGCCAACTCTAGTCATTTTGATTCGACTGAACTTTACTACTACCCTGCATGTAGTTTATCATTCGCATTTCCTTTTCTAGGTGTTTAATCCATTCGCTGCCGAGATCATATTCAGCCACACATTCAGCTATAGGCAACTACGAAATATCTCGTAGCAGTGATTGGATTAGTTGATTTATTGGAAAAGAAAACAGACAAGTTGAAACATTTTCTAATAAAGTTTAATGGAATCAATTGCGCGCGAATAGGGTGGAGATAAATTTACCCCTTAGAAGCTAAGACCAAAATTTATAGTACCAGTAATAATTTATCCTAATTTATATTCTTTTCCATCTCTCATAGTTTTACTGGAGCAAAAATTTGTTTATAATCTCGTCGTTTAGAAAAGTTTGTAAAAAAAAGATACCCATTGCATTTTTATGTATAAAATTTAAATTTTTACAAACTAAATGAAATTTGAAATTCTTCTGAAAATATAGTACAGGCTGGTCGATTGATTTTAATACCATCTCCGAATTAAAATACATCATCTACAGATATCGACCTGAAATCCTAAGAAATTTTCTAATTTACTTTCGAGGCTCAAATATCAACAACAACATAACCTCAAAAAGCGAACAAATTAAAATTTAATTTTGATATGGCTAGATTATATACCATTTTATGTGTAAACACAGTAAATACTCCTTCTAAGTACAGAAATTTAATATTTAAAAAATCTCCGATTTGCTTAAAAACTGTAGAAAACCAGAAAACAATTTCTTTAAGAAGCTAAAGCGCCGACATAACAAAACACACACATTACCACACTACAGGTTAAAACGTAAACAAACTTGAAGCAGCCGGCACACAGCATCTGCCAGGTGGTGCATAGAACTGCATTATCGACTTCATATGGCAATAGATTGTATGCCGCTAAAGTGCGAAATTTCAAATTTATTCAAATTCAAAAGGAGAAGTACTGACGGTAATAATTTTATTACACTATGTTATTAAGGACAAATTATCATTTGAAGTACATTTTTGAGACTTTCGGTGAATATGCTAATGCGGAAACGATATACAGAAACTGATTTCGATGATTCAATAGAAAATTCGATAGAAAACGCTCTAGCGCACCGAAAAGGATTGAAAATGAATAATTCGAGGAATTATTTCATGAAGATCCATGCCAGACGATAGCTGAACTTAAAAAATCGTTACGAGTAGATGACGAAACATTTTAAAGCATTAAGAATGGTTCAGAGAAGCAAGGACATTGGGTGCCGTATGAGTTGAAACCGAGAAACGTTGAAAGGGGTTTTCTCACAGGTGAGCTGCTGATTCAACGGCAAAAAAGGAAAGGTTTTTTTTGTATCATATCGTGACTGGCGATGAAAAGTGGATAAAGTACGATGACGAAGATCGTGAGGTAAGCCCGGCCATGCATTAACATCATCGGCAAATCCAATAATCCATCGTTTTCTGCATTTGGTGGGATCAGCAGAATGTAGTTTATTATGAGCTGGTTAAACCGAACGAAACTATCCACCGGAGATCGCTGTCGACTGCAATTGATGTATTTGAGTTGAACTCTAAAAGAAAAACGACCCCTATACAAACAGAGACAGGACAAGGTTATTTTGTTACATCACAACGCTGGGCCACATGTTACAGAACCGGTGAAATGCTATTTAGAATCGTTAAAATGGGAAGTCTTGCCCCAACCGCCATATTCGCCGGATATAGCCCCTTCCAATTATCACTTTTCCATTTCATGCCACATGACCTGGCTGGAACATTCCATTCTTATTAACATACCAAGAAATGAATCAAATCTTGGTTAATGTTGTTTTTCTAATTTGGAATTCGTATGCTACCCGAAAAATGGAAGATAGTAGCGGCTGGTGATATGGGCAATATTTTGAGTGAGTATAAATATTACTTTAAATAAAGCGTTAATTTTTACGAAAAAAACAACGTAAATTTATTCAAGGTCCCATAGAATCCTAATTAATGCCAAAAAATATCCAAGTAGAGCAGCACACTGCAGTTGTTTTAAGATATAAATAAAAAATTTAACTTACACTAAATTCGATGCTTTTAGACACTTCCTCAACATCTCCCTGAATATTAAGTTCATTTTCCGATTTTGACCTTCTCTTCGCATTCCATTTGCCAGCATTGTGAGAATTGGTCTGCCACTCGGATGAAGAGTTTCCAAGGCGATTAGATTCAAAAATATTTTCATAACTTCTATTAGGAGCTGACGGTGTCTTCGTTCGGAGGCGTACATTGTTTACACTATCTACTTCACTTAAGGATGATTCGGATGATTTGTGCGTTATTTTATTCATTTTTGAGGATGTTTTAGATGATTTTTATGTAAGAAAAGGCACTTCTCTGTTAAGTTTTAATTATTTAACATGATTTCGCTAATTTGAACTAGTCAGATTTTTACAAAAAAAATATATATAGGCAATGTGGACTGTAATGAACTAAACAAGGATGTTATTGTACTGGGCGTTGCTTTCTACAAGTGGAAAATCAATATGAGATGACACTGTAGGATAAAGCGCAGAATCGGAAAAACGTGAACTTGTAATGTTGGACAGTTGGGGTTTTTTTTTTTTTGGAGACTTCCGGCTTTAAAATTTCATTTTAAAATATTGAATAGATTTATTAATAAATGCTCCAGACTATAGTTAATTTCTCAAGAAAAATGAAATTGTAAAAGCAAACAATTTTTTTTACCGGCAAAGTGGAAGAATTCAATTTTGTTTCTAGTTTTAATTTCTTATTTTTAAAATAAAATTTGTATGAATGTGAAAACACAAATAACCCAATTTTGTATTAAGAAAAATCTCCAATTCTTTGTATGAACTAAAACATGATCAAGTTTAAAAATTTACAAGCATTTTACATCAACTCACAAGCAAGGAATATCTTAATGAACGATATAAACTCTTTTGGAAAATAATCATTAAGTGTGCTAATTAGGATAAAATAAAATAGCTTAGCTACAAAACAAGTGTTCCAAAGTATTTTAATTATATTCCTTTATAATGTATAATTTTCTGTTATGTTATGTTATATCAAATGGAGTCACAATCGGTAAAAGCGATACCCCTTCTGAGCGAGCAAGTTAAACTTCTGCATTTAAGAATCACCATCACTGCTGGAATGGCAAGAAACCATGTGCTCAGTGAATCCCAGGACATGATCGAAATTTTTTTTGCACGGATAGCAAACCACCGGCTTGTTTGGTGTTCTATAAACTCCTGAGTGAGCTGGTGGAACCTTTCCCTTACTCTTCGTTAATGATGTCGGTGGCTGTATTTTCGAGTCCGGTGGAGTTGTTTCCAAAACAATTGGATCAACTGGTTGAATCCTTTGCCGGGCTATTCCAGATTTATTAGATGTAGTGCTGCTATTACCACCCTTCGATTTATCATTTTGTGATATTGTTGATGGAAACAGAAGTTTCTTTCGTTCGGATGTTGGAATTTTTGAGCATTTTTCAAGTAGATGATTTGTTAAGGCTTTTGAAATTGCGAATTTCTTGTCGCAAAACTTGCAAATTGGAACAGTGGTAGAAGTCACACCATGCATTAATTTATGGGCTTCAAGACTTGATGATAGCCTAAAAATTCGGGGACATTTATCGCATGAGAAAACATCATTGCTGGATGGAACTGTGGATTTGTTTTGCTGAGGCTTCTTGAGATCGATCACCGGATTTTTATTCGCTTCTTTTGGTGATTTTGATCGCGCTTTAATTGAATTTAAAGGCTTAACTGGCGGAGGGAGTAAGCTATTTCTTGAAAGTTTAGAATTTGAGCCGACAGGCGCACTGAGTGATTTACGAATTGATCGTCTTGATGCAGCAGAGCTATTAAAAGTTGTTTTAAGAATGCCCGATTTCTTTGGAAATCCTTTTGGGCTGAGTTCTGCTAATGAGCTCGTTTTTTGCTTGATAACAGAAAGGCGCTTGTTCGAATGAGCAGCAAAAACTGTTTGACGCTTGCTGGTGGGAGCTGTGAATATCGTTTGCCTCTTCCCTAAATCGATAGATTTAGGTTTGGGTGGAGGTGGTATCATAGAATTGCGGCTTAAAGTTGCTTTTTTAGGATCATCCTCTTTTTCTTGGAACGAGCTAGGTCTCGTCGGTGGTATTGTACCGAATGCCTTTAATAGCAATCTTGGAATGCTGGTAGTCGTAGGCAGAATTGAACTCCGTTTCGAATTATTCACTGAAAGCCTTTTGTTACCTGTTTCAATTCTCGAAGGTCGATTTAGATTTAGATCAGGTTCGCATGGCATTAGGGATTTTCGTGTTCTAAATGTAGACATTCTTTTCGGTACTGTAACTTCGTTTTTAGAATCGTATGGGCAAACCGTTTTAACCTTTGGGACTGCCCCAGAATTGAGCTTGTTGCCATCACCAATTTCTGGTAAATTTGCTTCACATATGTTCTCCTTGCTGCCTGGTTTCAAAATATTTACAACTGGTGGAATTAGAATCTCAGACTTTTCATTGATAATATCGATGCCTTCTAAGTCTTTCTCTATCTCGGAAATTTTAGTTGAAACTTCAACCAGTGGCTTTTTTTCGCAGATATTCTCCTTATTTTCGTCGTCTTTCATACTTTTCCCTAGCGAATTATCTGATTGATCTATTACAATAATTGAAAGAGCGCTGCTGCTATCGTTTTCGCTGCTACTGCTGCTGCTGCTGCTCACAGTGACAACATTTTCCAATTTTTTGTTGTCAATTGTCTTGTCCCCGTCACAGTCCTCGCCACCTTTTCGTTTACTGTTCGTAATTTCAAGTGTTTTTTCACAAATCGTACTTAAATTCGAGTCCCTATTCGATTTTCCCCCCTCGACAAGTGTTTCACCCAAAGGCGCTAATCCAAGCGCAGCCATTCCCAGCTGAATTTGATCAATGCCTCCTTTTTGAGTTGGTGTTGATGAAAACACATTTATTTCCTGAAGAATCGTCTTCGAAGTCTTTCGCATGGGTGTCATTTCAATGTTTCGCTTAATAACTGTACCTTTATTGTCTCTATCCTCTTCCCGTTCAAAGAAATTTTCTTCCGCTTCGACAGTTTTATCTGCCATCGATGAATTAAATGATAAATAAATTGAAATACTTTCATCAATTGCTGTATCGTATGGGTTTAATTGTGAGATTTTTGAAATGTTGTCCATACTCTGCGAAATAAAGCAGTTTTATGAATCTTAAAATTTTCTCAAAGATATTTTACTTTAATTAATTGAAAATATCGTAAAACTAATATTTAAAACTTTTATAAGTGCATTTACCTCGTCACAAACATTAAAATTAACAGCAATAATACTATTAAAACAATCAATTTTTAAAAGAATTCACTCAATAGAACTTTCACTGACGCCAACGACTGGACTTTCTCAGTTGCTTTTCAAATATAAAAATTGACGTTTATGAAGAACTGCATTATCCATATGTAGTGCGATCATAATCAAACGATACCAGATGGCGCACAGGTCAAATTCCTATAGATGTTAATCGAAGAAATACAAATTTTTAAAATTATTGTAACTAAATATTTAAGACATAATAAGTTTACGAAAATATCTATACATTTAATTTTGATTTAACCGACAAATGCCTAGGAGTAAAGGTTTTTATAATATTAATATTTTTTAAACGGTTGTTAATGCGACTGCTAGATGTCGCGAAAATAGTTTAAAATTTAAAATTCTAACAAGACGGTTATTTTAGTCTATCGTTAAGTAGGACAGTTTTAAGTGAATTTTTGCCTTTTATTTGAAATCGTTGTCCATAAAACATAAGTAAATCAATTTAACATCTAAAAGTTTAATTAACTCTCAAAAACAGATTCATTACAGAGTTTATTCAGGTTTATAAGAATGTCCCAATCTTCATTGATAGAGGAGCAATTCTTTTAAAAAAACAATTTTGGTATGGAAATTTAAATTCATTACAATTAAGGTACAATACTGATTAAATTGCTTAAAAATGTTAAAGCCAAACTAGTGATATGATTAGTACAAGTTTTATCCTCAATGCCATTTATATCCAAAGAAAAACAACCGTCGCTGTTTTGCCAGGATAAAATGCTGGCTATGAGTGGCTGTTGCAAGAACTCTGTAAAACCGCTGATACTACAAAATAACACTAAAATAATAAAAATTTTAATACAGATGTAATTTCTAATCATCTTCCACCTACCTTGTTCTAAAAATAAATCCCGAAACATTATTGGAATTCCATTTGAGAAAATTGCATTAACCTCACTGTAGATCTTTGAGCAAATTTTAGCTATTATCACCTTTTTAGCAACGGTTATAGGCAATAATTTATTGCATTTACTTTCTGTTAATAGTAATAATATTAGAAGCCTATAAAAAAGAGTCATAAATAAAATCTGTATTAAAATATTTCAGTAAAAGACCCACTGATGAGTTCTATGGTACCCGTAGGAGTCCTCTTTCGATAGCAAGTGTTTTAAGCAATTTTCGTTTAAAGTACACGATTTATTAGTTCCAATCTGTGCTAGACAGAAATCTCAATTTGTTTTCTTTAAAACATCATTTCATGAGGAATTGATAAAAAATAAAATTAAATACCTGAAGCCTTCCGAGAAGGATTTCCAATGTTTACTAATTTTAAATACTCAGTAAATGGTATCGGTGAAGAGTTGTTTATTAATGCACTGTATGTTGGTGGGTTGTTTAGCTTCCATCTCATTTTGGCTATATTTTTAAGAACTGAAAAATTCATTATAATTTAAGACTAGTGCAGTATCACTTGGATTTAATCTATTTTATTTAAATAGAGTTAGAGAAATATTTTGCTTTCTCAATATGGAACAGGAAATTATCATTATTTTATGAAAAGCAAAATCTAAGCTCGTTGAATTTTCCCTTTTCGAATGCTTTCAAGTATGTCAACAATAAGAATCAATTACTTTTGCGTTTATTAAAAGGCATTTCTTCCAAATCCCTGACGACAGTCGATTTTCTGATATTCTTAATTCTCTCCAGCAAAGATTTTCTGTATTCAACAATACCATCACGTCCAATAACTCCTCTTCCTCTTAAGCTGGCTAGTTTTATGGTGAAAATATAAGAAAAAGGACACATCTTTTCTCTTAGATAAATTAATTACGTCTGAGTAGCCCTTCAGCTAGAGATAATCCAAACCAATTATCCGACGACACTGAGGTAATATTCTCAAAATTTTTCAACAAATTTTCTAAAGCAGTAACGACTTCGTAACACTTGACGGCTCTAATCGAAAGGAACAACGTAAGGAGCACCACCACTCGTTTGAAATGCATCTCATTTACTGAAGCTCCTTGGTTGAATGAATTCAGAGTATTCCCCAAAAGGAAAAAAACTGATGATATCGTGGGCGATTTGGGCGCATGACCACTTCAACAGTAATTAAATTATTGAAGAGCGTGAATAAATCTTCATTTGAGAATTTATAGAAAAGTTCAGGGGGGTGGTAAATGATTTTAAGTTGCTCCATTGAATAAATTAAAATTTGTTTGAGTGTCAATTTGCGCATTGTTTTTTATCTTGGGTAAATTGAAACGGTTTAAAATTTAAACATTATTAAAGGATAGGATGTTAAATAAAATTCAATACCGCTTGATTAATCATTTAAGGTATGGTCTGAAATTCCGGACGAAGCATTATGCGACTTATTGTGAGCTAAATTTTCTATTTTGAAAAAATCTATTGCAATAGCTAATTAGGAACTAAGAGTAACATGATTATTGAAAGTTCTACTCAACTTAAAATTTCCGCATTTAATTTGATTACGAAAAGGTTAACGAAACAAAAAATTGTTTAGAATTGGTTTTTTAAAAAATAGAAACAAAAGTTTACAAGTTACAATATTTTGCCTTTATCATTTTACTCTCATACATAGTTTTCCAAAAAAATGTGGGATTATATACGTGTTTTATATTGCAAAGAAATTGATCTATTAACGCAAGTAATGCCGTAGCCTAAAAACATTTAAATTTTATTGAAAGCAGCTACATCGACACTCTGTACGTAATCATCAAGTTTCTCAATTTCTTCTGTAAGCCAATCGATAGAGACTTTTTCATCTTCTACAACACAGGAGAGGACCAACTTTTTAATACCAAAAGCGACTGGCTGTAATTTTGATGCGCCCCACAGAAGGCCATCTGTACCGATTTTACGGATTTCCTCTTCCATTTTGCCAAGATCAGTTTCATCATCCCATGGCTTAATATCCAAGACTACAGATGATTTTGCAATCAATGCAGGCTCTGGAAAAATTTATTGAAATTATTCATATCGAGTTCAAAATATGTTAAATTTCCTGTTGTGGCTTACTCTTAGACTTTTTAGCGTGATAGTCAGCCAAACGCTTCTCCCTGATGGCATTGGCTTCTTCATCATCCTCAGAGTCTGAACCAAAGAGATCGACGCCGTCATCTTCGTCGTCGTTCTTAGGTTTTTCTTCCTTCTTTGCTGGGGGTGGCGCTGCTTTATTTGATTGTGGCTGTGAAATAGTCAGTGATTGGAGGCGGGTTTCAAGGGTCTGAACACGCTTTTGGGTGTCGGTGCAGCATTTCTTTAGACTCTCAACCACTTTAGAAGAAAGCAAATGTTCAAAGGGTGCAAATTAAAAAAAAAAAAAAAAAAAATCAAAAGGTACTTACGTTCCCGAAGAGTGGCATTCTCCTTTTCTAAAGCAGCCAACCGGTCCACAACTTCTGTTGCAATAGGTGATGCAGCTAAAGCTGCGATTCCGTCCATCTGAAATACATTCAAATTAATGGTAAGACTGTTTAATTTTTTGTAGCGTTGTAACATTCGGGGATGCTTTATACAATTTTGAATTCATGAAAAATTGTTATACGGGGGGAAAAAAAATTATACGTTTTAAATCGAAGGGAACATTTTCTGCTGTGCTTATACCGGGCTCAAAATTTTTAACTTTACTTACCCTCTCCAAAGAGTTTTTGATGTGTTGTCTGGCCTTTGCAATTTCTGACACTAAGGTGCACTGGTTTGATGTAGGCCCCTGAAAAAATTATTTCAGTTTAGAAGTACCCAGGACTGCTTGCTCAATAACAGCAGAAAAATTATATGTGCTAAGTAATAAGGAACAAAACGCTAAACACTACATCAAACGAAAACGGCCCAGCAGTACATCTTAAAGGCGGTGATAATGGGGGCAAACTACAGCATCGTTTACCTTTATCTTGAAGTTCGATTTCAGAAGCATCTCCTTTTCTGTCCGCTCTGGGGAATCAATTCCCTGAGCCTCTTCGAAGACTGACTTCCTTTGAGCGTCATCGAACGCATCGGAGCTTTCTTTGGAGCTCGTCTTGTAACGTTTACCTGGAACATCTTTAATTTGCAGTCCCGCCTTTAGAGCTTCCTGGGCCTTCTCAGAGTTATCTTTATTATTTTTCTTTTTCTTCTTCCTCTTAGCCTTCGCCTCATCGCTCTTAGCACTGTCCTTCTTCTCTGAATCTTGCTTAGCATCCAATGCTTCCGAGCGTGTCTTATCTTCAACCGAATTTGTGGAGGAACTTCCTCGTCCAGCGTTTGGCGATTCACTTGGAACATTCTTCAATTTTTTGTTCTTTTTAGCTTTAGCAACCGATCGCTCTGGAGTGGAAATTACAGTCCCAAGAAGTTCTGGACTTTCAACATTTTCTTTCTGATCATTTCCCTTAAGCAGCTTGTAATGGAATCGGCCGATTTTAAAGGTAAATTACCGATAGGAAGACAGCACAGCGTGCAAATAGTTTTAAAATAAAATTTTTTATACAACTCACCTTCGATAAATGTTCGAAATAATCTTTCTCGGCGTCATGGTACTTGGACTTCTCAACCCAAACACGTTCCGTGGCTAGAGGACAGGCCATTTCGATCTGCGTTTCAGAAAATAAATTACACGATTAAATCCTGGAACTTGTGAAAAAAGAAGTGCGAAGAAAAGTTGCGGCTGCGTTTTCAAAACGTGGCATGGCAACTCCTCCCCTGCTCCGCCGTCGATTCGGTTTTTCATTCGGCGGCCAAATGTATTGATTTAGTTTAGCGACTATTTTGCGTCTTCCATAATTGCACATACCTGTGAGGTTGTTGTGTATTCGATGAAAATCACACAAAATTCAATTTAAGAATCTTTAAAATGCCGACGTTACCCTTACGGAACACCAAAATAACCTCCCCGGCGGATTAACCACTGACAAGCAAAGAGACTTTCCTCGCAAGAGCAAGTGGGTGGCACGAAAAATCAGTGGCTTTCTTGTTCACGTTGTTCTTGTTCTTACCGAACTGTTCTAAAAGGAAAACGCAATAGCGGAGAGTTGTCACTTGTTAACATTCAAAGCGGTAACAATTTTTAAATATTTTTACTTGAAACCTGACGGGGAATCTAAAAGAGGTTTTTCTTTTGCTACGAGGAAAGCGTTTTTTTATTGTAAAAACAACAATTTATTTATAGTTATAAGACGAATAGGAAAAAGAAAACAGACGGAAGCCTGTATCAAGGGCTAAATCCCCGGAAATTGGTCTTGCTAATTTAGTGGGTAGTACGGCCCGTTCAAATTAAGCAAGCTGTAAGTCCCACACAGGGTAAGGGGTTCACAGACTCTACAACCGTTCGTAAACGCATTCTGGACGACCTGGGAAAAAAATATAGTTCCACATATTCAAAAAGTATGACCTGTTTTTAATTGGTTTGTAAAAGTTTATTTAAATTTCACAATTACCATTCTCTTTGAATGAATTTACTAACCCAATGAAAATCCCTCAAGGATGGTTTTTATTTCAATTATCAAATTCGAAACCAGATACCTTGAAGACACCTAATTATCAATTTTTTTAAGCTTAAAGGCAGAATTAGAATGAATGATTTAACACGCTCAACCCGGCGCACTTTTTAGGAAGTCTGTGATCGGCGCACACGGGATGATAAGTCGTTTATTCTTCTGGCGGTGCTTGTTTACGTTATCATATATATGTGAACCACCGGTGGTCCACGCCGCCAGGCGGAGCATAACTAGATGTGGACCACCGGTGGCACACGCTGCTAGATAAATGCAATGCATGTGAACCACCGGTGGTCCCCGCTGCCAGACGGACCAAACTAGGTCTGGACCACCAGTGGTTCACGCTGCCAGATGAATACAATGTCTGTGAATCACCGGTGGTTCACGCCGCTAGGCTGAGTAAAACTAGGTGTAGACCACCGGTGGTTCACGCCATCAGATGAAAGTAATGCCAATGAGCCACCGGTGGTCCACGCCGGGTTGAACGTGTTAATAAATGTAGAAACCCTGCAATATTTTTGTTTTAAGCTTCATTAAACAAAAAATTATAAAAACACATTTTTTACTACATTACTAAAAATTATCACCCTTCTCTTTATTTTACGTTACAATCTTGTAAAATTCCACAGAATGACACATTTATTCAAAAAAATAAAAGCACGAAATCTCGAAGCTGATACGTTTTACATGCTCTGGTTATGGTTTTTGCCCAACATTTTTACATTTAACATTTATTTTATAATTTTAAAATTTACCACCATTTTAACTTGGACTTGTACAAAATATTTCCATTCAAATAAAATTGTACAATGAAACCTTCTGTAAATGACTATGGAGTTAAAATAGAAACAACATTATTTTTTTCTAATAGATTTACTCAAAACCAATATCTAATTATTTAACAAATTTAGGCCACAAATATAATTGCTTTGTTGAACATATACATGCAGGTATATGTGACAATATCGCACGCGGGGCAACGAATCAATCCTCATCAGTGTGTCGTACAAAAATAAACCATAAAACGAAATTTACTCTTGGAATAAATAATACATTTACATAAAAAAAAATAAATTCGTCTAGCCTTAACAGTGCTGTGTAAAAAAATAATAATAATATGGGGTTCCAATAACCTAAAATGAAACTAAATGACCTTAAAATAAATCCTGTAACCGAAGAGGGCAAATATTTCCTAGGTTGAAATTTGTCTGTGTGTGTGGCGCTAGTGTCACATAAAGTTGAGGTTTTGTGAGAATGTGTGTGTCTGTCTGTATGTGTGTATTTTTCTCAAGTTATCTTCTCGTTTTTTTTCTTTTTCTTTTTCTTATATACAGGAAAAATGTCCTAAAGTCTTTGCGTCTACTTTACAACCAGCGATTCCTTCAGGTGCCGAACCATGTGAGCTCCAATGTCCCGCACATCAGGCCACTGACGTATCACAAATATTACAAAAAGTATTGAGAAAAGGGTCGTTAAAACACGAACTCTGTAAAAGAATTATTTAGTTAGACGATATTTTAAAAAAGTTTCTTATTGAATGTATTTAAATCCCACAACTTCAAAATTGTAAGGATTAGAAAACGTTTTCTTCTATATTCACATTGTTCTATTTTTGTAGCCGCTTAATTTTTATTTTAACCTTTTACACCACAAAAACTTATTAGGAGTAGGAAGGTAACGAACGCCAACAGCTTTTAAAAATGCTCACTTCCAAAATTGTGGTTTAATTATTGTTTATAATTTAAATCACTTACCTGGTCTTTAAGAAGGGCATAATGATTCCAGCGGCTGTCGCCACTAATAACAGTATAACTTGTAAAATTGTTAAAACTACATTTATCAACTTAACGACAAGAGCCCGAGCATTAGAGTTATCTATACCCTCTACAGTTACGTATTGTTGCTGGGAGAGATGTTCCATTTTTGAGATCTATTCAAAATACAACATACATTGGATTCAAATGAAAACAAAATTTAAAAATTGTATTACTTACCCTAGTTTGGCAATTTTCTAGAACCTCATTCACATCCCTAAGCCTTTCATCACTTTGATACTGTACTTTTTCCTCCATATCAGCGATAGTTTGCTTTAAATTTTCTATTTCGTTCTGAAAAAAATATTAATAATAATGTTTTACTTGATCGTTTCACCCAATATTTATATTTAGATTCATTTTTAGAGCACATTCTGCAAAATACTCTTATTCTCTCATCATACCTGATGCAACTCTGTTAAGTCATTGATTTGCTCTTCTAATCGTTCAGCCCTATACCTTTCGCCCTCTAGAGTAACGGTCAAGTCGTGATATTCCTTTTGTGCTACCTGAAACGATACCTTTTTTATTAAATAATTTAATGCAATTACATTAGTAATTTACCTCTAATCTATCCACACGCTCCCTTAATTTATCAAACTCTTCCTTTCGCTCCTGTAGTTCAGTCAAAAGTGTTTTTAGAATAAGCTGATACTGGCTAGTTCCAGATTGACTCTTTCCCGAACTGAAAGTTTTCTCAATATCTAACTAATCATTTAAAAGAATAGATAAAAATAAAATACTTACCCAGCCGGTATACTTTCACTAGTTACACTACTGCATTCACTTCCATTGTCACTATTAAATTTGCCACTTCCCGCCCCTCCGGTATTCCCAGAGCCTGTTGAAGTTGCTTGAGCGATATTATTCGGTGTAGAGGAACCTCCAGCTTCTCCTGTATTAACGGCTGCTGCCATATTTAAGGCGTTTAATTCTGCTTCTACAATAATAATGAATATGTTGACTCTTTTATAATATTTATTTAAAAATAAAATTACCGGTCATTTGATTTATATTATCGGCACTTCCAAATTTGTTTTTTATAAGATGTGCGAATTCCCTTGGCTTTGACATAACAGACCCCGAAAACCCTGTAATGCCATCTCTAATATTTCCACCAACATTTCTGGAATTGATTTTAGGGTTTAATTTAATCGTCACTAAATTTTAGACCCCATATGAACTACTAAGTTGCACTAAAGTTTTGTTTTACTTAAGAAAACAAGTTTTCGGGAAAGTATTCAACTTTGGTATATTCTTAAGTTCTTAAGCATAATACTAGGGTATGTTTTAAGACAATGTTCTAGAAACCAGTAATAAGTAAAATATCTGAATTTCGAAAGAGCAATTTTGAACAGTACATGACTAATCTAAGAAAGTAAATTTTTACCTCAACCCCTGGCCGACGTCTCTTAAAACCTCCCTTGGCTGCCTGTGCTGGACCTTGTGAAGATGTTGATTTTGGAGATCCTTCACCCTCTTAGTGTAGCTTTCAAGCTTCTTTTGCAGTTGGGATATATTGTGTGCGCTCTTTTGATTCTTCTTTTCGAAGACCGCCTGTAATTAATTTATATAAAATAAAGAATTAAAAATGATTTTAAAACAAAGTTACCTTTATTCGCTGCAATTGCTGTTTGTCTGCACTAGCCGCTAGTTTAAGATATTCATTCACATTATCTAAATAAAAAAGTGATATCAGAAAATGTATAAATTAAATTCTTTTAAAAGTCCTACCATCACGAGCTGTTTGTTCTCTTCGAATCGACTCCTTAGTGCATTGAATTTTTGTATTGAGGCGGTCCAGGGCTTGGCAGCTGTTTGTTCGTTGATGCCGATAGAGTCTTTTACCATCCGACGATGGTTGACTTAACGTATTACCATCGTATTCGTCTGATACAAACGACTGATAGCAAAGTTCCTCGTTTCCTAAATAATAACGTTATTTATTTGAATATTTTATTTAAAAATTTATAACATTAATTTTTACCTGACAGTCGTGATTCTTCAAACGATCCCATTCCATCGGTTGTAGTCATTTCACTGTATGTAAGCGCACCACTTGGCTCAATATTTTGGTTACGGTTCAGATCTTTTTTGCTTCTTTCCCTGCTGCGGCGAGCGGACGGACTTTGGTTGCGAAATCTCAGAGCCATTGGCGGTTCACTACTATCAGGATCCCGCTCTCTTGACACTATCGATTGTGAAGGAATGTAGAAATTGAATAGGATAAATGGTAGGGACCAAAATACTATGGTAGTTACTTTTTTCGCAACGATTCGGAGATGCTGTTCGACTGGAATGTGCACTTCCTTTAGAGGTTTGAGCATCAGACGTAACCTGCAACGTGTCCATTCCTCAGAACAACTACCTTGTTATACCTGCAAGGGTGATAGTTTACTGATGAGTAAATAGTGGTAAATGGAATCTATTTTAAAATGTTGTCTTTACTACAATACAAAAGCCTTCTAAAAATATTAAATGCATTCGTCGACAAGAGAAAGCTTAATCTATTTATTATTAATAAAACTGAATGTCTTGAATATTTAATTGATTCATTAAAGATTAATCCCAAACTCCTAGACTTAGAATCATTAAATTCGGAGAAGATAATTCCTCCTAAACTAAGAAGAGTTTTCAGTAATCGAAATAAAAAATAAGAATTACTCGATTACTTTTCCAATAAAAAAATGTTAGGATTGGTTAGAATTTATTGTTTTTTTGAGTAATGGGGATTTGATATTTAACAATTTATAATTTTTTATTTTATAACTTATATCTTAATCTTTGGACTCAATTATCAAAACTCCTTCTGAGCTTATTCTTGTTTTGAATGCGCAACCGTCTATACCGTTTGGAAGTCGAATTCTTTCACAATATTCAAAGCATTGATTTTTGGCCATAATAGTGATTGAGTTAATGTATAATTTAATTTTAATTTCATCTGGTTTAAACTGTTTCAAATCCCGTTCTATGCAACATCTTTTATTTCTCGATAGCCGTTCGGATCCCTTTTCGTTTTTACCTCCGTGTACGTTTTCACATTCGCATCTGCTTCCTCTTCCATTTCCGTTTTCGTTTTCTTCCTTTACCTTTTCGCTGCCATTTCCATCTTCTTTTGCGATTCCGTGTCCTGTTTCATTTTCGATTTTCTCCTCTTTTACGCGTCCACTTGGAACTGCATCATTTCCTTTATTATTTTCCTCATCCGTGCGCGCCCTAGTTTCAAGGATTACGCATTTTAGCCATGCACCGAAATCGCTTAAAAATGTCACCATCGCAAGTTTCATGGTGTTAAGGAGAGTTTGAGCTTGCTTTCGAAATTCTTCAAGTGCGGCTTCAATTTGTTGATCAATCGTTTCTGATCCTCCTCCTTCTTGTCTTTTTCCTGCTGATGCGGTTAGTTCTTGTAGAACTTTTTCATTGCTTGTAAAACAAAATCCAGACATTTCGAATATAGTGCTTTTTTTATATGTAAAATTTGTAAAATTTTATAAAGTGTATGATTGTCCAAAATTTGAAAGATTTTTCAACGCACTCTATTATTTTTTGTGTCCATACTATAGACAGAAATGTTCTAACCGAGTTATCCACTCCCAACAATTCGTAATACGAGTATTATATCTTTTCCATTATGAAAGTATTTAAACTTGATGACGTGATGCCATCGTTTAACGCCGGTGACACCACATTGCTGGCATATACAAGACGACAATTATTTGGTAAAAGGGTAGAATAAAAATGACTGCACGAATTTTAATAGATGAATGAATAGATAGATGAAACGTCCCAATAATCAATTTGATTGTACGAAACATTTATCACTAGATTTACGGATATTTCTCGTATGATTGATAAAAATTTGCAAAAGTATCATTAACATTATCACATATTTCTATTCGAAATTGGGAGGTCGAGACGTAAAATATACCCAAAAGACATATGAATGCTGTAAATTTCAGAACAAAGTATGAAAACCGTCAATTTTACGGGTTCTGTAAATCTAGTGTTAAAATATCTGCACTAATTCACTTATAAATAAATAAATTTGATAATATAGAAGTAAATACGGAACCATGCGGAACTTAAAAAGCGTATATAATTCCACCCAAATTGTCCAAATTTACGACTTAGGTCGGTATGCTCGAATTAAATATTAAAAGCAATGCAATAAAGCGTATATTGAAATCCTTATATTAATTACAATTGTGTAGAAAATTGTTTGGTGGAATTTTAAAAGAATTCTTCATTATGAACTCTTACCAGCCAACCAAAACAATACAAGTGAAGTATATAGTCCACAATTGGAAAGGTTATCTAGATTTTTGTGAGAAAAAGAAAGGCATAATTCTTCATCACGATAACGCACGACCGCATACTGCAAGAATCACAACGGAAAAATTACGCCAGTTGGAATGAGAAATTCTCCCTCAACCTGCGTAGTTTCCCGATATTGCCCCTTCCGATTATCATTTGTTTCGTTCCTTGCAAAATTTTCTTCTTGGAAAACATTTCAATAATGGAGAATGTCTCAAAAATACCTCTTCCAGATTTTTTTAATGAAAATCACAAGAATTTTCCAATAGAGGGATTAAGATGTTACCTGAGAGTTAGGCACAAGTAGTTGAAAACAAGGGTAAGATTAAATTCTTTTGATTTTAGTTAATGTATTAAAAAACGACGTTATTGGACCTGATAGAATAGCAAAATTATTAAAAGTACGAACCTTTGCACATGAGTGCCCGAAAGCCTAAACTGTGTGAAAAAGGGAACAAAGACTACATTTGGTGATACGCTGAATGCCAGGAAACTTCGATCGAATACAGAATTCCAATTATTAAAGAAAAACAGATTTTATAAGCTAGAAAAGTAGTGGACCTAGAATAGATCCCAGTGGTACTCCACAACTCAATTTTAAAATTATATAGAAGAGCTTACCATTACACTTTTACTGCAGTGAACGTAAACTTTAACCTCTGTACAAACTTACAAAGGAGTTTTCACTTACTAATAGCATTGCTTAAATTAGAATAAAGTTTAGTGCCACTCCTACAGATTGAGTACACTGAAACGTTTTTATTTTATATATATATATATTTTTTTCAAAGTGCACACTTTAGTCAAGAACTTCCGAGAATAGAAAGCCCACCGATATCTTTTGTTTGATTCAAATTTCAGGTGCGCACGATATTAACAAACAATTTATCAGAACCTCTTGACCTTATCACTTATTCCCGTTCTGACTCATTCATTCACTTAAGGTATGCTATTTTTCGCGGCGAGGCAAGCCGCACAAAACTTTACATTGAAGAATGAAACACTATCTGTGCCTCACCCGCTCCTCCACCGATTAGACATGAGGCTCTCTATCAAATCGTGGATAGATTACAAAAAAAAAATTAATTCCTATGACGCAAGTAATGTGTGTAGTCTGTAATTACAAATATTATAGAGATTTTTCTTATCTACTTTGGAGCTTCGTTAGCATAAAATTTTTGTTGGCAACAGGTTTCGATGAGTGCGACAGTCCACTAAAAACCGCAAGCAAAATAAAAAAAAAAAAAATATCTCAAAGTGCGATCATTTAAAGCTATTGGGCTGGATATATTACAAGATCCGTAGTTCTAAATCTAAGAATTCAATTTCATGCCCACAGTCCGGTTGTTGATAAAATTCATATCATCGCGCTAATCACATTAATTCTATAATATTTGCCCGTCGGTCCTGGTCTCAGCTCACAGTGCGCCCCAACAGACTGTTGAATGATTTAGACGGGAACAGTGGGTTGGCGGGTGGGAAAAGCGCGAGAATGAACACATTTGGACCGATTATAGGGACAAACAATTTTATATAGTTCTTGTCAATAACGGAAGTGGCAGTGTTAATAATTTATTGAGTTTAATTAAACTATGCGTCACTTTCTCTGTTATAAGCGGCGCTTCTTGGGGGGCTCCGATTGTCCCACATTTTCATTCATTCATTGACCGAGAGCTACTCACTTCTCCTGCTCCACAATTACCGGGTGGTGGGCCGGCCAGCGCCCCAGATCAGTCGGTTTTGCTAACTTAACAAGTTGTTCACTGTCCAGCCACACAAAAAGGGAACTAAAAAGGAGATGCATCATCAGTAGGGCACAAATGACCTCAGCTATTGTTTTTGGTTTTGTTTTTCTTTATGATCCACGAGATTCAACCACACTAAATTAAAATGCCTGAAACTATGCGCTGTAATGAGTGAAGCGATACGATTCTAACAAAAGCCAAAAGCAACAATTAGGGCGGAGTCTTAAAAACCTTATTCTTTTAATTGATTTCGTGATATGATTTCCACTTTGACAGCTTCCACCAAACAGACAAATTTTGCACCACGGATATTCTTCAAATAAAAAATGCGAAATATTGGAAATCAACTAAAAATCACATTAGCTTTGTGTTGATAATCGATTGATTCCCAAAACGATGCCTATTCTTTCATTAATTAATTAGAATTTCTTACATTTATTATCTGGCTGTCGTGCATTATTATTTTTTTTTATTTTCCCAAAGCGAAGGATGTTTTTATAATTTTTATTATAATTAAATTATTTTGTGTGCAACAGAGCACTTTTTAAGGGCGTTCTTTTCCCGTATTTAGCCCCTCGACACATATAACACAGCACAATTGCATCGTCTAAATTACATTTTTAATACACGCACTTCATCTAAAATAAGAATTTTTCCCCGGACCCAAACAAATTCGAACTGCAAAACAAAACCAATTTACACTAGTCTTTGATGCTTCGAATTGTGAGACTAAAATTTTGACATTCGAATTGTATGAGTACTTAGCCGGCTAAAAGTACTACATATGAGCGGATGTGTTCGAATAGTTATACGAATTTCGAATATAGTTAAATCATTTTCATAATATTTTTCATTAAATTTTAATTATATTATTTAAAGGGTACTAAAAAATTAATAAATATTAACATTTATATTTTATTTTATATAAAAATCAGTTTTTCATATATTTCATATAAACGAAATCAGCTACAGAATTCCACTCCGTTGAACTGAAATTCATGATTTTTACGTTGACGTTGACCAATCATCGAACGACAAGTTCAAAATTTGCTAGAGAAACAGAAAATCTCGATTTCTCGAGGCTTTTTATGCGGGCGACAGGTATCGAGTGATGTGTCATTTCATAGTAGTGGCGGCCACCGGTTGTCAAATAATTTTTGTAAATTAACGTGAAACAATTACGTGGATGTTCTAACACAAATCGCACATTTTGGAGGAGTAAAACAATTGTTTAAGAATTTACAATCCATTTAAAACGATTTTAGAACGGTGTACGGGAAGTAAAAATGGTAAGATTCGTGTTGTCCAAGTCCAAGTGGGAGGATATTTTCTAATTAAAGTAATTCATATTTTCCCCCTTCAGGTTTCGCTAACTATGGGAAAATGTATTTTATTTGTTGCTCTCGCTTTGACGGTAGTTCAGTCTTCTGGATTTAAGGACAAAGACTGTGAAGGTGATTTTTTCTTTTTGAAATTGGTGAGAACTCTGTTCCCTGTTTTCACGTGTTTTTTTCTTTAATTTCAGTGTGCATTGCGACTGTAGAAAAATTTAGTAAGACCCTAACTGAGGCAACAAGGAAAGATCCGAAGCTTATAGAGGCCGAATTCAAGAAGTTCTGCAAGAAAACTATAAACAAGGAGCACAGATTTGTAAGTAGCTTTTAAAATTTAATTTTTTAGTTTTTAAACACCCAACAGTTGATTTTTAATAAAAAAATCTATCCGTAAAATATGAAATTTAAGAAATCTGAACCCTCAAATCGTTTTTGTTAAATTAAAGTCTGCTATATTTTTTAATACCCGAACTTAGAAGGCTGGAGAAGTTACAATTTTTGGGTGAGAACAAGTAAACATTTTCCCTGTCGAAATTTTACAATAAATTGTCGAGTGCGTGAGTAGAATTGTTCTAACTAAAAGAACGGAAAGCAGTCCTACAGGACTTATTACCAGCGCAAGTGATATCCAGAAGAAATAAAAAGGGTAGAAGATTTATACAGACTTACAAGTGCCACAATGGATTATGTTAGACAGGGAGCGAACGTAAATAACATAAAATAAGTTAGTGCAATTTAAATTTTAATTCATTTTCATACCCCGTCGCCGATGGTATACCCGCCATCGTTCTAAAGTAATGTGCCGCCCATCTTACTTTAACCCCTCTTAGCAAATCCTTCGATAAAATCTCTCACAAAATTATCATTCTAAAGCTTAGCCATCTAGATTTTCCTCCCCGACTCATTTCCTGGATTTCTTCCTACTTCGATAACCCCCATTTCAAAGACCGTTTTAATTCCTCGATTTCTAACCCCTTCACATCCCATTCCGGTTTCCCCCAAGGCAGCCACCTAGGTCCTTTAATTTTCATATTGTCCATCAACGATGTTGAGAACATAATTAATTACTCCGAAATTTTAATTTATGCTGATGAGATGAAAATCTCAAGATCAATCAATTAGCAAGGCCAATTCTGCGCTTTGTTAAACGTTGGTCCAAGAAATTCTCTAGACCTTAAGTCACCAAGTCACTCTTCATCTTCTTTGTCAGACCACTCCTTGAGTATGCCTGTCAGGTCTTGTCTTGTCTGTCCAGCGCAGATGATCCGCTTTGCCCTGCGCGACTTCCTTAATCTTATCCCTTCTCCCTACTTCGTTCACCAAGTCCTAGCTGGTTTCATCGAGTGCCCTGACTTCCTTCGCAGCATATCCCTTAACACTAATCCCCGTAACGTTAGATCTTTCCCTATCTTTCACCTTGAAAGTCATGGTCGCATCGAACCCTTCACAAGAATGCTACGAATGGTCAAAAACTCTGCAACCTTCGATTTTCATCTTACCAAAACCTCCCTTAAGCTTGCCCAACCCAATCCTCCAATGAACCATTCATTCTCCATGCCTCCCTGATCTAATTATAGTAGGCTAATTTAGTTTTTATTATTATTGCTATCTATGTAGTTTGTATTAAGCAAAAAAAATAAATAAAGCATTCATCTGCTGTTAAACTCTGAAATTCTTCTTCCGAGGACTTAAAATTGGTATTTTTTATTTTCTAACTTTTAATAATGTCTTTTTGAGTTTGAATTGTTCCCTTCGTTCGTTCAAGAAACTATTGAACGATTTCTTGTAAATATTTAACAATTATCTTATCTCTTTTTCGTGAATTGCATTTATAAATATTTACTATTATTATTATTTTTTCAGTGCTACTATTTAGGTGGTGTAGATGAATCAGCTACTGGAATTTTAGGAGAACTATCAAAACCCCTAAGTTGGTCAATGCCAGCAGATAAAATATGTCAAAAATTAAAAAAGAAAGATGGTCAAATATGTGAAATTCATTTTGGTAAGCAGTTATTTTATATTTCTATAGAAAACCGAAATTATATAATTAACAATAAATATTTCCTATTTGATTTTATAGATGAACAAATTGATCTTAATAAAGTGGACTTAAAAAAATTGAAAGTTAGAGACCTCAAGAAAATTCTCAATGATTGGAACGAAAACTGTGAGGGTTGCATAGAGAAAACAGACTACATCAGCAGAATAGAACAGCTCAAACCAAAATACATGAGGAGTGAATTATAAAAGCGTTTAAGCTTTTAATAGGTCCCTTATTTATTTAGAAATTTGGTTTCTTCACGATGATTTTTCGTTTGAGAGTACATTTCCTTAATATAATAAGTAATCATTAATAATAATAATAATAAAAAAAAAACGATTTATAGGAAAGTGTATTTTTAATTATGTCCCTTTCCTCAAAATAAAATAATCCCACTTTTTCCATCTTATGAGTGGGTAAGTAGCTTTTAAATTGTGGCTTACATTCCATAGAATCAATTTTTTTAATCTTGCACTCATTGTAAACAAATCCTTGAAATCATCAGACTGAATTAAGATAAAATATTAATCTCGTATCTATGATGGATTTTATCTTTAAGACAGTAAAATTATCTTGTTTCATCTCATATAAATATGAGTTTGAGAATTAAGAAAAAAAATATGTAAGAGATAAGAAATATTGTAAATATTAAGCGATGATTTGAGATCACAGTGGAGACACTTTTGTACGCAAATATTTTTTTCTATAACAAAAGTTTTGTTGGAATGGCAAAACTGAGATATTTTTAAAAACAATGTCTCGCAGGAGAAATTAAATTCTATTCGATCAGAGATTGATCTGTAAATTTCAATAAGATTTCTTTCTCTTGCTGTTACTCTTCTTGGATTTAAGCCTAGTATAAAATTTTTAAACGTTTACTTCTTCAATAATCATCGGGTAAAATTCAAAAACCAAACCCTAAAAGAAAAGATCGTTCTACCTGCAGTTTAGAAAAATTTAAAATATTTTGTGTCTTACGTAGCATTGACCTACGCTTAAAAACAAGAAATAACTAGGAAAATGCAACAAGAAGGGAAATTGTTACAGTTTATAAAGTTTTTAATTATGTATCAAATCTAAAAACTGATTATTATTTTTATTATTAATTTAATTTAACACAGAAACAATTCAATAGCGGTATAATTGCTTATTGCAAAATTCTCAGCCCTCCTGTAGGAGAATTGCGTAGTAGCTGTATACAACGCACCACATGTATACAAAAATGCCTGTAATATTAGATTAAATTATTTATTTTTGTTATATAACGGATAGCGAAAGTAAACCAAAAGTAGTAAAACAAATTCAATATTTTTAATTTTGTGAACTTTTTGTAATTTTGTATATTGCAGCCTATAAAACTATTTTAATTTTCTTTACAAAATAACATTCTTAGCTGAATGTACATTCTCAAGATAACGTACCTTATAAAAAAGAATAGAATTACGTTAGGAGCAACTAATTTTAGTAGTAATCGATGCACCTATCATCGTAGACTTTATCCACTGAAAACAGTCCATTAATTTATTATATGACCTTAACATTGGTTTCAAAATAAACCCTATCGTTTTACGAAAAATCACTTTTTTCTCATGGGTGGTTATCCTGTGATAGCGAACTCAATGTTCGTTCTCACATCGATCATATCGTGCACAAAGCCAACTCAGCTCTAGGTTTTGTCAAACGTTGGTCCAAGGAATTCACTAACCTCCCCTATGTCACTAAAGTGCTTTACTTGCTAGACTCCTTACTTGAATATGCCTCTCAGTTCTGGCCACCCTCTCAGCCAACATTCATTAATTGAATTGAAGCTGTAGGTTCCTTCGTTTCGCGTTGTGCGGCCTTTCTTGGGTTGATAACTTTAATCTTCCTTGTTATGAGAACCGATTGAAATTGATTAACCTCCACCCTGTAGCATTGCGTTGTTACGTCGCGGATTCTACGTCCACCAAGTCCTAACTGGCTCTATCGACTGTTAATACCAACCCCCTTAGACACCCACCGTGCCAACTAAGTTCAGTTTGAACCTTTTATAAGAATTTTACGCAAAGGTATACCACCCCTTTCGATAAAAGTACCATCAAACATTCCCTGTACCTCCCAGTCCCACTATTTTAATTAGTCCCTCTCGTCTGCTTGCATTAAGTGAAATAAATAAATAAATAAGGAGCAAAATAGGAGACGAGGATGGTAAACATGTGGGGTTGCTTTCGGCTCAGTTGTAATCTCACACGCAGGTTGGAATGTGAAATGATATGATTTTGCCATAGTTCAAATGTTTTTTTTCTCTATTAAGTACTAGTACTCTACTGATAATGATAAAATACATAGAAAATTACTCACCCAAAATTATGCCATTTGTAATGAAAATTACGACACCAATTCCGGCACCGATTGAAATACCCGCAGAAATCGATATTGCTAGAGTGATGGGAATAAGCAAAACGATAAGAATTCCATCGTACACTACCCACGCAAGGATATAGGGTAGCTCTTTCTGCATTTTAAGGGTATAAAAATAAAATGAAAATTTATTAATGAAAACATTTTATCTGTAAGTTAACCTTGTAACATCCGTAGAAACCTACAACATCGAAGAAAATGGTAATCAATCCGATCCCAATGCCAATAAAAATCGTAATCTTATATAGCATATCCGTTGATGTAGCTTTATCGGTACACTCCTCACAGGTGAGGATTATTATTTGAGTTATTAATGTTATTACGGCAAATACAAATTGGATTATCAAAATAGCTAAACTTCCAGTTCGTAGTT
Source organism: Philonicus albiceps (assembly GCA_963969385.1). NCBI lineage: Eukaryota > Metazoa > Arthropoda > Insecta > Diptera > Asilidae > Philonicus > Philonicus albiceps. Next base: position 1,656,946 of record OZ017772.1, on the reverse strand, counting down.
CGCCGCAACAGCAGCAGGATTGTCTCATAGCAGGTTTAATCATTTTGGCTTTTTCTGGAATTGAAAACATTTTTTTTTTGATTCGAAATTTTAAGAGTTCATGAATTTGTGGAGTTATAACAGCTCAAAAAATTTGAAATCGATAAGACCAACGTTTTACAACTTCATCTGTATGCTTTTATAAGGTGGTTTTGCTTCACATGACAAGATTCCTTATGAATTTTACTTCCTAGCCAATATTTTTTAAAAATAACCTTTTTTTAACCATATTTTCCTTATTTCAGAGTGTTTAGAATGTTCAGTCTAATGGTGAACAGTAGACCAAAACTGTTTAATAAGCAATCTACAATTTGAGGACTTGCCTTGCTTATATTCAATCGAAAAAATTATATACATATACAATGACCTCCAAATTTTCTGTTATTGTGGACTTTTAAATTTTCCAAAAGAACGATTCGAACCAGGAAAAACCGAGTAATAAATGTAATTTTTCGATAAAAACAGCACACATTTGGGATATTACGAATTCACAGAAATTGATTGACATATGGTGTCGCTTATGAGCAAGAGCTCTTCCAAATTAATTAAAGTAAGCCATAAATGCACAAGTCGACAGTATTCAGAAATGCTTCTACTAGTTTTCTTACATTTAGTCTCGGTAACTTGATTATTTCTATACTTTGGTTTAGAGCAGGCCCCCCTCCCAAAAAACACGTTGTAGCATTTCCATTCTGGTTTTGGTTTTTGAATTAATTGTTCTAAACTCAAGAAATCCTTAAAGGGTTTGCTTTTATTATTAACATTTTATTTCTAATTCTATACGTGTGTAGTTCCCACAACGATCAATACACCGCCAGGGAATTTAATTTTTATAATAATCATTAAATAGATTTTCATAATATTACTTACCATCCCGAAGCTGTTTTGGAGAAGCTAATTTTACACTGTTGAATGTGATAATGTCGGCTGCCCCGGGATATGCCCCAAGGGTCTCACATTGGTCCGGTGCTGTTTATCATTTATGTGAATGTAGTTGTTTTATGCCTGAAATTTCAGCAATTACTAAATATTTGCGGATGATTTGAAGCTGTTTTGGAGTACAGAGCTGGTGTGATCTAAACAGAATGATTTTGAATACAAAATATGGTTCCTATCTAGAGTTCTAACTGTGGTACGGAGGCTGAAGATTCGTGACCTTGGAAAAATTAAATTTTCATGATGACATTGAAGGTGTTGCATCAAAAGCAATAATTATTTTGGGTATTATATATAAGATACGGTGGTAGCTTTTCTTAAAATATAAACTCTTTCTTATTTCTTCCAAACACTATAGTTTGACCTATACTTGAATACGCTATTTACTATCTGGCCTGCAAAATATTTGATGCATGTCAGTAGAGTGGAGTTAATGGAAATTAAATGACGTAAATATCACATATAAGAAATTTTGAATGGTTTGTATCGATGTGACTGAAATTCAACCTATTCAACCTAAGCGTTAGCAGGGTCTTTAGCGTTTCTTAGTAGCGAACAAAATAGAAAGCAATTCCACCCAAAAAAATAGGATTAGTGCTGATGCTAATGAGAGATAGCTAGTAATAGTGCTATTGAGTGGTTTGGGGTGCCAATTTGGTAGTTTTTCTGTCAGGATACCAATAATGCAACAAACAGATATAAACCCACCCGATATAATCACACAACCTAAACGAAGAAGACAGTGGAGGAAACACCAGTTTAACCATTTCGAATTAAGAGTGGAAGAATATTTCGTGTCAAGGAGTATTACACCATCAAAAAGATGACTACGAATGACAGACATGCCGCTTAGATAAATAATTTCTGAACGCCGTTTTATAAGAAAGTGGGCATGGTAAAATTATAATTTCCCAATTGAATCGAATTTAAATATTCTCAAAAGTCAATCCAATTCATTATTTTCCAACTATCCAAAAGATTGATAAAGGAAACGTTACTGATTGCAATGAACTTTTATAGGAGTCTTCTGTTTGGCTTAAAACCAAACGATTTGAAGGAAATTTTCCTTTTAGAGGTCGATTATTGTTTTCGAGATATTCCACTATTAATTTTAACAAATTTCCACCGCAAAATTACTTTATATTTTCACAATTTCATTGAAAACATATCCATTTCTCTAAGAAATACTGCACTATGTAATTTTACTATGCATTCGTGTGTTGGGTATTGTTTGCAAAATTTTCAAAAGGTAATTTTTATAATTGAATGGGGGGTGGCCTCTGGTAGTTCAGTTGTTAGCGCACTATACTACCGTCCCAGAGGCTGCGAGTTTGAATCCTACGTATAACCATGGTCTCCTGCACTATGTGGTAACACAATGGGTCAACATTGGTCTAAGTATGCCTTTCTAGGCAGCCACACCAATCTAACTTACTTAACCATAATTGAATGGAATAAAGTTGTGTATTGAAAAACTTTATAAGTAAACAGCAACAAGGTATTGCATTAACATGGATAATCATTTATTAAACTGTAATTGACATGAATAAGACATATAAAGGTCTTTATGATCTGCATAATTTAATTACATTTAATATTTTTATGAATACTTATGTATTACATCAATACTGAAAGCCCTACTCAAAAATATTTCCTTTTGGCTATTCAAAATTATGAGATCTATAAAAACGACCATATTTTGAAAAATGCAAAAAAAAAAGTTAATTGTTTTCTTTCGTTTTTCTTAACGTAATTATAATAAACTTTATATTTATTTATTCCAAAGATGAGGTTAAATCGTATCAGAAATATCCTCCTTTTCATCCTTATAAAAATCGTGATATACGTGAAAAATTTGTACAAAGATTATCCTTTTGCGGACGAACGGACAAGCGAACATGGCTATAGACGAGAGGTATTGGAGTGTGCAGTAAAGAGAACGTTTGCATCATAAAAACGAAAGCTTTTTTTAATACTAAGTAACTAACTTTTTCATAAATTACAATAAAATTATAAACCAACAAGAAACAGCAGCTATATACCGATACGCGTCCGCAAAGGGTTAAAACGAATCCCTTGGTAATATTACTTTTTTGACCGAGGTAGAAAAGATCCTACCGTAACCCGGGTTTTTAAAGTAGAAAAGATCTTACCGCAACATCAGGTTGTTTAAAATAAAATCTATTCAAAAACTGATATTTTCTTATCCATTATTAGAAAAAAATTTATAAATATATGTTACGATAAATTTCTTACGTAGCATTGAACACCTTTTCTAAATTCTCGGACAATACAAAACCAAAAAATTATAATTGCTAAATCGATTAAAAATAAAAATGAAGGTACCAAATATAAATTAGGAAAACGCAATAATAAAAGCAAATTGTTACAGTTTATATAGTTTTTAATTATGTATCAAACTTAAAAAATTAAAAAAAAAGAAAGATGTTGAAGTCTAATGGTTCAACATAAAATTGCTTTGCATACACAGAAACATTTTATCGGCGGTATGGTTGTTTATCGTATAGTCCTCGATTGTTCTCTTCCTGAAGAACTGCGTAGTAGCTGTACACAACGCACCACATGTATATGAAAATGCCTGTAATAATAATTGATAATTGATTAATTTTAATTAATGATCTGTTTATTATAAAGAATTTCCCAATAGGAACATAACAATTTTGTATTTTAATACAAACGCACCTTTGAGACAACGCATCGGTCGAAGTACCGAAAATATTGCAGCAATAAGTGCTTGAGTTTAAAATGAGCTAAATCAGTTGATTCCGCGCCGTTCACAGGATTTGGGAATCTCTCAAACCACATTGTGGCGTATTTTACGTAAAAATCTTGGCTTACACCCTCACAAGATTAAATTAAACCAAGAACTGAAACCTCTCGATTATTCACAGGATTTGGGAATCTCTCAAACCACATTGTGGCGTATTTTACGTAAAAATCTTGGCTTACACCCTTACAAGATTAAATTAAACCAAGAACTGAAACCTCTCGATTATTTGTGATTTGAAGCGTTGAAATGAATTTCATCCAAAAATCATCCTCAGCAATGAAGTTCAGTTTTGGCGTAATGGCTTTATCAATAAGCAAATTATGCCTTATTGGACAGCAACAAACCCACATGCGCTTCAAGAGACTCCATTACAACTGTAAAAAGTGACCATCTGGAGTGATTGGACCATATTTTTTCGTGGATGAAAATGATCATCATGTTACGATCAATGGAGTTCGCTATCGTGCCATGTTGTACACCTATTTTTGGCCAGATTTGGATGGACCTGACATCAGTGATATGTAGTTCCAACAAGATAGTGTCACATGCCATACATCTGGTCAAACTATTGATCTATTGAAGGGGAAGTTTGATAACCGTATAATCTGGAGCAATGGTCATGTGATTTAACTTCGATTGATTTTTTTATGGCGCCAACAAGACAACAACGTTAGAAAAGTTTAGGGACAATATAAAATGCAAAATTGCCAACGTTCCGGCCGACATGTGTGAAAGAGTGGTGGAAAATTGACTCTAAAGAATCAATCGCTGCAAACGTGCTTGCAGTGGTCATATGACCAAGATCGAATAGTGTGTACTGCACCTGGAAGAAATTTTAGCCCAATATTTCAATTATTCTGTGTTTTATTTAAATACAAAATTGTTATGTCCTTTTTAAAAACTCTTTATAACAGAAAAAGTTAGTAAAAATAAATCCAATATTTTTTTATTCTGCCAACATTTTGTGCAGAATTTTAAATTTTGTATTCTTTCAAAATAAAATTTTGTACACCATATGCAAGACAGTTGGCAACCTATGAAGCAATTTAATTTTCTTTAAAAGTTACTGCTTCAAGATAACATTCTCAGCGGAATGTACACCTCAAAATAACGTACGTTATAAACTAGAATAGAATTGCGTTAGGAGCAATTAATTTTATTAGTAATCGATGCACCTATCATCGTAGACTTACCCACTGAAATCAGTCCAAATACGAGCCAAAATACACCTGGTAGAACGTGATTATCAATAAAGAACACAATCGCGGTATATATGACTGAAACAAGCAATCCTACTGCAAGCATGATCCCCAGCATAACCCATGGCAGCATTAAATATTGATTTCGCTAAAATTTTTGTAGTAGTCAAAACATTTTAAATTCTAAGGGAGAATTTTAATAGAGCGGCACCTTTAAAACGCCAACGATCAACAGTACTGATATCAGGATCGTCATGCAGAGATTTATTGCTAGAATAATTTTAACTACACTAGACGGTAGCCAATCGAGGACTATCGTTTTGAATTCCACTCTTGTAATGAACATTACTACAAGGGATGCAATCGCTAACAGAATCCCAAGTATACCTGAGATTATTGAACCTGTCCGCAGTGATGCGCACAGGCAGCAGGAGTCTAACAGACGTTTTCCCATCTCACAAAACTTGGCCTGTACCTTTAAATATTTTGTAATATGTTGAAAATTTCATATAACTGTACATAAGTTAAATATTCAGTTTAAAGTAACACATCTGCCGCAAGTAAAAAAATTTCGATAATATAAGGTCTATTTAGACATGGATGAATTGATTCAAAATAGCCTAAAACTAACAACTTTAGTAATAATCTCTCAATCGATTTATTTTATAATTGACAAGCTCTAAATACCCCAATATATGCAGGAAAAAAAATTATTTATTCCTCCTCTATCCTTGTTTTGTCTTTTACGTCCAGGGAAAGTAACTTTGAACTTATATCACGCTCCTTACCGAATTTTCAAAAGAAAGCTTTCGTACATTTAATAAAAGAGAGCCTCTATTTGTGAGCTCTTTTCTGTAGACACAGCGCAGAATGTGTTAACAAAGTGATCACGCTGGAAAAGCGTATTTTAACTGAATTACTTGGTATAATTCTTAAGAAATCATTTTCGTAATTCAACTATAAGTGAATTCTAAAAGTAGCACATATAAAAATGTTTTGTATGATAAACGTTTGTATTTTGTGGTTTACTTTTGTTATTAGAATCAACATTATTAAATTAGAGCTCATAAGCTATATCAACAGGTTACTTTGAAATAGACATCATATCAATTTCATTCATAGTATTTAACAAATTAGAAGCAGATTGTTTGGAGGTACTTTTCAAGATAAAAGGATCAAACAATACGCATAGTATGAAAAAAGGAGTAGGGAAGGATTTAAAGATTGCTTTACATATTCCTCGAATACATTCCTGATATAATTTTCAATGTGCGATCATCCTAAGTTTACCACTTTTATAACGCAATTAAAGTCACGAAAATTAAAATAATGAATTTGTGTTTAAAGAAACACGCACACAATTATTTAAAGTTCATCAAGCTCATCATCCAGTATAATTTTATTGACCTTAGTAAACAATTCTAGAAAAGCGGTGATCACACTGCCAACATATGTTGGCCTTCCGTAGCTCCTGATTTTATTGGTTTGCCCTTGTGCCAGCCGAAAAATTGAAAAACCGAAATACCAAAATGTTATCTGGAGCGAAATAACTTTACCTAAAAGCAATATTTTTACATTAATTTACAAGATCGCCTCATCGAAATGAAAACATCCAAATGATTCACCGCGCAAAGATTAAAACAGATCAAGAATAGAACCATCTGCGACACCAGACATTAAATTAAAGCGCATGCGTTCACTATATTTTGAATTTAGTGGGTTCACTAAGGTGGCTATTAAACGAATTGTGTCAAGGTCTGGGTTTTTGGATGAAAATTTAAAGGACACTATGCGATTTACACCGTAATTAATTAAACTGAATCGATTGAGGCAGATGTGTACTCAGGGTTGTGGATCAATTTAATCAAATTTCTTGGATATTTCGTTTTATCGCAAGATCACAAGCTTATCCGTGATGATAAATAGTAAAAGAAAAAAAAAAGTTTTTAAAAATCTACTTTTGTTTACTGCAGCTCTCTTATCAGATCTGTGATCACTCTGTACTTTAAGCGAGACGATACACAAATAGGAAAAACGCGAGTTTATTTCTCGTATACGTGCGCACGACTACCTCAATCAAATGGGAAGGAAACTTTCGATGATCGCTTCAGTTTCAATGGAAAAAACTGGCTTAGTGCCCAACTTGGAGCTAGTAGTCGTCATCTACGGAGGAAGTAGTGTCGGCGGCAGTGGCATCGGGGCCCCAAGCCCCAAGTCAATCTGAATATGGCACCGTATATCACATACATAGAAAACGGGCGGCGGGAGGGGGCCCCAAAGTCAAGATGAACCACATGCTGCTGCTGCTGTTGCTGTTGTCGGGCTTAGTTTCTAGTCAGTTGCTCTCGAAAGCCACAAAACCGAGAGATTGCCTCGGCCGAGCATGAAAAAGAATATCACTTTACATCATACAGCCGGCCGGAATAAAAACATAAGCCATAGAGCATCTGAGATCAGTATCTGTTGGTACAGCGGCTTCAGGTTGTATATTTTGCAGCCCCAGCAGCACGAGAGGTCTTTTGGAGGAACTTTCGTATTACATAGAATCGCCTCGTTCAGGGAAAACGATGCGTATATTCTGTCCCGTCAACAGTGGTGTGGTGACCTCATTTTTGAGGCGTTTCACGTACTCTCTCAACCATACAGAAAAGAAGTTTTGCAAAAACAGTCAGTATGGTCATATGGTGGTTACCAGTTCCATACCAGTCGCGCCGTGTTTTATAATTTGTTTGCTATTTTTAGTCGTTTTTACTGCTGCTGCCCCGCCAATTACGGAAGCTAAACAAAGAAGTACTTCCAGAAGCAACCTAGCCGTTTCTCGTAATGATCATTCCAGCTGAATGTATTCAATATTTAGATTTAGCTAACCACTTGAACTGGAGTGGTATTATTTTTGGTTACATATCAGAAATCGGATAATCTAGAAGGCATTTGCTTATTTTAAAGAATGTTGATAATAAATTTCGAGTAGACAAAATATATTGCGTTATCAACAAAAATTATTATATAAACTCCCAAAGGGTTCGATTTACGTTAAAATATCTGCTTTCAAGAGGCATCAAATTTTATTAACAGATATTTTATTTATGAAGAAAGAAGAGACATACACAACAGCAAGTGGATTTCCACATTTCATAAATATAAACAAGTAATCAAATAATAACTACCTTAAGTGTTACTTTACTTCTTGTCGTTTTTGTTTTTTATTTAAAAAGCCACATTCAGGAAAATAAGTTTAACCCATTCACTGCCAACGACGAGTATACTTGTGGTTGCCTTAACGCTAAATATGATCTCGGCAAACGACAAAAAAACAAATAAATATAACAATTAAGCTAGCAGAAATAGGCCTAGTTATTTGATAACTGTTTTATGTTATTATTAATGCAATTCCCTGTTTCATCTCAAAGTTTCAGGAGTGGGATTGGAAAAAAATAATGGAGTTAGTTTAAAATATTTTCATATTATGGATATTTTAAATATGAAACTATTAATAAATGAGTAAAGAATTAAAATTAAATCCTTAAAGCACTCAAGGAAGTGCTACCTCTTAACCTTAATTAATAAATTAACACATTTTTCTTTGTTATATAGAAAAGAACATAAAAATTAATAACAGGAAGGCGCAGCAGTGTCTGAATATTTCTCAGTCATTAAACAAAATAATCTAATTTAGTAATTTTGTTGCCACTATGGTTCACACCCATTTCTCTAGAACACATTAGTTATGAGTGGGAGGTGAACGTTAAGTGGTCAACGGAATTTTCAAGGCCCTAGGTTAGAGCGCTATATTGACGACTTATGAACATGTACACGGCTCAATTAACAATGAGGAGCCTACCCTTATAAGTTGGGGGTGACATCCACTTTCTATAAACAACTCGGGCAGGACATTATAGCGCCTAATGGCCGGTTATCCTGCGTGAAATCTCTAAATTTCCTAACGCAACAATTTGCTAACAAGTCGTAGGTCGTTTTTTTTTTTGTGTTTTTGCCAGGGTAAGGGCACTCACGTTTTACCAGATAATTCGCATTCGAGTTGTGTTTTCACAAAGCAAATATTGTTCAGTCTTGGAAAAATCGAATATCAATTCCATTTTCACAATTAGCTCAAAAATAAAACTCCGCTGAACTATATCAATATAATAAAGTCGTCTGATAAATGCGTATTTACACTTTTAACGGAGTCAAAGGACATGCTACGAACACGCACTATTTCATTTGTTTATCTTTACAAATTTAAATTTCTACTGCCACTTTTCAAATTATTTTAAAACCCTTTTATTGTTTAATTTAATTTTAATTTATTATCTAATTCTATAACACAACTCTTCAATTGAACTTCTAGAAGTTTTCATTTTCACATTCACATCGTAAATTGTATCGTATCAAAAAATTAGATAGTAATTTAGAATACTTTTAGTCATAGTAAAGAAAGGAAATAAAAGTGAATGAAAATAAAACGAACATTTGAAATGCTCGAATTATGTTAGATACTCTCGCTGTACTATTGCCCCGCTCACATTTTACTAAATATATACCTTTTTTTCACACACATATCATATATAAAGTTTAAAAATCCATATTTGATAGCAAAGTAATAGAAATAGTTTGATTTTAATTGTTCACAATCTACAATTTATAACTTTTAAAATCAGCGACTTCGAATCGAATCACTATTTTGAATTCCGAATTTTCCCAGAGATGAGACATAGTTAGATCGACTTCTTTCACCTAAAAGCCCCAAATTATTAGAGCCGCTTTAGAAAACGCGATTACATATATGGCTTATATAGTAAACATAGAGTTTTTATTTGGAATAGAATTACCTTATTTTTTTACTACATATATTCGAGATAAGAGGACAAGGCAATAATAAACGAGATATTGATACGGATTTCTTCTCGCATTAATCTTTCGAATTAAAACACATAACGAAAATGTATTAGTTAAAAAAAAAAACAGCATGCATTGAATTATTTAACTCACCTAATGTAAATATTATCGCAATAAATAAAAAACCTTGAAGAATGTATAAAGTCGGACCCAAAATAATAGTAATAAACAAATAGTAGCCCGTACAACAGACAATAGTAAGGCATTCAAGTAACTCAGTTATCAGCCATGGTAGAAAAAGGTAATGGTTCCGCTGGCATTGGTAAATAGAAGAAATAAATGAAATTTATGAAATTACGAATAATAAAAAATACCTTTAGGTGTCCAATTAACAAAATAATGTCTCCTATAAAGAAAATTCCAACTATAACCGATATCGTTATAAAAATATCATTTTGCCATTCGCTAACAATATCATCTTCCATGTGCCTACTTATAATTAAGTAGATAGTGAAACCTATCGACTTGCATAGGTGAATTATAGCAATTGCATAACTCCCCATTTTCAAGTTACCACAGCAAAAGCAGCATTTATCATCCTTAAATAATTGCCGCGCCATATTCTTTTTACTGTAACAAAAAATTTATATTTTAGGTATACGTATTTATTTTTATGGCATAAATAAAAAATTAGTTAAGCCAATTTACATTCCCCTTAAATTTAAAGGTTTATTTGTATGAAAGGAAAACACATGAAAATTTAATATAACACGATACATACGTTCCCTATGAATTCGCATAAAAAAGGATATGATTTTCATATTAAACTAGGAACGACTAATTCGAAATTAGAAGAACTACCTAAAATAATGTGATTAAAGTATGCGAAGTGATCGTTTTTAATATGCATGAATATAACAAAAAAGGAATTGTATTTAATTCATTATTTTTAATCGCGTTAAATCAAATTCACGTAGCAATACTATAACAGCGTATGGTAAACGTAGTGCCCTGTCTGGGCCTAAATTGAGAATCAAGTACAAGATGCGTGATACCCGTAGTAAACCCATACTCAAAATAAAAATCCCAATGAATGCAATAGTCAAGCATATCCACACGCAAAAACTTACGAATGATTGACGCGTGACGATGAACGAACGAAATTCTCATTAGAAGTGCCACAAACCTGCTTAAATTATAGTACAAAAAAAAAGGGTCAATGACACCTTAAACAGAAAGCATTTGGTGTAAAAGACAACTTTTATTCACAAGTTTTTCCACGAAAATTCCGAAAATGTCTAGAGTTTGATTTTTTACTAAAGATCTCTACTAGGTACAACTACTGAGCTGTATTTTGTAAGATATGCCGAAGATTGATTAATCGCATTCTTAAGTAAAACGTAAGAGCTAATTTTCTCTACGAATCTTTACGGAATCAATAACATGCTCGTTACCTCACCGTGTAACGCGTGCCATCGTCTTCCAGCAAATTACGTGAGCCACAATCGTATTATTATGCTCCGAAAAAAAAAGACACAAATATTTCGCCCAGCGGTCTCTTTACTAAATTGGACTGATAATAATTTTTTGCAATTGATAAACTTGATAAAAAAAAATATAATGAACTTTGTATTCGGAAGAAGTATTGAAGATATGTTAGATATCAGCTTTGGATTTTCTTTCCGTGATAACGTGAACATAATCAAAGAGCCCGCTTAAACCAAAAATATATCTCCAATTCACTCATTTAGGAAACGATTTAATTTTATATTTTGTGATAATGATGTCATGGTTAAATGATGTTATTACAAATTTTAAATTGTTTAATAAAACAAACAAAGCAGTTTATAAAGTAATAAGAGGATTTTATTTATTTAAGCTTTACGATTAGCGTGTGAAATAATAATAAAAATGATAGAACTTACGAAATTTTCTTCAGAATAATTAGAATATACCGCAACGAATAGTAAAGTAACAACAAATACTCTTCACAAAAGTCGTGAAGCTTCTGGCACTCAGTTTAGAATAAAGTAAACTATATAAAAACAAGAACATGGACATGGACCTTCACCGCGATCAGTCAGTCGTGTCGTATATTCGCATTAAATTAGCCATGTATGAGGGAAACACATTTCTTATCTTATAGAGTAATTCAACTGCAATAACTGCAATCTAGCGGTTTTGACGTCATTAATTTAAAATTTATTAAATTTGTAACATTCACTATTGATTTTTTGTAAACTAGCAATATACATCTAAAACACTGATAAAAATTGTTTGGTTTTGTTAGCAGTGAATTCTTTGTAATTTTGTTAAAAGTTGTAAATACTCCGCGTGATCAGTTTTATGAGTAAAGAAGATAAAGAATGAAATTCCTCCTAAAATTTACAAAACTCTTATAGAATATAGAAAGTATACCAGGACGAATTTAAAAAGTTAGGTATCGTGGATGATGATACCTGTCGCTTCTGCCTCGAAGAGGAAGAGACAGCAGAGCATGTACTCTGCGAATGCTTAGCCCTTTGCCGTCAAAGGCTAATACACTTCGGTGGCTCCATTGCAACCCTGTTAGTTGTATCGAAGACGGAACCCCAGGACACGATAGCCTGCTATAAAGGTATCAATCTATTTTAGATGGAGAATAGATCAAGTAGGATACGCACAAAAGATCTCTTTAGGTCACGTTGATTGCGAGAGGATCATATCGAGCCCTCAATAATAAAAATAATAATGCCAGGACGAATAGCAGGAGGTCTTTGAAGCAAAAGGTGTTTACGCAAATTATTAGCCATAAAATATTAAGAATAAAGTCTGACTCACAAAAGTGATCACGTTCATTAGCATTATAATTAGTAGTATTATTTTGTAAAAATGATTAATGAATAAAAGATTTTTTGTTCGAAATATTGCATGTCTGTGTAACATACAAAAACCGAACAGAAACTTTATTCCTCATACAACTCTTATATAGGAATCCATCAATTTTTGTGTACTTTAGAAAAAAAAAAAACCTGATCAGTTCTGCGGATCACTATATGCTTAATTAAATGCTAAAAAATATCCAGAAGATGTATACAATTTCAATGAATAGATATCTTTAATTGTAGTTCCCTGTGCTGTGGCACATTATTAATTGAGTATCTCTTTGATGGTGTGAATTCCCAATACTGCCGCTGATTAAAAACTAACTAAGCATAGGGTCTAAGTTTTTATATAGAAAATTCGACCTCAATCTTAATTTTAACACGTTCCCTGCCATGCTGATTATGAGAAGGTGTCATTTCTAGGTCACGTGTACCATTTTCGGCGCACGGTAACCACTTTAATAATTTTCTATAAATACATATTTTTTTCTTGTTTTTGAGAGAACGTATATTATAATTACCGTTATCAGTACACTCCTCAAAAATTACTGTAAACATCATTACGTCACATAAAACAGTGTTACCACAAATTAAATTTTGGACGAAAACATTTCAAACTCAAAAATTCAGCTTGGCGTACAAATGCAGTATAGCGTGTACCGACAACGATACACGTGGCAGGGAACGTGTTAATAGGATAAAATTTGATATTTCTTATATAACATAAAGGGGACAACACAGCTACAGCTAAAGTTATAAAAGGGAATATAAAAAAAATTATCATGCCATTTTAGAAAAAGTCGTATTTAAATGTCCGAAAATATAATTTTAATTCAAGTTAAAATTTCCCAACTTTTATTCATTTCACTCATTCGACTTACTTACGTCAAAGCTTTAATTGTGTATTTAATTAAAAGAATATTTTTTCGTTAGCCTGTCTGATGAAGTCATATGTTATCAATTAGCTGACAAAGAAACAAGTTTTATCCGTAAGTTCGAAGGTTATCTAAAGATTACAAAATGTTCGAAGAACTCAAGCATGGTGTACAAATGTAATGCAAAAAATTTAAAAAGAATCTTCTCTTATTCTTTTCAGTTAACAAAACTCTCTTTTTTAAATCGGTTAAAAATCTCTACTAGATATTTTTTTATTTTTAAAAGGAATTAGATTTTCAATTGAATTGGTTTAGTGATTTTTGATGAATTTATTTAATTACCAAATGAAATACCTTTCTTTAAAAAATAATTGATGACGGGATCCAAAAATACAAAAGAACTATAGTAAAAATAGTTTCTAAGAACTCCAGGTAATATTTAACTTTTTATCTAAAGAATTTTATCTCAATGTTTAAGATGTTTATGTTAATTTCAGAAAAAGTCGGCTCTAATTGTGAATTAATAAAAACATGTACTTTTGCAAACAAAAAACAAAATGGGGCAAGAAAGTGTGGCATTTTTTACATAAACAAATTTAATTTCGTATGAGACGAATGATTCTGTAAAAATTATAGCATCACAAATTTCACTATAAAACATAAACAACGTTTCGTGTTCGTAACTTCTGTTTGTTGTCTGCTGCAAAAATTTGTATCTGTCCATTAATCTTTCTTGCCTCTTAAATCATCAACATTTTTTTTTTCACTGTGAGCCACTCCAGCTTTTGACCTTCGCGTTAAATAGTTTTAAAATTACTTCATATTACGGCCGGTACAAACAATTTTTAATTTAATTTACTTTTTAAAGTAGAAGTGATTAATTTAGATTTTTATGGGAACATCTTAAGTTTAAGAAAATGCGACAAGCACTATTCTCTGCTAAAACAAATGTTGTTTTTGAAATTGTGCCAATTTTAAGATCAATGTACGAATTTTTATGTTACAATCACAAAATTTTGTTCTCGGTTCAAAGAACGCACAATTTCGAAAAAGTTATTCGTTTTTATTCTTAACTTAAGTTGACTATTTTCACGTTTAAATGAATTATATGAATTATCTATAACTAGTTCTAAGACAAAAAATATAAGTAAAATGCAAAACATGAAATATCACTTTTTCTCAAAACTTACCAACAGGAATCAAAACCATAGCAAATATTGCGCCCAATTTAACATCTTTATCCTCCGTAATAGAAACGATAGCCACAATTACAATTATACTGAATGCAATAGTGAAAATTGTATCAATTATTAGCCATGGAATTAAAGCCTTGTGATTTCTCTAAAAGGTAACAAATTATAAAACTTCAAGCGTTGTTAAGAAAACGTTAAGAAAAATAACCTTGAAAACACCAAATATAACTGATGAGCTTGTGATGATAGACGCGAAGGCAGCAAGGGAGAATAGAAATTGTACCCAATAATAATCTAAAATTTGGAACAATCGAAAATCCCTCAAGCCAAACTCCTCATCCAATGATTTCGTACTTTTTCCCATTTCAGGATCTGTTAATTGAATGCACGAACAGACGAACACAACAAAATGGCATATAAGGCATAAAATAGCTATAGTCAGAGTCCCTATTCGTAAAGATCCACAGCATCCGCAACATTTTTTCATACAAGGTTTTGCCATTTTCTTATATAAGATATTTCCTTAGAAGAAAGTCACTAGTCGAAAATAAGATTTGTTCCGAATTTGAATAGAAGGATCGGTTTTATCTCAAGATTATCAACAGTTTCCGATAAAACAAAACAATATCCTGTAAATTATTGGAATTGTAGTAAACACAAATTTTGTTTTCACTAATTAGAATCGTGACAAAACACCGGAATTACAAATTAACACCTATTCTACGTTAAAAGGCACACTAAAATTGTTACTTTTCCGCGCGATGTTCGACTAGACAGGCAGAGTAGTAATGAGCAATTTACACAGAATTTTCCTTGCATTAACCATGTGAACAATTTCGGCCTTCGCTACGGAGTTAGCTACTTCTTTATTATTATTATTTTTTTTTCAGCGGAAAAAGCTCTGGATATAAGTGGATCTCAGTTGTACTCCGAGGAAGTCGTATTAAATTCCTTATCATAATTTATCCAATAGAACCACCGTTTTGCGATAAGCTCTGTGGACATTTCGCACAGTTCTCTGAAATAGATACGAATGCGATGCGACAAAGATCGTAGCCTAATGAAGGAGGGGTCACTTATCATGGCCCGGTGATCTCATTACTTTAGAAATTCTTTCTTGCTGGTGCACATAAGTTCCACTAATTGTAGCGTTGGCGACAACAAAATTGGATAATTCAAAAAAAAAAAAAAAAATAAAAAATAACGAAAGAAACGACAACCGAAACAAAGGAGTTTATTTAGCTTTAGTACAATTTTAACTATATTCGGTGTATTAAAATCGAGGGTATCGACTAAAATTAAAGGTTTAAAATATATTGCATGTAATAATCTATACCCTGACCTAGATCATTGTAAAAATTTCCAAAATTACATAGTCAAGCTTTAAGTTGTTTTCAAGCAGTAGAATAGCAGTTTTCTCTCGGAGAAGAAAAATAACATTTAAAAATCTTTAAGTTGCGAATTCGAGTATTAAAAGATTAAAACAACAAATTATTTATTGCTCGGAACTTCAATGTTATGGAACACTGCAAGCATTATTTACAAAAGCTCTATTTATTTCAACAATAAGTTTCTATTTATAAAGAGGTTGTGAAAATATGGAAACGAAAATAACATTTGGGGAGCATTTACCATCGAGTTTTTACTGCAATTATATCAGAAGGATGTTAGGTACCTGAAAAATAATTTGTCTAGGTCATAGTTCTCCAAAACGAATTCCGGTTAGACTATTTAAAAGATTCCGTTGATTTCATTTGGAAGCTCGATGATAATTAAATTGACGATATCGTAAATCACCTAGAGAGTAAAATACGAATTCCAATCAACCTGAGCCGATGAGGATGGCAAACACTTGGATTCGCCTTCGGCTCAGGTGTAAACTAACACGTGGATTGGAATATTCTCTCTAGGTGCACAGTAGGATATTTCTTTTGATATTGTTAAGTGTAAAATTCTTATTAATACTAAAATTTTTCTCAAAATACCCTGGCCTCATACAGATGCAATGCTAATAATTAAACTTTTAAAATCGATGAAACAACTAACAATTTTCGAAGTCAAAAAAAGCGATCGCTTAACGATCCCCACTGTCGAGCAATCCAAGTGTGTTTTCCACTTACTGAACATAACATTGATTATTTTAAAAAAAAATGTATACTTCGTACTTTGCCAACTTGTCTTACTCTTTGCATATAGCATTTGAAAGCACTGAATGAAGTTATTTACTCAATCGGTAAACAAAACTTCTTAATTAATGATAAAAATAAATATTTTATTTCTTTTCCTATTAAATAGTGTATTTAAAAAAAAATTAAGAAATGACTTACCCAAAATTATAGCACATACGACGAAAACTGCGAAACCCATACCGCCACCGAGAGCAATACCAATCAAAATTGCCATTACAATGATGAGGATAACATTTAAACTGTGAACGATTCCATTGTACACTACCCACGGAAGGATATAGCTATGGGTTTTCTATATTTAAAGGGGGTAAAAAAAATATATATATTGAAATGAGAAAATATTTTATATAAAACATTTGTCTATAAAAATTAACCTTGTAACATCCGTAAAAACTGATGGCATTGAAGAGAATGGCAAGCAAACCGAAAGTTAATTGAAGAATAAGCGAAGTCTTAGTTTGCATGTAGTTCTTCATATCAAATTCATTAGATTGCGAATTGATAACAACCCTATTGTGCTGTTGGTTATCTCCATCAACATAATTGCCACTGCTCAATGCTGATATGGCACTTATTATTGTTATTAAGGCAAGTATAGATTGGATTACCAAAATAGCCATACTTCCAATTCGTAGATCGCCGCAGCAGCAGCAGCATTGTGTCATAGCAGGTTTAGCCATTTTGCTTTTTCTGAAATGCAAAAAACATTTTTTTCGATTCGAAATTTTAAGGAATTCATAAAATTTTGGAGTAATATTAACTCAAATAAATTTAAAATCGGTTATACTATACCGACATTTAAGAAACGTTTTACAAACTTTTATTTAACATTATCAATCTGTATGCAGGGAAAACATAGTTAGTTAGTTAGTTCTTCACACGTTTTCGTAAATTTTTCTTTCTATTCAACATTTTCAAACAAAAGCTTCTTATATCTCTTATACTTTTTAAATCATATTTTCCTTATTTCACAGAATTCGTTCATATGCATTAGTTGTACACAACTCAGTCTAATAGCTGAACAAAAAAACCCATAATATGAGGGTCTGCCTTAGTTATATTAACTTTTGGAGGTACAGGGTGTAGACTTTTTTATTTTTACTCTTTTACTAACCAGGGAGAGACACCCTATAAACGGCTTTTAAAAATTATTCAATGGTGAATCGTTTAAACTTTTATTGAATTCAGTTAATGTAACCGAAATAAAACAGGAATACGATAAATTCTGTTGGCAAACTCCAATACCACGAAAATTTATTATATAATTTTACTCACTTTCGGAAATTGTAAACAGCTAAGTCAAGCTTATTTCGCAATCCACTGTTCATGCCTCTATTAATGAAAACTAACAACTAAGTCGCACTAAAGATCATTTAAAAACAGATGAAATCTTGTGCTGCATGCATTGAACGAGTCATTGTTGCGCTTATTGGAAATTTCAAAGAAAAATTTAACAATTGCACTTGCGTGGCATATGTTTGGAATTAAAATAAACAATAGTAGCATTTTTATATTCTTAGAAAATGACTTCATCTGTGTAAATAGAAAACTTGTGATGTATTTAGTCAATAGTCAGGCTAGATCTGCAGTGAAGAATATTGGACAGCAAACTGTGAAAAGCTTAATCCAAATCTTATGCAACAATTAATCAAAACAAGTACAATAATCGATTAATTTAATTTCATTAATCAAATAATCATTATATTTTCTATTTTAATTATAATTTTTCTTAATCGCACATTGTAACGAATGAACTAAAATAAAAAAATGGCATCAAATTCGTCTCAAATTTCTATTACGAGGATAAATAATACGACATATGAATCGATCTTCCTTCTTTCTAATTTAATTAAAATACAATTAAATAACCTGTTAATCAATTATTCCACAAATATTGAATAATGATTTGAATGCGATGTTGTTTAAAAATGCAGTGTTAGAACGAAAAATTACATGTAAATGTAAAATTCTCCTTACTTTAGTATTATAAATATTTTTCTTACATCATTTATAAACAAAAGCACTCCGAAAATTAACAAATTCAGAAAGTTTCCTTACATATTTTCCTCATTCAGTTTCATTTGCTTACATATGGATTTCTTTAGCATTTTAACATTTTTCATTGAGTTTCGACGTTCACAAAGAATTAAAAAAACTTGCTTGATGTTTTCTAAAATTGTCCATCGTTCAAAATTTTCAAAGCCTCCTTTTAAAAACACCGCGTTAGTTAAAAAAAATATGATTTTAGGCAATAGTTCAGAACTAATAAAGTTGAAAAAAAGTTTATATTTAAGCAATTAGCTCTACTGAAAAATAACTTTACTGAATCAAAAAAACAAAATAAGGGGCAATTATTTAGTAACATTTTAAGTATGCTATTTTAATTTCAGCTTGATTGATTGATTTCTTTTCCACAGAGATAAAACAAAACCACTTTGGAATTTAATAGCTTTTGGTAATAAATTCGATTAAATCATATAACAAAATATACCGTGTTGGTCAAAATAAAGGGAACTTGTATTTCTATTGGAATTGATGCCCATAAACGCATAGAAATATCTCGTTATTAGGGTTAATTGCTTACTAAATTAGACTGATGTAAGGAAAAATAATAAGATATGACGAGAACTAAATATAATACCGCATTTAAATTAAATATAATTGCTGATTATGAGGAAGGATTAGCGAAGAGTACTACCTTCCTAAATCTGTAGTAATTATAGTCACAGAATTATAAAGAAGTATAACGCGATTGGCTCTGTGGAAAATTTTCATAAAGGTGGAATGTGAGTGAAAGTACATGCAAAAGAAGAGTTAGACAAGCTTAACATAAAGTTTATAGAGCTGTGAAAAAACTTTGCATTTTTACACGGAACAGACAAGCACACGTTTAGACTTCGCAAGGACGCATCATGATTGGTCACTTCAACATTGGAGAACTGTTCTCTTTTCCGATGAATACAAGTTTAATCTCCAATATTCAGATGAGATGATACGCGTTCGAAGACGTATTCCACCAGTGAAGCATGGAGGAGGAAAAAGTGTGATGGTCTGAGGATATGCTTCCGGTCAAGAAGTGGGACGACTGCAGCAAATTGATGGAATAATGGACAGCTTCCAGCATGAAAATATATTAAAAAGTATAATGCTGCCATATGCTGAGAATAGTATCCCATTGAAATGGAAATTCTAACATGACAATGACCCGAAACAAACCTTCAAACTTCTAAAAACAACTAAATTTAAAAAGAAATTGATGTGCTTAAATAGCCAGCGCAGTCTTCCGATTTAAACTCAATCGAGAACCTCTGGGTTATTGTAAAACACAAAGTGAGAAAACTTGGAAAATTTAGAAATGGTGGATCAATTATATAAAACAGTTTAGACTGAATGGAATATGATTTCTCTACAAATAGTTAATAAAATTATAAATTCTATGCCGAAGAGATGTTATGATATTACAAAAAAAAAATAGTGGATATTCAACTAAGTATTAAATTTTGTTGCTATAAAATCAAGTTAATTTTAAGTTCTCTTATAAGTTCCCTTTGTTTTGGCCTTGCGGAAATTGAATTTTAATTTGTTACTGGTTTACAGATATACGATAATTTGTATTAGGAATAATAATATTTTGTTTTTGAAATAAAGACTTGAGATATAAAAATATCAAAAGAAATTTGTTTTATTCTATTCAGTTCACTGTAACGTAAATTCATTTACAGAAAAGAATAAAAAGCGGTCAATACCGCGCCTTCATATAGCATTTTATTTTGGTAAGACAAAAAATAATAATTACCATGTGGTTCCTAGAATTCCTATTTTTAGAATATAATTATTATGAATTACCTAATAAATGTATAGAAACTAGTCCTACATATCCAGAGAACTGCTATGTATTTCTGCCAAACCCTTGTATTGAAGTTTTATCAGTATAAAGTTTTCAAAAATTTATATGAAAATCGCGTGAAAAATTCTACCGTATTCCCAATAGAAACCCGTTTTAAAATCTACCCTTTCTAGGTTTTTTTTTGCGGGAATTTATAAGGCTTTTTAACAAGTCTTAGAATTCTTGAAATATTTTACGTTTTATTCTTAAAATGACTACATATTATAAAACATTAAATGAATATACTACCATAAAAATCCCCAAGAATCATCAAAATCGTTTTGGTATTAGGTTACATCTTGGCAACAGGTTAAAAACTGCGTTGCAGCGAGGGTATTACTCAGTGTAAATAACTAACTAAGTTATACCCCCTACGTATAATACAATCATCAAACGTATAATTCAAGAACTTTTGTGAAATCAAAATAAAATACGTAAATCTGCAGGTATTGGATTAATAATAGTCACCGAACCCAATGACAAAATATATGAATATGGAAATTTATTGAGTACAATTACGAAATTACTTGAAGGGGAATTCCCATTTGTCGTTGAGCAGTATCTTGTCTTTTAGATACCAATTTTGCTTTAATGAAGACATTCAACAGGTTTTTCCTAACTTGCAAAATTACAATCATTCTAGTCAATCCAATTACTTTTGCGTGTTGATTTTCCACAAATTGATTCTATGAAAAAAAAAAAAGGAATGATGTCATCGAATAAAAATTATGTAGGTATGTATGTATGTACTTTCCTGGAATCTGAAATTTAAGCAAAACCACCTCAAAAAGAACATCATATACTTCTTGCAAAAAGTTAAAAATTGGTAGATTTATCTCTGGGATTTTAAGAATTTTTTTTCCAAATACTCAAGAAATAGGAATAGTGTGTAGGTATATTAATTAGCGACTATACATTTACATACACTTTTACATGGAGAAAAATTTGTGAATATGACCGAGATTTTTTTTATATCAATCTAGCAATAGGTTGGCATGAAGCACGCAATTTAGGTGAATATATCTTTTAGTAAACAAAGCTTATATAAGCACGCTACCACATAACGCCGGAAACATTTCGGTTTAGCATTGGCTCTGTGGTCTTTTAATAATTTAAAAAAAAAGGTGTGGATGCCATCAACAAGACTTTAGCACGAAGCTTTTTCTTGTTATGTCTTCTGATATATTTTTGGAGGCTAGCAAGTGACGCACTGATGGGCCGTTATCGCCTTATCCAGCCGCCCAAATAACGCGAATATAAAAGATATTAATTCTCCCATCAGTAGATTGGAAATTTTGTCCACCCTCAAAAACTGGAGCAAATAAGGGCCCCGGTGCTTAATTTTGGGTAGTTATAATTAAATTTTGTATAAATAACAAAGCCAAGTTGTAGTTTGCCAACAAAATATTTTACAGGTTTACAACTCTGCTAGTTGCCCTTGTGTATTCCTTGTATTTTTACATTTAAAACAATTTTTAAAAAAACGGTTTTTGTGCTTATAAACGCGTGTCGCAGTTACTATAGTACCTTTTACTGTTTGTTTTTTAAAAATCTCGTTTGCAAGCGACGCAAAAGTTATGCACGATTGTAACAAATTACGAGATAGTCGTTAAACTGGCAGAACAAAATAATTTTTTAATCTTTGCACAATTTCGACGAACTTATTATTATTTTTATTATAGTATAGATCTAGAGCACTATCACAAAACATTTTAAACTTGTGCATAGAAACTCTTAGAAAATTTCTTTAAAACATGCAAATCCAATAATAAAAAGTAAATTTATTAAAATAATTTGAAACAATTTAAGACATACCGCACAACAAAAAATTATCCCACGTAACGAAAATTTCTTAAAGGTTCCGAAGAGCTCACTTAACCAACAGGTCAACTGAAAGTTCTTGGCGAGTGTGAGGTACTACTAAAACTGAACTGACTGAGACTTAATGCTTTGGTTTCCCGCGAAATTTTAGAAGCTCAATCGACCTCAGCAACTTTGTGTGTTCCCTTCCGACACTGAACAAAATGAGAATACGATTCGAATTTATTTTTTTTAACACTTATAAACGTGCACCTACACACTACACAAACATAAACAATATATGTACATATCCTGTTCTGGTACTCTTGTATTAGAAGCCGACCAACAAATTGGAGTTTGGCTAAGTACCTATCATTTTAGCCATAAATTGCGTCATTATAGATTTTTTGAAGCTATTTCTTGTGTATGATTTGTAAAAATGTAAACATTAAATTTCTTATCTAAATTAATCTTTCTATTTCCGCTTTGATTTTCCTTCGTGAAATTCAGTATTTGGATTTGATTCTTGATTTCTTTTTTATATATCTACGGCGACTGAATCAGTATTTCCAAAAATGGTTTTTAGAAGCTAACTGATACCATCGCCACAAACATATAGCATACGCTTTTCTCAAGAAACTCTTCTGAGAAATAAGTACTTAAACCTTTTAGTTAGAAATATAAAATTTTCTTAGATTCCTTAGATTTCCTTAGATTCTTAAGCAGTTTATTTGGAATTATTTGTAATAGTATTAGTTTTGTGCCCTCTATAATTGACCCTGGTTGGCCCAAGTTCATTAATCCAAAATAGATATCTTCTGAGAGTGGGAAATAAAGCTATTCAAATGAAAACAGAGAATAAAAATAGCAAGTGAGGCTCTATGTTAGGGGCTAGTAAGGCTTAGCCCTACCGCAATTTTCTATTCTAATAAATATATTTTTTTTAAATCCAAAGTAAACATCTTAAAATTTTATTATAATTTCCCTTATTAAACGTAGTATGAGTGACATTTTTATCATCGACTGACTATCAAAGACTGTTATTGCCATCCCATTTTATAAGGCCTAGTAATAAAATATATTTTCCTATTTCATTTCTCTTCTAGTCCATTGTGTTTCAAAACCACAGACAAAAATCATAAAAACAAAAAGATATGACACTCATAACGTAATTTTTTCGACCTTGATCCTATTAGCCTTGCAGTTTATGCTGAAAGTAGATAGTAAATAAAGAGTTCTCGTGTGAGAGAAAGACAAAAATTTAGAGGGAGGTGGAACGAAAATTGAAACCATGTTTCACCAACCAGATCAGCACACAGCGCTCAAACACTTTGTCCCGGCTTTAAAAGTGCACATTGAATAAATGTAAACCGCGCGCATCCGTATATATGTCCTGTGTGTGCTACCTGCCTTTTCCCCATTTTCGATTCTGGATTTTCCTATACCTGAGCATTGTGCGGGGACGGCACTAATACCATGCATACAAAAGCACACAGCGCAACAGAGACTTTGTCCCGCCTTTAGAAATGCACGATAAAAAAACGCTCCACATTATTGGCTACACTGTAAGTGTGTAGATGAGAATATTTGGCGGCCTATTTTTATCTCTTTCATACTTATTGGAATTTAGATAAGGCATGGAAAGCAGTAGTTCTTTACTGCTTTATCTAATGGGAAAGCTCCCCCCCAGGCTATTTTAGAAATTGCGTATGGGTTAGAGCTTTATGCTTGTATAGAAAGTGTCATATCTTGTCCTTGATGATCTTTGACCACAGACACGCATATGAAAATGGATCGCTGAATTTCCTTTCTCAAACGTCCACCAATTTTCCAACCAATTGCCTGACATGGACGAGAGAAGATGTATCTTATAAGCGTTATCGCTGTCTATTTTTTTCGGATTGTAAGGATAGGACAAATTAGAGTAGGCTAAGAAAATCAGACCAACCGCAGGGATTAATTTATGTTCACGTTTTGATATAATCTATGCTCATTAAATACAATATAAGAAAAAAAAGGCTATGATTTAACCGTGTCCTCGAATTCGACGAATTTAATTGATAAATGTTGGGTTAAATGGGAAATTGTATTTGTGTGATTTGGGGTCCTTCATTTTCATTTCAAAAAGAATAAAGTAATGCTAGTTAAAATACAAATGTAAATGCATTTTCATAAGTAAAATGTTGTTTTTATAGCCAAAAGTATAAAATTCATCACCATTTTCTTTTTAGTTGTGCATAGGACTTCTGAAATAATATTCCGATCTCGGTTTGTGAAAATTTACTAAATTTAATAAGTTGCAAAATTTATTTCGTCATAAAAGTCAAAAGAGGCCACACAAAAATAGTAGTAGTAGTAGCCATACAAATAGTGATGAAAATTTTGTTTTAGTAAAATAGAATCAACTAATTAATGAAAAGTCCTTTTTCCGATTAAAATGAACTTTTCAAATAAACTTTTATCAGTAATTATTGATTCACCCCTCTTAAACCTGAACATTAATTTTTATAATCAACAAGTTGAGTCACTGTACGTGTACCGATTTTTTATAATATTTATAACAAACAAGTACTTCAATTTATCATATAAGAGGAAATGAATTTATAAACCCTGTCACTAGGAATAATCAGAACTTTGTTAAAAAAAACAATTATTTATCTTTCCCTTCCCATATTTACCTACTTTCGGTCATATCTTGTATTAACTTATAGATAGATATGTCACAAATTCTAAATATTTTTACTATCGCGGAAAAAGCTTTAACACCGTGAAATAATACGGAACAGTTGCCTCGCATCTAATGAACAGGTATAAAATTGAGATTCTGTGATAGTATGCTATAATAACAAAAATAGATAAATGAGAGATTCTTAAGTAATTATTGTGAAGGTCTTTATTGTTAAAATTCTTGCAAGCATGGATATTACGTATTTATTAAATATTTTTATTACGTTTTATATTTTTAATAAATATGAATAATTTAAGGCATTAAAATAGTCTTACTAAATCAAAGTAAATTACAAAGAAAAACAGATTAGAAACCATCCATTATCCAATAAATTAATTATTTAATTCAGCTACTTTTCATCTAAGCACATTATTATTTTATTTCTTGGATGATCGTTAGGCAACTCGACGTGTGGGGTGCTATTCCAAATAAGCATACTCATATGTCTCTGCAATCTGAGTTTCGACTGAGAAATATTTCTCAGATATTTCTAAAGAATTTTTACGATGTCACCGAAGCAAAAGAATATTATTCTAAAGAATTTTAATTAACTATAGCTTTTCAATAGAACTGCTGCTGAATACATATCAAATTGAGACGGCGTTTAAGTTGACTATCGTACTCTAAATATGAAGCTCTAATCGATAGTTAGATTAATAACAACATCAAAATTCCTACCTTGTTTATTATTTACCTTTTGTTCTTGATATGTAATTAAAAGTTAAAATTACCAGATAAATATACAGGGCTCCAAGGGAACCGTTATTTCCTTATTTTAAAACGAAACAAAATTATATACAAAAGGATCACAATAAAAAATATTTGACTGATTTTTGAATTTCTTAAAGCGCTCTTCTTAATTCAAATTGCTTTATTTATTTTTTATTTAGCAGACCAAACATTTTAACTATAATTCTAGTCTTCTTAAGGCCGTCTAGATTTTATAGCCGTAAAAATTTGATGATACTGATTTTGATTGATATTTTGAACTAGAGTTCAATTTGCCTATTTTCAGTTGTCTCTTGAATTAATTGTTTTAAACTTTAAAAGTTCTTTACTTACCATCTAAAATAGTAAACATGAAAATTCCCATAGCTAGTGGAAGCGTTCCCACAACGATCAATACACCGCCAGCGGATATGCCCAGAGCCACAATTGCAAATGGTACAGTAATTTTTATAATAATCCAAGGCAGGAACAAATAGTGATTACGCTAAAAATATTTTAAAAAACATACACTTTACTGATATAGAATCACAATACATTTTAAAAATATTACTTACCATAAAGACGCCTAATAGTAAAATAACGTTTAGCAGTAGAGCTATGCTTAGAAGAACCACAAACGGTCCTAGAAACAACAGCCCTCCAACCCATTCAAAGCCCGGAATTGTACGAATATCGTATTCGAATTCGATGTAAAATGAAAATACGACAAACGGAAGCAAAACTGATATAAACCCGCCCGATATAATCACAGTACCTAAACGAAGGGGAAGGCAGTGGAGGAATCTTCGAAATACCGGTTTAACCATTTCGAATTAAAAGTGAAAGAATATTTCGCGTAAGGGAGTATTACAGCACCAATGGAAAAGACACACTTTTCACGAATGACATGCTTTTAGATGAGTATTCTTCAACGTCTTACAAGAAAATGGGCATAGAAAAATTGCTATTGCCCAATTGAATAGCAATTGTTGTCCTCAAATGTCAATCCACTTCATTAGTTTGCAAGTACCAAGAAGATTGATAAATAATTGATCCGCGGGAAACAATTACCTAATTAATTTCATAACAATCGTTTAGATCTCGGTAATACGGCTGCATTCTACGTTTAAAGAGTATATCAAAGAAAATGCAGCTTATTTAGGGCAATTGCATAAGTTTAGAAAAGTCTTCGCCTTGTGCATCCGTAAGCCAAACACAGAGTCTCTAGTTTTAGATGTGTGCTTTAAAATTTTACAAGTAGATGCTTCAGATGGGGATACCAACTAATAAGTGACCTACAGTGCATGAGGTGTTATTGAACAGGTCTTTCGAAACGAAATCCCATTTACCATTATTTACTTTTTCGCCTTATTTCAAAGTTGATTTCGATATTCATTAGGGGCCGGTATTTTATTGCGAAAAAATAGTACAAGTACACAACTATCTTAATAAAAAAAAAAAGTACCCATCTTTGAATTTTCGGCTTACCCTGCACATTTTAGAACCAGAAATGGAAGTAACAGATATCAAAGAACAAAATCTTCTCAAATGGATCAGGTCATCATTATTAGCCACATTCTCTGTAGGATTAAGATAAAATGGGAAATTGTAACGAAACGATTATTTTTGTTTTTTTTTTTTGTAACATTATACAGTGAAAAAAATTTATTCTAGTAGTAGTTTCGTATGCATTAAAACATAATTTACATAAAGATTATAAAACTAAGGTTTTTAACTGTAAAGTTCGTCATACAGAAAAATATGCAAAAAAAAACAAAGTATTTAATTGTCCTTAGAGGGTATCTTTCATATATATCATCTTATCACGCATAAAATTTCTTATATTTTTTATTATTTATCTTTCTTTTGTATTTTCTTTGATTTGCTGGTGTCGCTGCTCCTGCTACTGCAAAAAAAAAAAATTTATTATGCCTTCGCAGAACTGCCGGTTGCTTTTGCCGCTAGTTCCTCCTTTTTCCTTTGCTTTTCTCGCATAACTTCTGCATCGCTACAAAAAAAAATTAACCCAAGTATTTAAAAAATAAGCAAGATAAATGAAACACTATTCGAAAATTAAATGAATTTTGTGATAAAATGTCCTCAATACAGAGAACAAAAGTTAGTACCACAGCTCGAAATTTTAACTATAGATATTATAATAGAAGTATAAAAATAAGCAACAAAATGATCTTACATTCGCATGCCTACCAATTATTTATAAACAAAAAATTGTTTGAATTTCTCATACTAATTAAATTTATTAGTTTACTCAACTCTATGAAATCATAAATTAGTTTAGTTTCTCAAACAAAATGTAGATTTAACAGAAATAAAACTATTAAAATAAAAATATTTTACCTACCGTGCTTTCCTTTGTTCAACAGTTAAATTATCATCACGTTTTCCTTTCTGTAGTTCCGATTTTTTTTTCATATTTTTTTGACGTGCCAGATCTCTTTGGTTTCCACCTAGAAATTAAAAAAATTAATTATTACTGATTATATTACAATATGTAAAATTTATGTTTAAATAAATATTATTTAAAATCACCTTTACTAAATGCTAAAAATTAACCCTTCTGCTTGCGAGCAATTTTTGCATAAATTTGCCAATAGAAGGGCCTCTAAAGCCCATTTGTTGTAATAAGCCTCATTATGTGAATTAAGTGCGTCTGTCGTAAAGGTCTAGTTAAAATAAAATTTTTTTACAGATATATAACGAATCCTTCATTTAAAAATTAAAAAAGAGATCGTAGATCGTAGTTCGACACGCATTAATTTTAATTATTGAATGCATTTCTTTCGAAATACAATTTTTAGAAATTGTAGAACATACATTTCAAAAATTAATTGATAGATATCAATAGTTCTTGATTTCATTGAAAAATATTATTACAGATAGTAGCTATATTTAATTTATCTAAATTACTATAACTTCCGTCAAGAAAATATGTGTTTCTCTATCTACATTAAATATTAGGCTTAAGGTAAGTTTAAACTAGACAGGCCGATACAAGTAACTTCTACGACTTAACAAACTAAGCTCGGGTTTTCATCAAAGATCATCAAATACAAGATGTGACACTATCTATACAAGCCCAAAGCTCTAACCCGAATGCAATTTCTAAAACAGTCTGGGGAATATTTTCCCATTAAATAAAGCAGCAAAGAACATGCCTTATCTAAATTTTAATTAGAACAAAAGAGATAAGAATAGGTAGCCAAATATTCTCATCTACAACACTTACAGTGTAAGGAATAATCTGCACCGTTTTTTTATCATGCATTTTTAAAGGCGGGACAAAGTTTCTTTTGCGCTGTGTACCTCATACATGCATGGTGTTAGTGCTGTCCTCGCGCAAAGCTCAGAAAATGGAAAATCCTGAATCGAGAATAGGGAAGAGGCAAGCAGCACATAAAGGGGCATATATACGGATGCCTGCTGTTTACATTTTTTCACTGCGCACTTTTAAAGGCGGTTCAAAGTGTTGGAGCGTTTGCGCTGCTCTGGGTGGTTAAACGTGGTTTTGATTTTCGTTTCACCTTCCCCTAAATTTTTGTCTTTCCCTTACACGTAAGCTCTTTATTACTATCTACTTTTAGCAAAATTTGCAAGGATGGTGGGCTAACAGGACCAAGGTAGTAAAAGATAAGGAGGCCAGTGTCACATCTTGTAGTAGATGAATTTGGTTTTCACATCTTCTAAGGGCTCTATCTGAAAAATTGGAAATTTGCAATAGACCAGTTTCGATAATTTCGAGGCCACACATTCCTGGGTATTTTGTTAACTATTCATATTAGGGGAAATTTTAAATTCATTGGTAATAAAAGATTCGCACGCCTTTCACTGACTTTATGCAACATTAGAAACTCTGCATATTTTAATGCAATTTGAAGGTAGATTTCAACATAAGCGTGACTCTTTCACTTAATTTGCATGTAAGCGAGGACTACCTACATTTTGTCAATATCCTAAATGATTTATTGGAAATTCAAGCTTAATGAAAACTTATTACAAAGACAAGAATGCTCATCTACAACCGGTATATTTGCCGCAAAAAGTAAACAATCACTTAATCTGTACGAAAACTGGAAACACATTTTGTTTTTGCACCAGTCAACGGAATCCGGCTATTTGGGGTAATGCTGGAATTGAAAACAACGAAAATTCCTAAAACGTTAAACTACTCCTATAGAACTGTGTCGCATTTGAAGCTTCGATATAGGCAAAGTATCCAAACAGGTGATAACTGTAGCCATCTTACATTTCTAGAATTTCTATTTTTGACATAATCTTTGTGTCCGCGTGTGCAGCAAACCTCTTTATCGCTTTGCCAATGGAACAATGAAGCAAATATCGAGCACATATTACTGTACCCTTACTTACGAGTCATTTTGTTTTAAAATAAGTAGAAAAACCCAAGATTTTGGTTGTCTAAACAAAACACGGAAAAACTCTCCTCCACCTGTCCAATTCGTGGATAGTACTTCGCTTTTCTTCACAGTTGTTTTTAACTTGTTGTTACTATTTGCCGCTATACAAATTTTGACATGTGTGGCGCTAGTATTCAAAAAGGCAAATTCACATGGAAATCAATGTGCTTTAAAATTGTTTATTTGAAAATTAAATTTTGAATTGATTTTTTATTTAAATAAACGTAAACTAGCTTCATTTATCGTATGCATCATTTAGATGATATTCGGAAATAAATTAAAAATAGGAAACCAGGGACTTATGATTAAAGATGAGCAAACAAGTTTTGCACTGATCAATAGAAAAGTAAAGTTAAAAATTAGCTGATTTCGATATTTTGAATAAAATAAGCTAAGCTTTTATGAAGGATTTCTATAATTACCGAGCTTTGCGATTACTAATTGGATTTATATTTTATTCATAAATAGAAAGAACACCCAGTGTAGATTTTTCATACCACAAACGTTAGGGACCAGGGAAAGTTTGTAAAAGTTATAAAACTGGTTGATTAACCATTATAGATTAATTATAACAAAAATAGATAAATGAATATGGTATTAATAATTAACACAATTTTAATGAAAACAATCGTAATTGGAAAAATTATAAAGAATTCTATTTTTTGTTCATTTAAAATATTATGCCGCATTAATGCTGCTCTGTATCCAGGCCAAATACGAGAAAACATTTACATAAACTCCAGGTACACCTCCAGAGGCACAACCGATCCCCCAAGCCACAAGTCCGGCTACATACCATTGGCCGTTGACCAAGCAAACAAGCGGGGAGCCTCCATCGCCCTTAGAAATAAAATGTTTATTTCTATTAATTTTTGCTTATATCATATAAATAACACTAATTAACCGGATTTTAATCTTCTACATATAGAAAATATCCCAATCAAAATTATATCAAAAGTAATAGTACGATTTGAACTTACGGTGCACGCATCCTTTCCGTTTTCACCACCAGCGCAAATGAAGCTCGTGCTATTGAAGACGAAGGTGGGCCCAAGTCTGGTGGTTGAAAGCGTCGTTTGGCACTCGACAGCGTTCCTGATTGGGACATCGACTTCCCTAAGGATGGCTTGATAAGATCCAGCGAAGGCGTTCTTGCCCCATCCCGATACGAAGCACCTTTGATTGGTGTAAGCAGTCGTTGGGAGGCATACTGTAGCAATCGTCGGCACTCTACCCAAAACTACGTCAGTCGAAAGTCTTAGAACAGCCACGTCGTTTTGGAGATTGTTCGCATTAAAGCCAGGATGGATAAAGACCCGAGCAATCGTAACATCTTGAGCTGGAATTGGTTCTCTGGTACTGGAAGCATCCCACTCCCCCAATCTAACTTTAAATGAAGTTAGCCTATTGGGACAGAAAATAATGTTAAAATGCATTTTCAGGTGCGATTTTTAATTTTATGTTGAACGTAAATAAACCACTCAACGGGTCGTAACATTTCAATTTTAAATTAAGAACTACTAAGAATTACTCACCATTACTCTGCGTGACTTTGATTATGACTGTGTAATGTTCAGCAATGACAAGTAACGATAAATAAGGCGAAGTAATGCAGAGCAGTGGCAAGTAATGCAAAGTAATACTTGCATGTTTTTGATAATGGTAATTGTAATGGTAATTTAATTTTTTTTAATAATACTGATAATTACTGCAGTAGTAGCGCTGTTTTTTATAGCTCTCGTAATAGGTAAATAACCACTTACGCTAAATTATTAACTTTATGTGCAGTAGTTAGAACATGTCGGCGATCAATTAGGGCCCCTGATCCAAGGTATACATCTGCAGTAGTCAGGATGGCTGCTTGCCACGGGTAGGCTCCAAACGCAGCCTGCCCTGCCTGTGGCGCTGGGCTTCCTGCTACTGGAGGGTACCTTACTCCGCACCTGTAAGGTCCTGGAAGGCAGCAGCGTACCAGTCCTGTTTGGCAGACCGGTGGGACCGGTGGGGGTGTTGTAGGTTGTGGCGGCTTTGGGGGGAAATCTCTTTTTAAGTCAAAAGTCGAAAGTCGAAATTCTTCGAAGCTTCACTTACTGTGTTTACTATGCGTACATCGATCTGACCGCTACCATCTGTCGGCTGATTGGGACACTGTCCAGTGGGAACACATATGCAGGTTGAAATCGGACTTGTCGTTGGTGATACTGTGCCAACAATTAATTGTCGCGCCAATACTTCAATAAAAATAATATTGCTAATATAAAACTAACATAATTGCAAAACAAAACTTCGCTCGGGCATAGGTATCCAGTTTTTTTGGCTCTAAAAATGTTAACTAATTATTTGATTTAAAATTTGTAAAGTATAAAACTAAAACTAATCTAATTTCAAATTGTTCTGAAGATTATAAAAATTTATTTTAGACTGCACACTTTTTGCACACATTAAAAACGAAAATTTAAAACTCACATCCTTCGTTTCCATCCGAAGGTGCAGACGTAGCTGTATCCTCTGGGTTTGTATTTTCCGGGAAAGTAAACTCATTAACAAAATCGAATTTAAAACAATATACACATTTCGTTACAAGCACAACCGATGTAAGAACAATTAAAAATCTCATTTCGTCACGAAAGAATCATAAACCACTGAAATTGAAAAGACCTTTTCGTCGTTGCACAAATTTTCCAAATGCAACTAAATTAGAACTTCGGAAAGGTCTCTGTGGTTATTTTATTACTAGCGAAATTATGGTAAATTGCATCAATTTAGTAATTGGCTGTTTCACGGTGTCGCCGACTTGCCGAGTTTATCAAAACTAGCAACTAAAGGAAATTGTTAGTGTTTAAATGATTTTTCCAGGGTTTTCCCAGTCCAAAAGTAAAATGACTGAAGTAATTTTTTAAAGTATGACTAATCGATTTTTTTTTGTTTTTCTATTATTTACAAATCGACCTATTTTACAGCAAAAACTTTACATGCAAGAGTAAAGGAAGCGTCCAATTGTCACAAAAGTAATTTTAAAGTGATAATTGGTTCACACCGCAACAGGTAGATTAATTGCATTGTACTCATAAAAATAGAGTGTTGATACAAATTAAGCTTTATAATTAGTAATAGCTCAATAGTTAAGCATCCAAGAGAGTTATTAGAAAAATTACTGGGTTGTAGTGGGTTATAGGAATTTTTTCATTCCCAAATGCGGTCAAGTACATATTTAATTTGGGTCATTGAAGAGTATGGGTATGTTGTTCCATATTTCAACTTAAAATTTCCAATAGTTCCAAGGCCAAAAACTTGGACAGATTTTCAAATGAAGAGGAAATGCTGTTTGCACAACAACTTGTTACATTTGAAGTCTCTAGAATTTCGTGTAGTTTAGTTAATCTTATTATTATTTATTTAAATATTCATTGTTGGAATATATAATCTAGTTTTATTTATTTAAATTAAAGTTTCCTTGCAATTAGCCCTTTCTGCAGGTGAAATTTAAATCTGTTCTTATAAGAAAAATTTGAAAAACAAAGTTGGCGTTTATGAAGCTACTTTTAAAGATGGTCACATAAAAGCTATCAATTTAAAAGTTAAATTTGCTTCTATAAAAGCCTCCAATTAAAATAAACAAAATATAGTAAAACAGACTTGATCTCGTGAACTCCTGATGTTTGTACGGATTATTTCAATTTGTGGAATATCGAAAATCTACCAAACAGCACCTCTGTTATCAATTGCAACCAGAAAATTCGCAACCCATTGCAAAGAAATGTCGAAAACTGCATGCGTAATCCTCGCCCCAGGGGCTGAAGAAATGGAGTTTACCATTTCCACAGATGTTTTATGTAGAGCTGGGGTAGTTTTTTTTTTTAGAGAATTTCATTTTATGATAATTTACATATCTCTTTCCCCGGCCGGCAGTTAGTTGTTACCGTCGCTGGTTTACAAGGAGGTGGCGAAGTGAAATGTGCATGGAATGTTATTATAAAGCCAGATAACGCGCTAGAGAAAGTAGCCAGTAACAAATTTGATATAATTGTAATGCCAGGTGGTCTTGGAGGTTCCAAAGCGATGGCAGAATCGAAGATCCTTTGTGAAATGTTGAAAACGCAGGAAACCGAGGGACGAAAAATAGCTGCTATTTGTGCTGCCCCAACCGCCTTAGCGGCACATGGAATCGGAGTTGGAAAGTCTCTGACTTCTTACCCATCTGTGAAAGAGCAGTTGGTCTCGAAGTACAAGTAAAGTTATTTTATTACTTTTGAAAAAACCGCATCATCCCACAAGTTATTTTGATTATCTTGGATGTAAATCCAAGTTGTGTAGGGGTGAGAGTTAACATTTTTTATATTTCCTTGATAACAGCCTCAGGGTATTATTATAAATTCTAAAATTAACTGATCTCTGGTGTTATATTTCATAAAACGATAGTGGGAATAGACTCCGTAATATCATTTTTAATAAACAAATTTACCAAGAGGTTCAATTCTCATCTGACTCCATAATTAGAGATTATCTTAAGGTAGACTGTTTAAAAGATAGACAGGATTTATACCAATAAAGTTTATTTAGTTTAGGAACTGCTTTAGTTAATCGGTGTATTTTTAAGACTTTTACAGACCAATACGAAACCGCGGAATTTTGGAGGGACTCAGCGGGAGCAAGAAATTATGAACCAACTACACTCAGCGAAGCGAGAGCAAATTCACCCCGTCGTTCTTTTTCTTTGCCTAACAAAGCTACTGATTCCAATGTTACATCTATTTCTGATCGTGCACCTTTGATAAGATTTTAATTTTCACAATTGACCGTTGCTTCTACATTGGAATCCGGTTTGGGCCAAATTCCATAGAATACCTAAAGAGTTCCATTAATTGTGCTCATTTCCAATTCGCGTAGTTCTTTTTTGCTTCCTACAGATTCTTGCGACTGGCAATTCCTATTCCACAATAGGTTATAGTTTTAAAGTTGGGTTTTCAACAGTTAGTTATATTCTCAAAGAAATTTGCAAGAGAATGCAATCACTGTGCCGAGCCGACAGAATCAGTTTGGGAATAAACTTGGTGCATTAACCCCTTGAGTGGAAATTACGGGCCTCTTAATTGTCGGCACGTGCACTATTATTCAAGATTTAATCGTAAGGCAAGGGGTTAAATAACGTTAATGTCGCCTCTAGACGCGGTACAAATATGGCATTTGATATACATGAACAATTTTTTGAGTATTTTAAAAATAATAGCGATTAATCTATTCCTAATTTTTTACTTTTTATAGATAGATTCATAAAGAAAATCAACTACTAGACTTTTACGTATCATTTGTTTTCAATTCCATGCCAATTTCATCCCAAACTTTATCTTTCTTGTGAACATTTTTTTTGTCATATAAAATTGGGTTCACTTTTACTAATTCAATAAGTTTTTCATTATTCATCTTTCCTTCTGGCGGGAACTATGCGAATGACGGGAAAAATGGTGCATGCTGCGAACCGTAAATGAAACGCTACAATACCGTGTTTGCTACCTTCGAGTCCCGCAAAAATCTCGCTCCCGCGGTTTCGCGTTAGTCTATAAAGGTCTTTAATTTTATCAAAATATTTCAGGTATGTTGACGATGAACTTGTCGTTGTAGACGGAAATCTCATTACCAGTCAAGGACCAGGAACTGCAATTTGTTTTGCTCTTAAAATTGTTGAGATTTTGGTTGGAGAGAAAAAACGAGATTCAGTCGCCAAAGATATGCTTTTGAAATAACTTTTATAAAAATTCTTCATGAAGCTGAAACACAAATAAAACCCAAAAAGAAAGATTAAATTCATCTTCAGCTATAACTCTAAGCTTGAATTAATGAATCCACTCAAGTTCTTTATTTGTATAACAAAATTAAACTGTTTTACGAATTTTGCAGTTTTTCGAAGCTTCTTTTAATAAATAAATAAGTCAATTATATTTAAACTAAAATAATTTATATATTATCCTGATTATAATAAAACTAGATAACATTTTTAGTTGTACCATAGCCCAAAAGCAGCTTTTATCTTTCTCTTTAGGAAACAATTTAAAAAGTCGTCATTAACTGTTTTAAATTTAAAGAAATAACTGACACTTGACAACTTGGCACCAACTTCATTGCGTCGTCTGTTCAATTTAAACGTGACCTTGTACTGATGTTCGGGGCATTTCAATTGTGCAAGTGTTAGCTTCACGAATGTCTGCCAGAGTTTGTGCTTCTCTGCTATCAATTGCAACTAGAACATTCGCAGCCCAGACTAGAAATATGTCGAAAACCGCTTGTGTGATCCTTGCCCCAGGGGCTGAAGAAATGGAATTTACCATTTCTGCAGATGTCCTACGTCGAGCCGGGGTAAGTTATCCAATAAATCTAAATTTGTGTTTTAAATTTTTCTTGCAATGGCCGGCAGATTGCTGTCACCGTCGCCGGTCTTCAGGGTGCCGAAGATGTGAAATGCGCAAATGATATTGTAATAAAACCGGATAATGCTCTGGAGAAATTAGTCGATACCAAATTTGATGTAATCGTAATGCCGGGCGGTCTTGGAGGCTCTGAAGCAATGGCAAAATCGAAGCTTATGTGTGAAATTCTAAAGAAACAGGAATCTGAGGGACGAAAAATCGCAGCTATTTGTGCTGCCCCAATCGCTTTGGCGGCTCATGAAATCGGAATTGGAAAGTCTCTGACTTCTTATCCGTCTGTAAAGGACCAATTGACCTCGAAATACAAGTAAGGCCTTTTTACTTATTCAACGCCAAAAAACTTATAAAATTACATTATAATCGGATAAGGAGCTGTTAAAATTCTATTCTGCATCTAATTTGAGTAAACATTTTCAGGTATGTTGACGATGAACGTGTTGTGGTTGATGGTAACATTATCACTAGTCAAGGACCAGGAACTGCTTTCTGTTTTGCTCTTAAAATCGCTGAGATTTTAGTTGGTGAAGAAAAAAGTAACTCACTCGCTAAAGCTATGCTTTTAAAGTGAATGTATTAATTTGTATCCCATGTTTATAAAACACGAATGGAAACAAAAACGCAAATAAAGTTCTTTTCATAGACAAATTGCTATTGGTTTATTTACACAGTTCTAGCTCCACCTTATTTTCCAAGGCAATTTCTCAGATTCTATCAAAAATAAAAAGAGATCCATATGCAGTTTCTATAACTGAAACCAGAAATTTTTAATATCATGGCAACTTGATGCATTCTTAAAATTTTGATACTTGACGGTTTGTAAAATTCTAATTTGCTATCTAATCTAAACCAGATAGGAAAATGAAAAAAATTGCAGCTATGTTAACATCGTTAGTGCTCTCATGAAAAGGCAGGTAATACGCAATCAATTATATTTTAAAGTTCTAACGGGATTATGTCTATTGCTATCATTCTCTTGCACATATGATTTCTTCGCAGACTCGTTTGGCTATAGGCATCAAAGATGAAGGGAAAACGAATTTAAGTTATACTTTGGAAATAAAGAAAAACATTAAGTTTCCTCGTTTGTGTAAATTTTATTTTAATTAGTTATTACAGAAAGTTATAGCTATGTAC
Organism: Philonicus albiceps; assembly: GCA_963969385.1. NCBI lineage: Eukaryota > Metazoa > Arthropoda > Insecta > Diptera > Asilidae > Philonicus > Philonicus albiceps. The sequence goes on along the minus strand of OZ017772.1, from coordinate 1,618,913 downwards.
GCCACGATCTTACACACCTAGCTTACTTGTCTTTATACCTAAGAGTCTTATCTGTTAATATAACAGTAAAGGGATATCTAAAAAAAACGCCTCTGACTCGCTCCGCGCCTCAACAAATACAGCAATAATATAGTAAAAAGTTCAATAATCAATTCGACTTAAGTGGTACGGTCGCTGGTGTATGGTGTGTTCCTCAACGCTTTAATTAAATCGCCCCTAGCATTATCTGAATCGATTGTTCGCGCTAGCGTACAAAGAATATTTACAATAAAGTAGTGTACCAGTGTCTGTACGTTTTTTTTTTTGTTTTTGTTTTTATACAATTGTAAGTTTAATAGGCCATCGACGATCTCAACTTATCGTTCGCTTAATGCATAATATTTAAACATTTGTTACAAGTCGGCTTTTTTTTTAACAAAATATACAACAAATTGAGAAAAATAAACAGGAAAATGCTGCTCGAGGTAATCGCAAGAAGCTAATAGTAGCTTGGTGGAAGTCTAACATAAACTGTGAGGTCCTACGAATTTATTTAATTTTTTTTTTATATTTTTAAATCCATTTTGGGGCTCAACGGCATCCTGCCGAAAAGGGAGTAGCTTCACAATCGAGAGTGGGTGTGATGCTTTAAAATATCACGCATTTGGGGGGTATTTACAATTAACCTTCCTCCCTAAGCTCTAAAGTAACTTCGCAGCATTTCTTCCTCAGTTTAGTCGTAATCCAACTTGGGGGGGGGAGAGCTTAATGTTGCTTTCTTCGTGCGAAATAATTTTTATTGCATCGATGTCAATCCTGCCGAACTGCTTATATGCGATGAGGTTCCTAAAGTTGAGGCAACGTTCTGATAGCTGAACTGTTGGAAGAGAAAACTCATAAAAAAGGAAATTAAAGGTATTAAAAAATTATATTTTTACTTCAGGGAAAAGCGGCTCTTCTTGAATTGCTCCTAAGGGCCCTGTTGGATCTGGAGGTGTTAGTTCTACACTTTCTCCAGTAAATTCCGAATCAAAATATCGTGTATCTGTATCTGAGGTTACTTGGGGCTTAAAAGGCGGTGGTATCTGCAAACGAACAAACAAAATTTACTAAGAAAACGTGCACTAGAAAATACAATTTCTTACCTTTTTCTGTACTAAATCCGCCCAATTTATACTCGCAAAGAACGGATGAACTTGGATTTCTTTGACATCGTCTACACCGCCACCGAGACGCTGCGAAGGCTTTTTCGCCAGTAAGCCACTTAATAGGCTCTTTGCTTCATCTGATATATTTCTAGGAAATTTAACGTCCTCCAAGAGGATCAATGTAAATAGCACGTCGTGATCACGATTATAAAATGGAAGACGGCCGCAAATCTATAAAATTACATAATTTAAATAAAAAACTAAACAAGGTCGAACTAGACACTTACCATTTCATACATTACAACCCCGGTGCCCCACCAATCAACAGCGTGACCATAATCATTATCCTCCAGAACTTCTGGCGCAAGATATTCCGGTGTGCCACAGAACGTCTTCGTTGTCCTACCATAAGTGATATCCTCTTTGCACAGGCCAAAGTCGGCTATCTTAATGTGCCCATCTTTATCTAAGAGTAAATTTTCAAGTTTGAGATCGCGATAAATGATACCCTGCGAATGCAAGTATCCGAGAGCTGAGATTATTTCAGCACCGTAAAATCTCGTCCTGTCCTCTGTAAAAAGTCGCTCTCTACTTAAATGAAAGAATAATTCGCCACCGTTTACGTATTGCATTACGAAGCAGAGACGGTCGGCAGTTTGAAATGAATATTTCAGTGACTGTAATGGTGTAATAAATCAAATTAATTATTGGGCAAATAAGAATATTAAAAGTGTAGTAACTTACAATTAAAAAGGGATGATTGGTTATTTGAAGTACTCGGCTTTCAGTTAGGGTGTGAGCTACCTCATCTTTTTGTATGATAACTTCCTTCTTTAGGATTTTGATTGCATAAAGCTTTGCAGTTGCTTTTTCTCTGCATAAAATTACTTTCCCAAAGGTTCCCTTGCCAAGCACTTTTAAAAATTCGAAGTTTTCTAGTGTCTGTAAAAAGATAATTCATAATTATAAAAACAAAATATATTAAGTTGGCGAATAATTCTGTGTGACCCCACCCAATTTTAAGAAATACATGAGGAAATTGCGTGGAGTGACTATAAGGACTAGATTTAAATTATAAATTTCCCCAATAAATTCAACAACAGTCAACTTACCACTTTTTTCTTTCCACTAACTTTACCAGTCGATGTGCCCTGTACTGAGAATTTTTCAGAAAGTTCTACTTCTGCTATAGATGCCATATCTACGTCGGTCATATCTGTTGAAGATGATGGAGACATAGCCGTTTCTCCCATTTCACTCAAACGATTAGCGACATTTCTTAAAGGGCACTAGAATTAATTGGGTTCTTTTTTTACGGATTTAATTGTAGTATAAACCTAATTGCATCAGTCCACTCTAGTCGCTCCCGTTCGGTTTCAACATGAAAAGTTCTTTCTATGACTGTTGTCCATTGTAGCCCCCGAATAATGAATGTGAAAGGTTTTGGACGATCCACAGACATAATTTGGCAGCCTCTGACTGTAAAATTGTTAAGTTTTTCCGGTGGCGTATTCTCATCGGGCCTATTTCTATAGCCCATTAGTGTGCCATCATCGCGTAATATAAAATATCGGGGACGCCACGTCTTGATGTGTTCGCCTCGTTTGAAGAGCCATCCTTCCTTAACAATTGGTGCCTGTGATGCGCTCACCACCTCAAAGGACATTTTTGGTTTAAATCACAATCGCAGAATTTTTGTTTTTGTTTAACGTTTATCTGAAATTTCAGAAGGGATCAAATTTATTGCCTGGGTGTATGACTCATTGACGAGATTCGAGTGAAATGACGTTTGAGTAACGAATGCAAAAAAAAAAAAAAAAAAAAAAAAAAAAAAAAAAAAAAAAAAGAACGGAAATCACCACACGTTTTCCACATTAGAAGGTATTGTGACAATGAGAAAAGTTATTTACCAAAAAGATGCGTCAAAATTCTTGCAAAATACAAATTTTTTTTTATTGGCGAAGTATAATTCGCCTGTCTCTCGCCCGTCTAACAAAATACACCTTGTGTTCGTGCACAACCTGCAAAACAGTGCAAGCTCACTGATAAGCAGAAACATATGTTACACATCAGGTGTTTATTTACACCTTCTAGTAACGTCGGCTCGTGTGGTCGCAATTACATCACTACTCGACTAAAATATTGTGGAGAGAGCAAAAGGGGAACGTTTGCCTTTGAATTTCGCCACATTTGCAATAATACAATAAATAATAAAATCGTAGAGAAGGGGGCGCATTTCATGGAGTACATTGTCCCTCCTTTGCTCAGGGAGGAAGCGACCACTTTCCGGACCGCCTGCTGTTCGTTGTCTCAGACTTTAGACACACAACCACAATCATTCGGCTTACGCAATTAATTAGTGCAAATAAGAAGCGACGTGCGCGACACATTTTCAATTGAATTTTATATCTGAAGGCGGATGATGGGCTGATGTTGTTTATGTGGCTTGATTGTTTTTTAATCAGAGCCGGAGGCGCCATCGCTTTTATCTGCAACAACATTGAACAGTTCAAAAGATGCCGAGCCAGCATGAGAGACATGAGACAGCCACGTGATATATTCCTGGAATAACGCAATATCCCCCCCGACCCCGTTCAAAACGACACACACAAACCGACTGACTCATTGCCACTGCGCCTGCCAGGCACCGACAGACTTTGCTAATTTTTTTTTCTTTTTTAACATTTTATCACAAATGCAATTCAGCATTACCCCAACCGCCCCAAATAAATTCCTTGCAAAAAAAAAAAAAAATTTCTTTTCTTATTTGTGTAACTTGCAACCGCGCCTCCCCCAAACTTTTACCTTTCTTCTATTGATAAACAGAGCACAACAAATGTTGTGGGAACCACAGAAAATTTTCCCATAAACGAACAACACAGCACACGGAAAAAAAAATACTTTTTTTTATTATGAGAGTGAGAGAGAGGAGGGGGGAGGTTCCGTCGCGATCAAATCAGCGAACAAAACATCACTTTTACGCGATAAAATGGTTGTAAACACAAAACAATATTTAAATTTTAACAAATTTTCAGTTTATTCCCGTTAATATCGTTCCGTTTATGTCTTATTTACACACAAATTCATTGCGATAAATTCACTTTTAAGATTTCCATATAAAAATCACCTCCGACTAAATAATCGCCATGTTTGTTAATATTCACTTTTAGTTTTGTTATGTTGGCGATTATGTTTTGATTCGACATTTTCACAAAGATGAATGGGATTGGAAGAGAACGTGAAAAAAAACAGGCGTTCAGAATATAAAATTCCAAAAATTCAATGATTGATTTTAATAAACTTACAAATATACCTACTATACTATAACAATAGTACATTAAATTTTTAGTCTGTGCTAAATTAATTAAATAAATTTTATTTTTAAATAGATTTTGTTTCCAGAATATTTTAAAATTATTCCAGTTCTCTAACCCATCGTCTGAACTTGCCCCTCGTAAACTATGCGGTTTGTTGTTGCTTCATCCAGCAGACGTGTATTCAGTTTTTGTCAGTTTTGTTTTGCTTGTGGGCAGATTCTTTCGGTTATTTCTTAATTTAATTAATAATTTCTAGTTACTGCCATGGTAAGTTATATTTGTAGTTTCTAACTTAATTTAAATTATTTATTTATTTAATTATAACTAGAAAATATTTCTGATATAATATTCTTCTGTTTAGTGACCGTTTTTTATTTTCGTTTTAAAATAAACTGATTGCTGCTAGGAACTGCATCACGAGAATGTCTCTGCTTCAGAATTTAACCAATGTTTTCATTATTCTGGCTTGATGCTTAAAAACTGAAATAAAACTACCCCTGTGGAGATAGTTTTAAAAGTAGTAAATGCTACCTAGAGACTAACTGGGCCAAAATGAAAGTCTTGGGACTTCAAAAACATTCAAGTCTAAAAACTATTTGGATTCAAGTTACCTAGTAACAAGAATTAACTAGAATTGTGCAGTTTCTCTCAAGCAGGGAAGTACAATGAAAGTTACTAAATAAAATTCCATTTTAGCCATTTTATTTGGAAGCTGTGCTTTGATTGCCATGTGAAAAAGCTGATTAAAAAATGGGTAATTGGTGAGTTCCCATACTTGCTCGGTTTCCCGGGGTAAGAATAAATTCTGTACCTTCCAGTAAACGTCTTTACTTTGTAAATTATCCCTTAATTTCTTTATAAAAATAAAATAAAAGGGGCAAGAGCTGCCTGCTTAATTTTCTTATAAAAAATTTGAGTTATACTCGGTATTTATGTGGGATAAATTAAGAAAGCAGAAAATGTACTCTTTTGGCATTTTTGCTGCTTAGTAGTGCTAATAAAATAAGCCAAGTATAAAACACAGCCTATTTTCTACTGCAAGAAAATAAGAGGGAATAGTTTATAGGCTTATTAGGCTTTTAAGTAAAATTCAAGTATAGAATTTGAATTTTAATAAGTAAGTACCATTACATTTTCCACACGATTAGACATATATTTCTTTTTTGTAATTATATCGTTTATTTTAATTAAATAATTTAATTTATTTTACCTACAAAGGACACCGATGATTTCTTTCAATTATCTTTCATCGGGGAATGGTTTCAAGAAGAAGCCGGCATAGAACGCAAATTTACAATATTTTACTATCCTAATGAGAATTCAATTGAGCTGGTTTGTATATAATTGGCTAGAATTTCTATATTCTTTATAATTTATAATATTTTATCAGTTTGATGTTAAAACCAAAAAGACATTCCTTAAAAGAACTAAAATGAAGGACATTATTAAAAGTGATTTTTATATTGGAGCAAAATTAAATATTTTCGGACGGCAAATTGAAATTTTAGATTACGGAGATAATACAACAAGGGCTAAGCTGTCAGCAGCAACGGAAAAGTAATTAAATAACTAACTAGATCTAGTGAAATTGTTAATTCGTTTTTATTCTCTAGAACATTTATAATAATCCATGGAAATTTAAGAGATAGATTAGGCGAAATTATTTCAATTTTAAACGATAATGGCATCGTTGTAAACAATGGAAGAATGGTGATGTTTCCAAAACATACGGTTAAGAAATTCTTTGGAAAAGAAGATAAATCTGATGTTAAAATGATGTAAGTCTTTATTTCAATTTATAAAAAAATATATTTTAACTTGTTTTGCAATAATTCGTAGTGTGTTAGTAAACAACTTGGTGCACGGACCTTGTGTTGGCTTAGAAATTATGGGAACTGATGTTCTCGAGCGTATTAAGAGATGTTTGGGTATGATTCTCATAATGCTCAAAATGTATAAAATATTTAATTTAAAAAGAAAAACAAATGCTCTCATTTAGCCCAAGATGAGTCATCGAAGGGACAAGATATCTCTTTAAGAACTTTTTTTGAAGACGAAGATATCCGAACTAGCGTTTACTGTTCCGAATCCAGGGAAAAGTGTAAAACGGTAAGTACTAAGTGCTGGTGAAGAACACGGAAAAAACCGAATTAATATCATGTAAAGAAAATTAAATTGCATAGTTTATTTTTAGGAATTGGCCGAGTTTTTTGATTACAAAAATGAATTAAATACTACAGTTCTTCTTGAAAATACAACGCTAGCTATTATAAAACCCCATGCCGTAAAAGAGGGTACAAGATATGTTAATTCTATATTAAGATTAATATATAAGAAATTTTGTGTTTTTATAGGCTTAATAGGGAAAATTATAACAGATATTTGTCAAAATGGATTTCGTATAACAGGAATGAGAATGCAACAATTGGATAGACTTAATAGTGAAGAGTTTTATGAAATTTATCGAGGAGTCCTACCAGACTACATTGTAAGTATACATTTACAAATTTGTTTTTCTCTTCCTCTATAGGGTTTTGAAATTACTAAGAAGTTCCTTAACACATTGCATATGGGTATATTTTTTGTCACGGTCTTGCGCGTTGCCTAGTAACACAATAAACTTCTGGGAAGAAACAATGTAAACCGTTGCCTAGTAACACAAACACTATACATAAAATGCCTACCGTATTTATACGATACCCGCTCTCTAGAACAAATCTACTAAACTGACGTACTTTTACGTAAGCCGCGCTCCAGTGAGAGGCTGCGAAAAACGTAAAAGTACGTTTCCCGCATGCAATGTATTAATTATATTTATAAATTATTTTATATCTTTATTGTATTAAGCAAATGGTAGCCCAATTATCGAGTGGAATGAGCATGGCCCTGGAATTGCAATCAGTGGACCCTAATAAAAATCCACATTCTGAATTTCGTGCACTTTGCGGTCCAATGGATCCAGTAAGTGTTTATAATTTGTTATTTTTTTAATAATTTCTTAAATAAAAATGTTTAAAGGAAATCGGGCGACATCTTCGGCCAAATACTTTAAGAGCAAAATATGGTAAAACTAAAGTTTTAAATGCTTTACACTGTACAGACTTACCTGATGATTGTGTACTAGAAATTGAATATTTCTTCAAAGTCTTAGAGTCATAATTTATTGTATACTATTAATTTATATTTTAAATCAATAAATTTAGTTTTGCTCACACGCTGGCAGTATTGTTTTCTTTAAGTAACCGCATGCCATGTAGGTAAATATTAAGGTTGATAAAAACATTAAAATAGCGTAGATAAAGTACAAGGAACTCTGAAAATAATAAATTTCTACAGTTAGTAATCACTAGAAATTATATAGAAAATTACCTGGTTTTCAACTAATGCCAATTCAACTATAATAACAACGATAAGATTGCCAAAAGCATTATTTAAGAACCATACGGCAGTTAGGACTGATTTCATAGAAGCCGGTGCCTATTCTCGCGTAGAATCGGTTATTAACATATACTCATATTATAAAATCATTATTACCTGAGTGAAAGCGAAATGAAGTCCTGGAATTGATACAAAGACTTCACCGAGCATTAATAACATGAATTGCGGAACTTGCCAAAAAACTGTAATACTTTTCTCTATATTCATCTGGAGTGAAATAAAAAAATGTTAATTATTTATTTACGCTTCGTTTGGACAGTGTAACAATTTGTATTTATTTAATTATGTAAAAAGTGATTAATTCAGTAAAAATTCATGAGATATGTATCATCTCTAGACGACATAGAAACCCAAAATGTTATCAATAAATTTACCTGAATCGCTATTTGCAATAATCCAGCGATAATAAAAGAAAATGCTGCACACATTCCTCCAGTAGCGATACTAATTAGAGGGTGAAAACCAATCCCGCACCCCTCCAAAATAGGTACACAAATGTATTGCCACACCGGGATCATTGTGAACATTAACATGGGTCCTATTGTTTTTATCTAAAACTAACTAAGAATTTAGGGAATCAAGTTATTTAGCATAATTATAAAACCTGGTCTGGTTGAAAGTTTATGTTAAAAACAGTTGTGTTTAATTGTGACGCTTGAAAAGTCCAAGTTGAATCTTGTTGTACCAATAGCGCATAAAACATAGGAAGAGGTATGAAAAGTTTGAGGACCTTTTTAAATATAATAAAATTATTAATCGAATTACTAGCGTTAATTTATAAATTATTACTAACCCCGAGAAATGTTCTAACATCATCAACAAATTCTTTTGTATACAGACCGTTTGAGTAACTCAACCATTCCATTTTTCGTATTTCGTTTCTATTTTTAAATTTTGAAATGATTGCATGTTGAATGCAACCATAAAATTTTAAGACAATGCTATTTCCTACCGGAAGGACATTCTTGTAGAAAATTATTCCAATAAGAAATATAACTGGAAAGGAATTTATGTATTTTACATATATTTTCTAAGATTTTTTCGTTACCTACACCAAGAAGCAAGGAATGCGGCGCCTAACGTAGCGAAAACTTTTGTGTAGCAGTTCGGTTTGTTAAAGCAATGAGTGTTTGCTCGGATGAAAGGGGGTATTACATTGCTCATCGATACGCCTAAGTAGTAGAAGAAATAATAAAGAGAAAAGTAGTTCCTTAGTAATTTATTTTGTTCTGGAACTTTAAATTGTGAAGCACCCAAAGACGTTATGCAGGCTCTTATACTTCCGTTCCCCATTGCGATAAGTAGAAGAAAAATGCATATAATAATCCTGGAAAGTAAAGTTTTATGAATTTATTTCTTATAGCTATTTAAATTCTGTGTATAATTTTAACAATAAATAAAGAATAATACGTTTTCATGTATAACAATGAACATTTAATTTTGCAAAAATTTTAAATGATAACATGTTTGTTTCGCACTGATGAAAACCAGTTTTAAAACACTCAAATGCAATTCCTAATCAGACGTTAATTAAATAAAAAGGGCAAAGTTGAGGTCGTGCTTATAGGACATATTAAGAATACAATCAACCTTAGTTAGATTTTTTTAAAAATTGTATAAAGAAAATTGAAATAAATTCCAAAAACAAAAACAATCTCAAGGTCCTATTGTAGGTTTTATAGATAACACTTGAAATCGTTCATATTTTGTAATCTATGCCATATTCAATTAAAATAAAATTAGCTCTTACGTTTCTGGTGAATCGGTCCAAGGAATCGACATTAAAATAAATCCAGCCCATCCTGCAGCGTATAATACATAAAAATAAGACACAGCTTTTATAGGTCCTGTGTAATTATCGGCTATAATAGCACCAACAATTGGACAAAATTGCCCAACAAAATTGAACACGTGTAATATCACAGTTGATGAATTTTCGGTGAATCCTAAATCATCGCGCAAGTAGAGGGCTAGGACCGCTATAAAATGTTTTAACTTAATATAACCACGTTTTTGGTATAATTATGATTTAAAAACACTAACTTCTTATACCATTTGCCGCAAACGCTTCAAAAAATTTCATAACAAGCACAAAAATCACAGCGAATGGATACTTTAATTCTTCCTGAGGTTGAAGCAGAGGTAGTTGCTCTGGTTTTGGATCGAGTAAATGCAGAGCTACAGAAATTTAAAAGATGGCTTAGAAGCTTACCGTTTTTTAAGAATATTATTTAAATTTACTCTCAATAGATTGGAGTTTAATTTTAGCCATCTCTCTGCTTAAGTTCAGTACATCAGAAGAACATGAGCGCACTAGTTAACGACACATTTCCAAATGCACCGAAATAAGCTAATGCTCCGGCTTTTTTGCTGCTTTTTGATTATGGCTCACTCATAATTTAAGATTAATTAGCGTAAAAGATTTGGCTAGACAATCCCGAATAAAAAGATAAGAAACGTATTTGCGTTGCTCCAATCATCTTTTATAAGCTGTTCCGTACGTGTGGCTAAGGTCACTATAATTCCTCATGTTTATATCCAGAAACGTTACCTGTTTTGGTTAGTCATCGCGCGAAAGGAATAAACATTGATAAAATAATTGCTATCAGTTCGAAGTCTTGATGTCGTGGGAATGGGGGGAGTTCAGACGGACAATAGCCACCATTTAATTCTTTAACGATTGAGTTACTCATTGAATCTGGTCACATGCCTTCAGGTCAAAAGTTGAGCGCGTGATGCAAAGATTACTTCTTCTGGATTCAAACAAAACAAAAATAATAAGATTCTGATTCTGTACAGTTCAAGATAAATAAATAACTATTAAAAAAATTTTTATTTTTAAATAAATACAATAAATAAGTTTAACAAATAACAAGAGGTAAATTAAATTTGAGATACATTTCTATTCCTTTGCTTTACGAACAACATTTTCATCATAGTCTTCGATTTCATCATCGCTTCCTTGATCTATATCCACATCAGTTGGCTTTCCAGGATATCCTTGTTCTGGTTTAACAATACGAACTCCTCTTGCTCCCATTTGAAGACAGTCAAAGGACCTTTTTATATAATTTAATTTGTTAATTTAAAAGTCCATTTACTTGTATTTTTATTTTATGCTTCTAAAGACCGTAAAATAAATATTAACTCCTTAAGGACGCACCTATAGACTACCTTTTTTAGAAATTTAATAATATTGCCCTTTAACTACTCTAGAATAAACAAAACAAGCAACAAAGGCCAATATTTGCTTAACTTTTGTTGAACACGTTCTAGAATTTTTGAAAGTTTCTAAATTAAATAAAGTTTGTTAAATGAAGCTAGCATTGCTAAAGTTTCCTATTCCCAGTCTGTATTTAAGGGATAAAAGTAGATTGATCTTAATTCTGAACTTAACATTGTCTAGTTACCTTGAAAACAGTTCGTACCCCTGAAAGAATGCTCCAACATCCATGCAGACATGGACATTCTCACCGAAGAAGTAAATATCATAGAATGTTACACAGGCCTTAGCAAAGCTGAATCTTGGTGGACGTACACAAATTGGTGGTGGATTCTTTCCAGAGACTTTCCTTTTGAAGAGCACACGATCATTCATTTTCATTCGTAATTCGAAAGCGAATTCCTCTGGGTGATAGACAACTTCCGTGCATCCTTTCATACCGAAGGCTTGTAGAGCACCTCCTAAATAAGCATTAAGTTTAAGAAGATTAATCGATCCCTAAAATGGGCACCGTTCAGCTAATTCACCTGTACAGCATTTGCAGACTCCGTTTTCGCACTCGCAAGGTATCCGAGATGCTAGGGATCCAAAGGATGGTATACCGACCTGCCTTGGGGTGAGTTTTGCTAGTTCACTTTTAAGTTGAAGCAATTCGTTCATGGCCTCGATGGTAGTTGCTAAAAATACAGGAAGGTTCCTTTAGTGTAAATTTTTAACTTTCTCTGCGTAATAGTTGATTTTATATTTGTTTTTATCAGAATGAATTAATAGATAATAAAAATAAAAAATTGAATCCAACTTGGAAGGTAAAAATGAAACAATGTTAAATGCTTTTTGGAGAGCTCACCGATTTATGTGAGTAATGTAAGTATATTTAGATACTTTTCTAAAGGTACATTATTTACTGATTGGCATATTTTTTCTTTAAAAAATGTTAGAAGGAATATTATGGCAAATTCTAAATTTATTTGAATTTGTCCGCTTTTTTATTTAGTTACAAGATAATTATTTTTTTTATATTTTGTTATAATCGTAAAAAATTTATCTGTAACCAAGTGATCACCTTCATTTCCACGAATGACTATCGCCAAAACACCAAAAATAAAATAAATTTTTACGAAACTTCCAGTTTGCATGTTTTCCATTGAAGAAAATTTCTAATGCAAAAAAAGGCTTCTTGGTCTATGGCACTTTCAACAATATTCCACTGACCTTGAACGCGTCACCGAGGTCTTTCTTAGATCAACTGATGCCCGCATCTCACCGATCATTCACTTTCATCAAAGAGTACTCCACTAGACTATCCCAATTTTCACTTTCATATCACGTAAGTGCATCATCGGATATCGCGATTGCGAAAACCTCTTCAGTTTTAAAAATTACAGGTGTGCGTTGTCGACGTTGTCTGCAAAAGAAGACAAGAAAGTCGCAACGGTCGCACTAATCCGTCCCGTCCGTCTCGCAGCATAAACGGCAAAGAAGTATCACGACGATCGGGTTTCAATAAAATGCCCGCCCAAATAACTTTCACATTTCTTTTCTGGGCGGCTTTCTTAATGGCATTTTTCCAAGATCAGTTGAATTGGAGGACAATGCCGCCAGTAATCGGTTTTGTTTACCTTCAAGATTTCACGTGTGGTTTCTATGACCAAAACTAAAAAAAATTGTTTAACTTATGACTCTTTCAGAAATATTACTAAAATTAGAAAGGGTTTTAAGTAGTTGTTTTTAACTGATGAGGTTTCAAAAATAAAGGCATATCATAGTCTTGGCAAAATTACTTTTAATTAATCTTAAAATTAAAATAAGATACTATGACAGTGCAGTTTCAAACTGAGCCAACTTACTGAAAGCACTAAAAACCCTAAGGTGTGAATTTTGTGAATTTAGTTAGCCGTGCCATTCTGCTGTTTTTAAGAGCTATAGCAAATCTTTTGATTCTCGTTCTTGAATTAAGTTTTGCATTATCTAATAAGCTTTACAATATTCTTCGTGTATCGCAGGATATTCAGATTGGTCCCTTATTGTTTACTATTCGTCAATTAGGTGAAATTGAATGTAAATAAATTAGATTTTTATTTTTTTAAGCCTCTATTTGAACATATATTCTTTACATACATAAATTAATTAAATAAATATACACAGCAGAAGTAGTTCATTTAATTAAGATTATCACTCTGTGGATTGCTATCTTCACTCTCTTTCAAGTCAAGCTCATTCAATGTCCTTTGTACTAAAGCAGCTAGTTCAGGTGGTAAGTCTTTCAGGTCATCCCTCCGTTCTCTGCTAATGGTCTCATTGACCTCCTGTTCCTCTTTCGGATTATTGAATATTGAAGCGATTTCTCCAATATTACATGGATTTCCATACTCTGAGGATAATATGCTTCGATTTGATTCCGACGACAGTGAGTCCATCCCGTCATCGGATACCCGTGATGTTTTATTCGAATCCTCAGAGGACATCGTTCCTGAGTCCTCGGTAACATTTGATGATTTTGGCTCGCAATCAACGCTAGAGGAACAATAACCACTGAGAAGGATTTGAGAGGGTGAAAAGCTCTGGGATCGCACCTCACCGGAGAGCAGTTGAATCCGTTGCTCTAACTCAGCGATGCGTGTAGCTAGAATTCTAGAAATTATAAAATTATTACAGATTATCTATAAAATATAATGGGTAAAAAATTAATACTTATTTGTTCGCTTCTGGTGGTTAAGCGCCAAATTTTTGTCATTCAAATTGTCCAGAAGGCCCAAACATAGCGACTTAAGATCTGCTATAGTTTCCATCTTCGATGGAAAGTCTGCGTTGTTTTCTAAAATCGCTTTGACTACGAAAAAATTGTTCATGTTATCAATAAAGTAGAATAGAACAAGGGCTGTACTTTGGAAGATGACTATATTATTTCTAGTTTAATTCGTGTTTTCACTAGTAAATTATAGTTGAAATATTTCTTTTGTTTATGCAATTTTATGGCATTCATCTTCCAAAATAGAGCCGAACTGAAATTAAAAGTTACAACAAAAACAACACACAATTGTCTAGGAATTGAACAAATAGCAGTTAATTAAAATGGAGAACATTAAAGCAAAATCCTTAAACTGAAGAGTTATAAAACTAAACAAAACGTAAAAACAAGCAAGGGAATGTGCTTCTGGCACAAGAAAACATTTCAGCAATTTACCTTGCTTATGAGAGACAATACTATCAATATTGTTAATTCCTAGCTTAATTATTCCTTTCTTACGCTTACTGTCCAGCATGCTCTTGAATGTTTTGTTAGTTAAGATGTGAATTTCTATGAAATGAGCAAAGATTTTTGTTTTAACATTTACCTTATACTTGTTACTGCATTGCTGCACTAGCTCAAGCTCACTTTCGGAATTCTTAAGCTTTTCCTGCAAGTATTTGTTCTCCAAGATAAGCCCGTCTATGTCGACTATCTGTAAGACAAATAGAATTTTAGGGATTTGAATTAACTTAACCCTTTGTACTCGGATGCCGCCTCTGAGGCGCCATTCAGAGCTGTTGCTTTTAAAAATTCTTCGAGTGCAAAGTATTAAAAGAGGATGTTTTCTAATATTCTTTTAAAATTGACGTAGACAAAAATATTTGCTATATATAAGTAAAATTAGAGATTTCTTACCCTGGGGTGTGTTTCGTTTGCCTTAAGTGCGACCATAAGTTCATGATTCAATCGGTGCGCTTTGCATTTGTAAGCATCCCGTTCAGTAACCACCTCTTCTTTTTCATCAATCACAGTTTTAAGATCAAAAGATAGCTGAGCATTCTGAAAGGAAAGGAATCTAGGGAACTACTAAGATTTAACTAAGAACCTCATTCAACCTTCTGCTTTAGAGCCTCCAGGTGCTTAATAAACTCTGTCTTTTCCGTCTTCCATTCGAGTTCGTCCAAACTCAACTGGTCCCCATTTCGTGTCGCCTTCTTCAGAGGACACTCCCCCGCACTCCTCTCCCTCAGCAACTTCATATCTCCTTGAAGTTCGGCCAATTTTTGTCTCAAGGACTCGACCTCGGTAGTTAGCTTGATGTTCTTTTCCCTTGTCTCGTTCAGAATTTGGGCGACGTTTGATTTTCCAGCACAGCCCAAATTGTTAAAGTCGGTGCATCGGTTAACAGCTGTGTATCGCAGCTGTAGCGTCTCAGCCATCAGCTTGAACTGGTCTCTTTCAGTTCGGAACCTTTCCAGCTCCTCCCGCAATATATTTAGCGCTTCGATCTTACTTTGAAGCTTCCTGTGAATCGCTGAAGTCTAGAATAAAAACAATCAAAATTTTAAGACAAGAGGAACTTTACTGTTTAATACGGCCCAGCTGTCTTTACCTCGATATTGTAATTCTCCATATGTTTCTCGAGCAAGTCGGCATGATGGTTTCGGTGTCCTTCAGACATTTTTCTTGTTTTATTAATTAACTTAAACGCACACACATTGAACTTTTCCCATTTTTAACAAAATAAATTTGATCGTACGTCCTGTCGTTCACTGATAGTCCTTGAAAATGCAACTCCAGCTGATTTATTGACAAACATGTGACAGCTTAGTGAAGACTCATTTTGGTGAATTTACACTATGAAATTTTCTTGTAGTTGGGACAAATTTTCGAATTTTTGAAATTACTCAATTTCCGGCATGAGGCGTAGTTGCGAAAAATAACCGCCAACATTTTTCGACTACAGTTTGTCCTACTGAATTTGTTTTTAAAAAATTTAATCATAAATCTTGCTCTGCAAAAATTCTATACAAAAAATATTTAATTGCTTAAATAGGTACTTTTCTAGCCTTTGGTGGTCGCGGGGGTCATTACCATTGACCTCTTGGCCAGGGAGCGAAAATCTATTCACCAGGAGAAATCTATTCTGGGTCGAGACACCCAGTGGGTAGTATAGGCTAGGATCTTGGCGTCCTGGTAGGAGAGGAAGGACGAGGAGTCGCGGGACTGGTGGACAGGCCGGGTTATTCCCTTGCTGGACATCTGGTTTAACCGTCAGCACGGTGAGGTAGATTACTACCTTACACTGATGCTGACGGGGGACGGACATTTTCGGGCCTTCCTTTACTGCTGCATAGGGAAGGTACCGAGTCCGTGTTTTGTACATTGTGACTCCCCGCTCTCCACACATTCATCAAATGTGTTCTTTGGGGAGCGAAGAGCGCCCGACAGTATAATCCCTGGCAATATAGTCGGGGTTATAATACAGGGGAGAGATTTCTGGCGAAGGATCGCCCTTTACGTGAAAGGGATCCTTCCCCAGAAAGAGCAGGATGCTACCAGGGAGCGCCTGTTAACGTAGGAGGTAATTGGCCGGGGTTTAGGCCAGGTGGAGTGAGTCTCAGGAGGGGCCTATCTACAGGAGCTCCACCCCGAAGTAATGCCTCACAAACGGTTCCGGGACGGAGCTCCTGTAAATAGGCCCGGCTGCCCGGGCTGGGGAGATCGGTACACGGGTGTCCTAGGTGACAAGGTGAGCAACTGCATTTCCGCGCTCCCTAAAAAAAGCGTATTTTTCTAAGTTTGATTCAGCACCCCCAGTTACATGGTCTTGTATTGCTCTGCGGTATCTGATTTATTGAGTTTTTATATTATTAATATTATTATAATTGCACTTTCGGATTCAATTCACTATATAGCCTAAGAGCTAACACTGAGTATTGTAGTTGTAAAAATTATCGGATACTGGCAGCCGTCCTGGTTATACATTGAAATTAATACGCTTCAAATACCAGAATTTCACGAGCTAGCATTGAGTTTAAATAAAATTCTTTTGTAATACTTACTGGTAAAATGTACGAGAAAATATAACGATGACTAAAAAGAATAGCAACCTAATTTTAGAAAAATAGTAAGGTAATCCAAAGATATGAGAATGGAGTGAATTTCTATTTTATATAATCTTATTTTTAAAAATTAACGTTTTTCACATATTTATTTTCAAAGTTCTTAATTTAAATACCAACAAATACACTAATATATATTTTTCAAATAATTCTATTTCATCAATACATCACAGCAGCGGTTACCTTTCCTCGTAGTTTTATAACTCATCCTAGAAGGGAGGCCAGTCTGAGAAAAAATAAAAGTAGGAAATGAGTGAATAAGAAACCGGTTATTATTTGTTCTTGATTTATTGTCGTGTTATTTTCGCAATCTGTTACATTGAATAAATCCAGTAAAGCTTATAGGATAAACGGTAAATGCGAACAATTAGTTTGAGCTATTTACGAATAAATTTTAATTGGTTAAGAACACTATACCTATAATGTATGAGCGATGGTATTAAATGCATATATAATAAATGTTTCTATTGATGTTTTTTTCATTTTTAATAAAACACACTCGAAATGAGTAACATTTGGTTTTTTTTTTTTTCATCTCAAAATACACAAGACTAGTATCAGAATATAAATATTGTTTTATAACATTACCGAAATAAATAAATAATTATTTAAAAAAACAAATTAAATATTAAGTATTAGAGCTAAGCATACAAGCAATGAAATTAATGAGGCGATAATGTGATCAATTTAAGTCTTATGTAAAATTGTCTCTGTTTTTTTTTTTTTTACTAATTAATGAATGACATGAAATTCACAAACGATAAGTAATTCTCAACTAACCGGGCACATAGCTCTCTTCTTACAGTTGCTGTAAATTTATTTGCTATACAAAGAGCCGTTGTGGTCCCAAATATTAAATTATAAAGTAAAACAATTTGAAAATTGCCGAGCCATTCGATTGCTCCAAAATCTCCAAGTAAATCAAAATTTGTAATACCTGAAAAACAAGAAGAAAAAAAAACATTAAATCTTATTACACACTATACAAATTAAAAATTTAAAATAATTTACCTAAAATTCTAGATAGTAGCGGTAAGGCTGAACTTAATATAAGTACTAAAGCGCAATTCAGAATTAATTGCGGTAGAGAAGTTTTCCTCTTTTGCGGTTTAACAATCCGCATAAATGGCATACTGTAGAGACCTACAGCTGATGTGGCGCCTAAGTAGAAGATTATGAACACTTCTAAAGCTGCACCAATGTGTCCGAGCTTTGAAAGAGATGAGATCCCCAAGGTAAATTGCTAAAATAAAAAAATATGTTATTATTTTGATAATATTCAAAAAATACAAAGTTTCCTTACTCTGGTACTTAAGGGCAATGCCTTTATTCCTATGAGTAGTTCTAAAGTATTTTGCACAACTAACAAAACTGTTATTCCTGTAAGAAATAACAGAAGTAGCATGGCTAAAGGATATACAAAATTTCTTTGCAATCCTGATGAAGTTCGTAATTTATCTGTTAAAAGAAGATCATAACCTATACTGAAAAACCATAATTAAAATTAAAATATTTCAATTTCACCTAATTCCCTCCTTTCAGACTCTAATTCTCTCAGTCTTTCATATAGTTTAGCATGTTCGCTAACACTACCATTCAACGTTTTGCGCTGATAAACGCTTTCAAAACCTGGACAAATAGCTCGTCCATTCGATTCAGTTACGCTAATATTTTGAAGTTCTGCAACAGTTTAAGACAATTATATAAAAATTACTGATATATGAATGTAACGAAATTAAATCTCACCAATGCTTGAATTCATATTTGCTAGTTTTCTCTTTACACTAGCTTCCTCTAGATTGAAAGCTGTAAATTCATCATTAACATCACGCAGTAAGTGGGGTTTGACTAAAACTTGTCCAACCACACCGAACAATTGAACAAATCCAAATGGTGTGCATACTGAAAATATAAATTATGAGTTTATTTTAAAATTTTAACTAAGTTTTATTCTTAAAACTTTTATTTAAAATTGCTTCATTAACAAACAAACGGAACAATTATTTTTAGGCTGGTAAAAAAATGGGCATAACTAATTTTTTTCGTAAGAGAAACAAACGAATGGAAAAGGCAATGAAATTTTCGGAATTTCTTTATTTAAAAAATGTTACGTGTTAATTATTGTGAATTTTTAATATCATTTATAAATTTTTCAATATATTCCACTTCTTTAGGATTATTCTTTTTAACCATTTTAATGCTCGTCTCAAAATTTTTCTCATCGCTTAATCGATAGTAAGCCATTGCTCGATAAAGCCATGCCCTAAGATTTTTTTCATCAATTTTATTTAGTACAAAATCGCAATCAATAATTGCACGCTTGTAAAGTTGTAGCCTAAAACAAATTTTCTAAATAAAATATGAATTTCATTGAATTCTTGAGAGAATTTACTTTATGTAACACAGGGCACGATTATTATATAAAATCGGGCTATCTTTAACATGATCAATCGCTTTTGAGTACATGCTAATCCCCTTCTCGTATTCCTTTTTCCTAAAGGCATCATTTCCAAGCCTAATAAAAAGTGTTAATTACGATTACGAAATGCGTACTTTTAACAAAAATTACTTTCTAAAATTCTGAGAGATTTTTTCAAGCTCTTTTCGCATCTCAGCCCTTTTTTCTGCATCCTGTTCTACTTGCTGCATGAAAGTAAATTTATCCATTTGTTGGGCATTTTGGTATGACGGTTCATTTTTATTAATAACTGTCCTATTCTCCCGGACTTTTACTACGAAAGATGTTTCATCAACTTCTTCATCATCAACATCACCTTTCAGTAATCTACACAAAAATCTCACATTATGTAAAAACGTTTTCTTTTATCAAAAGTTGATTTATCATACCTATCGGCTGATTCCATTCCCTTTATTTGAGTTTCTCTATCAACGCTATTCATATTTTGCAATATTTTCATAACGTTAGCAACTTTTGATTCAAACTCTTTAAAATCGCTCTCGTTAAATGTTTCAGACATTTTTATAAAATTTACGACAGAATAAATAAAGTGGCGTAAAATATTTTCCAAAATATTTGACCGATGACTTCGTTTAATCAATACCTACTGTGGTTGCTATGGTTATTTATAAGAGTTAAACATTTCTGCTATTATGCACACCAAAATATATAAAGGGTGCGAGCATTTTATGAATTTAACATAAATACAAAGTGTACAAAAGGCCAAAAACCCTGGACGGCTAAAGAAAATGTTGATAAATTCCTTATAGTTTGGATCTAAAATCATCAAGTACAAGATGTGATACTCTTTATAGAAGGCCAAAGCTCTAACCCACATGAACCCACAAAAGATAAGGTAATAATACGATAATACGTCACGAGTGCCACATTTTGTACTTTGAGCTTGGATATTCTTTGCGATTGAAGAATGCAAAAGGAAACTATAATGAAAATTTGAATTCGACTCAATTATTCTCTACTATAATATAAGAGAATATGAGATCTACTACAATTATTTATCACCATCAAAATTATTTAATTTTTCAAACGCAATCGAAAACCTGCGATTATGTGAAATTGAAAAATGTTGGCAAGAAATCAAAAAAATAAAATGATGAATTTCTTTTTTTTTTACACATGAAGCAATAATTCTACTAAGTTTTGTTCAAATATAAAATCATGTGGTTTAGTTTATTTGCGTTCATTAAAAAAAGGATTAGATGTTTGTTAAAATGTAAAAATACAATTTTAATTTTAATTTTAAATTTTTCTAATTTGATTTTATTTGTTTTTTTTTTTCAAACTCGATCTAGAAATATCTGTGGAAAAGTATATAAATTTTCTTTATATCGCAATAAAAATTCTTTAAGATATTTATTGAAATAAGATCTCATTTGTTGTGGCTAGTTGACGAGGAGACGCATAATCGAAAATCTATTCAACCGGCAAACCAATTATTTTAAGTAATTTTCTTTCATAACATTCAATTGTATCGCAAAAGAATGCGCATGCATCAAGCATACGAAAACACTATGTATATTTTGTATACTCACCTAAAAGTAATAGCACACCCAAAAATGATACACATGAATAGAGAAACGGTAAGTGCACACTTCCCAGACCTGGTAAAATTAAATAGCATAAAAATATAAAGTGTATCACGCTTGATTAGGTTCATGCATTCAATTAAATTGTAACCATTAAAGCATATCGTTATACTTACTAAATAGAGATAAAAATCCACTTTTCTCCGGATCTAGAAGCGCTGACAGTACATAGGTGAGGCCGAGTACAACAAATGCAAGTAAACTGAATACAGTAAACGTTTCATAAACACGAGAAATTATTCCCTTTTTATGCCCATAAAAACCAGATGATTCCGTGAACAGATATGCAAACGGTAGAAAAACGAATAGTGATAAGTTTGAAAACAAGAACACTTGATTCCATAGGCCTAAAATAATTTTCGATTAGCTTTTAACGATATTTAGGGTATACTTTTAAGCAGAAACCTTGAATTAGCGAACTATTCAGCCATTTAACATAGTAGCTATTGGGATAAAGCAATAGCACCTCATTACTGGCTATTGATATGGGGAGTAGCAAGGCTGCTCCAACAGCGACTGCTAGGGAAAATGTGCAAAGCCATAAGCTGAAAGGGGAGAAAATACGCGTATAATCTGTATAAAAAAAACAAATCCAATTTTTTTCTCAAGAGTACAAGTGTAACACTTACCTTATGCGATACACAAGAATTTCATCGTGATCAGTCGAATAAAGATCTTCTCTGTCTCGACGACGGAATCGAGTTAAAATCGCATACGATCCCAAGTAGAGCAAAAGAAAAAGTAGTAAAAATATCTGAAATAAAAGTAAATTGGAAATGAGAGTACAGGAAATAGTTAATACATTTTTTTTTCGCGTTTATTGTTTTGCAAAAATATATGTGATAAGAAAACTTTCATTTAACACCCGCAGAAAATGTAGGAAACTTTAAGATATATGATTATTTCGTTGTTTTACATAAGTTAAGTGAATTAACCTTAGACATCTTTAAAGCTTCAACCAAGTTCATTTTGCGGTATTGCGCGTTTTTATAATTTTTTACAATTATTTAAGATTCAGCTTAAGGTGCTGTATTTACTGAAAATCTTTGGATTCGAAAATATTTGGATTTTAAGTCATTACACAAAAAATACGAAAAGTTAAAACAATTCCTACGAAGCATACTTTTAAAAAATTATTTCTAAGTATTGTTAAAGGAAATAATGATCGAACTACGTTCTAAATTAAATTCGTAGGTGTAAAATTTTTGAAAATCCCAATCCTTACTATTTCTGATCGATAGTTTCAGTAATTTTTCTTATTATTATTGATAATCGTCACCGTAATAGAAGAAAGTTACGACAAGGAATATTCGACAAATGACTCCAATGATCAGTCGTCACGTCTCTTATAATTTTTCAAGTACCTAAGATTAAATAATACCCATGTAGCAATACAATGTGACCTTTGATATTTTCGATTATTCTGTTATCAACGAAATCCCCATCCCGTCAACTAATAGCGCAGTGCCACACAATCAGGCCGTAGTGAAGTCATTCATGTCCAGAGTGGCTTATGTTTTGCAATTAAAGTACACATTCCAATCTTACGGGGCTCCCCGAGCACAACCTGCCTGAATGACTTGTGATGCCAACAGAGTTCATTATCGTGCACATTGCTCTGTATACATTTCCTCAACTATATTTAAATCAGATGTTTTCTCTTCATCGTATTATAAATAGATTTATCGCTGCGTATTCCTTCAACCCGCCGACGTCACCGTGATCATCAATTGTCCAAGAAGAATAGCGAAACGTAATGCTGCTTGATCTTCAAGTCGGACACTGTCGATTTTCACATATTAAGTATAATAAACTCATGGACAGACAATTGTCAGCAAAATTTGGTAGAGGATTTCGCTGATCATTGTCCAGTTTGGTCGCAGACAAAATATCTAGAAATTTAAGATATTTCAAAAATATAAACAAATTGAAAGTGCTTTTTGAATATCAATCACGTACAGAAATATCAACATCAACATACAAAAAGTCGTAGAATTTTGCGATAACAATTATCAGGAATGTTAGCTCTTTCTTAGACCTACTGCTAATCGAATGGCTTGGTTATAGCGCACTTTGAAATTTCTCTGCTTCGAATTTAATTCTCTTTCATAATGTTGAATTTGCATAACAATAATCCCTTTTATTTTAGAGTAACAAAAGGTCATAAGTTTTTTATTGCAACATTATTTATTATTATTGATGGAGGCAATTTCGAAGATTGGTAGCCCCCCCCCCCCCCCCCCCCCCCCCCAACATATTTCTGTTGAATTTGATACATCGCCTAGTGTGATATCTTTTCTGTTTCTTCTTTTATATAACTTTTACAAGCTAATTTCAGTTAATCTACCAAATAATTTTATTATCAACTTTCATACCAGCTTAAAAATAAAAGAAATCAGTTATTTATTTTCTTTTAAATAAAAATTTCTCTGTAGACAATTTTGTCGCTTATTCCCGAGTACGTAATTTGTTCAAGTTATTCTTGGGTCTTCTTGCTTTTAAATAAGAGAATTTGAAAAACAAATAATTTGTTTTGCACACAACAAAATTCTCCACACTTGCAGGTTACAGCGTGTTTTATTTTATACGAAGAGGCGGATGGAAAGACGCATTTTATGATGATCTCTTACAAAGAATTGATTCCTTTTTCTTCATATATCCAAAGCCTTTGTATAAATCTGGCGCTAAAATCAGTTTGAGTTTATTTTAGACTTTATTCTTATTTCGTAAACCGTTTTAGTTAAAAATTCTAAACATTGGCTACAAATAAAATCAGTTTTTGTTATGAAAGGAAAATTAAAGTGTAAAACTTTTATAGCAGAAACTTAAAAGAGAAACTCCCTTTGTAATACTTATAAATTTGTTTGCATATTTAAGGCCTCTGAAACTCGTACATAAAAAACCTAAGTAAATTATGAAAATAGGTGTTTTAATGTGATTTATTTCTATACAAATATTTCAAAGGTATACCCTCAAAAAGTACACATAAATCAAACTCTGTTCCCTGTTGGCTTCAATCAGCCTTTCCTCTCTTGGATGAAATCATATCTTGATCAACGCCAGTATAAGGCCTTTTCTGTTCCTCGTCCTCCAACTCTTTCTTAGCCAATTTGGGCGTTCCCCAGGGCAGACATTTAGGTCCCTTGTTTTTCAACTATGATGTTGAGTGTATTATTGGATATTTTTATCTACGCCGACGACATGAAATCTCCAAACGAATCCACAAACATCAATAGGATTAAGGCAGTCCAGGGTAGGTACCTTCGCTTTGCTTTACGTGAGTTTTCCTGGCCTGATCGTCTGTACCTTTCCCCCTACAAAAACCGCCTGATACTGATGATTGACTTGCAGCCCTTATAGAGGTGGCGAGACCTCGCTGATAGTACCTTCATCCATTAGTTACTTTCTGGGAATATTAAAATTGCTCTTCTCTGCTTCAGCGGATTTCTTTCTACAACAACCACTGTTATCTAAGGTCGGCCCCTCTCTTCCGCCCTGCTTACCATCGCACCAATTATGGACTCTCTTCCCTTCTTCGACTTCCATCTGAGTAAAACGTCTCTCAGGAATAAATTCAACCACCTCTTTGACCCCTTTCCCTTTCCTTAGCTTAGCATAATTTTTAGGCCAGCTTTCCTTATTCTCTGTTCCCCTAGCTTATAAGTTCTACTTATTTTTAAGTCTTACATTGTACGTAGATTGTATTAAACAAATTAATAAATAAGTAAACCTATCGTCAACAATTAAATTTTGGTTAAGTTTTATATAACACTTTCTTTTGTGATATCGAAATTTTAACAAAAATTGGGACGAATGTAATTATTTCAAATCTTCATTAGGAGCTTCAATTTGCCAGTGCATCTATAACCGATTTACAATTTATGACTACAATGAACTTTTCATAAATTTATTATTAAAATAGCCAAAAACACTTTGGTTCTGAGACTTTTAAATTTAGAATTGCTTGGCAACATATTTTCATGTAAGCTGATTTTAAATACTATTGAAATTTTTAAATTGATATAAAACTTTATAAAAATTTAATGAAAATTGGTATTTGGGGGTTTTTGGATAAGTTGATTTAAATTATATATTTTTTTAAAATTTACTTATATGAAATCAGATATTGCTTTAATTTATCAATTTAAACTTTATCTCCTCCTCTTGTAATTGTGATGAAATCCAAATATAAAATTATGTCAGCAAACAATACCTAAAATCTAGGGTATAAAATTGTTTTGCTTAGATAAAATAAAAGTCCACATTTTTCTTTACAATGTCATATATTTAACTCTTTGTATTTAATTTGTATTTAAATAGTACGCAAAGCACCTGTCCCCCCAAACTTTCTTTATCGGGCAAACAAATGTGACTATTTCAATTCTTTTATGTACTTTATAAAAGTTTTCTTTAAAATTACATTTACTTATTTATTTTACCATCTTTAAAATGAATTACCATCAGTTATTCTCTTATAAAGTAAGAAATAAAGAAAATATTTGCAAGACCAGATCCGGAGACCCTGAAGAGAAGAGGTTCTCCGCCCAAATGAGTCGGGTGAAACGAAAACGAAGCGGACGGGCGGCTGGCTGAAAGACACCGAGGCAAAGTTGCTGCTGTTGTCGTTTCGTTTGGCAATGCGGCCAAGACAAAAAAGTCGAAAAAGATTTGCCTTATCAGAAGATGAAAACAAACAGCAGCTGACATGGCACTGGGCGGCCGATTGGGGCGAGGAAAGTGCTTGTAATCTTAGCAACCAAGCTGAATCAACCTGTGCGACGAGGAGACGTTTATAATCGATGTCAATTTAATCTGAGGCGCTCCCAATGAATAAATTCAATTCAATGAACGGGTGCTTTGCTCCATTCCTAGCTAGAGATAGGTGGGGGTGTCTCATCAAGATCTCTGTGATCTCCTGTTTTGTGATCAATCAAAGAGTCTACTGAATTACAAAAAGATTAAATAAAATGCTTCAATCAAAAGTTTATTACCCTCCTGGATTGCAAGTGATCAGGTTAAATTTCTGGTTTTATCTACGGAACAATTTTCTATGCGGCCTACTTTTTTCAATTTACAACTCAAAAGCACAACACACTCCGCCGTTCGCTGGTGCTTTTTTTTCCTCCCCTCCCCATCACGCATAATGCTGCAGAAATTATTTAAATAAATTACAAGGTCTATAAAGATGAACAGATGAGCCACCTTAGGCGCATGTTGAGAAGAAATCGAGATTTATTTATATAAATATCCGAAACCAAAATTAGAACAAGCCGCGTGTTATAAAAACATTTTGTTTACTTACAATGTGCTCCCTAATCGTATTGTGAAAGATCTGTAGCCGGATATCAACAATTTCGTCCTCCTCATCCATTTCTAGAAGTAATGATTTATTAATTTTCACCTCTTTAATTGGGGAGGCTTTTCCGAAATAGTTGTTGCTGGATCTCAAAAAAGAAAAAAATTCCCAAGTAAAATTTTCCTTCTGAGAACTTCTTGTTGCCTCAATTATGACATTTTTTTATTGTGAACTTTAATAAACTTTTGTATACACTTTAATTAGAGATCTGAATATAGTTCACAGATTTTCATTCAAAAAAATAAAACACTTTTCTAAACTGAGAATATCACACTCTCGGAGCTCCACAGTTACACGACCCGTCACCATCCGTCCAAAATCTGACAGTTGATTAACCGAACTGAAGCGATACAATCCCATCGCAGGCAATCCGATAAGAGAAGAGAAGAACAATTTTTTTGTAGAAGGGGGAAAATCGATTATTTTAATATCGAAGCGAGAGACGTGTAGATTTTAATTTCTGGATTTATTCTTAAAATTAACATTACGGGATTGTGTATTTAACTTAAAATAATTAACACAACTTTTAAACCACACAAATAACAAGTAAAATGCATAAATAATTTAATTTGCCGTAGGGCTGAATTAACACCACTTTATACTTGGCAAGGAGGAAGTACTATTATAAGGAAGAAGAAGGTTCTTAATGTCGATATTTTAAAGAAATTGTTATGGCTGTTGTGATCGAGACAACTCTCGGGGATATTACAGTCGATTTATTCCTCCAGGAACGTCCCAGAGCTTGTCTTAATTTCTTAAAGCTATGCAAATTGAAGTACTACAATTACAATTTGTTTCACAACATAGAGAGAGGTTTTATCGCCCAAACCGGAGATCCAACAGGAGCTGGAGATGGTGGTGAATCGGTTTTTGGTGTCGTGGAGGGTCCACTTAAGCGATATTTTGAAGCGGAAAGTCTTCCTAAAATTAAACATTCTCTACCTGGACTTCTATCGATGGTCAGTGTGGGAAAAAGTTTGGTCGGTTCACAATTTTTCTTTACACTCGGCGAAGATTTAACATCGTTGGACGGTATCCACTGCGTAATCGGCGAAGTTACTGAAGGTTTGTACTTAAAATAGCGTGTAAATTGAATCACAGAAGTTAAATTAAAGTATTCGTCATAGGGCATGATATTCTACGGAAACTAAATGAAGCAATAGTAGATGAAAAATACCGCCCTTATCAAGATATTCGCATTACTCATACGGTGGTATTAGAAGACCCTTTTGAAGATCCAAGAGGATTTCAAATTCCTAGTAGATCACCATCCCCAACACCGGAACGCCTCAAAAATGGAAGAATTGGAGCTGATGAGGATATTGATGACACAGAAGGTAAGACCGTTGAAGAAATACAAGAAATGCTCCAGGAAAGAGAGGCCAAGGCACGTGCAACGATATTAGAAATTGTTGGAGACCTCCCAGATGCGGATATAGCACCACCGGAAAACGTTTTATTCGTTTGTAAGCTTAATCCGGTCACAACTGATGATGATCTTGAGATAATTTTTAGTCGATTTGGAAGAGTAAAAAGCTGTGAGGTAATTAGGGATAAGGTGACTGGAGATTCCCTTCAATACGCTTTTGTGGAGTTCGAAGACAAAAAATCGTGCGAGAATGCTTATTTTAAAATGGACAATGTTTTAATTGACGACAGGCGAATACATGTCGATTTCTCACAGTCTGTAGCTAAAGTTAAGTGGCGAGGTAAAGGAAGAGGCGTTACACATATGGATTCTGATAATGGAAATTTAGATTTTGATAATTTGAGGGATAACAGGAGGTCGGGGCAGAAGCCGAGGCGGCATCGTGAGAAAAGTAGAAGTCCTGTACAACGAAGGGAACCCTATAAATCTTATAGAGGAAGAGGTTATCCTCGTTCAGATTTTTATAAAAACCGTGAAAGAAGTTTTAGGGACGAACGACCTCAGCGAGAAGGAATACCATCTCAAATGCGCAGAAGACATGAAATGCCCCCTCCGCGAAACGAAGACAGACATAGGAGAGATAGTAAAGTAGTAAGAAAACGGAGCGAGAGAAGTCCGAGCAGGGAAAAGAAAAAGAAAAGGAAGGAGAAAAAGAGATCCTCCAGCTCGAGTCCAGAAGTTAAGAAAAAGAAGAAAAGTAAAAAATCCAAAAAGCATAAAAGAAAATCTAGCTCCAGTTCTAGTGACTAGGCTTTGTATTTTTTAAGGATCAATAAAAAACTTTTATAAGTGTAACTTTCACTTATTAATGACTAGTTAAAGCTTAACGTAATCGAAGGCTTGTTTCTTTAAGCAAGCCATAAAATTTAATTCCTTTTGTTCGAAGCCTTTTAACTTGGCTTTGTCCCACATTTTGGTCCCTTAGACTTCGGTATCACTGCATCTTCCTGGAAAGGTATGTTGTCCAAGAAAGGAGTATCTGGCGTAATTCTTACCTCTAGAAAATTAATTTTTTAAGTGTTATAAAAGTTGTACTCTTTCTTCTTACCAAAAACACCTGGTTTTTTCTCAACAGCCTGAATCACATTAGTCCTCAGCTCAATGTCCACATCTTTGGCAATTTTAACTAACTTATGGAAGTCTTTATTTTTAAACTAGGAACTCGTAATTAAAAGAAAATCACCTTTTCTACTTCAGCTGGCTCTGTAACATCACGATTTTTCCGGAATTCATTGTTAATCAATTTTCTAGCTTCGCTTAGAGCTCGTTGATCTCCTTTGAACACGGTTAATCGTGTACGGTGGAGTTTTTTAAACTGTTTGAGAACCTAAAAGAAGGGTTTCTTTAAATATTTAATTTATTTTACGTGAGATTTTCTATCAAATACTTCAAGACGTAAATGTGACATAATTGACAGACTTGTTAAATGTCAAACTTAAGTTCAGTGCCATTATTATCATGAGAATTTTTTCAATAGAAATGTACTGCAAGAATCAATTTTCAGAAGAATTTATACCGGAAACTGCCCCTTAAAACTTAACAAATTTTCACACCTTAAACTATATCACTGGAATTTTTATATATTCTTTTAAAATTGATTTAATGCACTTAAACTGCGAACAAGTGCGAAAAAGATATTTTTGTTTTCTGTTATAAAAGGTGGAGCAAATCTCATCATCCTATCGGAAAATGCTATAATTTTTGCAAATGGCGACAAATGTTACTTCTACTTTAATATTTGTGAAGTAAACAGATACAAAATACACGTCAACTAAGGCATGAATCGCTATACTCCTCTAAAACGCGGAATACGAAATTCTGAGGGCTGCATTTCCTTCATGCCAAATTTCATGACTCTACATAGGTCAACGGGAAGTACCCCAAGAAGCTTGATTTTTTTTACAGCTCGTAGACCTAAGAATTTCAACTTGATACCTTTATGAGTTTCTGAGATAAAAGGGTCTTGATAGACAGACAGGCGGACAACGAAGTGATTCTATTAAGGGTTCCTTTTTATTTTCCTTTTGAGGTACTTATGAGAGTCAACAAACGTTTTCTATTATTTGGCTTCCGCAAAGTTCAACATCATTTTAAATATCCATTAAAAATATACCTCAGAACCCCAATTTTCTTGATTAGAGTTCATTATTTAAATATTTTGAAAATGAATTTATATGCCATTTAATGATAAAATGTGATATTTGCTTGCATCGGCGGGATTTAATAGATTTTAATGTTTCTTTTCTTTACAAATTACGATATAACGATCAACTGCTGAAAAATTAACTCATACGTGGTCTTTCGGTATAAATACAAAATAATTTTTTGCCAATATGGACACTGCAGGGGTTTAACTGAATAAAATGTTAAACAATTAGTGTAGTATTGAAAATTTAAAATTGTAGCCATCTTTATTGCTTTGTACAAAACAGAAAACGTAATTTTTTTTATTTTTTTTTTCAAAGTTACTCTATATATAAAATCACATATAACAAACGAATTGTGGGTAATTAACACAATCACTGATAAATAGAAAAAACATTTCCATTTCTTCATCTTTTAATAATTTTTCAATAAATTCTTTAAGAAATCTTAGACTAATTTGATCCTCTAATATTTACATAATTAATAAATATAAATAGTTTAGCTTGATAGCTTACTTAAGCAGTACTTGAAACGCGAACAATTAGGTCATATCATGTTTTCTTGTGTATTGCTGCATCGACTATCCTGCAGATTTTGTTTAATTGTTTTTTATATTTTTCCTGTTGTTTTTCTTTTTAAATTCATATTTTTCATTTTTGATTTTTACTTTACCTTTTTAAGAGTTCTTTAAGCAGCTACAAGTGATCATTTTTTATTTTTTTAATATTAAGTGTGATTCTACTCGTCAGAGTCAACCAAATCACTTAAAATTTCACTTTGTTTAAATTATTTTACCACAAGAGGCACAATGAAGGCTTTTTTTTTTTTAAATGAGTTTCTTATCGCCCCCATTTCACCATTTATTTAAAATTTCATTCATTGACAAAATTGTTGGGTGTTAAAAAACTCATTTTAACATGATGTTGCAATTGTTTTACAATTAAACTATACATTTACTGCATTTGCCGCAATTAAATACGCTGCTTTATTTATTGTTTTTTTTTTATTTTCTCTGACATAGAAAAATGCTGTGTGCGGCAAAGTCGAAGAATTTTTGCGATAAAAGTGTCTACATAATAAACCGCCCCCAAAAATTGCAATTAAATTACGTTTGCTTCGCTTTATTTTGTTTTTGGTTAATAACGCTTAACTCCACAATGAATACTGAAAATTTCGTTTAACGCCGATCACCTTCTGCTGCGGCTTATGTTTCGTATTCCTATATAAAATATATACCCCTTCCACAATTCCTATCTGTTTCTTTTCTTCCTCTTCACAATAAAGCTTCAATGAAAAAAGAAAAAAACAAAAAACAAAAAAAAAGAACTAATATTTTCGATGTCGAAATACGCATTACTAGCAAATCTGTCTATTTGAAGAGCTATATAAGTATTAATGGAGTGATATGAAACTTTTCTAAAAACAATAAAAAAAAAAAACAAAACATACTCCATATCTTTTCAGATAAATTGACGAAAATTTTAACAAGAACAGCGACTCCCTTCAGAAATGCTTCCTAAAGTGAACGGACTTAATCCGTTCGAGCCCGGTGATTTCTTGTCTTGAGCCTTATCTTCGTTGTCAAAGTTTTCACCCTAAAATAATGAGGGATTGAATAAAAATTTGTCTACTTATAAATTTTTAATTTATTAATTCTTTATACTCACCCTGTGCTCCCTTTGTTCCCTTATCTTTCTTGCAAGTGTTAAAAATGCTTCTTCAATATTTATGTTCTGTTTGCAGGATACCTCAAAGAAGGGCATATCAAAGTTTTCTGCAATCTATGAATTAAAAATAAAATTTTTTTAAATAATATCACAACGGCGAATAAAATACGAAAAGATATTTAAAAAACCTAAACAGAAAAATGTTTATCCTTAAGATACGGGGCTTCTGGTAGTTCAGTTGTTAGTGCACTGTTCTTACCGTTCCCGAATCTCACGCATAACTACGGTCTCATGCGATATGTGATAACCTTAACATAACATTCTAACCTAACCTAACTTATCATTAAGATAAGTAGTAATAGTAGTAGAAGTAGTAAAATTACTTAAGTCATGATTTCCTTTTATGAGACTTGATATTACACCAAAATGTGAAGAGAGAGAGTTGAAAGAGGAGATAACTTAAAGAATTTCTATGTAAATAAGTACTTGAGGGTTTTCGGTATTGCAAATTTCGTATTTCGCATCCAATACTTATTGTGACGATGAAAGGATTTTCATTGTGCCTAATTTCGAATTTGGTTAATCAAATCAAAATAGTAAATAGGTTAAAGTTAAATAAATTAGTGCGCAGTTTTGAAAAAAATTTTCTTAAGATCTTATATACTTAATATTCATTATAAACTCTTGCCTTGAAGTTCAATACTATCCGAAATCATGGAAAATGCTAAAGTAGTTCTAATATTAAAACCTCAAAACCCACAGAAATCAGGGTATCGGCCAATCAGCCTATTAAGCAATTTTGCTTAAAATATTAGAAAAAATCATAGAGATTGAAATGGTAGTATTTATTGAAGGTAATAAGCTGCTATCGAATGAATAATTTAGTTTTACATCAGGGCACAAAACTACACAACTCGTTTTTGAGAATATCTAGGCTAGTCAAGGAAAATTCTCTTACTATATAGATCTACAGGACTTGTACTTCTCTATATTAACAATCGGCTTTTTTTCCCATCCATTTTACACGCTTAATTTGCAGTTTTTTAAGTAATCGTCCGTACAGAGTACATATTGCCTTTGAATGTTCTATAAACACAAATAGTCTCCAGTAGGAGTCCCTCAAGGATCTGTGCTGGGACTGGGACCAGTATATAGCTAATTTCTCCAATATACCGAATTGCTGCTCATCTATCTTTACTGATGATACAGCTATTTTTACCATCAATGAAGACACTTTCTGCACTTATACCAACCTACATAGAGGCCTTGAGGTTCTCGAAAGTTATTTTCATAAATGGAAGATTAAAATTAACGTAAACGTATAAATCTAAGCGAATACGGTATTCCTTGGACTGATACTGCTAAATACTTGGAGTATCACATTTGATAAAACTTTCACATATTCTAAACACAATCAGTTTTACCATCCTAAATAAAGCTAGCATATTAAATAAAATATTAAACATTCATAAATATACGGCTGGTCCTTAATTTGGAAAATAAGCTGTTTTTCTATAAATTTCATCGTTTAAGCTATACAGAACTCTAAAAAGGTTTCAATGCGCTTATACTAATATGAAAAAATTACAGAGACTACCCATAATAAAATTCTCAGTTTGTTATAGCACTTCTCCACCCTAGAATTGCACAGTCGTGCTGGAATAGAACTCGTAGAAACAAAGGCTAACATACTCGGAAGAAAAAGTTTTTGAAAAATTCGCATTTTTAGACAATACTCTGATACTAGAACTACGCCCTGTTAATCGGTAGTAGTAGTCTTAAGTAGTTTTAAAATTTAAATCTTAGTAATAGTTAAAGTAGGATAAGTTCTGCACAAAATAACTTTTCCCCAAACATTGAAATAATCACTTTAGTTATACAATTTTGCTAGACTACAAAATAACATCGTAGTTGAATGAACTTAGAATTCCTCGATAGTCAAATGTTTCGGAGTTATTTTATTCGAAATATTTGTTCTGTTCGACGATTTTTAAATAAAATTAGTCACTATATTAACTCCTAGTAATCCTTGTCTAAAACTCTTTTCGATATCAACAATGTAATTTAAATTTTAGAATTAAACTCTGCATTTCGACCATCCACAACTATGAATTGGTCAACTTAAAAAAGATAGAAAATTGTTTGTTGTATGAGTCACCGACCCGCTATGAATCATCGATGTTTTCATTTGCATTCCAACAACTCGTTTAAAAATTTAAAATTCTTAATATTTTCTCTTTATGTACCTTTTCACCCCGCTCCTTGTCGACCATCCTTTGAGATGGTGAGCATTCGCACTTGTTACCAGCCAAAACCTTTACAACATCTGGGGATGCATTCTGCGCAAAAGGAGAACAAAGTTCGTGTGAACAGTTGAAGAAAATTTTTCTTAAAGAGTCTGTGTTACCTCTTGAATGTTTCTAAGCCAATATGATAAATTGTTGTAGGATTCCAAATTAGTAACGTCATACATTAAAAGAATTCCCATTGCGCCACGATAGTAAGCTGTCGTTAAAGTCCGGAATCGTTCCTGTCCGGCTGTATCCCAAATTTGTAATTTTATCGGTAGGCCATCCAAATTAATTAATTTCTGCTTAAAATCAATTCCTGTTAATGAGAAAATTACCAAAAATATGAGTTTTACTGATAATGATAAGTTCCCAGCTGGTATTCCATTGTTTTGATCTCCTCATCAAATCAATATGCTGAGCAATTTTTAGTAAGGGTCTATTAATAAACAAAGAGGTTCTCTTACCTATTGTTGAAATGTAGGTGTCGTAATACTTCTCATCGCAATATCTATGAACAATGCAAGTCTTTCCAACATTCGAATCCCCAAGAACGAGAACTTTATACGTTGCAACAAAATCTAAAGCCATCTTAATCCCGTGGTGTTAATAGGGGGGGAAAGAAAAACTTCTGAGTATTTTTTTGTAAGAAACTCTAAAAGTTTATCACCACCTTCCAGAAAACAAATTTAAGTTATAATTTATAATTTTTAAACAAGCATTGGCACCGATTTCACTTTATAATTTACATAGTAACACAGGGCGAGAAAGTCGCTTTTCTTTAAAAAAAAAAAAAAATAAATAAATATATTGGAACAAAGGATATCCAGGATCTGTGTCCTCGAAAGAACTTAATTACGGATGCAATTTTGCGATTCTTATCAATAGATATCAAATTTAATCGCGATTACTCGATAGAAACTTATTTTCTAGTTCGAATTATGTGAGTAAAACGATTTCAAGCGGTTTTCACCTTCGGAATCGACAACGCAAGAAAAATATCCTGTTTTGTACCGCGAGAAGGCAAACTCGAATGACTCCCGTGTATGATTCAACAAACATGAAAAATCGATAGCCCACTGTCTCGGGCTTGCGCAATCGAGGGGCTACCGTGCCACCTGTAGCCAAAAAATCATGCTCTACCCCGAACACCTTGGGCCATTATGGTCAATATTTGTCCAGAGGGACCACAACATGCACTTTCGATTTGGATTTATGTTAAAACATAACTCCCCTTTTTTATATTTATGAAAAGAAAAAAAAATAACTGGATTGGAAATTATGCGTCCAAGCTGAGTGCATTTTGAATACTTTCACTTTATACATTTAAGATGTAGCCCCCGAATAAGTAAATTGAAAAACGACTATGTTTAGAATCAAAAGAAATCATTCTATTACTTAAATTCAATTTACTAGAATTCCATTACATTTCCCAGGATTAGCCATCAGGCTTTAATCCTTAAACTAGTGAAATTCGGTTTTCGTATGGTCTTTTTGCACTGGATATTATTCTTCTAAGGGATCGTGTTCAGGTGGTATCTTTTCGAGGGGCATTTTCACCACCTATCCATAAAATCTCTGGGGTTCCGCCTTGGGACCTCTGCTGTTTATTTTATTTATAAATGACGCGAATGCTGCCTTATCCTATTCGAAAATTCTTTTATATGCTGACGATGATAAAATTTTTCGCTCCCGCCCCATGTATGAATTTTAAATAAAGAAAGGATAAAAAATTAAGAAACATTGGAATTTTTTGCGAACAACTGATGACATCATGCTTTAATGGACTAAATCGAATAATTTTACCGAAACGATAGATATATGATCGGATTCCATCAGTATAAATTCACTAAATGGGCTAAATTTAACCCTTAAAAGGTACCATCCAAATAAATTACTTTAAAGGTTATTACGTTATTGTTATAGCGACCTTACAAATGTATTCAGGCAAAATCATCGTTAGGTTTTTCTAAAATTTGAGAAGAGCAACTTTTCTGGAGTTGAAATTTCACCCATGATACCCTTTAAGGATTAAAGAAAAACCAGTCTTCTTGGAGTCTCTTAGTCTAGAACTTTAAATCATGAATATTTTGAAAATAGGCGCTAACTTTGAAAAATGCCTAGCACTGTTTCTCACCAGCATTTTCTATTTGTTGCGAAATTTAGTTGTCTTGACGCTAACTGCCCACAACAAATAGTTTTAAAAACTAAAAATCATAAAACATGTCAGATCTGCATAAAGCAAACACATTTCCATTATTTTCGAATAAAATTGGGACAGTATCAGATATAAAAAAGAAAAATGCAACTTTCCAGCCACAGTTGCCTACAAGAGAACTTTTTACGTTAAAAATATCTCAACCTGCTACTGCAGAAGATGCTAGCAATATAGCAGATCTGGAAATTAGAAACTATCAACGAATTAAAATTGTTGGTCAAGGCAAGTATTAAAATTAATAACAAATAGAGAAATTTGAAGCATATACATAAATTTTAAAATATCTTTCAGGATCCTTCGGTACTGCTGTTTTGTATAAGCGTCGAATTGATGGATTTTTCGTTGTTTTTAAACAAATCAATCTGGTTGATCTAACTCTTTCAGAAAGGCAGCTCGCTATGAATGAGGTGGAAGTATTTTCTAAATTGCACCACCCAAATATAATAAGGTGTGATTGTTTTGAAAAGGAGAATTATTTTGTTTTTTTAATAGAAAGTTATTTATTTAGTTATCTTGGAAGTTTTATTAAGGAAAATGTACTTCTCATTGAAATGGAATATGCCGATGGTGGTACTCTTGCACAGTTGATTTCGAAAAGAACTGCCCATGAATATTTTCCTGAACGATATGTGGTAACTATTTTTGAACAGATAACAAGCGCAATTAATTATATGCATTCGGAGAATATTTTACATAGGTTAAAAAACAATAACAGGTCTATTTGAATGTAAAAATTAATTTGTTTACTAAATTTTAGAGATTTAAAGACAGCAAATGTATTTTTAAGCAATCAAGGCTATGTTAAAATTGGTGACTTTGGTATATCAAAAATAATGGATACAAAAATTCATGCACATACGGTTTTAGGAACACCGTATTACTTTAGTCCGGAAATGGTATTAAGTTTTTAAAATAATTAAAACTATTACATCCATAACCGTTCCTTTAGTGTGAAGGAAAGGAGTACGACCACAAGAGCGACATTTGGGCCCTTGGATGTATTCTTGGTGAAATGTGCTGTTTGCGTAAAACATTCGCTGCAACAAATCTATCTGAATTGATATCGAAAATTATGGCGGTATTATGAAAGGGTTTTATATACAAAATTATTTTTATTTATTTAAATACAACTTATAGGGACAATATACACCTTTACCAGCGGGCTACTCAAGTGGATTAAGAAGTCTTTTGAATATTATCCTTCAGGTATTATGATATTTTCAAAACTATTTTCAAATAGCACTAAAAACTTGTTGTACATTATTTCTTAGGTGGATGTAAATCGTCGTCCAGCTGCATCTGAAATATTATCGTATTGGATTCCTTTAGTATATAGAAATTTAGGAAAACACAGAGGGTAATTGATTCGAATATTATTTTAGTTTTAATTTAATTTAAAATATTTCTTTAAAGAAACACCTACGAACACGAATGGGACTCGTCTGCTTATTCAACAGCATCATCATCTTTAGTAGCCGAAGCAGAAACGTACACAAAACAGCTTATGGAGGCGGTGACTGCAACTCCTGATGGTGGCCTACAACAGCGGTAAGTACCTTTAAATAAAACAACAATAAAATAATCTTTGTAATAATAACAATCATCAGATCTGTACTATATCAACTTAAGGCTTTTGGGAAAAGTTTTTCTTTGGATCCTATCCAGCTTCCGGCTGTTGCCAGTATAAAAGAGGTTTCAACAAGTGGGTCACATTTTGTGGTAGTTAATGATGGTACATATCTCATATTTATAATTATAAATGTAATTTAGTCTTTATTTTATTCGTAGATGGTTCAGCTTACTCATGGGGAGAAGGTACTAAAGGTCAATTGGGCTCAAGTAATTTAGAAGCTTGGAAGCATTATCCCAGTCGCATTGAAAGTATTCGAAAATATCATGTAGAAGGGTAGGATAAATATTTTATTTTATTATTTCTATTATAAATTCTATTCAAAAAATTTAAGAGCCTGTGCAGGTGAAGGTTTTTCAATATTTTGGACAAATTTTGGTGTTGTCTTAGCATGTGGAGATAATTCAAAAGGTTGTCTTGGAATTGAAAATGAAATTTCTGCATATTCACCAAAAATTATTGGTATAATTTTTAATTTATATTATCCACCGTTTTATATTAAAATATTTTTAGAATATTTGGAAAATATAAAAATTATACAGATATCAACAAAAGCTTATCATGTTTTAGCACTTTCTCAGGATGGTTCGCTTTTTTCATGGGGTACCAGTAATTTTGGTGCTCTTGGTTTAGGGAATCAAATAACTATCAAGTTTGTGTGGAATTACAATACGTTTTTAAGTAAATAATTTAAAATATTATTTAAATAATTTAGAAGAACTCCAGCAAAAATTCTTAAATTACAAATTTCTGATGCTATTCAGAAAATTTACTGTGGCTTAGATACATCTGTGATTTTAACAGAAAATGGAAATGTATACGCCTGTGGAAGTAACAGCTTTAATAAATTGGGATTTGGATGTAAAGTGAGAAAAATATCTGAATTTGTAAGAGCATCTTAAATTTATTATTTTTAAAATAATTTAATAAATAGTATAAATTCTAGAAAAAGGTAAATATAAGTAAAAAAGTTATACAAATCGCTTTAGGAGGAGAGCACTCTGTGTTCCTATTAGAGGGAGGGTATGTGGTAACCATGGGAAATAATAAAGAAGGACAGCGTGGTTTAGGTAAATTAACTTTAAACTTTATGTTATCATTATTATTATAAAATTATTAAACAATTTTTAAGGTCATTGCGAAACTGAGGTACTACCATCAGTAGTTAGTGGAATAAAAAATAAATTCGTTACAGTAGGAAATTAGTTCATGTTTTTGTTTATATTTATATAATTTATATATTTTTTTATAGAGTGTTCAATGTAGCAATTCTTACACGGTAATAAGTACAGAAGACAATCTTATTTCAATGTGGGGTACTCGATATGGAATTCCTGAGTTCACTTTTGACGAATCAAATGATAATGAAAATGAAACCACTGAGGCAGCCCGCAATAGTGTGATCAATGTTAGTTAAATTTCTTAATTCTTATAACATTAAATTAAATTTAAATTTTTTTATTCCTAAGAATGTGAGTGAAGAGCCCTGGAACAGTACAACGGCTTTTACAAATTTTTTAACATCAGTGTATAAAACTGAGTTATTACTTGAACCAGTTGAGATTTTGGCGTAAGTAAAACAAATCTATAAATTAAATTAAGTAATTGTCTGTAAATGAATTTTTCTCTCTAAAGGTTATACTCATCGACGGAACAACTCGATAAGGGGTGTTATGTGAAATTAAAAGGGATTTATCCTCTTTCCTATAGCATGCTAGTTCTCGTAGATACTACAGCGCCAATTATTTTGTCAGACGAAAAATAATTACTATGGTGATTTTAAAAATTTAAAAAAAATATAGGTAGTTGTGTTGTATGTTTTTGTTTTATTTAATCTATTCGAAATAAGCCAACGAAACTCTTGCTAAGTTTAGGTAGGAAGGATA
The DNA here is from genome assembly GCA_963969385.1 of Philonicus albiceps. Classification (NCBI taxonomy): domain Eukaryota; kingdom Metazoa; phylum Arthropoda; class Insecta; order Diptera; family Asilidae; genus Philonicus; species Philonicus albiceps. The sequence continues at coordinate 1,579,268 of OZ017772.1, read as the reverse complement.
GCAGAATGTTGATAGGGACGATTGCGGGAAACAGTACATGTAGCAAACTCATGGCTACCTTAGTAGTTATCAGTGATCCGACGTGTCTTTCATGTGGAAAGGACGAGGACAGCACAGAGCCTTTTCTCATGCGTGCTTTTTCGGTGCTGATGTTTTGAGGATAGAAGATTTCATTTCTCAATGTCTATCTAACATTCTTAAGTTCATTAGAGCAACAAAGAAATTCGGATAGAGTAGGAGTTGAGTGCAATGGACCATATCTAAGCGCTAGAGACTACCTGCCTCGCCCATTATATAAGCCTGCTTTAAAACTACTAATACCTAAAATACATAGACTGAAGGTTTTCATTCATATGATATGGAAATATGGAAAGTTTTGAATGTTAATTCTAACTTAAACTTTGTTTAAGAGGTTACATGGGTAAACAGTTGAAAATTGTTTTAAAAGGAGTTAACAAATGTTTGAGCAAATGGCTAACTCTAGTTCAGTAGGAGCCGCATCAGCTTTGCGTTTAGTGTCATCACGGGACACTGCAGGCTGAACAACAACAACCTCTGCAATATGCGTGCGCAAGTTTATGCATTTGCGAATGTGAGGAATCAATCACCCAATTTCTTTGTGATTTGCTGTGTTTGCTTATCTACTTCAGCTCAAGAGCCGAATTACGCACAAATAATAGCTACAAGCGAGCTACAAGCATATTAACGTTGACCACAATTTTGAGTTTTGTTCGACGAACCAAACGGCTTAAGGCTTACGCAGGGCAACGAGATATTGAGGTAACTACGTACAATGGACCGCATCTAAATGATGGGCTATAATGCTTGCCTCCTGTAATCTACATTTGCATGGGTTTTGAGGGCCAAAATAAAGCATATTTTTTTTAACAAATTATTTAAATGAATTGCTTTTTTTTAACTTATGGCGTTTAAAAGAGTAACAGTTGAGTTATACTTCATAAATTTTCTAATAAAAAATATTGAAAAATGACGAGATAAGAAGTGATCTAAGGAAGCGCCTTAAAAAGAGTACTCTCCCGATAGAAGAAATAGTTCGTGAAGGACTTATTTAAAACAAAAGCCCGAACGTTTTGTGTTAGCAGATAGTTGAGGATTTAAAAAAATAATAAAATTTAATTCGTCGGTAGAGTTTCGTGGAAAAATTTCGATTTTCAACAAAAATGTTGAAATGACTCGTTTTTGAAATATCTTGCCAATTGAGAAAAATGCTTTTAAAGTTTTACGATTTTACGCAGTCCCAGCCGCATAGGAGTTTTAAAAGTCTCTCACTCCTACAGTTTTGCTCGGATTGACTTGAAATTTTCAGGAAATATTCCTTTTATGGTGTACTACGTGTAATATATAAAAAATTATCGCAAAAATCCTGAATTAGATTAAATTAAGGTCAATTCTGGAGAGAAAATGTAAACAAAATTTTGGCGCGTAATTGTCGAAAATCAGTTCGGTTTTTGCGCTGACTACAAAGCATCTATTAAAATTTGTGGGATGTTATTTTCTAAGGAAATTTAAAAGAGCTAATTATTTATTTTAAAAATAAGCCTTTCTCAACTGAAAATAGTCCCAATCCGAGATTGAGAACCACTGGTCTACCTTTACCAAAGAAGCAAAATCAACCTGAATTTGCCTGTAGGTGGATGGAAAACAAAATCCAGTGCAGTTCAACGGTTCCAGCGCCGGTTTTGCTGTCACCTCTGTGCCCGTGCTGAGTTCTTTTGCTGTTTTTATTTTCTTGTGAATTGTCCGTCTACTGTCCGTTCCGTTCTTGCATCAATTGCAGAAGTGAAAAGAATTTAATAGGAAGGGGTGTGTGACCGGAAGAATGTTTTCGGGATTTTGAGCGAACAGAGTTCATCATCTAAAATTCCTCAAATGAAATCTAGAGGACAGGCAACGAAAGAAGTGAAAGAAGCCTCACTCACTAGAGTCTGGAGCGCTTGTCTGCGCTAGCGACGAAACCAACACGTAATCGCTCTGGAATCGAACCGATTTGTGAGCAAGCGGCGAATGATAACAGAGTTGTCCCCGTTTCCAGCCAGGTAAGACAGCTGCTGACGTCTCTGGTTATAACGGTGCTTTTTGTCAGGTGGACTAAAGATTCGGGTCACGGTGCGTCAAAAAATTGTTGCATTCGCGCGAATCGTTTTCACTAGCTTCCGGGATTTAAAAGTGGGTGTTTTTGTGAAATTCGCTTTTAATTGTCGTTAAAATAGAAACATTACGATGTCAACTGCAGCCTCCGATCTCTCACAGGTGATTTGTTTACATTTTTTTATTTATTCAGCGAGTTGTCGTTGAGTCGGCCAATTTAATTGGCGCTAGGTGACGATTTTTTTGTGCTTCAATGCCGAGCTAAAATAATTTCGTTTAATCACCGCTGAATGTTTGATTTGAGGGCGTTTACTTAATGAGGTGCGGAGTTAATTAATAGCAATAGTAAAAAGTAGTGCAGTCCACGTCCATGGAAATATAGTTACAGTAGCGGCTGAAATTAGCAGAACAAAAACAGTTTAAAATTCTCTTTCCGGTGAAAAGGCTTTGTACGTTGAGAGGAAATCATAAAAATAACAGGGGCGCTTAAGTTCGGAATAGGGGAAAATCACAGAACCTAATTGCAACCTCAATAAGAGGTAAAATCATCTCTCGTACCACCTCTGAGACTTTTCGACCCTTCCAAATACGTTGATCTCTGGTTACGCAAGACGAGTATATTCGTCATAACACAAAATATTGCCATTTATCCATGACGAGTATACTTGTCAAACGCAGTTAACCACTTAGCCAGGTTTTAAAGAAAATTGCAATTTTTTTGTGTGGTACCTTAGGTTCAACAAGATCCTTGCAGACCCCTTAATTAGGGACTGGAATGGAGTTTAAATATAACTTAAGTTATCTCATACCTAGTTCAAACCATGCTTTTATCATAATAATTTAAAATTTAAGGTTTTCTCGGCTATAACACAACAATGTTAAATTAACTAAATATAAAATAAAGATTAACCAAAAATAACACTTTATTATAACCGAAATTTAAAAATCTTATAAAAAATTTGTTATAAAATTGAAATATCGATTTTTTTTTATTCTCTTATTCCTAGACTAAAAATAAATTAAAAATGGATCAAACACGGCCAAAGCAAAAATCCGTTTTTGTTACCTACTTCCTGTGGCTATTCGGAGGGATATTCGGTCTGCATCATCTCTACCTCCATCGAGATAGACATGCCTTCGTTTGGTGGTGTACTTTGGGGGGCTACTTCGGCATTGGATGGATATCTGAAATATTCCAAATACCCGAAATGGTAAGAGACGCAAATGAAGATCCAAGGTTTATTGAAAAGTTTGTGAGAAAACTGAAGAAGCATCCAAAGCCGCCGTTTTCAACGAAACGATTTATGGGACAAATCCTTGTCGGCTACCTTTACGGCAGCCTAGTTCAGATGGCAATACCCGAAGAACTGTTTGGAGGAATTGATTGGAGTTTCCTTCATTGGCTTATTCCGCTGTTTATATCACTCGGTATATCTGTATTCAATTGTATTAATTTTGTGGCATAACTAAATAATATTTCAGGTGTATGGCTCGTGGGAAATATTGGACGGGAGAAGGGAGTTTTTTGGCACTGCCTTGTTGTTGCTTACATCGCCTATCCACTACGTTACTATCTTTACGATGAAACGTATTGGATGACTGCAACAGTTTTTGCTGCTGCTTTGGCTTTTGACACTTTTTCAAAGAATTGGCGAAGAGAACCCCCCAAAAGATATAGCACAATGCGTCGAATTATGTATTTATCCTTAGCAGCTTCTCTATACCTTTCACTATGGGGTGGGTATCTCTACTTTAATGGAAAAATTACAGACAGCGACGGTGATGAGGTTCCTGTTCACGAAGCTATTCGCAATTTCCTTTCATCACCGTTTTGGAAAGATTTTAAGCAATCCCTCTACGATATGTGGATCTACGCTCAGCACAATGGATGGTATGAGACATGGAAGCTTATGTTTGATTCAATGGACGTGGACGGGGAAAAGAATGCTTATCAGGTTAGTAATGTTGTATTTTTTTTTTATATAAAGGAATTAAAATAATTGATTTTCTAAAAAAGGTTTTGGGCCTATCGGCAACTGCTTCTCAAACTGAAATTACTGCTACTTGGCGAAAATTATCTAAAGAAAATCATCCCGATAAGGTTAAGGATGAAACGAAACGACGTGCTGCCCAGGAACGTTTTATGGACATTCAGCAAGCTTATGAAGTATTAAGTAAGATTAAATCGAAACGTAGACAGCGAAATAAGAAATTTAATGACGACTTATAAAGCGAGAAAGTAATTTAAGAATAAATAGCATTTTTATATATTGTATATTTTTATAAAATTATGGTTGTATCTCGTAGCTATTAAAGAATAAGGATGATGAATATTTTTTTTATTATTGTTCCTGCAACCTTTCTTTAAGTTAATTTATTTTTTTCAATATCATCCGTACTGTCGATAAACTTAGAAATTACATTAAAGGCAAAGACGACACGTTTTCATTACTAACTATTTAGAATTTAAACATTAATTTTTCAAGAAAGAAAGTCTCTACAGTCGCTTGTTCAATTCAGCTAAAGAAAAAAAATCGCTGAATTGCAGAGAATATTGCAAAAAATAAATTGTAGTGGTTTAAATACTTTACCTTCATATAGATGATTTCATTTATTTACTATTCGAAGCAAATAGGGGCAATAGGTTTCCAGGTTTTAAATTACTTTAGAATTTCTTGCCTGATAGCTTTTTGTTTGCAAAATTCTTATACGATGAAAAAAATTCTATCGAACCCACTTCACCTTCTTGTTGTGTCGTGTTCTGAAAAAAAATAGTATTAATCATTTTCGATAAATTCGAGAGTTGCATTTTATTAGAGGAGCGAAAAAAAATCATCTGCACGTGTAAACAATACCACATTGTGGCCTATCTTTTATTTAAAATTAATTAAAATATTTTGAGCGTTTTTCCATTTTTTTGTCTGTCTATATAATTTTTTTTTTTTTTTTTTTTTGTATAATTGAAGTTTCGAAATGCCGACGTTCGCGTTAAAACCTAAATAATAAAAGCTCAGCTCTACGGATTTTCCACTAGACAAAACATTTTGAAGCTTCTGCAATGAGAGGGAATACTCTCTTCATTTGGATAGTCTAGCGTTATCAGGGTCGCTTTCTAGCTCAAATTAATACTAAAAATTTTTTGGTGTTAACGAATAACTGATGATGATCGAGTTGTCTGCGACGCCAATTTTGCCTCATACTTTTTAATTAAATGTTGATTGTTGGCGGGAGTAACCTCCAATCTAAAGAGAATAAACTCAGGAAAATAGCTCCAATAAATTATAAAAATATTTTCCTTACTCACTTTGGCACTTCCAATGGCCTTACAAATGTTGTCAAGAGTTGAGACCTTCCGGCTGATGAGATAGTTGGAGTGCTACCACAAAATGTTGACCTTGAAAGGTAGCTGACACGCTCCTTTTTTGTAACCTCCCTTGAGCTTTGCTTGTCCTTTATAGAAAATCCGAAGGGAAGGAATTTTTTGAATTTTGATCGAAAACTTTCACTATGGCAGGGATTTGTTTTTGATCTAATCAGTGTAATTTTTGATTGAACAGTGTTTGCATCACGTAGAGAGCTTGATTTTTCTATCATTCTTGCTTTGGTGCAGTTATCTAACATATCGGCACATGATTCTCTAGAAAATATGTAAAAAAAAAACAGTATTTGTTAATTTTCTTAACACATAATTAACTGGCAATTTTAGACAGAAATTATTTTATGTCACACTTGCTATTATTTCGTAATTGAATGTGGACAGTAAAACATTCTAAATAAACTTTGGACATATTTTTTTTACAACACGACTAATCACAATCATCAAAGCTTTTGTAATATTTTTAATATCGTCTTGAGTTTCATAAATTGAAATAAATAATGCAAGTACAATGACGAGTTAACTCGTCATCGGTCAACAACGTTTGGATATGATGAGACGAGTTATCTCGTCAGCGGTCAACAATGTGTTAAGAGTCTGCCATTTCGTTAGCATATTTATGATCACCCTTCATGCAATTTTCGATTCTTTAATATTACAAAAAAAAAAAAAATAGTAACTGAACAGTAAAACTAGACTAAACCTACTTTGCAATAAATCGTATTTCCTACCTTCCACAAAATCTAGCCCATTGTTCTGCTGTAAGTCCCCGTCCAGAATCAGTTTCCATCGGTGAAGCTCCTGTCAATAGATGACAAAAAGTAAAACGTAACAGAGAATCAAACTACGGTGCAGTCTCAAAGGTAATTGAAAATTGCAATTTGTACAATTTTGTACATTAATAACACTAATTTATATAGCAAACCTACCAGCAAATAAAAGCAATTTTGCACATCGTGTCCTTCCCTGAAGGGCGGCCTTCATAAGCGGTGTAAATCCTAAACAATTTTTGGCATCCAATTGTAAATTTCGACATCGTGTGAGCAACATATTGAGTGCATCTGTCTGGCCTAAAAATATTTTAACTAATTAAGATCATGTAGGAAAAAAACAAATTTATTTTCAGTCAAAACTTTTACTTGGTTAACTCAGCTCAATCTGGACACTTTTGTAGGTGACCAAGCAAGAGATTTCGATTATATTTTGTGTGTATATTAAAAAAAGGCGTTTAAGGCATATTTTTGAAATTCTCTAAGAAATTACCGAACTATCAAATATTACGATAAAACAAGTTTCTATTTCTGAAAAGGTCTATAAACTGCATTACGACTCATAAGAGAATACGCATTAAACTTAAAAAAATAAATGAGATACCCACCAGCCTGGGCGGCAAAATGTAAAGGTGTGTTTCCCTCATTGTCAGGTTTATTCACATCAATTCCGGGAATTTGCAGTAATACGTCGAGAAAATTCGTCAAATTTGTCGAACAAATATACGAAATTGCAGTCTGTAAAAAAAATGATAATATAAAACTGAATACAATAAAAATTATTATCAATAAAAAGTAATGCAAACAAAATAAATTAAAATTAAGCGACTTTGATGATATTGACGCTGTAATTGAAGGCATACATACAGGTGAAAAGGTTGTCTGTTGCTTTAACACGCATCGTAGTGAGTTTATCAAATTTTATTATTTATTTACTTCCGCCAAAATGAGTTAATATAGGCGATATTTTTAAGGTCGAATTTATTAAAGCATTCAATTCAGATAAAAGTGCAACAGCATTGTTTTTGGCTGCAGAATTCACTTACCCTTCCACTTTTGTCTGTTGAATTTAAAGCTTCTTTTGATATTCCATCAATTAAGATCTTTTTAAGAACAAGTTTCAATAGCTGCTCGTCAGCTTCCCGCGCTGCTCTTAGAAGCGTTGTCACAGAAGGTTCGCGTTCGAGGCTCATTTTATAACAGCCAAATCTGTAAATAGAATAAAAAATTTATTTTCGTAAAATGGGGCAATTTACTATGCTATCATTTGAATCTTTGTAAAGTAACTTTATTTTCTGTTCGCAAACTAAAACCAGTCTCTGATATTTATAGATTTTCTTTTTGTCCACAATGTTGACTTCAACCCGACTTTTTTCCAATAAAAGTTAGCAAAAAGGCTCAAATACGAGTATAAGGGATTGGAATATTTTGTTTCTATTTTCTTTTAAGAAAAATTTTATTTGACTTACAAAAATAAAATCGCACTATCTTCAAGAATTATAATGCGATTGAGATGGACATTTCAAGTATACGAATAAACGCCAATACTGAGAATAAATGACAAAATGTATAAAGATCACAGACATTGAAATTAACTTTTTGAAACCATTTGTAAATGGAAACGTTAACAGACCATTTCTAAATAATAGAACGAATAAATTTATTTATTTGTAGCCTTTTAAAATAATCTTTTGCTTGTACTGTTCGCTAACCACGATAAATAATTCAATAGAGCTACGTGCACCCCATTTTTCAGAAGAGTCCAAATTAAAGCAGTAATCGGTTATTTTTAAAATGCATGAATTGCTCGCTGATCTTTTTAAGTTTATAATTCTTTGGTGAATGGTAAAAAAAACAAAAGCAAAAGAGCTAATCGAGTCAATTCCCACACCTGCAATCGTCCTTGGTATCTACCTTGTATCACCCGGCAAACCGAGAAATGCGGGTATACGCGAGTAGATCGTGATCGTTTGTTAAAAATCGCATAAATCTTACAATTGCTTTAGATCTATAAGTGTGCCCGGTTCACTGTCAGCTTGAGTTATTGTCCCATTTCGCTTAAAATGTTTTCTTCTTAAAAATGTATTGGGGTCACCGGTGCCATAAATATTCTTTTTTTTTTTTTTGCAATTGCCAAAACTATAGACAGTTTTGTATTGCGCAATAGTCTGTCGTCTACAGGAACTGAATTGAATGGACACATATTGGTCGGTTAGTAAGTCGGAAAAAAAAAATGATTGCGACAATTTTAATACTGAAGAAAAAATAACCCAAATAGTAAGAAGTCTGTGGCAATGGGGTTAAATGAATTTACAACAATTACCCCACTGTAGAAGTTCACTGTCCGCATTTGCGCATCTCAATTGCTTCAAAATTTTGGCCTATCATTTGCCCTATCTGTTCAAAAATCTCGTGAACTCGCGGTTGTTGAACTGACGATTAAATTCACCGAATGAATCACCTAAGTGAAAACGAATTTCAGTGAAAAAAAGGAAAAAGAAAATGTATGTTTCACTGTAAGTTAGTCGATTTGTTTGACTGTCAGCTTCTATAAAATTAAGAACGACGGAAGACTTAACAAGATTGCCCCCTTGCACTTTGTAGAAAAAGATTTCTCTGTCGCCCATAAGCAAAAGATTTATTTTCGAACCAGTGCCAAAACATTGATCGCATCCCCTCGTGCGACCAAAACACATTTTCAGATTTTCACTTTTTCTCATTGAAGTGAAGATGAAGGAAAAAATAAAAGAAGAATAATTACTCAAATCATCCACTTTCCTCTGAGGAGGTGTAACAGAAAATAATAAAAAATGGTTTTTTTTTTTTGAAATAATTTTGCTATTGGATGCATCCCAGCCCAGCCCGCTTAGGTGTTTCGAAAATAAAGAACGAACTCATGACGCCACAAGGGGAATCGCTGTTTTTATGGAGCAATATTTCAGCACCACAACGATCCGTGCGTGCATGCTGTACTCCAAAAATAGATTCGCTTGGAAGGTTCCAAACAGCGAAAAGAATGAAAGAAAATTTTCTAATGTGTATAACGATGGCGCTGCGTCACAGATCCAGGGTGAATTTTTCTTTAAACTGCAACAAAGACGCAGAGAACCGGTGGGGAAAAAAATAATCTTCCACATCGTACAAACATTTAAGAGGGTTAAAGGTGCAAAGAACACATTCTAAAAATAGAGGTAAAGCAATCGGTGGGTACTGCAAAATAAGATCCCATACGTTCTGATCGATTGGCACGGAGGCTCCTAGGAATTTTGCATGGGTATCTATTTTTGGCTTGATCAAGTTAAAACTGCGAAATTAGTGAAATTTTTCATAAATATGTTCAAAACTAAATTTATTTGTTTATGCCAATCGGGTAATCATTAATTTCAACACTTAGTTGGTGGGCATTCAACAATCAGCATATATAACAAAATGGTTAGTTACCACAAACTGAAAATTGTTTTAATAGTCTACGACCCCGGTTGATTCAATTGTGCAATCCTATTTTATTACGTTCAAGTTCCAGAGGGAAATTATGATCTTGTTCTCTCTGCAGTCAATGTCAATAGCAATTTTCTGAAATTATTTTGTGGACATGCCGAGACATACGGGCCTTATAAAACGAGACCTCATATCATCAGAGATATGCAATTGCTTATTCCAGGCCCCGATTTGTGGGTAATTAGCAATTCCAAATACTCTCTTAAAGTCTCGTTTGGTATTCAGTTGGCGTCCATTCTATAGGTCATCAATTCAAATTTTGAAGGCTCTGTCGACCTCTGCTGCACAAAAAGGTCTGTTTTGCTTCCTATATTTAATGAGCCAATGAAATTTTATGGTATAAACACTGTTTCTGGGGGTTCCGATTTAATCATTTGATTTCGGGTTGTTTTTAACGTCGGGCATACTATAAAAACAGTTATGAATTCCAGAATCTAAAGTTTGTTTACTTTGCAATTTTTAGTATTGTTTCTTACAAATTTTATAAACTAATGTTTGTAGAAGAGAAGAAATAATAATAAAGACGTGGTCAAAACTTGTAAGATTGGATTTCGACAAATACATCCGATTAGGGTAAAGAAAAAAAATTATTAAAAGAACTTTCATAAGAATTTCGCTCAGGCACACACTCATATGCACTGTTATTACTCATGGGCACTGCCTTATTGCTAGGCATATGTCTGCAGACTAAGCGATTTCCGTTGAAGTTGTCTGAATGAGGAGGCGAAGGAAAATGACTTCTTCTGGGCTCTTCCTTTTTTTGATGAGCTCGGCGATTTGGGCACAGTTCATCATCTGTGAAGTAGAAAACAGCATATCCTCTTCTCGTAGAATCACAATGTGCCGCATCTAGCCTAAGAATTTCTTATTCGTCTAAATTGAAAGCTGCAATATTAAGAAGGCCAAAAACACTGAAAGCATCGTTTACAGAAGCAATAAACTATTCATAAAATCAACAACTCAAATCAACTAAATATTTTATAATTAATAAAGTTAAAAGAATCGAATCACTTAGGAAATCTTAAATTAAAAATTTAAAATACAAGGTGAGACCGTAGACAACTTCAACGTTTTTCGTAAAACAAATTGAACATTAGTCAGATAAATGGTTGATTAATTACAATCGAAGTAGCATGCATAAGTTTAGCAATGCATATCGCGAATGAAAAACACATCTCCTTATGCATATATAAATTAGACAAGGAATCTGTCGCCTACTGCCACAGACACTGTCCTTGTTGCAACTACAGCGGTTGAGTAAATACGGCAAAAGTTTATGTTGTTTTAAAATCATTATTTTTATATAACGATAATCATTAATTTAAAATGAGATGAATACTTGTTTAATATTAATTTAGGGAAGGTAGCTGAATTAATTCTGAAGAAAGTATAGATGGAAAGACTGTTACCTTTCGTAGGTATTTTCTACTAAAAATATTGAAAACAAAAATTAATATTCAAATTATTCCAGCGTTTGTTAAATGTAGGATCTTTATTCAGGTACCAAGTCCCTCAACTCTACTACAGTATTGGCTGGTCCTCGACCTGAACTGTCGTAGAAAGTTGGGACAAGGCTCAGGGGTTACGGTAAGCCAAAGAGTTTGTTAAACGCAACGTATACTCCAACACCACCAATCTAAGCAAAAGTGATCGCTGGTGGTGGGCTACTTATTTGGCCACTACGGGTTGAGATATCACCTACATAAAATAAATCTATCTGTTGAGACGGAATGTCGACTATGTTTAGAGGACAAGGAAACCACAGCTCACATCTTGTGTAACTGCCCGGCCCTAGCAAGGACTAGAAGAGGAATTTTCAGCAGGGAATTCCGAAGTACTTCTGTGAGGGACCTTCTAGCTTTCCACTTTTTCTACAATTCTTAATTATTTATCTCTCATTTTCTTTCATTTTCATTCATAAAGTAAAAGGTAAAAGGGACACAAAATTAGAAAAACAAGTCTTTCTAAAGTGACAAATCATTTAAATATTTCGGCAGTATTCCTGGAAAATTTCCATCGTCGTTGTATTTAGCCCACCGATTAATTTATATTTAGGGGCTTGGAGAGAAAATTCGAAAAATTTTACTTTGTATGAATTGTGGTGCTGTTGAAAATTTTCCTTTGGAGCCAATTTGTTGGTTTATTTGCGGTGTTAGCTTCGATGGGTTTAAGAGCAATTTTATAACATCTGACGCGAAATAAAGTGTTTCTGATGAAAAATGAAAAGACATTTCGCGGCTGCCTTATGGTCTGATTTTATCCAAGTCATCACATCGTAATACTGTGCGGTGGATTTTGTTTACATTTTCTTTGGTATGTGACGTTGGGAAATAACGCGCAAGTTTAAAAAAAAAAAAAAAAAGAAAAATAATGTGAGAATTAATTTAACGATAATTTTTAGGTTGTTAGCTCGCTCTGTGGGGGAGACGACAAGTAATTAATTTAAAATTCATGAGGCTGGTCGTACGCCTTTGGAAATTAGAAAAAAAGCGCCAATTTTCGCTAGTGCTTAAATGCCAAGAGCGATTATTTTACAGAAAGAAACAGTGGAAGATAGATTGCTTGTTTTATGCTCTTAACGCAAAAGCATTAAATTTAGAAAGAATAATTTCTAAGCTTCAAAAATAAAAGCTCCCTAAATTCATTTATTGGTAATATCAAGCCTGGTTCATCTGATTACTTAAAATCTAAAAGAATTTCATATATGTAGTTATGTATAACCGTTAAGAAGATTTTAAGAAACAAAAACTATCGATTTCCTAAACTCCTTGAATCTATTTTAGATAAATAAGAATTTTACTTTAGGCGAGTTCTTCAGGACATGATAACTATGGCGAGAACTACAAACCAACTTAGGTCAGCACGAAAATCAGAAAATTGAGAAAAAGAAGACATCACCATATAGAGAAATCAATAAGAGAGATCTTCTTTGGTACCGCAACCAATCTTCGGAGGTCAATATCCACAGAAAGCTAATGCCCTTGATCACTTGCTGCTTATGTACGGTGCCAAATGAAAACATCTCATCCAGAGATTGCCCGAGTCTCTAAAATTGAAGGTCTCATCGTGAACCTCTACGGGTTAAAATGATGTTAATCTTTTTCTAAAAACTTTCATGGTTCATAGTTAAACTATTTAAAATGCACAATGGATGGTGTTTAAATAAATAAATTTTTCCCTATAGAAACAATTTTCATAACAACATTTTACGCAAAGCGCTGTAAAATTACAAATTTTAAAAAATGGTAATAAGATTGAGTTAGATATTCTGTTAAAATTTATAAATTGGAAAAAAAAATAGAGCAAGTATTTCTAGTAATACAAAAATTATTTTGTTTATCCCGAAAATTATATTAATGATATATTGATGATGAACACGACTGCGACGAACCCAAAAAAAAAAAGTATGTCGACAAATTTTAAGCTATAATTCGTGAAAATATTGAAGCTATGACCGTTTAATATGGCGCAATTAGCACAGCTGAGTATACAAAATCTAATTTTCGACTGGGTTTTTTCTCGAAACGACTACAGTAACTAAATCTAAGCGTATAAATAGAGCATTTTTTAATATTTGCGTAAATATAAAATAGTTCAAAGCATCTTCAATAATAAATCCTTTTCTTAATTATAAAATGATTAAGTAAATAAGAAAATCAAAATGGTAAAATGTATAGCAACCAATGTTTGAAGATTTTAAATGTTTACATAAAAATATACCAAATTACCCTCCACCAGAAAATAGTTTACGAAAAAGTCATGTTTAATTTTTGTAACTGCTTGTAACCTAATTAATGTTATGAATTTCATTTTAAATGAAAGGGAGAGGTATCATCAATAATCATAGAAAAACTACCCTTGGTAAATGAATGTGAACGCATTCCTGAACAAATGTTCGTCATTATTATTGAAGTTTCAGCAAAATACAAAAGAAAAATGAAGAATTACTAGCTTTCGTTCTGCATAAAAATTCATTACTGTAGAAAACTAGAGAAATAGTACAATTTCCTATTGTTTCATTCTAATAGAAGACCGTGTCTAAACTCAGTTTTTATTATTTTTATGAAAAGAAAATATCGTTTAGTGCTGATAGAAAATAAACATTTCATATATAAGATTTTAGCCAATCAGGAAAAGTTAAATTCAATTAATTTTTTTGTTTTTCATTCATTATATTTGTGCTGTGGTAAATTTCTCTTGAAAGATTTATTCAGAATTGTTCAAAGCTGATTTATATATAATTTATATGTAGTAAATAATATGAGTGTATGCAAGATATGGTTAACGTTAAATGAACAATCGAAAGTTTGGATAAAATTTAAAACACATCAACGCTTGTACCGAAAATTTCTATATGATGTACTTTGAAGTAATTTTTCGATTTGTCTGAAAACCAACAGTCCCGGAAAAAGAAACCCCAAAAGAACTTTTAAAATAAATAAAATATTTTAATGGCTATTAAAAAGTATTTAATTTTTAAAAAACTGCGGCTGTAATTCAAAATTTGACAAAGTGGCTTTTGTTGTCAGCACGAACTTGTACTATTTTTCTTTAGTAAATAATTTAACTATTACTAAGCAAATAGATTTCATAGCCTTCAAAGCTCTCATTAAACACACAACACGTAATTAGGATAGTAGTTAAAAAAAATGGACTATTCAACTGCTTCACACAATACGACTCATATCTTCCGTTAAAATTTAACGGCCGTCCTTCGAAAGTGTTCCGCCAAATCAATTGGTGGTGAAGCGTTTCATTGCTGGCTTCCAAAAATTTCCAATTATAAATACCCAACGATAAAAAGAAAAGTAAAAAATAAAAAGAATAAGAAGAAAACTTCCGAAATTTACCAGATCTGCTTCTTTATGTAGCGAGTTTGGCTGTTGTTTATTCCTGTAAAGTTTTAGAAAATGCACAACCGATAGAATTGCTCCTCTGAAAAACGGTTCGTCGTCACATACAAAACGCTACAGACAATAATTCAAAAAGTCCGTTCACGATCAGCACAGGGAATTGTTAAGACGATCGATATTATTTTATTGCTTATCTCAATCACCGGAAAACATAAAAGTAGCAATTTAACACGCAACGAAAAGCGGTCTACAACGAAAACAACGAAATGGGACTCAACGAGATAAAAACGGCATACACAAGGTGCCAAAGCTAAATGGGGGGGAACTGACCTCCTCACGTCAGACTTTATGCGATCTCTAAATGAAACTGTTTCGAGGGGATCTCTTCGGGCGGCGATCTCCTGTGAGACCGTCTTCAGCTTCGTCTCCTCCCTGTAGCGGAAACGGTTCCATCTTTGGAGAAGATCATTAACTACGCCGGTGCTGTGGTCGGCTGAAAATAATCGGTCCGAAACGGAACCGACCGGTACATTTGGTGTAAAGCTCTTTTCAGTAATCGGTTGAGCTTTTCGAATATCTGCCTCGGCGGACAATTTGAGTGTCTTCCGCTTGCGCAATAGAATGTCTTCGAAGATTCTGAGACGAGAAAACCTGTCGGCGTTCATAATCTCGTCTTCCATTTTGGGACGTGCTGGATGGCTTGGTGGGGCACATACTAAGACTATGTGGCGGGATTTTAGTAAATTCGCAGCGTCCGTATAACGCTCTGGCTTCGAGGGTACCACAATGGTTTGAACACAACGGTGGGATTTTATGTTGGAAGGCATTAAGTTCCGGTCTCTGAAATCAATTTCAGACCCTCTCGCCGTTACTGGCCTTGGTGTTAACCCAGAATGGTAAGGAAGCTTTGATACAATCTGGGCACTAACCGGTGAGATTAATTCTTTCCTTGGTATTGCCCTAGATGTCCGGCTTATTAAGGTTCCGTTCACATAAGACATAGTGCCGTGCTCCTTGAAAGCCACATCCTTCAGGTGGCGCGCATCAGGCAAATTGAATCGCACCCTCCTGCGTGTTTGGCCCAATTCCATGACCGGAAGCGGCCTTTTTCCTTGACCTCATTCAACACACTTCTTGGCAAGGCGCCTGATTCTTACTATTTTGCATGTCACGAGTAAGTTACGTCAAGGAGTGTGAAGCTTTAGTGTGTTTCTTAAGAAAAACTTTGGAAGAAGCTGCCGCACCACGAGTCACGCGATTATTCTCTTTCCCTTCACACAATGCGCGGTGCGGTGCGGTGCGGTGCTGAACAACAACAACGACGACGACGACGACGATGATGATGACACTCATCCGCCCCTCCTGAAAGCAAATTATTGGCGTTAACTTTCGCTATTTCAGTCATAACAAGTTTAATGTGATAAATTTGCACGTTCACTTGATACTTGTTTGCAAACAGAATCGAACGCTATGGGTTTTTTGACTTGAAGGAGATTTGATAACTACCTTTTTACTGCCTCAAGGGGCCCTCCAGTTTTATTACATGCTTTTGGAAACTGTTAGTTACCGTCTTTTTTAAGAGGTCAACAATTTAACCGCCACCACGTTCATCACATAATCTAGGAAATAACGTTTCATTTTAATACTACCTAATGGTAATATCTGTCTCAGTATTTATTTGTTTTAGTTTCTTTTTTTTTTATCTCTAAATTGGACTATTTTATTTAAGAGTTTTTACAATACGGTTTCTTTCTTACACGATAAGAAAATTGCGGAAACCCTCGTATAAGACTGCAACCTATAGTACGGTTTTGTTCTAACACGGTACTGAAATCTGAAATCTTACAACACTGCCATAAAATTAAATTACGCACTATCCAGTAAACCACAATAGTTAAATGTATTTAAGCACAAATAAAGTAAATTTCGGGAAATATCCACATTAACTCAAATTGATATTCTTTTTGTAATTAAGGCTTTAAACACAACCTTTGACTCAATGAGAATGAGAAGGTGTTAATGAAGTGTTACATGCAATAGCAGAAATGCAGTATTGCTCAATTTGAACAAAATTCTGCGTGCTGCCTCAGTGCTAAATTCTGTTTTAAGTGTTTTAGTCTAGTGCACTTAATTTAATTTGTAAGGATATTGTTTTTTAAATGTTCAATTGATGGATTGTATAAAACTATACATCTATACATTTTTTTTTAATTCTTATATTGGAGTTTTTTTTATGATTTTTATTTGCATTTGCGAGCTCTTTAAAACATTTTCGGAACGCATCCCCATATTTTGTACTGGTTCCCAGTCTCCTACAACACGGTTTCCAGCAACACGACATTTTCTAGGAATCTATCAACCGTGTTATAGGAGGGTTACCTGTATTTAAAAAAAATGGAGTTTCCGCTACCGACTGTGCAATTCAGCAATTGTTATTTTTAAGTTTAACAGGCGGCTGCAGCAATTGAAGGCTTAAATTCAACATATCTCTAAAACTATGGAACGACATAATCTAAAACTAGTTCTTAAAGAACTTCTTTAAAAAATTTTTATTTAATGTTTTAAAGAATTTCTTAATAGTTTTTTATGGCTAAAAAAATAGAAATGTTATTTTCATATAAAAGTTTTTTTGCAGTTTTAAAATTATATTTTCAAACAAATTACCCTGGTGGAACGTTGCAACGCCTTTTAAGATATCACAGTCAGAACAAAAGCAATCAATCGATTCGCGTAGGTGACCGATTTAATGTGGGTCTATTTAGGGTATACCAAGTGCCAATGGGGAAGGTAAAGGAAGCTCCTAATGAAGGTACCACTGAGTGCCAGTGGGAAGAACATTACACTCATCTGAGTATAGCATGCACACCTGAAGGTGTTTTATCACTGCTTCGATTCTTATTCTGACTGTTAAAAAATCGAGTGCCATGTAAAATTGGTTAAATTGATGGCGCCCTATTTGTGAAAAACTTTTTCCACTGATTTCATGCTATTTTTACTAGTGTAACGAACTTTACGGAAACTTTATGTGTTTTTCATAACATCCAAAGTCTCACGCCATTTCCGGTTATGGGTGGGTTGTAAAAAAAACTACAACTTTTGTGAAGTTATTCCCAGCGGGTTGACGAATGTGTTTTATTGTGTTGTTACACGCGCCAGGATAACTGCTGTCGAAATATTGCCGCACTTTGCGAAGGTCAAGACAATTTATTTTACCTTTCATGCTTTATTGCGGGAAGTAATAAAATTAGTGCAAGGGCGTAAGGAAAGTGGACTCCTTCATTCATTTGCAAGATATATGAGAGTCCAGTTTTTCCATACTTTAATTTTCTTTTTAGTTCTAGCAATATAAATTTAATTGCTGCAAACTAGAGTTTCTTTTGGTTTAAAAATAGAACGATTACATAATAGCTGGATTATTTTTATGGGCATTTTATGGCAAATGAATAGGTAAACATGATTAACATTTATTCTACATATAAACACAATGCCAATAGCGTGCAAAATAAAATTTATGAGGAACTTATCTTAAATATGATAAAAACTTATTTAATTTTATATTTTACACGAAACTTTGATAATTATCTGTTTCTTTACTGTATTTATTAACGTAATGTAGCTGTAGCGAGACAATTAATTTCATTTTAAAATTTCAATTTTTTTAATAAAGGACTCTGAATTACTCATTTCCTTTTAAGTTTTAAATTTAATACTGAAAGGACCAATCAATCGTTCCTTCGAACATCCTCGAATGGTCGTGGTCTACTCAAAAACATCACATTCCTAAAAAGAAAGGAAGTTATATTCGGCTCTATTTACATAACACTCTTCCTATTCTTGGTACACAATTTTAAATAATACTTTCTATTATTAATGCATTATCAGTTTGGACCTTGTTTTGTTAATTTTTCGTATATTGAAAGTGTTGTAGCTCTTGGCACTTTGGAACTACAGTATGGAACTACTAAATAAGCTTCAATTACACCTCATAGGATTAAGAAATCAGAAAGAAAATAATTTTAATTAATTAACACCCTGTTTCCATAAATATAAATCTTACTGTACACTCCGTTTTATTCGAAGCGTGTAGGCCGGAGCGTGATAAAATCTGTAATTTTGTCAAATGGTAACACATCAAAAACTTTATTGATACTCCCCCAAAAATACCAATTAATAGAATTTTAGTATACGGAAGAAAACATTTTATCCAAAGTACTCCACGACGCACAAACTAAAAATAAAATTATTTTAAAATGTGCTATTCTCTCCTCCTCTGTCACAAATCTCTTTTGTCATTATCTGGTTTTCTTCAGGGATTTGAGATTATTGTAAACAAAAAAAAAATCTCAAAAAATAAAAGAAAGTTTCGGTCGGGGTTGCTCAAAAGATTCTACTAAGTGTAGAAAATGTTCGGTGAATAGAGCTTTTTTTTATTTTTCGGGCCGTCCGGGGGACGACTTTTATCCATAAACCTCTCTCCCGCTGACGGACGGATGGTTGAGTCATAGGCAAACTTTTTAAAGATTGGTTTGATCACTGTTTTAATTTAGTCTTGAATGCATTCAAATATAAACGAGAAATTTGTTTTTATGAGCTTCAGTTAAACCAGAAAATTGCCACCGAGTGATCGAAAACGAGAAAAATATTATTAAATCGAGAAAAAATAAACGACGACATATAAATCGAAACAAATGGAAGCGAAATTTGAAAGAATGGTAAGGTATACCTCTAATTATAACTGCCCGTTAAAAAGGAGTTTAGTGATGTATCAGTTATTAAAAAAAAAAAAAAAGTATATAATGGTAAGAAAGCGACGAAACGACGTACTTACAAGTGCAAATTCTTTTAAAATTGGTCATGACACAGAAAACGAGGAAGGTCAAAGTTGACCGCAATACAACCAATTTTAAGCACTCCCGATTTAGCGCGAAAAATAAATTAAATTCAATGATTTATTTATTCTTTTCGGTAAAGGATAGTCAAAGCACCCGGCAGAATGAGGATACCGCGAACAATCTCCCACCTGGCCAAACAGTTGCTATATCGTCTTAAAGCACAAATGACTCGAAGGACCTTTCGTGTAAAACTGAGGTGGGTAAATTAATTCAGCGATTTGGTGAAATTTGTGCCATCATAATCCGCCACCGTACGCGAAAGCTATGCGAATGCGAGGAAATCTTGTGGAAAATATACCTCGCGTGATAGTGTGCTATTGCTGTGAATTTATCAGCTGCGGTGGTGCTACTTAGGGGCCAGATGAGAGGAGCTATTGAGGTGCGCGAAATGTACCTCCCGAAAGTCCCCCATAGTGAATTTTTTCCTGCATTCTTACGCTCTATAAACGTTCTCCGAAACGCAAATAGATTCGCTTATGAGAACTAGAGTACGACTTACTATTTTTTTCCTCCCATCTAGTTCGAACCGGGATAGTGCGACTTTCAGGCATTAATGATACGATGCTCAATTAAATTTATTCCGATAAAGTGGTGGCAACGATATTGTTAACTAATTATAAATAAATTAATTTAAATGGCACTAGTTGGATCGAATCAAAACTGATTGACCTTATTTATTTTGATAGCGTTTTAAAACAAAGAGGGAAAAAATCAAAGAAGGTAAAGTAATCGCTGCAGGCACGTATCTAACATAACGCAGTGTTTCTGCACACGTTTTGAAACTGATTAATTTTCCAACATGACGTGTAACGAGAACTACATGATAACGATGTTTTTTGAAACTTGTTTTAATCAGGTTTGATTGAAGGTAAAATAGTGAGGTGCCAAAAATGAAATGGATTTTTATCAATCACTTTGGAACGTATTTCTTAAAATTTAACATATAATAAAAAGGTTACATACTAAAAATTACCAATTACCATATTATGAAAACACGTTTTTAAATTTATGTACCTAATTTACTTACAAACCGCACTGAAGTAAAAATGCCTCATAGCTGAATAGTTAATTAAGTCGCTTCATAAAACCACACTCAGTAATTTCCTTACTTAGTTTTAGAAAAACAATATAAAGAGTTTCATAAAAATGCATCTAGCATAATAAGGTTCTGGTGCAAAAACCCTTTTAGTTTGCAACTAATCCGGACTGGCAAGACTGTCTCCTATATTTACACCCCATGTTTACCTAAGCAGAAATCAGTTCAAAACTGAAAAGTAGTATATGATCGCTAGCAGTTGAATTGAAGATCACCAATAAGCTTTAGTTATCTCGATTACGTCCCGTACGGCCGTGATACCGGAGCTCCCCTGGGCATCAATCAATTCAGCCACCACTACTCAGATAGTAGAGGAGTGCAATGCATCAACCGAATCGAAAGAGCCCCAGCTCTAGAGAGGAGCCCGGCCGCAGTGATCAGAACTCAAGCGGTCTGGAAATAGTGGAAACTGCGCGGAAAGATCATTCCGTGAGTTGAACACTGCTGGGAATGTCGTCGTCTCGAAACGGGTGAAAAATTTTTGTTTTGTTCAACAACAACAACAATAAACAATAGCGAGAGAAACTCAAATTTGTTTAAAATCCTCACACCCTGCGAGGATTAAGTTTAAGCTAAAAACGTTAGTTGCTGTGCGTTTGTGGATGCGTTAGTTTGGTGCAGTGCCATAAATATATACTTTTTTTTTTTGTAAAAGAGAAAAAAAACTGATCATTTGCATACCATGCTCGGGCTATAGTGACCCCACATCGTCTCTCTGTAACAGAAACCTGTTCCTATGTGCCAGGATTAATTGGATAATTTCTATTTATACGCACCTTAAAGGTACGTGAAGATGTTTACCTCAAACATGATCGCTCTTCTCCCTGGCGCGATCACTGTACAATTTTCTCCGTTTCAAAAAATTTTCTGACTGCCTACATCCATAGAAGTGTTGATGTTAATAATAAAATAATGTTGAGTGAGTCAGACGCTGCTTAAAGCTCTGGAGGCCGCCGCCGTTGTGGTCGTTGCCGCCGTAACGTTGTTGTCGTTGCCGCTCGGTAAAGTCGAATGTTTTGCATATTTGGTAATCAGACGACCTGTACCTCATTCAAATAGAATTTGAGAGACTCCATAAATTTAATTACGCCTCGATGTCTCCCAATTGGATATCACCTGCACTTCAGGTTGACTCTGTAAATAGTTTCGAATGTTATATAAGGCATAACTTGATCTAAAAGATGATAGAAATTGAAAGCAAAAACCGAGTAGAAATGCAACTTTCGGTAGTTTCTCTAATAATTACGAGTATATTGTATTCTTCCATCGTAAATGCAGTCGTGTATTTTATTTTTATTTTTTTTGTGTGGGTTATTTTGAGCTGTGATTTATTTTATTATACTAATGGAATATGAAGTCATTTTGAAAAGCTTTCTTCACTGAAGGCAAACTTTGAATGCGTCGACCAGTGAAAATAAAATTAATATTTTCACCTTATCCTAATTAAAAGCAAATTTAAAATAATCTTAAATTTAAAATTACTCTATAACTCACCGATTAATGTTTGTATTTATCATTAATTTATGCACACCCATCACGCCGAGTAGACAATGAAATCAGCGTTATAATTATCGAGGCTAATTTAATTTTAATACTACCTCAAAATAGGTAAAAGATGACAGTCCAACTGATCATGTTGGCTGTAATCGATTCAAAATGTATCTCTTATCTACTCAAGCATGACTTCAAAATTCCAATCAAATGAAAAACTGATCTATTCAATGACCTTGTGTTTTTCTTAGGTAATAATAGTTATGCCGTTAAGAGTTTATTCGCCTTTACTTAGGCACGTTCCCAAAAATTCATATTTCACGGTTATGCTCAATTTAATTTTGAGTAAAACTAATAGACCTACTAGAAAAATAGAATTGTAAAAGAACAACCAACGCGAATAAAAGAACAAATTATGTAAGCAAAGGAACATTACTTTCATAATATCTTAGACTATTTTTGAAACACTAAGTGAAATTTTCCACTTTCAACAGTTGTCTTTTAGAATCCAATTTCTATAGTTAAATGCGTAAAACAGCAATTGCTTCTATTAAGCTAAATTCCGTAAGAATTTAAATCCATTACTGCAGCAAAAAACTTGGTGTTAAGTTTAAAATTAAAACTGTACGGGATTATTTCCGATTTGATAATGGCAATCACGAATTTTCCCTTTTTTCTAGATTTATTTGAAGATAAAATTAATTTGGCCTGGTTTAAAATACTCAATAAAAACGAAACACGAAAAATACGTTTAAATATCATAGACAAAAGTTAGTTTGATAAAAACGCATATTTTGGAATCAATCAATTTATCCAAAATTGTCCATCCGAAATTATATACAATAGAAGTTTCTTTTAAGAGACTCACATTCTCACATTAAAATGCCTGAAAAACAATATTTAAATTCTCAACATCACAACTATTTTAGAATGAATAATAAAAAAATTCACTATCAGGAGCCTCTTGGTTACAAAATAAATTTTATGATAGAAATAGCTCTAAAAGCGAAATCAGTTGACCATGAGCTGGTTTTATTTTTTTTTTCCTCCTCGCTCTTCATAATCCAATTTGTCAACATTTGCTCCTTACCAGCGAGTTTAATAAATAAGTTTAAGCTTAATTGACGAAATACGGTCACAATTGGAGCAATGTATTGAGCAACAGATAGAATCACCAGAACCAGTCTTTTCCCACTTGCAAATTAAACTACTTATATATCTTGGGCCCATTTAAAAAAAATCCAGGCTCACATCGTTAATTTCTAGTGCAATTATTTGCCATTTAACCAAGATCTGCAGTAACTAAACGAAAATATAGCTCTTTTAAGATTTTGCTATAAAATTACCACTTGCTCATTAATTGCTTGATAAAACCTCATCGGATCTGTGAACGCAAGTGGTAAAAACTACTTGCACTATGAAATACCCGCCCGCTCTTTAAGTATGCAACCTCTACCTCGCTGGCTTTGCCGAAGGTGCTGATTAATAATTCATGATTATAGGTGGAACTAACTCTGAGGATCGTGCGGTTTCAGTGTGAATTTAAATAAAAATTTGCCATAAAATTCTCGACCTATAGAAAATTGTAAGCCACCTTATCGGTTGTAAATAGGTAAAATGTCTGGAATTTTTTAAGATTATCCCATCTGCTATTGACCGAATGTGTGACCTCACTTTTGAATACTTTTCTATCTCTAGAAAAAAAATTTTGTGTCGTTTGATATCTTTATGTTCTCCTATTCACGATCAGTTGTTTTACAGCTATACCTTATACTCTGTCACAATTTCTATTTCGTACAGTGATTTAATTGAGTTTTAAATAGGGAAGTAGATAAAAGTCGTTATGTTGCGCTCAGGTGATTGCCATAGTTCACCGTGTGCAACAAGGAGCTCGTTTTGAAACTGAGACCGCACCGCAGATCAAATGCTTGACTCACTATTGCGCAGGTGAATGCCGCCGCTAATATGATCGGCGAAAAGGTAACACGTAGTCTACGTGGTTAAATAATATTTAAGTGTTGAGGAAATTTGCAAGGGGCTCGGTTCGATCGGATTTTATGTTGCACAACAACTAGTCGTGCTTATGAATCTTTCACAGCAATTCAACCGGTCATCTCAACTCTTCAGATAAAATGTACAACTCTACTAAAGTGTAATTATTCCTAGGTTTTACGATCGAAGACAGGAATTAATAGTGCTTAGGTTTCTTAATTGTTTTGAAGTGATGTCTGACAATGAAACAACTTAAAACGAATTTTCTATCCCCAATGAACTGCCGCTCAATGAGATGAGCACAGATAACTTTCGGAATAGCATTAAAGTTTTAAGCATAAAGTACTAAATTATCACTTTTAACAGTTAAAAGAATTTGGATTTATAAATATGTGTATAATTGAAGAGGTAGTTAAACGAATATTTGACTATTTTTATAAATACCTTTGGAAAACCTCGAAAAGTTCACAAAGCGACTGTGGATCTTTTTGGACATTGAGGGTTCCGTATGCATATAAAAATCTCCTAATATATTTAATCTTAATAAATTTATGTGATGCCAATTTATATTTTATTACATCTATTGCTAAAATTATAATATAATCCCAAATTTTGTATAATTCGACCTGCTAAAGCCTTAGAAAGAAAAACCCAACTTTATATTTATATTTACTCGTTTTTAACATGATCAGTTCACTTAAAACTTTTAAAAGATATAAAAGTTATATTTTTTCCAGATGGGAAATGTTTTATGCAAAAAACGCCGAAATGATAGTCCTATGAGTCCCGTAGATCGTGTAATTGGACGATGTGCACAGGTAAAACAAGATAACATTTAATATATCCCTTAAATCTATTAATTGAACTAATTCAAAACATTTCTTGCAGATATGTCCACAAAGTATCGTAAAAAAGAAGCCTTTCTGGGACAAGCAAGTGTAAGTATAAAATTTTCTAAAAAAAAATAATTTATTCTCTTATAATGACCTGTTCTAAAACAAAAAATTCTATTTCAGTTAATTTAAATTTAATTTTTTGGTAATTCTGCATACTTTAAACTTATAAAATAAAAACGACAAATTTTTTCTTATAGTTTTGAAACATCTCCACCGCCTTTAAGCCAGCAACCAAAGATGAATAACTTTGATAACGAACAGCGACAAAATGGATGGGAAAGTGCAACATTAAAAGTACCAGACGTGACTGATGGTCCACCCGTTGCACCTCCCCGAAAGAAGCGACCTTCAATGTCACCGAAAAACGAAGCCCCTAGGAAACTTGAAGAATTATTAAATACAACTCAATCTGAAGAAGGATCTTCGGATGTCTCAACTTCAAGTGAAATTAATTCTTCGGCTGTTGTTTGTGCAGAGGAATCGGAGGTTATCAAAAATCCTCCTAGTCCAACAAAAGTAGTACCCCCCATTGGTAATACAAAATCAGATAAATTTTTTGGAGAAAAAATTGCTGATTCATTAGCACCGGAAGAGAAGAGTCTGGAAAAGGAGTTGACTTCACCCGTAGAAACACCTCCGACTGAAGAAACTGATAGCACTAAAACAGAGATAAAAGATGAAGTTGATGCTGAAATCAAATGTAGAATAGAAGATCCAGAAGTGACTGAGGAAATGTTAAGACAGATCAATAAGGAAACTGGGAATCTTATTTTCGCTATGGAACGACAATGCAAAAAGGAGTGCACAGACTATGAAGGCCAAGACCCGGTAGAAGAAGCTGTAATTGTTCCAGTTAAAAGAAGATTAAGGCATATTTGTGATGATGAAGAATCTTTGCATAAGTGCCTACATTCACTGGATCCGAAAGCTCCTAAAAAACCACAGAGAGATTTCACGAAGTATAAAAAGAATTTGGATAACAAATCCCAAGAGAAGAATGAGTCTAGTCTTGATCAATCCTTAAAAGATGTTACGAAAGGAAACGTAAGAGACTGTGAGCCCCTTGATTTTAGTCTAATCAAAAACGCTGAGGTGCTCATACACGCTGCTGGAGAGGGCGAAAAATCACCCTCAACATTTTCGGAAACAGAAACAATTCCAGCTGATGATATCGCTCTATTAACACCACCGCCGATTCCCCCAAAGATGAAGCACATCAAAAAGACATCATTGGCATCAAGTATAAGTGAATCTTCAGAAAGGCCTGAACCAGTATCAACTAATATGTCAAATAGTGAGAAGATTTTGAGAAGATGTCTTAGAACACAATCCTACCTTACACCTGACCTAGTTGACAAAATCGCTGAACAGGCGAACAGTCTCTCACTATCGGCTCTATATCTTCCTGAAGATTATGCGAACCAAACTAACGATGGATCCGGATCAGTATCTCCAAATTGTAAATTAACGGAAAAAAGAAGAGGGCTTAGTCCACAGGTGTCTAGAGTGGATCAGGAAATTTGTAAGACTGGGCAGAGTGAAACCGAAAAATTATTAACAGAACCAGACTATGAGAAATTACTTGATGAGCAGAAGTATACGCCCCAAATTGAATTAGACAAGGTAGACAAGGTAGACAAAATAGACAAAGTAAACACAGTAAACAAGGTGGACAAAGTAGATAAACCAGAAAAATTGGCGATGCAATTAACAGTGCAAGCAACTTCAAACGACGGCGAAGAGACAAGTCCCTCAATTAGTCGACTTAATAGTGAAGAGGGTAGAAAGATTAAGAGGCACGTTTCTATAACTCCGTCCACTCCCGAAGAAATATCGGGAACAATACAGACCTTCCTTGAGAAGGACGATTTAACACCGAAAAATGTCCTCAAACTTCTTGAAGACGAATTCAGTGATGTTATTCTTTCGAAGAATCTTCCAGCAGAAGACAAGAAAGTTATTGAAGAGTTGCGAAAATCTGCTTTGGCTCAAAGTGAACCAATCGAAACGATCAAATCGACCATAAATCCGGATAGATCAGAGTCGGAAAAAAATGAAATTGAATTTCCCGAAATGGAAAAAAAGTTAACCAAGCCGCACCACCATTCAAAGATTCCAAAGTTGAGAAATAAGGAGCTCGAAAACGTTGCTTTCGGTGAAAAGCGGCGTCACAGCATTGATGAACTTGATTCATGGTTTTCTCCTAAATCGGAGGTAGCTAAAATAAAGCGACGTCGGGAGGCCAGTTTGCCAAATTGTTTGGATTCTTCAAATTCAACGGAAATTCCGCTTAGCGCGGATGTTGTAAAAATTGAGAAATTGCAGGAGAAGCCTGCTTTAAATGTTTATGTAATGCCTTCCAACGAAACCCAGCCGGAACAACCTACAGTTATTATTAAAACAGAAACAAAACTTAATAAAAAACTGAACACCGGCAACGAACACTCATCACTGTTAAAATTCTTAGAAGTGGAGAAAAACAACATTTTTACGTGAGCATGTTTCAGAATTTGTTTGTTTAAAGGTCTTCTGCCTTTGCAGTCACTTGTAACGTACTATTAGCGATGTGATTTGCATAAAATAAATCATTCCGACTTGTTAACGATTAAACTGTCTTTCTTTTTTGTCCTTTTTTTGAAAAATTAAATACAGAAATTGGTGAAAACAATGCTGAATATTAAAATATCCAAAGAAACGGCGAATTCTATATACATTTATTAGCTCTTAGCTTTAAAATAATTACCATACAACATTTTCATGTATTTATATTCAAATTTTGTTAAAATGCACTTTTTTTAATAATCACAAAGTTGAAAACGAACTTTAGCTGTGACATTTACAAAAAAAAATTGCAATTTTTCCTCTGATGGAAATGAGGCTAACTTAACTCTTAGCTGAAATATAACGAATTTAACTGAAATAAATTTTGGACTATTAAATATTCATAACGTTACATGGTAATCCCACTATATTTTCTTAATAACAAAATCGCGAAAAAATACTGTTTAAGAGAGAAAAATGTGGACTAATTGAAAATTTATCGGATAATATAAAACCGCTGTAATTATTATCTAGCATATATTCCAAATATTCAGCGATTCATCCATTTTACTGAAATGTCAAATAGTGTTGGTAGTGCCATAAAAGTGGGCTGATGGCTTGTTGATGGTTTTTTGCTAAAATGGCTGCGCGTTGATTAAATTTTCTCTGGAAGTGTTTTGTTTTTCTTTTTAATCATATCGTGCTAAAGTTAGTGAGAAATATAAGATATATGAAGTGTGTATCAATTGCTGGAAAATAAGCAACAATGACTCAATATCTTCCGCCAAATTTGTTGGCATTATTCGCTCCTCGCGATCCGATCCCATACCTTCCGCCGCCAGACAAATTGCCACATGAGAAGAAATCAAGAGGATATTTGGGTGTTGGAAACTTTCTCGATGAATTCGAGGTAAGGAAGCGCGTATTTCTTTTATGATTAAGAGTTTTTAAGTTAGTTTGATTGTGATTTTTTTTTTTTTTGTTAGGATCCGAAAGATACTCCGCCCCCGACAAGGGTTGAGACCCGGGAGGAGCGGCTGGAAAGACGCCGCAGGGAAAAGGCCGAACAAGTTGCTTATAAACTTGAAAGGGAAATTGCTATGTGGGATCCCATGCAAATTAAAGAAGCCACAGAGGATCCGTTCAAGACGCTTTTCGTTGCAAGAATTGTGAGTAAATCAGTTTCAGGTTAGGTTCAATTTGTTGGCTCAACGTTTTCTCATTGCAGAACTACGATACCTCGGAGTCGAAGCTCCGAAGAGAGTTCGAGGTCTATGGTCCCATCAAAAAGGTAAGAAATCTTTATCTTTGTCCGCGCTAAATTAACACGTTTCAATTCGGGGCTTAAGTTCGAAATAGGAAAAAGTCATCGATTTCAATAAAAATTTGCAGGAGCCTTTCGTCTGGTGTAAAACGGAAATATCTGAAAGAATTTCTTGTAGGTCGGCTATAATGTCCGAAATATTCCACTTTTAATTTTACCATTTCGTCAAAATTATCAGTGGAATATTTCCACCGCAATTCTTTCTCCCCCGAACGATTTTGATTGCGGAAAAACCTGAGAAATAACAATAACTAAATGTAAACAAAAATCTTCTTACCTGTTATCATCTATCACGGAATTTTTTAAAAAATGGCACACAGACAGGCATGCTTTTCTTCGCGTTAAACAATTTGTTAAGATTGTTCCGTTTTACACCTAACGGAAGGCTCCTACAAAATTTCATTTTCCTCTATTCCGAATTTGTTCCCACACCTAGTTTTCTCCGTCTGGCGGCGTGTACCACCGATGGTTCACAGGCATTGCTTTCATTTGGTGGCGTGAAATACCGGTGGTCCACACCTAGTTTGCTCCCTCTTACGGCATGAACCACCGGTGGTTCACATATATTTGATAACGTAAACAAGCACCACTAGAAGAATAAACAACTACATCATCTCGTGCACACCGATCATAAAGACTTCAAAAAAGTGCGCCGGGTTAAAAATATTTTACTAGATCATTTGTGTCTCTAGCATGCCGATTAATCTCTTTATTAAAACCTGAACCCAGTACAGAATCATCTTAATCATTGTTTCTATCATCAGCCCATTATCGAGCTCTGAGTTGATAGAACTCTAATAATTGGCTTGCTATTTTTTGAGGATTAAAGTGATCTTGATATTATAAAATTAGATGGTCAAAAAAACATTTCCGAAATTTACGCTTTAGGAAATGTCCTCTATTTTATACTAGACATATAATTCCGGTTTTCTACAATACCTTTAAGTTTTGTAACAACTTTTCTTTAGTATTCAGGATTCAATTGTTATATTGTTGTTGTTGTATTTATTGTTTTTAATATCTTTCAATTTCAGATCATAATGATAACTGACTCCGAAACTGGAAAGCCAAGAGGATACGCTTTTATTGAGTACGAACACGAACGGGACATGCATTGTAAGTACTGTTCTTGTCCAAAGAATTTAAAAAAAAAAAATTAATATTCAATAAATTCGAAGCAAAAAAGAGAAATTTTTTATAGGACAAAGAAAATTAATTCAAAGAAACATTGTCCCGTTTTGAAAGTGCCTCAGGATTTTTTTTTTAATTTTCTTTGGCCACTAGGAAAAAAATATATATATAAAAAAAATATTTAAGCATTGCACAAAATTAAGACATTAACTAATGCGCGTTTTGTTCTGTTTTCAATACAGTACCTTGCCACAGAGAATGATAAATCTGCATATCATCTGTTGTTGCCTTAAACAAACATAATCAAGCTGTTTTGAACTAAAATTGTTGATCGATTAAACAATTCATAGGTTTGTATGTGTTTGGTAAGAACCACCATACATACAACAATTTGATTTTCCAATTTGAAGAAGATATAAAAGGTTTTTAAGTATTTACGGAGAAGGTTTGATGTGGTAAAAGAATAAGTGATACAGAGGAGTTTCCTCTTTTGAACACTTAGTGCTTTTAGGTATTTCTTTAATGAAATTTTATTGGAAAAACACAAAAGGGTATCATTTTATACAATCGAGAGTATTTATCAGTAAGTTAAAATTATTTAAAACTTAAAACTTAAAAAAAAAACAAACAATTTTACAATATTTAACAAAAGAATAAGTATCTGCGCATATACGTAAGTATTGAGCGCACCAGGTAATGTCCTGTGAGTCCCCAAATATACCAAAATTCGGAGAAAACTTTCGTTTCGATCGAATGAATTCCGTTCGTGCCTCTCCCGTAAGTAGTGTCGGGGTAGGTATGCCTTATTTGTTCATTTAATAAACAAAACAACTTAACACTTAAGGGAGCATTAAAGAACCAGCGTAGGAAATTGTTCGTGATTTTTTTAGAGCTCTATCTGTTGGCTAGTTGACCGCAAATTAATTGAGAATTTTATTACTAAATACGCATTATGAGTACCATTCGGAAACTGGTGGAATTACAGATATTCGGGGGTCCTTTTTAAGAAAATTATTGTTCAGGTTTCCGTCAAGTATAACAATTAAATGAAATTTAAATAAAAATTTTGTTTGTTGGCAGCACAAATCATAATTGTAATTTTATTAATGAAAAAAAAACTTTACGCAACGATATAAACCAATTTTCTCTATCTATTCCTAAATTGAAATATGTTTATGATCCTAATAAATTAATTATTTTACTCTTCTTAATCATAAGAGGTTTTTACATTACCTGCTTTAAGGCATGTACAAAAATCTGCAGTTATTTAATTCCTTAATTAGCTTAGATAATCGCTAATAACATTCTTTCGTCTTTCCTCTCCCCAGAAAGCTGTTTTCACAGTAGGTGCTCACCTTTAAACTAGTGTCTGGCCAAAAGGTCAATGTAAAATCGAGCTCAGAGTGATTCAAATATCGCATATCTGCTATGAGAGTGCGTTGTCTGTTTTGCGTCTATCAACATCTCATATACCATCAAAATTTATCCATCCATCTAGGGCTTTAATAATTTCACATATCAAATTCTTTGTCTGGTTTAATCTCAGGTTCTAGTACGAGTACTAATTCATGTTTGGGATTGTGTTTTTCTTGTAAGGCTTGATGAAATATACGAAGGCCGTGCACTATACACAAATTTATTTAAGGAATTGTAGCCTAGACTAACGAAAATATTCAGAAAAAAATAGCAATTTTTCCACCGAACATTTTTATTTAATTTAATGTCTCGGTTAAAACCTGAATTATTTAATACTGAATAATGGGAAAACATTTCAAATGAAATAGTTTAGTATTAAATTTGAAATTAATTTCGATACAGATTTAAAGCTACCTCAATAATAAAATAAATATAAACCTCTGTTTATAATTGGCCTTTTATCGGACACTAGTTTTATTTAGAGTCAAGTCCATAACTTCCTTCTCTATCCTGCAAATTTTTAAAGCCTAAAACAATTTTTATTCGTGTTGTTTTTGTGGCATTCATTCTAAAATCTATCGATTTAAGAAAGAATTAATTTCGTTTAATTGTTATACTTCCACCGTTTGAAGGAGCAAATAAAAAATAAATAAAAGCAATGTTCCCTTGCATTCACGCCTCTTAATAATTTCCGGTGTACAATAATTTTCAGCCGCCTATAAGCATGCCGATGGGAAAAAAATTGATGGTAAGAGGGTACTGGTCGATGTAGAAAGGGCACGTACGGTAAAGGGTTGGCTCCCGCGGCGATTGGGTAAGTAAAATTTAAATAAAATTAAAATTAATCGATGCTTAATATCTAAAGTGATTTCTTTCAATCAGGTGGTGGATTAGGTGGAACCCGGCGAGGAGGGAACGATGTTAACATCAAGCATTCTGGTCGTGAGGATAATGAACGCGAACGAGAACGGTATCGCTTGGAGCGAGAACGGGAAGACAGGGATCGTCGGGATAGGGAACGGGACCGTAAGTTTAACGAATATTTTTTTTTTAATGTAGATCAAGTATTTATCTAAAATGATATCGTTCTATTGCAGGATTCGATGGACGTCGGCGATCGCCATCACGATCAAGGGATCGTAGAGAAAGAGAACGATCTCGTCACCGGAGCAGATCACGAGAAAGAAAGAGGCGACGAAGTCGGGAAAGAGAGTACGAAGACTTCGACAACAGGAGAGAGCGGCGCGACAGGGATCGTGAAAGGGAAAAGGAGAAAAAGAAGAAGCGATCAAGGTCTAGGGATCGGGATAGGTCTGAGAAGAAGCGCGAGAAGCGAGACAGGGACCGTGAGAAGGATAGGGATAAGAAGGAGAGGAAACCAGAGTTCAGAGAAGGGGAGATCAAAATCAAAGAGGAACCTATCGATGGTAAGACAGATTTAACTTGATTTTTTAACTGCGAAATTTACACACTTGCAAGAATGGACATCGCGAATATTGTAATAACAATTCAACGCATAAATTTAGATGTTGCATGCTAACGATATTCGCCATATTAACTGTCGGAAATTGATCCCAACGAGCTATCAGGGCCTGTGAGATTAAAGCCTCTCTTATTTGGCAGTATAAAGCTCAGACATTTTATTTATTTATTTCAGAATTTAAAATTTCTGCGGTATTTATATATTTATTTTTTATACCATTCACAGATTATCCAGACTATCCTCCACAAAATATTGATTACCAACAAACGGCGATTAAATACGAAGATGAACAAGAAACAAAGTATCGGCCACCAGAAGCAGATCGTGAACGAGAGAATGGTCAAAATTATAACAAGGAAGGTGAACAAAATCAAGATCACAGCTGGTGGCGCTAAACTTAGATAAATTTTCTTACTATAAGATAAGAGATATCCTTGAGGTATTCAAACTATCTCAGTAAAATTGTATAATTAAGAGATGCAGTTAATTTGCACATAACAACCATGCATCCTCTGTGAATAATTAAAATGAATAAATCGACTTCAAAAGGTGTTAATAGTTTTAATGAATTTTTATTTTTATTATTCAAAATTATAAAATTGCTAACAGTTAAATACCTTGCTTTGATATCCTAAAATAAACTTACCTCTGATGGACCGCTTTCCTTTTCTCATTTTATCTTCGAAAAAATATAGTATAAAACCGACAAAACAATTTTAATTCTTCTAGAAATTCAACTTCCAAATAATTAGTTTGGTCCTTTGTAGGCCTCGTAATTTCCTTTTAAAAAATATTGCATCTCTGAATTACTTTCAGTTTATTAAAATCTTCCACTTCCAAAGAGCACTTAACATAAATTAAACATGTGTCCAAAATGTGGGATAAAATGAATAAAAATAAAAAGAAAACGATTCCTTGTAAAGGTACAAACTTTTACTACTCGCTAACAGTACATTTATTTTGTATAACAATCCTAATCAACAAAGGGGGAGAGGGGGCCAGCTAACAGGTATCCTTAAAAAGAAACATGAAATTTGTTCGGAGAAATCAGTCCCCGCACTACCGCTTGAGGAGGTCGCACAAACATTTTTGGTTGAATTTACGAAAGCACCAATGAAACAGCAACAGGGGCAAAACAACATATCCTTGCCCAATTTCACAACTGAGACTCAAAAACAATTGCGTCCTTTAGCTTAATTGAAAGCTCTTCGACGGCAGTGGATGAAGTCCTTTCATTAGGCACTGATTGGTCAGCGTTAACATTGTCATCTTTGTGGTCCTGCACCTGCATCTCCTCCTCCTGGTCTTCCTCTTTCGCTTCTTTTTCATAATCATCATGCTGCTCTTGTACAACAGAAGAAATGTGATCCTCTTGACTCTCCTCATCATCCAGGTAACCGGCAATATGAAATACTTCGGAAAGTTTCGATTCCGTAATTTGGCTAATAAGATCCCTAACTACACCGTCCTCGTCATTCCCTAACCTCTTCAACATCCGGACGACAATGTTGACCTCAGAGCTGTTTAGAGTTGATGTTACCTCTATGAAAAGACGTTTTTACTAACTGAGCTTGTTTTATATATAGAAAAATAAACTTACCACCACTTTCAATTGATTTTACTAGATACCTGGCCACCACGAGTCGCACATTGGATATATGATCGACAGAGAGTCTTTCAACAATCGGCAACACTATGCGAAGTAATTCTTTTCGTGGTGATCCGTTTTTGTTCCCCTTAGGAATACAGAAATCGTCAGATTTGACCAGATATCCAGGAGTACTGCCATGAATACCTACATTGACCAGAACATGAACGTAGCTTTGTCTTCGCTTAAAACTATCGCTCATCGCGTATTCCGTCTCGAGGAATTGCAATATACCTTCCATTTCATTATGTTGGCAAACACGAAGGGTTTGGGCAAGCTAAAATAGAAGACACACCCTTTAAAATACATTTACTCCTAAAATTGTACCCGATCGGCACTAGAAAACTTACCACATGCGATCCTAAAGTCCTATTGAAACTGATTTTATCCTCTAAAAGGTGTGCAGCGAAACTAGTTACATACAAAAAACTTTCCAAATTTGTTATGAAATTATATTCTTGGACAAGCACGTAGACTTTTTTAGCCAGCTCATTGATAATATGCCAGTTAACCTCGTTGCCTTGATACAGTGCGACTAAAACCCTCAAAAATAGCTCGTCTTTGTAAAACCAGATCGCCTTAAGTAGAAAACAAAAAACATAAATCGTTGAATTTTGTCGACCTGATACGATTTATAAGTTAAGCTTTACCTTCATGAAATCGGCAAGATTTAGAATAGCCTCATTCTTGACATCATCGTGATTCTTAAAAAAATCAACGAATATTGGCACAAGATCTCTGCGGGCAACATCCTTCCCGAGCAAATTGGCTAGCACAGCGATGTAGGAAGCTATCGTCTTTGGCACTTTTGAGTCGATGTCATTGCAAAGGCATCTGAAGAACGGCCTCAAGATGTGCCAATTGCTACAGAAAGTGGAAAAGAATGGCCAACTGTACATTATCGATGGTACGTACACCTGTTTTAAAAAGCTAAAAATCTAAAGGATACCTATTTTCCCTTATTTTATTATTCTTATAGAACTTCTTCAAATAAATTGAAATAATAGCTTTGTTGGGTTTTAAAAAACAAACTCTTTCTATATGCATTTTCGGAAATACTAGGTTTTTTCTACTTCTATTGCTCATAATCGCTTGATTCCAAGCCCCTTATATTTTTAATTAATAAATTAAAACTTACCTTCTGCCGAGTGTTATGGCAACTGCTGGAATATTGCTGGCACATACCAATTTCATATTATCCTTCCATTCAAAAGCGATGGAAGCGAAGAAAGTCTTAAGAATTTCAGGCGGTACAATGCTTTGTTCGTAGCTTAAAGGCATCTCGCGAGCGTAATGCTCCTCAAAAATAGCCATATATTCAGGTATTCGGACCTCTGTTTTATCCCTCTTATTCTCGATCAGACCCAAATTGAGTGGTATATCCGAAGTGGTTGTATACCAATACCAATGCGAATTAAATTCTGGAAAATCATCTTCCTCATCTTCAGTGCAAATATCTTCGTTCATTGTATCTAAATCGATATTAATAGCACTGCGATTGATACTTTCTTGAATTTTATTAAACATGGAAGTAATCGGTTGCCCGGACATAGATGAAGAAGACGTCTGACGGTATCGACCATTACAACAAATTATATAATCAGATGGTCCACTTAACCATCGATTGCCACCAGTATATTCATTTGTATTATAATCCATGCTTCCTGCTACTGCATCTGAATTTGTAACCGATAATGTCTCCTGTTGCATTCCAGCATCCGTTGTGGTAAAAGTCCAAGAATTTTCACCATCCTTAGTATAAGGCACTGGCTCAGAAAATGATTTACTCAAATCGAACAAGCTTTGTGTGGACGTGAATTCCAAGCTGTCTAAGGAATAATTAAAGCCATCTGAGTGCCGGAAGATCCGATTTCTTGTACTGGCTATCCTCTCTGATATTTGTTGCGGTGCTAAAACAG
Source organism: Philonicus albiceps (assembly GCA_963969385.1). Lineage (NCBI taxonomy): Eukaryota > Metazoa > Arthropoda > Insecta > Diptera > Asilidae > Philonicus > Philonicus albiceps. Next base: position 1,542,833 of record OZ017772.1, on the reverse strand, counting down.
ATTTTGGCCGACTCTCCGCTGCGGATTCTGTGGTGATCTTCTTATCTGTGCATCCTCCTGGTAAAGAATATTTGTCTGCGTAGTACTGGTAGTTTTTCAGGAGTTCAGGACTGGCAAATCGTCTGAAAATATCGGTTTTCTCAAAATGTAATTTTTAAATATTTCTATAATTACAAGCCACACATTAAAAAATAAATAAAGATAAAAAAAAAGCGATTTGCAAATTTTCCAAAACGTATATTTTCCATTCAAGGGTCAAAACAAATTTAAAGCAAGGTAACGTACCTAAAAACATCCATTGTAGGGGATATCACATGTAGTTCCTCTAAATATGCTGTGGGAAAATGTATTTCATTGTTCCGTCCTGTTGTGTACACTAGGCCAGTTATACAGGGTACCGCCAAAGTAGATATGAATTTCCCTAAATCCTGCAAGAAAACAATAATTACTAAATGAATGATAAAAGCACAAGAATGCGCAAAAATTAAATTACCAATAAGGCTGTCGTCACGATCGTCTTATTGTTATCTTTAGCCAAATCTAGAATTATTTGAGCCATTTTTGTTTTACGCACTTCCGGTGAACACATCAGCGATACGTGTACAATGTACGTGGCAGCTGTGTTTCGTACAACCCAAGACTTATCCTTGCATAGGTTGGCAAAGTGATCTAGCTGGAAAAGGCCCGCATTAGAACATTTAAAATAAATTTAAAGAAATTTCTACACTTACGAGCTTTTCCTCCGTGTAGGCAGTTCCCATAATATAGCACATTGTTGGAAAAATCATTACACTAACACGCCTGAACAATATGCTGTACCTGTACGGCCACATGCAGAACTCAAGGTACGGCTGTAGAATTAGCTCTTCTGTTTTTTGGGGTCCAACTAAGTACGCCATATGCGCCAGCACCTTAAACAACTGTTTGGGAAGTTGTCTTAGTTTAGAACGTCAACATTTTAATTAATTTTTTACTTAGTTATAGTAATAGAATTTTTTTAAAGAAAATATATTTTTTTTCCAAAAAGTAGCTACTAAAGCCTTGTTGTTGTTAGTTATCCAAGCTCATCAAAGCTGGCTGTGATATGAGCTGTATATCCATTTCACATCCACTTTGTGAGACTCGGATAAGCAACTCCTGTTTTCTCAATTTGGCCTAATCACAATTATTTCCAGAAATTTTTATTTTACTACACCACAATTGAATAAAATGCAAAATTCGAATGAAGAAAACTTGAGTAGAAATCCTTAAACCTTTGATCGCTGATTTATGCGATGTGTACTATGGACTGACTACGTTTTACGACGATTCACACGCATCGTTGCCTGGTTTTTTTACTAAGAAGCGCATTTGAGCGTTATAAACTTATAATGGGTCAAATTGGGCAAAATTGAATGGCTGTGTGAGAGAAACCATATCCGTGTTCATGGCTGTGTGGGAACCCATATATGCGTTAATACAATGGGTTAAGAATGCTTTTTATAAAATCATTTTCCTAGATGCTTTTGAATTTTTCATATTTCGCACTCAACAATTTTTTTAAATGTAGTTCTAGTAAGGTAAAGTCTTTTAATAATTTTATTAATCTGAGTCGGTTATACCTTTCAAAAATGATCATTTTTTTAAAAAAACTGGTATGAAATTCATTCACAAAACAGTCAAAACCTAGAAAACCAATGTATAACCCTCAGCACACATTGAAAGATTGACAGAATCTGAGAATTTAAGATATGAAAGGTATTCATTTTCATCTGTGGGATAAACTGTGCATGACATAAAATTAAGGGAATAATACACTGTCATGAGTATGAATCAATTCCAGTGTATTAACACTGGAAAACATTTTTTCCACATTAGTCATCAAACCTCCACTCACTTTTCGCCGCTCATTGGCATATACATCAAAGCAACCTCTCAAAAACTATTTCACTCATGACGGCTTCGTCTTCTGCATCTAACTTTGTTTCTTCCACAAATCGTGAAATTGACTCATATCCATGATAGTCTGAATCGGATCTATAGATGCAAGAAATAGTTCGACTGAAAATGGAACGCTTATATCTTTTGTCATAATATAAAATTCAAACATTTTTCTTCAAATCAATTTAACATATTTGCAAATTTGTAGTCTACCCCCTGTATAAATTGTCTAAATATTTTTTTCAATTTTAATTCAATATTCCTTTAATATCGAAGACTTTACCATCAATTTATTTCTCAACCATTCTTCAAACGATATTTTGACCACTAATTACTCAATAACTGGTAACAGAAATCACAAAATTTTTAACACTTTATAAAAACAAAAAACAAAAAAAAAAAAACGTGGCGTGTTTTAAAAGAATCGTATCGCTCCTCAAAGCTGGCTGTGATATGAAAAAATATATCAAAAACATATTCACAACCACTCTGAGGTGAAATACAATCCTAAAAACAGTATCAGCTATCTTCTCACAATTGTTGCTCAGTTCTAAAACCAAACTCGTCAAAATGGCTGTGATATGAATTCAAAAGTACACACGGCACAACCATTTTTACGATGTGGTCAAAGAAAAATTTATATGATCGTAATAAAAAATCTTACCTTACAGAAAAACTACCAATCCAGAGATGATGTTGTTACTCATTTTCCTCACCAAGCTCATCAAAATGGCTGTGATATGATTGCAAAAAAAATACACGTCACAACCTTTTTGTGAGCTCTGTAAGAAATTAGCGTGCTTCACAATCCAAAAAAAAAAAAATCATCACTTATTTTAACTAACGAACAATTAACATGCCAATTTTCAATTTTTTCTGTAGCAGATTTTATTTGAAAATAAATCACTAAAATATTAAACTATCTAATTAGTAACTTGATGAAATGTGGAAAACGCATTGCTCATCAAAGCTGGCTGTGATAGAGTTTGTAAAAATGAACTAAAACAGCCAAGTTTGATGCCAAAACACTTCCCATTCCTAAGCAAAAAAAAAAAAAAAACTATGGGGTAAATACAATGCCCTAATTTAATTTAATTTATTTATTTATTTTTTTTTAATACATACCTTGTGTGCAAACAAGTATAACTTCTTGGTACAATATCGTCTGCTTCTTCTGACTAATTGCAGTACTGCCGGTATTTTTCGTTCAATAAACTCAACATTTTTACGGATGCTGTCCAAAAATTCAAACATAAATAGGAACGCATTGTCCCTCAGCTGAAATAATGTTTAAAGGGGATTTTGTAAGTAAAAATTTTTTTTTTTTTTAATTTTAAAGGAGCGATTATAAACCTACTTACCTCGAAGTTCTGATCCTCGATGTATATGAGGAGAGTGTCAAAGATGAGGTCGGTAACAACATCTTCGCGGCTCCCTTTCTTCCGACCGATAATACTCTTTAGTTCATTTAAGAATGGCTCCCGTATGTATAAGTCTGGAATAAGAACAAAAATTTAAAACGAAATTAGTTTAAAACATTTACTGACGGAGGGGGGGCTAGCTGGTTGGTTGGTTGGTTGGTTGGTTTTTTGGCTGGCTGGCTGACTGGCTTTGCTGGACTCTGAGAGAGCGCCAAAGGAGTATAGGGAAAGGGAAAGGTGGGAAAAAAAAAAGACACACCCAAAATCAAACGCCAAGTTTTTCTTTTGGATATCACAACACTGTTACACTTTGCCTTCTAGTCCTTCTAGGAATTGTAGTAGGTGTGGGGTGTTTCGGGAAAACAGGATAAAATAAAATATTTTGGGGGATCTGTTTGCGATGCAGAAAATCAGAAATTTCCGGGGAGTCGTAGTCGTAGCCGTCGTCGTCAAGAGAAGATTTCATCCGCAACTTTACCAATTCTGGGGACAACATCCCCGCGCGCCACTCCACTATCCACTACCCCTCAGGAGGGATGAGATATGGCACTAGCAATTTTAGCTAATTGTTGCATTCATTACACCCGTGTGAGCACAAAACGCACGTATACAAATCTACGTGAAACTGAACTTTTTTTTAGGCGTACAAAAAAAAAAAAAAAAAAAATATATATATATATATAGGCGCCCCCCAGTGCCGTTCCTATACTGAGTGGTGGTGTATCATTTGTACAAGAAAAATAATATTTTAAAAAAATAAAGTTTTTCGCCGATAATTTTTTTTTTTTTTTTTGGAAACACGAAATTTTGTAGAAACGAAGACGATCCACAGCAAAGCATACCACATATCCATCCATCCACCGCACACACTTTCCCCACTTTTATTTTATATTTTTTTTTTTTTTTTACCTTATTTTATTTTATTTCATTTCATTTTACTCCGCGTACTCTCCCTTCCTTCTGGGGTGGCCCTCTACTGCGTTCTATTCTTCTTCATATATCGCGGCGCTCCCTCTCCCGTTGCCTGTCTGCCGCCTTTTACCCTAATTTACAGATAAAATTTCGCGCCGCCAACAACGATGGATTATATTTGTGCGACCACCGCCCTCTAAAGCACACCACACATGCCGTTATACTACACCGTTACACACATCCTTTTATACATACACATACCTAACCTATATTATATACATTGTGGCTCCCTCTGTAGTATACACATTGAACTAAAAAAAAAAAAAAAATAATAAAGGAACACACGACGGAAGAGTTCGGCATACCAAGAGAGAGAGAAAAAAAAAAAAAAAAAAAAAAGGAGCAAAAACGTTTTTCGTCCTCAGGTGCTTCTTTTGCCGCAATACACACATCACCTCGCCGCCCAGAGGTAGGGTAGAGAGCGTAGAAATGTCTCCGCCGAAACGGTTCCGCATGCATCACATCACCATCATCATCATCCACTAAAAAGCAAATTAGCAAACCCTCTCTCTCTCCGCAATGGCAAGAAGAAATTTAGGAACCAAATTCAGTCGTATATCCTGGAGAACCAAATCGTCACGTCCACCATTAAATTCGTTACAGTAAAAAAAAAAAAAAAAAAATAGTAAGAAGAAGATGTAAAAAGATACCGTTCACTGTGTTCCGTTCCTCTATCAGTTTCAATTTAGTAAAAGAATTTTTCGAAGATTACAACGGCACGCACTCACTGTTTTGTATTTTTTATTTTATTTTTTTTTTTTGTAGTGGACATATTTTAAATTTTTTTTTTGTGTGTTGTTTTTTTTAAGAATATCCCGGCGAAATTCCGGACGTCGCACACTTCTAGAAAGGAAGCAGGCAACCAAATAAGAGGAAAGTTAAATGTGCTCTTCAAAAGCGCGCACACACCCTCATCAAAAAGGAGAACAACTAACAACAACACAAACAACAACAACAGAAACGTACGAGAGGGCAGCACCATCGCAAGAAAGTAATATATATCCTTACAATCTTTTAACACAGAGGCGTGCTAAATACGGAATCACAAAACCCGATTTTTAAGGAGCTACCCACATATCTTAAACTCGGCCGAAGATATTGGGGATAAACTTTATCATCAAGTCCAATGCACAAAAGATAAGAAGAAAAAAAAGCAAAAAAGGAACAAGACAGTGACATTGGATCGAAACAAAATAAAAGTGAAGAAAAATGCGTAGATAACATAAATTTTTACTTTAAAATTGGTCGAACCGAAGCAAGACAAAAGGGCGTACATGAGTGCGGAGAGGGGGGGGCAAAGAAATAAAAAAAAAAAAAACAAACATTGAAAATAATACATCAATCCATCTACCGAAAAAGGTGGAAGGATATAAGACAACACATCGAAAAGGAGTAAAAACCAAAGCACTACCAATTTCTCTCCGAAAAGACCAATGCAAGAAAGCACCATTAAGAAGAAGATACAAAAATTTCGAGGACAAAAACGGCAACGACCGAGTCGTTCGCTTGCTGTCCGCGTCGCCGTTCTAGTCCTTTGCCATCCTCCTTCGTACATATCTTTCGTTCAAAAGTCCCACTCCTTCATATTTGTGTCTTTTTTTTCCCCCTCAACACGCCTCTGCACCCATAGTAGCAGCCGAAAAGTTTAAACTCACTGTTGACAAGACAAACGCAAATTGCAGCACTAAGAGGAACATACGTAAAAGTGGCTTTTCGGAAGATATTTGGAAAATTCCTTCCACAGTCCTTCCGAAAAAACAAAAACGAGCAAATGAGAGGCCGTGACGAAAAGGGACAAATATTTAATCAGACAACCCCCCCCCCCTGTGTTCTACATTCGTATTAGCATCCACCGCTACTTTGTCGTCCCACAAACAAGAGTAACAAGAAAGTTGGCAAGGGTGGTTAATGGATAAGTCGCGTTCCAATGGAACAGGGTTACCAGATGAAGAATCGCTATACCCTGTTGAGCTTGAAATAGTTTGCAGATCAAGTATTTTTTTATAGATGTTTTCTTTTTTGATAATTATAATTACCAGACATCAAAAGTAATCCTAATATTATACAAAAGTGTTACTATCTACACAAAAAAAAATATATATGTATATGTATAAATTATAAATATTCAACCCCCGCACTACGCCTACGCTACTGTTCTACTGTATTTCTTTCTATCGACGAGCCCTACTAGATTGAAGGAATTCTTACTATTGACTAGGAAAGCGAAATACGAAAAGAAGATACGGTACAAAGAGGGAGAGATTTAAAAAAAAAAAAAAAGGAAAAATCATTTGTCACATTTCCCCTTCATCCCTCACTGTAGGGTGGTGGTTAGGGTGAAAAGATATATCCCCACACCCGAAATATTTTATTACATGAAAATTAAGCGTCTACAGCGCAGGTGCAGAAAATAACACCAAAAATTCCCGCAAAGTGGCGTTGCAATCACTTCAGGGCCATTGTCTTTTATTTAATTACAAATCAATTTCGTTTTGTAATCAGACAAAAAAAAAAAAAATAAAAGAGACACATTCCCGGCAAAGTACCGCCTAAAAACAACAATTTCGAACTGAGAAATATTTAGCCCTTCACCGGTTGTGGAGGAATAATAAAACGTTTCCCCTCCACCGAAGGGCGCGTGACTCACGACACCAACGTTGAGTAAAGAGGAACAACAGAAATTCGTTTCGAACATTCAACAAGTAGTTTTTCTGATTGATTCTGCCGACTGCCACAAAACCAAACCAGTGGTGTAGTGTGTATGTAATCATATCGTAATCGTCAGGTTTCCACCCCCTCCTTTGACAACTGGAAGGGCTACCAACACGATGATAATAAATTGACAGAATCACAATCAACGAAAGGTCATAGTGGTGCTCAGTACCGGCTTACAATTGGTTTTATTGCATGTTGACAAAATTTATGGAATAGAATGGTGCCTAAAATACGATTTGAGGTTTTGTGTTGATAAAGCCTGTTAGGGTTTCCTCATGTTTTTAACCCAATGATTATACAATCTCTAAATTGAGTGAAAGGGCACAGCCCTCACAAATCGAGAAAATCTAATTTCCCCTTTTTTTTACCTATCAAAAAATTATAACAGGGAATAACACTTGGTTGATTTATTTTTGAAAAATCTAATTTATAAAGATTTAGAGCTAAGCATTCAATTCTTATCTCATGTATTTTTATTCGGTTGTAATAATACCAATGCCGTCATTTTTATTAGAAAATACATTACATATGAATCTCTTATAAAAACCTAGCAAAGAATTTTTGGTAGGTTTTTCTAAGAATCAACTTATAAGAAAGTAATCACTTTTTCAATATATATAAATCTAAGACATGCCATATTTTTGCTTAGAATGCTCTAATAAATTTTATTGAAATTACTGCATTTATTTTTAACTTTGATACTGTCGGCCCCAGAGACCGACGCTACCCAAACGAAAAGCCCAACGTCAGCCAAACGGAAATTTCACTGTCGGTCCGTAGGGACCGATGCAGAGCTCAACGTGTTAACCACCGGTGGTCCAAACCTAGTTTGCTCAGTCTAACGTCGTGAACCACAGATGGTTCATAGGCATTGCATTCATCTGGCTGCGTGAACCTAGTTTGGTCAGTTTGATGGCGTGGACCACCGGTGGTACACAGGCATTGCATTCATCTGGTGGCGTGACTAGTTTGTTCATTTTGGCTGCGTGGACCACCGGTGGTTCACATATATATGATAAGGTAAACAAGCACCGCTAGAAGAATAAATAACTTTATCATCTCGTGCACGTCGATCATTAAAGACTTCGAAAAAGTTCGCCGGGTTCTACTAACACGGCTCGAAAAAAAAATGTCCCGCATTATTAAATTTGAAAGACAAATTTAAAATTAACTACACAATGAAAAAAATATATAATAAAATAAAATTCAAAATACATACCTATCTAACTACGCAAAAAATCTCTTTAGATAGAACTCACATTAGAATTAAATTCTCTACATCGAAGAAAACTTTCACCGTTTTTCCTATAAATAGACCTAAAAAAGCATGCCTGCTTACTTAATTGCGATCGATCTCTATTTTTCCGAGAACACATACGAGTATTGTGCAGCAACCGAATTGTAACATGAATCACTTACGTCGTTATTACGTGAAACCGCTACTGACTCAGGGAGCTTTCAAGAAGCCTCAGCTCCCCGGCAAGTAATTTTTAATGAATGAATCACGTCAGCAACTGCTGAGTTTACGTGTTTTCCTTTTAAGAGGCATCTCTTTATGCTACACAACAATTCAATTCTTCTCCTTTTTAAGCCAAATGAAAGAACAATTTTATGTATTTGTTTACTAGAAATTGCTACAATTTAGAATAACTGAACATATGCTTCTTGCACAGTTTAAATATGCAAATAAAATAAGGTGGGTATTAAATTTATAGTACAATTTCTATTTTCAATTAAAATATTTTTCATATTAGTCATAAGGTAACATCTTATTGAGAATTATTAAAAAAAAATTATAATAGTTTATAGGAAATGTGCAGTCAGTTTTATTTCTGAGCAGGTTTTTTTATTTTATGTACCATACTACAGGGTGGGCTATCTGTTTCAGTCGATGATTTTTAGTACTTGATGTTGTCTGTTCAAAAGTTAAAAATATGCCATTTATAATCATGGAGTAAATACGAGACAGTTTTGGTCGACATGGACGTCCTACTGAGCGTGCAACTGCCAAAATTATTGATCGTTTTGAAGAAACTGGTTTAGTGAAAGGTCGTAGACCGTATCAACATGATCATCCAGTTCGTACTCCTAATGAAATCAAGCACATCAGACATCGTTTACAGGAAATAAAGATTTCACGAACCAAATTACGACACATTTTTGAGTGTCAACGTCCTTTGGTTTCAACAAGACGGAGCGACATACCACACAAGTCGTACAATACTCCACTTATTGCCAACAAAAAGTTCGCTTAATTTCAAGAAATTCTGAAGTTCCTGGGAAACCAAAAAGCCCGAATTTAAAACCACTGACTATTTTTTATGGGATTATTTGAAAGGTATGATGTATGCTAATCATCTACAAATAATTCAGCAACTTAAAAACAACATGCGAGATGAAATTGAGGTCATTGATCCGCTCTTTATTGGAGAAAAACGTCGAAAATTTTGATGTTCGGATGCAAGCCTATAGGCGAAACCGTGGTGGGCATAGAACCACCTTTCATTATCAATCAAAATTTTTGACTTTATATCCCAACATGTGTTTTATTTGCAAATGAAAAAAAGACTAATAAATAGCCCACCCTGTATAAAAAAAAAAAAAAAAAAAAAAAATACACCTTAACACCTCCCTGCAAATGTAGTCCTACAGTAGTAATCTTAGAAAAATAAATAAATCCACTGTATGCTTAAAAAAGAAAAGGATTCAGTGTTTAATAATACTTCACAAAATTCAAGATGCTAGCGACTTTTGTAAAAATAACTACATAGACATTTTCGGGGTAGCTGATTTTGAAAATAAATGTTTACACATACTGTGAGGATATAACCTTTTTTATTAAAATAGTTACCCTGAATTAATGGTGGGTAAACAAAAGGTTAAAGGTTCGGAAAACAATAAAATTAATTAAATGCAGTTGTTGTGTCAAGACTTTGGAGACTTGATTCGAAGAGTGCCGATATATTCCCCTCGAATTTTGAAGAGAAAAGAAAAAACATGTAGTAATGATGTATTAAAAATGTAAACTTTTTACAATGTAACATTTTTATTCGGTATAATAGAGCAAGAAAATTTAAATAGAAGAAATTAGTGGTACAATAAAATTGAGGTAATGGGTAAAGTAAAATAATACAAACGTATTAGAATCATAAAGTTTGAAGGATAAATGCACAATAAATTAAAGCAGATAAGCAAAATCGACCAAAGTCCGGCCAATCAGTTCAAAAATTTTAAAGATCCTTCTATAAATCGTCGTACTCGTGCACTTATTAAGAAAAAATAAATAAATAAATAAAATTTGTATTAGGGGTCAAACATTTCTGATGACATTGAGAAATAAAATAACATATAGATGTTATAAAAGAATATAAAAAAACAATCAGTAGCAAGCACTCAATTAGCAGTGAGAATATGAAAAACGAGTAAAATCAACAAAACGCATCTAGGACAAGTCGCTGCAAAATAATCATCTGTGCCGAAATAGGCAACACATATCATCAGGAGGGGTTTTGGGGGGAAAGGAGGTATGGGGGCAATAAAGCAGCAGCAGCAGCAAAGCGCGCTTTTATTATTACTGCTGAAATTCCAATTGCGTCACGCTAAAATACTACGGAGGCCTCACCACAGTAATGTTTGAAAACGAGAACGACACAACGGCAGCGGCGGCGGCAACTACGTCGGTCTCAATGATAACGACAAAAATCAAGACTGGAAATGGAATTTGTGCCTGAAGTGGGAGATCTCACTTTATGTTATCTATCTCTCACGTAGTCTCAAAAGCCACTTTAACTACGTACTACAGATTGCGTCCTATTTCTTAAACAGGCGCAAACTTAATTTTCAATTTTTCCAAAAACTCAAAAGAAAAGGCAATTAAACAAGAAAAAGAGCAATGTTCATACCTTTTCTTGGAGGCCATAATCTTTCCAGTTGTAGGTACCTTTTTCGATAAATTTTTCCAACCAACTCTTAGTCAACGGACTTGAAAGGTTGTCTATACCGCTCTGAACGAATGTGGCCTTTTGTCCGCTCACGGGATGGGGAGGAGGAGGAACGTAAAATTAGCGCACGACAGTGACACACAGCAAAAATTTTTTGCATACCAAAACTAGGCCAAAAACCGTTTTGTCTGAACTGTTGGCATCACCATCGGACGGACAGTGGCACCACCACCACCAGCAGCAGCAGTAATCAGACAAAATAAAACAAACGGTCAGGTAACATTGACCACCACACCAGGAGGAGTTAGGTGATGAGCAAAGGCTTTAAAGGTTTTTTTTTTTTGTAAATCGGGAATGACCTCATCTAGCCCAAAGCTGACGCTCCCATCATAGCACAAAGTATACGAAACGGTAGTGCATAACATACACCGACCCCCTCTCTCTCCATTGCTGCAGCTACAACAAGCATGTAATACCGATTACATTTTTATTTATTCCAGTGACGTGACGAATGATGGCCAAATGACATCGCGAAAAATTTCTTTCTGATGAAAATGTGAATTAAATATTGCCGCACAAAATAAGTACACAACACATGTGGTGGCGGTGATTACGACGACAACGCAGCCTACAAAACTTCGCTTGCCCGTAGAGTGAATAAAATAAAAAAAAAATTAAATACAATAAAAAAATAAAAAAAATTATATATATGCAAACATGGGAGAGGGGCCTCCCCCTCATCCGAGAGTGCATTCAGTCTACCGTACCGCGATCAGTCGGGTGTGCTACTCCTCTCTCTCTGGTTCGCGTTCATTCACAACTTCTCCTGGAGGCGCATAGCACAACACAGCAGAACTCCGCCACTGATTGAATGACTGACTGACTGACTGACTGATGATGTTGATGATGATTGGTATTGCCCCGACCCGACGACTGACTGTTTTGGCCGTTGCGACTGGTGCTGGTGCTGTTGCTGTTGCTTTTATGGGGCTGCATCCTCTACGACTCCGCTAACTACAGCAGCAGCAGCAGCAACAGCAGCAGATCCGAAACATCGCCAACGATGGACGATTTCAACCGACTGGGTGCCGTAGAAGAGGTCAAACGCGAAATTTTTTTAATCGGCGAAATGAATGAGAAAAAAAAGCAGAAAATTAAAAACACATTCATTGACCGTTATTCAATAAAAATGTTTGTGCGAATTCCTCAGCATATTTCTTTTTTTGATTTTTTCCCTCATTGTCTGGCTGGTTTCGATACGCGCGCCACCGGGACAGGCGGCAGGAGAAAAACGTTATATAGCCCTCGTTGTACACATATGCCCTGGAAAATCGGTTTACTACTCAGAGTCAAGTGCATGCGGTGACAATTTTGTGCTCGTGTTAAGAACGATGAACAAATCTATGTACGTATAAACCCTTCTCCTTACAATCCTTTCGGCTAGTGCATTGGCTGGCATACAGAGTCACAAACACATGACCAATGAATGACCCATTGGACACTTTCTAAAGATTGAAACGGTCAATACAGAAAACTGTGACCAAAGGCCGAACGATGGTTTCTCGTGGAAATTGCGTGGATCATTTTTGGTGTGTTGCAAAATCAAAAACAGATGATTCATACAGCTTAAATTACAAGAGCCAGATAAAATACAACAGTTCAACAAAATTTCGTATTATGAATGGGACCATGAATGTCAAAAGCTGTAAAAATGTTTCACGGTAAATTACCGTGATTTTAAATCATGAGATACGTGAAATTTGCAAAGCCGGCATATTACTACAATACCTTTCTTTACACTAAATTTAGGGATTATATACACATTCAACAAACTGAAGGGATACAAAAGGGTTTAAGAATGACCTACATTTAGGGATTCTTAGTGTCTGTCCCTATTCCTTTTATGATGGTGAGCGTGGTAAATGACATAATTATTTGCGATTATATGATGACAGACAAGCTAAGTATGTTACTATAAAAAAATATCGTTCTTTCTATAAAAACTATGTACATGTCCTAATATTATAAGAATACCCTTTACCATTAAAGTTAAATTATCGTGCCATTAGTTAAAAAATATCAGAATAACGACAACGAAAATCCTAAAATGCAGATCAATCAAATTAAAACCTTTATTTAAAGCTGACAGAAAAGTACCTTTTTTCTATTCAACACTATCTGAGAAAAGTATGCAGTGACATACATGAGTACATTGCTTGACCACTGTAAAATTCCCACAGTACGCAAAGTAGTTTTTTAAGCATACGTTCCAATAGCAATTAGTCATCTATTTTAGGTCGTCTCAAATAGCTCTACTGTTACCACCATTCACAGTAGCACGTAATTTAACGGCCACAAAGTGGGTGCTAGAAGGGTGGGGCAAGTAAAATGTTTATTAAACAAGCAAAAATCCACTACACCAGAATGTGCAGAAAAATATTCTTTCATTAGCAGCACCATGTGGAAAAAATTTTTCCTTCGATGTGCAACTCTAAATTGCATGTTTAGAAGCCAAAGCCTTCAAGACACAAATTCCATCTAATTGCCCTACAAAAACAATAAAATAAAAAAAAAAAAAAAAAAAACAGCAAGCAAAAGGCAAACCCAACAGAGGCACAGAAAACGTCGGTGGTAATAACCCCGGTCTCAGCCATTCACAAAAACATGGCAGCGCACTATGACCCCACACACATAGCGTAAAACCCAATTGTTATCGAGATAGAGGCGAGGAAGGCCGCTCTGCTTTAAACAAAACTAACTACACCACCGTCAGTCTTTACTACAAGGTAATCAGGAGAAGAAGAAGATGAATAAGAAAAAAAAACCATACCAGTTATTGATTTTCTCAAGGGGAAGGAGATTAACGGGAATTGAATCAGAGGAAAGAGTACGAGACCAGAGCTCTGCTTCTGAGACGTTCCAAGGAGACAAACTTCCCCACGAAAAGTTATATGCTATTAAAGCAGATCCTACGGTTACGCTCAAAAGGTTGTTTGGTCGATCGGTCGAGTCGACGGGTCCGTTCCGTTCGTTCCCATCGTTAGGCATATATCGCATTCTTGCCTTCTTCATCTTTCCCAAAGGCAAGAAAGGAGTGACTGAGAATCGCATCGCACGGTGGCAGCGACCACGGCCTACAAAACGTCGGCGTCTCTTTCTCTACGGTGTAGAGGCAAAAACAATTATTCAATGGGGGGCCCACAATATACATGCTCCGCACGCACACTTTGTACCCGGCCTCAAAATCGTAGTATTCGTCCAACGAGTAGAGGAATACTACGAGACACGACACGCCGCCACAGCCCCAAAAAATGCTACCGTAGAGTTCTCCTCCTGCCGCCGATGCATCACAAATAACAGCACAACAACAACAACACACCCTGTGTGATCCCCAAAATGACACCACTCTGCACGAAAGCTGAACTATGGCGCTTCGAGGAGGGGAAAGGTGTGTGCCTAATGGGGCTCTGTTGGGGCAGCACACAGCCGTCACCGCCGCCGCTCGAACGAAACGAAAACCGTAAAGCAAGCTCTAGCCCGAGTGCGGCGTGCTTCCCTCCAACACTTTGGCATTCCACATAAACTGGATGCTTTGTAAATATTCCCGACGTAAACATTGCACGGCGATTACTGCTGCTGCTGCTGACGCTCCACCGCTGCTGCAGCAGACATGTGGGGATACTCGCCTTAAACCAGTTCCATACAGCGGGATAGTGCATTGCGCTGTGTTATCTTCCACCGCTGCTGCTGCTTATGTTTCTGACGCGTTGCATATCAAAATTCCAGTGCAAATGTTGAAAATGCACATAAGTTTGAACAAGACCAAGGTACCACAAGGTAGTTCCCACCCCTCTCCTTCTCCCTTAAATTATAAAATATGCCCCTCAAAATTTCATTTTGATTTGATTCAAATTCAACATGTAGGAATGCGCCCAACTAGAAGTCACTAAAATATTAAACCTCTTATCGACGGCACGATTTTTGGGAACCTTTCTAAATCTGTAAGGTTCAATCAAGTTATCTTTTCTATAATTAACAGAATTCAGTTAAATTCTTTTATTTTCAGATGTTATTTAGCATGTATCAATGTCACATATACGACAGCAACATATCCAACGAACCAAGAAAAGATAGTAATAAAAATAGTTCAACAACAGCTGTACGGACATACTTAATTTGTTGGATTGATCGTATCGTTGTCCTGACAAATTGGATTATGTATAAAACGGTTTCAAATGACCTAAAACCATTTCTAAAGCAAAACAAAAACGTTCTGAAAATAGTGAATAGACTAAAAAATAAATGTTTAGTAATAAAATTACAGTGTAGAGCAAGTACATAAACTTAAAAAATGTAATGTCATAAATTCCGAAATCCATAAGACGAAAAAGAAGGATTGCTTCAATTAAAATGTAAACGAAATTATTATGGACAGTTTTATGTTAGGCTAGATCCGTTTTCTCGCATGCTTAACTATGAGTCATTGAAACGACAATAAATTCAAAATGAAGTTAGCAACAACTCTTAATTCGGCCAAAGCTGAACCGGGTGAACTGAAAGAGAGGACCGAACATCTAAACCGAGAATGAATGTCTTCCCGTCTAAGGAATAACAATCAATCTCTTAACACTTTTGTTAAACGTTATATGAGACCAATTATAAGGAAATAGCGCGAAGTACATGCCGCCGACACTTCATAAAAAAGAAAAAATTATAAACTCATCCCATATAGCAAGTGGCGAGACATTAGAGATAGAAGAAAAGGAATGAAAATTTAACTGACCACCAGAAGAAGCAATAAAAACATCTCGCACTCTTTAGAGAAAACTTTTTGGACGCAAAAACGAAAAATCAAGCATTGCATGAAGAATACCACACCATGCTTCTGTCGTCGTCGTCGTCGTCACTTAGGTTTGTGTCTCGAGAAGGAAGACGATTAATAAAATTTGAACGCTGGCACACGTTGACCGCCATCAAATTTTTGACTGTCGCCGCGACCGCCGGGAGAAGGAGCTGAGGAGAGAATGTCTCCGTCCGACCCGGTAGTCGTCGTCGTCGGCCGTCTAGAAATTCGAAAGTATTTCAAAACCAGCACTACACCCAGTAGAGCAATAGGCAGCACTCCATCCATTTCAGAGCCTCATAGTGGCTATTTGATTGGTTTTGTGTGTGCACTGATATATTTTTATTCTCCCCATTAAGTTGGCAACGGTGCCAAGTTTTTACTGAATTTCGCGCCAAAGACTCAGACATCCAGACGGATGAACTAAAGAAAAAAAAGTCACCATCGCGTATACAAAAAAAAAAAAAAAAGTGAACGTCTTCAATTTCGTCGGTAAGTTGTTCATTGATTTCTATAAGTGCACAAACCTAAGGCAGCTGCTTGATAGACGATCATCGATCGAAGGACAAACGTTAAAATACAAAAAAAAAAAAAAAAAAAAAAAAAAAAAAAACTGAAATAAATAATTTTTTAAACGGCAACTGTGGTGGTAAGGAAAAGAAATCACCTTTTACTAAGAAATAAAATCTAAAAGTAATGTCAGCCAGTAGAGCTCTAGCGTATTTACCCAACCGACCAGTTGCTGCAATGCAATGCAATGAAATTCCAAGACATTCATAAAACATAATAATCTAAGGAATGTCGACGATGACGTCAGCGAGCATAAAATACGAAGTTAATTGTACGACTGCGCTGATGATCGTCTCAACTTATGCGACAACGCACACACAACACGTGCAGAAAGCTTCTTTAGATTAAGCCGTTTAAACGACTAGTCACTGTAGTACAAAAATTTATGTCTTATTCTTACATTGCTTATTTCTCTTATTCTACTTAACTTCGAACTAGAACTGACGCCATCCATCTGATGGCATGGCAGAATGTCTTGAGGGCGCAGCAGTAAACTTTTTTCATACCAAACCTAATTAAACGTAACGAATGAGAAATAGCGGCATCCATGAGAAGCTAATTATTTAAATTATTCCAGACTTAG
Source organism: Philonicus albiceps (assembly GCA_963969385.1). Lineage (NCBI taxonomy): Eukaryota > Metazoa > Arthropoda > Insecta > Diptera > Asilidae > Philonicus > Philonicus albiceps. The sequence goes on along the minus strand of OZ017772.1, from coordinate 1,525,868 downwards.
ATCTTTAAGATACTTAAACAGTAAACATTTTTGCATTATATATTTATATACAAATCCGATAGATGGCGCTGGGAATATCTGTTTATGCTTTCTAAGAAAGATTTAATAGAGGAAATTACCAAAGACGGAAACAAATTTGGATACGAATGGAACAGAAATTCTAATAAATTTTTTCTTTCTTCCCTCTGCCAGTTCAAAATGTCCAATCACTCCATTCATAAACATTAAAACATAGGATGTTTTTAAAAACTAAATAATCATTCCTAAATATCACTTAAACTTACCACCATGACTCGCTGTATAGTGCATTAACTCTTTAATTTCCTTTATGTGGGGTAATATCTCATCCAGTTCCCGGTCACGCAATATTTTATTATAGAACGACGATATGCTGTAATAAAACAAAAAAAAAAGAAAGTTATTTAGTACTTGTACACTTTACAATAATTGGAAAATATTAATTTCGAATAATCGTAATAGTTTTAAGTTTGTATATATTTTTGTATTGTAACATTCCCACAAAATAGATTCTCATAACTAGGAGATTGTAAATTTTGAACTATAATCAAAAATTAGCAGAAAAACATCCTCGAACTATGTGCTAGTAAATAAATAGTTGCCAAGCATTTCGATTTATTTTTCCTCTAGGCTTTTCTCATGTGCATGCGTGCTTGACCCTTCTTAAATCATACAAACTTCTAGGATCAAAATTCATAAAACTAAGGAAGAGGTAATCGCAAATTCTGTGTTTTATTTTCATAAATATATTTTAAAAATCGTTAACTCTAGGGGCGTGGAAACATTGGATTCAGCTTCTGTTTCATAATTTTAACAAGATCTAGAGAATTCAGCAAATAATCATTAGTCATGACATATGGTGGTGTGAAATTGACGTTAGGAACATTGTTGAAATGCTTTCTTCCCAAAAAAAAAAAAAAAAAACATATATATATATATATATATATACACAATACTAACCAATAATAATAATAATCCCCTTAGATCATTTCACATATGAACAAATTTCTATTCTTTCCAAAATTTATTTTTTGCCTTCCATAAAACCTAGGTAAAACCCGCATAAAGATATGAATGATCATTCATTCTTAATGTGTGCAAAATGAATGATCATTCATTCTTAATCCATACAAAATGAATGATCATTCGCTTCGCAATACTAAAAATTAATAAATCCATATTAAGCCAAATGAGAGCCTCAGGATTAGTGGCTCGTATACAAGACACCTATACATAAAATTTAAAATAGTATTACTAAATTACATTAATTCTAAAAGGTTTACGGAAGTTAAATGAAGGTAAATAAATTATTGGAGCTCGCATCCCACTATAATTGAGATTTGTAGATTATTATTTATTGCAAAAAAAAAAACAAAATCCTTTTAATATTTTAAATAAAAGCATTGCTGTTCTTAGGAAAGAACACCATTGAGCAAAGCAAAGCAAAGTACTCGGCTAAAGGAAGGAAATATGCGATGAGCCTCCGCCGCCACCATGCTAGTGCTGCCATACACACATGAACTAAAAGAATACACCACCACCATTGCCAGTATTAAAAATCGGTGTGGGAACGCGCAACGATAAAGCGCGCTTGGCTTAGTAAGGGCAATGATCGATTCAAAACACACACTAAACTAGTCTTATAAAAAAAAAAAAAATAAATAAAATAAAATAAAATAAAATAAAATAAGAAATATTTCTTATGAATTATACTCCTTGTTTGTAACAATTATTTATATTTTAATTTAGGCCTCAAGTATTTTTAAGAGATTCTCCCCAAAGAGTGTCAAAGGTGATGACACACTGGCAGGCATCCGGTGATAATGCCGCGAAGTTTTAAATGAGAAAACCAAAAGAAAAAAAAAAATACGCAGTCACCCCTGCTGGAAGTTGTTAACATGTGCTTTTTCCAGGAGATAGTACTTCCGGTTCATGCTCAATACGTTTTTCCTTCCCTTCGCTTGACTCCTCAACGGTTTCGCACACACATTCAACTCATACACCCACCAGTGCGATAATCGAGAGAGGATAAAAAAAAAAAAAAAATAAATAAATAAATAAAAATGATGCGGCGAGCAACAACACGAAGGGGAGTCCTAATTTAATTTTTACGTGTATCAAAAAAAATAAAAAAATTAGATATATCAAGCGAAGAAATTTTGCCGCCGCAAAAAAAATAAAATAAATGCACAGAATACAACACATTGAAATTTAACAAATGACACCCATACTAAATTACCTCTCGTACACATTCGGGGTAAAAAGTAATAATTTGTCATATATATGTGCATGGTACACCCCACAAGTTAAAGGCCACACGAGCGATGTTTTTCAGCTTAAAAGAGCAGGACAGCCGTACGAACGTCCCCTTAACCGGAGAGGGAGCTGATCACACCCGGAGGAAGACCCTTCCATTTACAGTCAGAGAGAGTTCAGTTGCCGTCGTCATACCGGGTCTCTGTGTAAAATAGAAAAACTCTTCGTGTGACGCAGATTCGAGTACGCCAGGCATCAGAGCATTTTTATCTATCCATCTCTATTTAGCAAATGAGCATTATACAAATAACAAGAATTATTCCGGCTCTTTCCGCCTTTTCTTCTTTTATTTTTTTTTATGTTCTTTTACACTATTTTTTCTTTTCTACTCCAATTATCAGGGTGTGCGTTGTCCGAAAGAAATACCACTTGGATTTCTTACTACGCCCGTATGCGTTGTCTCGTACGTTAATACGAGAAAATATTCGGCCAAATAAAACGAAAAGTAAAAAAAACTGCGAAGCACAGAAAATTCTTAGAATTGCGTCTTCAGATGGCTTTTTTTTTCGATGAGTGGCGTTTCTGTGGCACACAAAAATTTCTCACTTTACAGCTGCTCCAAAAGCTGAAAATAGTCACTCAACGGATCTTTTGTCGGCTATTATAAATTTGTAAATTGCGCCTTTTTTTCTTGCTATTAAAAAATTCATTTTGTAAATGTCACACTTTAAAATGAAATATTTGAAAAAAAAAAAAATCACTTTATCAGCATATAAGCTAAGGTACCGTAGTAACAACAGTTCCTCGTTTACGGTCATTCATGCGAAGCACTTGCCAAACTTCTTTTGGTATTAAAACATAACCTTTAAATAAAAAAAAATATGACACTTATGATTTAACACTTCACCGGACATTTTTTTTAAAACATTGTGCCTTTAGAAATTCTGCACCTAGATTGAATCATACATAGTTCAAATTAATTCCACAAATATCACCCATAGGGCAAAAGCCCTCAAATTGTTTCTTTGAACCCTTTAATAACTGCATTTCCCGCTTTTTAATATACGGTAGGCTCTTCTTCGGGACTGATGCGTGCTATAGTGACACTTCCTAGTTCCTCCAAATCAAGGATAGGACCTAAAAGGAAATCTTGAGGCTTCAAAGGGCCGTGTGCAATTTGTGCAGAACCAAAAATATAATTATGGTATCAGAAATAAGGGCGGTAAATTTCAATAAATGTCGTTTTTGTTTTAGGTACACAAAAAAAAAAAAAATTTAAAAATTAACAAGGCGAAGAACAAGTCATGAAGGAATAGAGGACAAATATATGAGTGTGTTAAAATGCCGTATATGTAACAAAATGGCGGTCGTGTAAACAACCAGCCAACCATGTTTCACACCCAAATAGCAAGTACCCATGGAAAACGAACGGGCGGACGTACCACTTTAATTAAAGAAATAAAAAAAAAAAAAAAAATAAAATAAAAATTTCATTGAGGCGAATTTCTTCAGAAAAAAAAAAAAGATTTTAATCCGCACCGAGGTCGAGCCTGAAGCCGCGGGGCTATAGCGCGATGATGGTAACCACCGCCGAGTTAAGGCGTCTTGTCTTCATGCCCCGAAATCCACACACCCCCCCCCCCCCCCCCCCCCCCCCAACAAATCCAAGGAGACGCAGCAGCACCATAGCACGCAGCCAGCGATATCCTCTCGTATACAAGGCGTTTTCATTCGGTAAGAACAGTGAACTCACTTGAATTAAAAAAGAAAAAAAAAAAGAAAAAAGAGAAAAAGAAAAAAAATTAAAAGAAGAAAAAAAAATGGAGAACTCGTAAAGTCGCTTGATGTGAACTCTTTGGGGGGAAAATAAGAAAAATTCCAACAAGAACATAACGCATACGCACCAAGAATTTCCACTTCGTTTCTTTTCTTAAATTCCATCGTGATCACAACCGGGCGACGAGGCATTAATCCAATAAACATATTTTTTTTTTGTTTTTATATTTTATTTTTTTCGGGCAAAGGAAGCGAGAAATCCAAGCGGTGCTACTACTGCCGAATGTCGCCGCCACCGTGCCGCAGCAGCAGCAGTAGTCGTCGCAGCCGCGCAGCTAGGCCGTCGCTTGCGGACACCCCAGGTAATTAGCAAGTATTTCAATCAGGGCACAATTAAAAGCGATTTTCGCGCAATTTCACTTCAAACAAAATCCAATAATAGTAGCAAAAAGGTAATTAAAAAATATATGTATATATATATATATATATATTTTTTTTAATTAAAAAAAAACGAAAAATCCCGCCGTCGCCACCGTATTCCCACCGCTAAGAAGAACGCACCAAGTCAAACTGACTTCTTCCGTCTCTTCTCATACTCATTCGCTACTTTTGCGCATAGAAACATACAAACACACACATACACACACCCTCCTTTTCGTGACACTCTGTCATACAGTCAGACGAAGCCTACCACCAATACACACCCCACAATCAAGCAACCAACTTCGCCACGCATCGCGTCTCAACGGCATTCACATTATCTTCAGTGATATCATCATGGCGTGTAGCTACACAACGTTAAACTCACACAATCATATCATAACATTGCACACAATCCACCCCAAAACAAACACTTACAAAAATTCAAAACTAATTTCCCCCAAAAAACCTTTTCGGTTTGTCTCTTATTTTGAAGAAAAATACTCCCTAGTATTGCCATATGTCAGGCAAAATTTACCTCCTTAAGTATGAGTGGGCTCCCAGAGAATTGTTGTTGTTGTTGCACAACGCCACTTAACGCTATGCGATAGTGTGAACGGCAAAAAGAAGAAAAAAAAAGCAAATGGTGGATAAGAAAAATGCCCATGCTGTCCAATAACTGAATATTTTCAAAAAAAAAAAAAATTACGGTATACCGGCCACCGGTAGAAGTGATTGAGGGAAAAGGCCGGCTTTTTGTAAACAGTACGAGCCCCGGTACATTTTCCGGGCGTATCCCTTAAAATAATGTCACATTGAATCCTGTAAGAATAGATAAACCTTCCTAATATTGACGTTTAATTTGAAGGTCAGTGATCATTCCGTGACAGTGACTATAATTTTGAATAATTATTAGAGTTTACAAGAGATCAGTTTCGTTTCTCGGATTGAAATATTCATCATTTTTCTTAAACTCATTTACTTTTATAGGTAAGCGCCACAAATCCCCTTTTAAGGCCAAAGGATTAATTAAAAAAAAAAGGGAAAAGCCACGAAATATAAGCATTCAATACGGCGAAAAACCAACGAAGAAAAATTCTAATAATTACAGAATATTAAACGAAGAGTGGATATAAATTAATAGCAGGATGTTGAATCGTCTGAATTTTTCACACTTACTTTAGACCATGTAGGGCTCTTATCTTATTTGAATCCAATGGAAACCATTTACCAGTAGTTAAAGGATCACGGTAAAAATTTTACTATGTTTTCAAAAGAACTAAAGCATGTGATTGATATGATAAGATCACTATTATGAATTTTATTCCACCAATGAATGGTGCACACATTTTATAAATATAATCCGGTAGATGTAGTCTACTACACCTATATGTGATACTCTGAGTAGCTATCAATTAATATAGCAGGAATTAATGAACCTCAAATTCAAATTGATCTTGGTTTGCCAACATTGACAAAGAATTCGATAGAAAAATTAATAAACAATTCCTAGCAAAGAGAATTAGATCATTCAGGAACTTCTAAAGTACGCATCAGAAGAAAAATTACATTAAAACTCTTATTTTGGGACATATTACCAAAAAGGGTATTCATGGTATTATATGAAAATTATATAAAAGAAATTAAAATGCTGCGGTGTGAACTGTAAATGACCAATGGTAGATCAAAAATAATAGACTAAGGAATCTTAGAACAAATCAAACCTAACAAACTGTAAGTAGGAACTTATGGGTAAATCTAGGCATTTCAAAAACTAACATCAATATTTTATTTACTAACTAACTTAGAAAATTTATGAAATATAAAAAACTTCTATTTTTGCACAATAATAAGAATAATAAATAGAATAAGATGCAGCGCATTCTTCCAGGATCACTGTGCAGTGGCAGGCATATACTTTAATCACTGCTTGTAAACTAGCAACCTAGTGCATTACTGAAGAAATGTACTTCAAGGAGTAGTTATAGAACTATCAAGTGTTTTTAAAAGACAAAATTAAATGATTAGTTAAGAAGAAACCTATGAATTCCCTTGCATTCCCGTCATTTGTTGACTAAAACATTGATAGTAACGTAGTAAACGGTAGAACGAAGGACACTACAAACTATTACTGCTCAGAACATAAAAGGAATATAGATTTTTATAAATACAAAGAGTGATAAAGTTATTTTTTGATTGTTACAGTGACTCATGATATTATCCTTTTACCACACGATAATATATGAGATCAAATTATAATTTGTACTAATTTTAACTTTCTAAAGGATTAGCAGAAGAATAATTTGATTTTGATATCTTAACTTCTATGGTTATGGAATAATTCTATAAAAATTACGGATAGAGTGAGGATCATTAATGGTAACATACAGGTATCAAGAAACGAAGTATCAAACGGCCTTGATCGGATATAATAGTAATTAGACTAATCACGTTGGAACCACAAACAGCACACTGTTCTGTGATAGATTGATAAATTTTGGAAATATTTTGAACTAGGCCCAAAAGAACATAAGGGCTTAAATTTTAATTGGAAGAAACAACAAAAATCGTAGTATTTTCTTTTAATTCGAATACTTTCAATTTCATAGACGGTTAGAATAGTAAACACAGTGCCGCAGTACGATAGTCTCGGTAGATAGTGTGTAGGTTAAGTGTTATCAATCAATATCAATTACAAGTCTGAAGGCTTGGCTTTTTAAAAGAAAGTTCTATAAGCCTTAGGTTATCTTAAAATAAGGTTAACGAACTCTAAATACATTTAAAAATGAGTTTAACAATTATTAAGGTTGAATCGGTAGCTTCGCAAATGGGAATTCAAATGTCAATGAGGATGTTGAAGCTATGTTTAGATCAAAAATCGATCTTAGCTATATTAATTAGTAGAAATTTGCTTAACTAACTAAATAAGCAAAAGATTTATCGATTTTATAAAGTTTAACTGAGAACGAAGATAATTGTAATTTTTGTTTAAACTTCTAATAACACATACACATAATTTTCAAATATACTAGAAATTTGGTTTAGGTCCATGTTTAATAATGTAACTTTTGTTTCTTTATTAAATACTTCTAACATTTTAAAGAAAAACAAGAATGTTTATTTCACCATCCTTGATCTATAGTAATGAAGTTTTGAAAAACGTACGCAATTGAAAAATATGATGTATGCGAACTATGGATAAAAGTAGCGATAAAACAATTATTTAAACTTTAACAGTATGTAAGAAAAGTTAATTTATACTTTATTTAATTAAATTTTTTTAAAAAAAGTACTGATTTTATCGCGCATAAATTTTAACTAAAACTGCCAACATTTACAAACAAATTATAGCCTGTTGGGATGAAAGCTAATTAAGGAGCTGCTATTTCTTAGATCTAAGAATTGTAGGAGTGAACTCAATCTATAATTAAGATATTTTCGACGATTTTCTGGGTATTTTGAATGAGATAATTGCTTTTTGAAACATTTGACCAACCCAATCATTTCGGCTCCAAGAATTATTATATTTTCTGGGAAATAAAAATTCATCGGAAAAGTGCTTAAACCTGATGATACAGAAACTAGCAAAAAAACAATATTGAAAGGCTTACTACACAGTTGTTCCATAGAATGTAACTGTTTTACAACGGAAAGTCGCCCCACAAGCTCTGGGACCCAATGAATCATCGCACATTCCAGCTTAATGCGTCCTACATCCTAGCAGCCGACCCCCAAAACAAGCCTTTAGTCCAAGAGTCCATTATAAATTTAAACCATTCGAACCGCCATTCTGGACTGCAATTGAAAACATCAAAGGAAAAGCCCATTTCCTTCCCCACGAGCCATTTAAGAGACGAGTTTCCTAAAACAAAAAAAAATATTCCATCAAGGAATTTCGCATCGGGCACCCCTACAAATTTCAACTGCCTCACCTCGTCGCATACTTGATAGTGCTGCCAAACACACATACACAACCCCCATACGTTTGTAATACTTCTTGCGCGCGGGACAGTCTGTAGCTCGCTCGTTTGACGTAGCAGCGCCTGAGTAAACGAATCTCAACGCTACAGACACACTACGACAGAGCGAATATAAAAATACTCTTAGCGTAAGTGCACCACACTGTGGGGCATACGTTTCCATTCAATAATGAATTCCGTAGCAAAAGTCGAGCGCGCGAGAATATGAATGTCAGCAGACAGTATAGGGTGGAACGGGACGGCCAGTTGTGAATTCCTCTCCAGTCAGACTGTTCTACTCCATTCATTTAAAGGGGAACAGTTTCTATTTGTTTAAAGAGTTAATCCGTCGATGGAATGGAATCGATATTTGGATGGCGATAACGGCGCAACGCTCAATGGCTATACCTCGCGCTCGTCGCCCAACGAAATGAGACAAATATTGCCACTAATATTTTATGAATGAACTTTTGAGCTAAAGACTTCCGGTCCAACAGCCCATTTCGATTTTTTACTCAAATCATCACATGCCGGCGCGCTCATGATGACGATAACGTCGCCACAACCGTTGCCGGCCCGGCCGTGGTCGTCGCCTGCTACTACCGTACCGATCCGATGGTAATGAGTTCCCCAAATGCGTTTATTTTGCCGCCTTAGTAACAAATGCCGCACCGAAAAAGGGTGTGATAACTCTGTCGCTGACGTGACAGACTCGTGATACGACCGGCGGTGGCGGCGACCAGCCACGGTTACTAATGGCACTAGCGTACCGATGACTTTCGGATGACTGTACCCCAAGAGGGGGGCTCCGCCACAAGAAGCGGTTGTAAGCTTGTTGGATAGACTCAAATCTTACACCAAAATTAGAGGGAAATGGCCGATCGGACCGCAAAGAGAACCGCCAACGTAGACGGCGCTTTTAAAAATAGCTCCGTGATTTCATATCGACCGAGCGAGAAAGTCTAAAATAAGAAGACACCCAAGTTCGTCGCTATTTCGCAAGGGAATAAAAAAAAAAAAAAACGTCCGGGTGCGTGAAAATCTTCACAGAATTTCATATCGCATGTCTGAGACAGAAAGAAAAACCACGCTGCGGACGATAGGCTCCACATCGAAACATCATTCAGGGCCACTGGCACTAGTGGCGCTGGGGTTGATACAGTGGCCATCAGGCTAAACTAAAATTGACTGTTTCCCCCCAAAATAACAAATTTGCCAACGAGGGCAGAGGGTGGCCATTTTGGCGAATGACAATACCAAAAATCACGCTTTTCCATTACGAGCCGATTTGAAAGGTGGTTGGACCGACACCAGCAATACTGGACGATGGATAAAAAATAAAAAACAGACAATAAAAGCGACAAAGCGTGCTTTCTTTTTATAAATAAAATTAAATCACGACCACACTCTGGAGCTAAACTATAGGCTCCTTTCCAATTTTCGCGAAATACACAGCGGACCCGTGCATTTTGCGAGAATGAAAGCTGTCCGAACTTTTTTGGCTCGCACACAGAGATCAGCGTCTGGCCGCGGTCCATTGGTATGAGTGGGATTTCGCATACTACGGCGACGGAGATAATCCAGTCCCCCCGCAGATCTAGAAGAAATCGAACACAAATTAAACCAACTGTAAGTGTGGTTGTGATCGTTTCATTGTGTACATCACTTTACGCATTTGCAAAGTATTTTCCCTGAGCCGCCAGTATGATGGAATGTGTAATTTAATGAGGGAACGAGACAAACACTTGATCTTGCTAGTTGATTGGTTTTGAGCTCGACAGGAGAGTGCACCGCCTACAAAATAACATGAAGGAAGCACTGTTCTGCGAAGGAAGCGGAAAACACGCTCAACTACGCCCGTACGGTGCCTAAAAGTCATTTCTATGGTTTTAAAAATTTCTTGAAAGAAATCAATGTGTATCACAATTTTCCCAAATTGTCATTAAAGGAATTTTTATCTGCGCAAATTCATTGCCCAATTAGTCCTTATAATAGGCGCCTCCGCTTACAGATCCATCCGAGTGTGTCTTTTATGCGCTCACACTTTCCCTTGAGGAACTTTCCCATGAGTATTAAGGTCCTCGCCCAAATCCATTCCCTGCACCACCAGGAGGATAAGGGCGCACAGAACACCGGACACAGGAGGAAACCCTCGAAGGAGTCGAGAGGATGAGTTTCCTTGGAAGGACAAAGTCCTTTAAATTTTTGCTCCCTTTTGTCGTCCCAGACATCGTAACACTTCAAAGCGGCTCGCCGTTCAACTTTTGCGGGCACGAAGGACTGACTCGTTTTACACAGTCCATTTCCTTTAAAATTTATTATTACATGGGTCAGGGATTAGCATTATTTTTGGCCTTCAGAAAAAGTAAAACTCCCACGAAAGTAAATTTCTAGGAACAAATTTTTTTAAAGGATGGAATAAATTTCCCGCCATTTTGTCCCTTGTTGTGCGTTACAGTTACATTCAGCCAAACAAATTTAACATCCCTAACATTCTTTTACCCATCACTTAAGATAAACACCAACAATTAGAGCATTTTACGCAGAGAATTTCGCGAAAAGTTTGTTTTGAACAAAATCCCGTAAAAATGGCGGCTCAGTCGGCGAAAAATTCCACGTTCCTCAATGTCATCATACAGAAGAGAAATTCTGGTGAATCGCTGTCGCACCGCCGCGCGCATCGACCAGCGCAATAAGCAGTAAAAGCAACAACAACGGGAAGCAGAAACAGCCGCCGCAGCAACGGCATCACGGCGACGTTGGCGGCACCATTCACGATCATTGGGAAAAACAAAGTTGAGACGATCTTTTATTTTCTTTTATTTTATTTTATTTTATTTTTTTTTGCATTTTCTGTTTTTCTTATTATTATCGCTTCGGGATTTGCGAACCGCCTTTTTGTTTCTTTCCAATGGTCCTATTTACATGATTTGTTTACCATCATTTAAATCCATTCGCGCTTATGTGGGTGTATGGGCGTGACACGCAGGATATTTTTATTTTTTTAATAAGTTTCACATTACACTATCCTGAATTTTCCAAAATGAGCTAATCCCACTTTAATTTTTCGTAACATCTTTTAATTTCAGGAAAAAATAAAATAAAAGGAGAATACAAGTGAATAAAGTAGTTGCTATCATCAAAATGGCCACATGATACAGTTATTGCGTTCTTGTAAGAATTAAAATTAATGCGCAAATATAAATACAGAAATAGCCATTGCAGAAAAATTAATAAACAATTATAAATCGGAAAGGTATTCAACAAAATTTAAATTCGAAATACGAAATTCGAATGGGTACAGATTATCTTTAAATGGCAAAGCTAGAGACTAGCAAATTCAGTAAATTGAATTTATTACTTAACAAGATCAACTTTACATTATCCTTCGCCGAAAGGAATTGTCAGATGTATATGAAGTGATTTTCAAAATGCTGATAAATTTAATATATCCACCATATTCAAAATCCGAAACGTTATACCATTCTATTCCAAAAATCATCTACTTACAACTAATTGATTAGTATTGTAGAATAATTTTATTCACATATTCAAAGCATTGGTATGAAATTTGTATTGCCTCTAAAAGCAAACCAATCAATTAAAAACTTGAGATAAACATTGGGACTCATACACTGCTGATAGGTTACTTATTCGCCTATCATTGAATTGCAATACCAATAAATAAAGTGGAACGCCTTCTTTACTTTACAATTATTAGTTCTATGATAAACAAGACAACTAATTGTGAAAAAACAGATCTTAATGCTTGTCTGTCTCAAATGTGTATCAACGTTCTAATGCTTCAAACTTAATTCAGTATAATAAACTATTGTATACAGTTTCGTTGACACTAATTCTTAAATTCAATCAATTCGACTTGCCAACGTTAAATTTACTTGTTTATTACAAAAATTTAACTATACAAAAATGTATTCTTATTCTATAGGGGTCCACCAGATGTGGCTCTTAGCAAATGATATTAGATGAAATGATAGCTACTGATTAAAATCTTCGTCATTGGTTCGTTAAAAAAAATAGTCTAATCTAAAAACGTCATCTTGTGATTTATAAAAGGTTTTTAGAATAAAAAAAATGGTTCACTATGATATTTAAAAGAATTATCATGAAGGCATATTAACATACTTCAATAGTTTATGCTCCATGGTTAAAAAACAAAACTACTGACTACGTTCCGACAAAAAGCTTTTAATCATCTAGCGCATAAGTTATTAGATTGATGCATTCAGCGAAAACGCTTTTATTGGGCAATTTAGTTATTGATTTAGCTGCTTTCCAAAGCGCAGTAAAACCACAATACTGCAATGCATTTAGTTCCTTAACCTCAAAGATCAAAACGGTGACGAAGTATAACATTTTGAACTACTTTACCACGATGTATCAAAAATAAGCAGGGAGCGTAGTCAATATTTTCTCACTGTACAGTTTTGACTTGTATTATGACAATTGTCATGTTGTATCCTGTGCCCAAAATTTTTGAAGGACACTCTTTTCTTAATAATTTACCAATAGAATGATACTAAACAGACCTCAAACCTCCAAAATTGTATTGATATACTAAAAATGTAATTGCATTATTACTCTTGCATTTTCAAATTTAATAAAACTGTACAAATATTAAATGCAGCATGTCTCTTTAAGCTTTAAAAATAATGAAAAATAAAAGTTATTCGATTTCTATACAATAATTAGTATGTAATTTACCTTCTATTTATGAAATTTAATCTGTAAATACCATTTCATTATTATTATTACATTCAGAAAACACGTGTTGGTGTAGCGTGTGATTTCAGTGCCATAAAACTTCTTACTTCGTTTACATCTCAACGTACCAAGCAACAGGGCTGTGAGAGGGATGCATATGATACGAGCGGAGGCGAACCATGAAGCACGATAGGCTATTTGTACACTAATTTGAAATACTGCGTTGTATTGAATTTCCGGGTAGTCTTCAGTTAAAACTGAATTGTTTAAGTGATTAAATGAATTTTTATACTTAATGCACTTAGCAGCAGTCATCAGACAATTTATTGCTGTTTAATGCTAGACCCTATACGCACTTGAAAGGGTAATAAAAATCAATATTCTTACTATAACTAAGCAATTTTCTAAATTTTTTTAATATATGCACCCTTTTCGTCATTTAAATTATATTAAAATAAGTTATGATCCTATTATTGCTTTACTTTTTATAAATAGAAAGAGATCAATACATTCGAACACTTTGCTTGATCCCCATTTCGGATTTTGAGTCATAGTAACCCTCCATTATCTCGCCTCCGGTAATATGTTTGGTAGTAAAAACGAAAACGCCCACAACGTTTCACTAAACGATCTTATGGGCGTGCCCCTAAATTCATTACATTTTGAGAAAAAAAATCTGTTATGATTTTTGTGACCGCACTATACTCTGTTGCACAATGATGCCATACACTATATATATTTTATTGCTTTTGGCAATATTATATAAAATTTTTTTAACTATTTCATTGATCTACGTAAATAATGCTATTACCCCTACAAATTAAACATACCTCCATAAACCTTTTTTTTATTTGTTGTGTTAAAAATCAGCTTTAATTCGTTATTCCTTATTGACATTATCAATTATCCTTTCAAACCAAATAAAATAAAATTATATTTTATTGGCTCTTGAACTCTCATATCTTAACCTAATTAATCTAAGCTATCACACTACAGTTCCTTGCCATACTCATAGACGACAATTGACGAAATTACCTAATTTATATATTTCAAACAAAATCCGTATACTGTCTGAATTTTTAATTATTATAATTATTTGTTTATCAAATCAGTAATTACTATATTAACTAATATTAAAAAATATTAACATTACTTTAATAAAAATATTACTTCATGTTCCTATCCAATGTAAGAATTGCTTCGAAAGCCTGTTAGCATTAATTTTTCTGGACAAAAATAAAAATGCTACACTAGGAGAGCCCAGTGCTAAAAGATGAACGGAATATTTAAGCAACGAATAAAGGTTACAACTTTAAAAATTATCTTCCATATATGAAACAATAAAAACTTTTTTTCAAAACATTCCTGTATCGTTCCACAGAGCGATACCTTAAATTTAAAGTTATGTTTTTTTTTGAATGTTTAATGATCTTGTTTCACAGTACATCAAGATTAAATCCAAATCCAAATTTAAATCCTTACCCTGCACAATTTACGTTACTAACTAAACGTAGCAGATTTAGTAAAGGGCCATTAAAAAGAGGAGTTGACAAGACAGAAATTGTTACTAAATAAATTGTTATATTTAAATTTTAAAGGACGTAAACAGATTCAAATACTACGGATATATAAGATCTACTCTGCGAAATTTAAGAATGCATCGGATACTTTATTTTAAAGATCTATTTTTTAATACCTTAAGAAAATCTAAATAAATCTAGCGTAAAATAAAGATTTTGGCATATGTTACAAATGTTCGAAATAGTATGATTTCCTTGCGCTAAGTTATTGAATAATATAACAACTGATAACTGAGACAAGTGAGACCTGCATGTTGAAACTCAGATGACTGTTGCTTATTTCTCTTTTTCTATTTGAAAATGAGATCAATTTAGAATATACAACTAAGAATATAGCCTAGCCCTATAGTTAGTCTTTGGGGGATACAATTAGGGCTTAAATTGAAATTAAGATTAATGTAAAAATTTCTTTCTGCGATAAGGGAAGTGATTTCAGACTCTGACAGTTGAAATCAAAATGGAAGCCAAAGACTTCTTGAGTTGCATAAAAAAAAGACAAAATGGAAGACACGAAATGAACGTTACAAACTCTGTCCAAGATACCAAAACTTTCCAAACAAAAAAGTCCTATTCTGATTCAGTATACTGCTGTAATGCAAAAACTTAGAAACACATTAAAGGTTAGGTTTCGTTTACACCGAAAAAATGAAATGCGAATAAAAAAATGTACCAATTTTTAGCAGCATATTGATGATCGTCAGATTCAAATTTTGTCGAAAGGGCGCGTCCGAGCTTCCCCAGTCTTAAGGTGAATTTACATCCTCCGCAATGTGTTGGTGCCGTTGAGTTCATTTGCACCACTTTGGGTTGTGAAGCAATTCACTATTAATTCGCTTGGGAGAGTTATCCGCGGGCGGTTGAATTCACCGCCCCACTAGCTTTTATGCACTACAGCAAAAGTTGTACAGTGGCGCTCCGTGGTGGCAGTGGCAACTGAAAGAGGCACTACTCCTGCTGTTGCTGCTGCTTTAGCTGCAAGTCACTCTAGCAGCAATAGGCGTCAGGGAACGTCGATAGATGGCCATGCCCAACACCGACAAATCCAATGCCGAGACTGGGCACAAATTCCAACGTTACTACCACTAATGTTTTACCGTTATGAATTAGCTTGGTGCCATTCATAAAAATATGAGAGGAATTTACACTTGACGTTGTAAAATTTGTACACATCGCCGTAATTATATGCGCACGAAGCCCTGCGAAGACGACGGCGGCGGTGACGGCAGTGATGATGACGAAACGGAAATCGCTCGACATTTTTCGGAAACCGTTTCGAGGGCCATTTTTCGAAATGGCGCGGATTCGTTTTTGACAGTTCCAATCTATCGAATTCAGTTAATAAACGTAACGCGTTGATACGGAAAAGTGAACTAACGCCAAAGGACTTGATCAATTTAAAAAGAAGCCACTGATTAAGCGTCCTCGTATCACGTACTATGTAGGCGGACCGCGTGAAATCTGTAAACAACTTTAGTGTCACACACGGGACGTCGCGGTCACATGCTTCATCCTCCTCGTCGTCGTCGTCGTCGTTGCCACCATCATCATCATCATCATCATCATCACCAACGTCGACGTCGTCGTCGGAAACAAATGACAAAAACAAAAAAATGGAAATTTTCTCATGAAAGTGGTACGGAGCACGGCATTCCACACAAAACAAGGCCTCTTTCATACATCGATAGGCCGCTCCGTCAGCCCCGTCCGGTTGTGTGACTGGGTACCCCGCCTTCGGAGGATTCAATGCACTCGCCTCGTCGCGTCGATGCACGGTGCATGCACACAACACACTTACACGACTGTACTGTGGCCATGCAGCGCACGGCAATTTGATTATGTGTACACACATGCACACAGTTGCAACGCGACGACGCGACGGCAGCGGAGACGTCGACGACGGAATTGAACGTAAACAAGTGGAGAGACTTGGCCTGGCCGGGCCGGGCCGCCAGCGTAGTCGCGTAGTGCAGCGGCTTTCGGAGTTATTTGCATGAAATGGAATGGAATGCAGTAGCGGGGCCCCAACAAATCCAAGTTTAACCACTTTGAGGATATTCTTACAAAGCAAAGGAATGAAGGAAAATCAGAGGTGATGATTCAACGTTAGCATAAAATCTAAATGTTCATTCGGTTTTCGTTAACAACTATTAAAGGAATATTTTGCAATAACAACCAGAAAAAATATTACAAAATATCACAGTTTCCCTCCCAATTCATTTAAAGTAATAAAACACCCACAGGAGAAAACTGAATATAAAACTTTGTTATGTATGAGAAAAGTAAAAGTTTGTGGGAGGGACTTCCTCTACAAGATCTAAGCTTTCCGGAACGAAAACTTTGCAATGGTGCCACAATGCAGTTGAGAACATAAAAGTAGAAAAATAAGAATCCATACAGCCATTAAGGCGTCCATTGGACGACGACAAACTCTTGAAAGAGGGATATTTTTAAGCGCAACCAACTTCAAAGCTTTAATTGCTTTTGGCCGTTGATATTAATCATCGCTTTAATTATTTCGTTAATGACCGAGATCCAATTAAGTATTAGCTTGGAAAAAAGAATTAGTATAATTCTTAAAAATATACATTTGATTACTTTTAGAGTGGTTTGAACGATTAAAATTTCTTAATTTATAACATCCACTAACTGTTATGTTTAAATAACAAAGTAGTAAGCAATATGCTTCAATTTGTTAAATAATTTCAAAATGAGGCTTAAACATGACTTTATGTTATTATGTAAGATAATTAAATTAAAACCTTACTATCCCAGAATATTTATAATGGAAAAAGGATTTAATTTTAAAGTAAATTTTCAATTCAATTTTACGATTAATTTAACTGTCCCCCAATTACGTAACTAATTCTTAAATAAAAGTGTGTTTGATTGAGACACTTCAAAGAATCGAAGTCTTTCTGTAACACCCCGTATAGTTGAGAAATAATTCTCAAAAGAAATAGTTCAATCGTTTTATGGTGAGGCAAAAATATAAAGTCAATATATCCTCTAATATAACATTTGCTCTATAGGTCTCGACAGTAGGTAAAGAACAATTGGTTTTAGAAAATCTTAATTGAGGTTTTCTAAATTGCCAATTGTAAAAAAGAACACACGCAATGTTCAGAAAGGAATAGAATAAACAGCTTAAAAAAAACACCTTGCAAACAGACCATAAATTCTCGACATTTTCCGCAATAAATTCCGAAGAAAGGACACTTTTCCTTCCTCTTTCTTTCTCACTCTCTTCTAAATTACGTTCTTTTACCAAACGAGCAAAAAAAAACATGGAATTCGGGGAACGATTAACCTCGGCCAACACTCCTCATTAAGGGACCTTTTTAGAGGTGTTGTCCTTCATGCAGCCAATCCGACTGCAATATGATCCCCAGAGTGAGCGCAATAAACTTCTTCCAACTGTTATGCGAATCGGAAAATTTCAAAAATTGCGGGAAGAAAAACATAAAAAGCCTGGCCGGCCAGTTAGAGAAGAGAGATCTCGAATTTTTTTCAAAGAACCCGTCACATTACACTTACAAGAATTTTCCATCCACAATAGGGCCGAGCCGAGATAATAAAAGGAAAAAATTCTTGGAAACTGGGTGAGCTGATCTTGAGGTAAATTCCTCCGTTTGTGTCATTAAGCAGCCTCCTCAGCTAGATAGGGGCATTAGGCGGTATGGCAGGCTGGCGCGGCTATCGAGCGGTAGAGCAGCAAACCGCCAACAATCAGTCCAAAGATGCGACACTGCTCTCGCCCATATATCACCACCGGAAAGGAGGAGAACGCTTCTGTAGATCCCGTCCGGCTCTGTGAGATCGGGCGGTGGGTCGTCTCGACCGCTCAAATTCCATCAGGACATTGAACTTGGGAGAAAAACACGTGGTGGGTCACGCGTACGATAGAAAGAATACTTTGAGCGTACGAGCCGCAACGATCACTCTTTAATACCTGTGCGCCTGCTCCGCCGGAAGGTGTAGTTGTCGCGTTTTGGCCAGCTCAACTGTTGTAGTACACCCTGTGAGATCCCTTCTGCACATTTGCCTCTACGAAATAATTTTCCTTTTGCATCTTTGGTTGATCGGCGGCATTCTAGAATCGCCACAGGCACGCAAGAGCTACTTTTGATGTTCCCGTAGAGTCCGCGCGATAAGCGCACATTCCTCTGCCATCGCGGCGAAAACAATCAACAAAAACCGAAAGAATGCATCAAATAAAGAAAACAAGGAGAATATGGAATCGGGATGATGCTGCTGATGCTCATGTTAAAGTTGGCTGCTCTTTCGCAAAAATATTGACTCTTCTAAGTTGTCGGCATGGAACAACTCTGCAAAATGGCAGCCACAGCTGTATTGTCTCTTGTGAATGTTACTCCGATCGCTAGAAGTCAAAATTAGATATTGACATTTGTTTACTGTTGGATTCAGCAACTAACTAATTTACTAAATTGAAAAACTGTCCCAATAAATCAGTTTAGTAGCTGTTGCTTCATGACAGTCTTGGATCGCAACATCAAAATGAAGAGAAGTAAATATTTTCTTTGAAAGAGAAAAGATTTTTTTCAATTTGAAAAAATAAACTAAACTTTTATCCTCCACAGAAATTTAAAAAAACTTAGGCCTGTATGCAATTTCCTTCCCGCCTCAATTTTTCTGTTGTTCTTTGTCTTTGCATTTTCAGAGTACCATGAGTTTTTATTAAGCTTGAAGATGCAGATATGCACGAAGAATTGTTCGTCAGTAAAAACTACAGGTAATACTTGCTGACACAATTGAAATCTTTTAGAAAGAATAAAATCATTAAATTATCACATCTTAGTAGTGAAAAATGGTCTCTACTAAATAATCAGTACAAGCATGGTATTGAACTTAAACCCAGTGGTGTATTATGATTCCAAGATAAGAAGCAAAGTTACGAAATCCAGAATTTAATTATTTAAACGTGGTGCAGCAGTACCAAAGACAAATCGCATTTACCTTCAATCAATTCCAGTATTACATTTACAATTACTTCTACTTAAAAATAATGAGTAGTCAAAATTATATGAATTTTCTTCAAGCTCAATAATTCTACAGTTGTCCAAACCACTGACTACAACAATATCTCGAGATTTTATTCTTCAAACTATGTATTTGTAAAAATATGAAGCCACCAAAAAATTGGACATCACACCTTAATTGCATCAAATGAAGAACCAAAGTATATACACCCAAAATTATTTTGTTGATGTTGTATATTAAAATAATCAGGATTCATAACATATACACATTTAACACAAATTTTAAGCAGACACATACACGACAGATACACATAATTTAGATTATAATTATAAATAACTTCAATCAGTGATATTTTACTAAATTATATTTAGACCTAGCAGTCAAACAGTCAAAACTGCTTTGAAACAGTCAAATCGATTTTCTATAGAGCTAGTAAACTAGTGCACCAGATACAGCCGCTTGTTTCAACACTGTAGACCATTGCCAAGGTGTTCGCTAGGACCTAGTCATAGTTACTCATCGATATCAAAAACCAACACTGTCACTTATCATACACTCTTATTTTCGTTTTGATCTTTGGTGATTTGATATTTTTTGAGACTTATGTTAAAAATAAAAGAAAAAAAAATGATACAAAATAAAATTTTAATCAAAGTAAGGCTCAAACACATTGTTTCCGTCGAGTCACGTTCATGACCCGTTTTGACTGTCGTATGGGGTGATCAAAACAGTTCCGTTCGTTCCCTAATTTGGCAATTGTATACAAACTTTTGTAGATGCAATTTTTTTGGTACTTACAAAATTAATAATTTTTTCGAAGGTTATGTGACCCGTATAATTTGAAATTTGCTTAACATGTCCGTCACGTTCCTTACCGTTTCAAACATTCGAAACTGTCGGCTTTATATATTCAACTTTGATAATTTTGACACGGAAACTATGTGTTTGGGCCTTTAATCTCATTGTATGCTGCTCTGCACTCCAACTAAAACAATTATTCACAGAGGTTAGAAAACTGTTTCTCAATTTAAGAGAGAAATATTTGTTATATATTTATAAAGTGACTTCAAAAGTTTTCTTATCCAAATTTCTGATTCTAATGGAACAAAGATCCCCCTGAAATGTAGAATGTAGGGGAAAGAAGTATTCAATTTTGAATTTTAGAATTCATAAAATTCAATACTAGATCACTATCTAAAATATTCTAAGAATAATGCAAAACAAAAATTAAAATTCGGATATACGAGTAATACTGATAATAAGAACCTAATTTTAGCATTTTAACATTTCCGTGTCTAGACTGATTTTGAAATGAAAAGGACCAGATCAGCGGATGCGGTTCATTTTCGACATATACATTTCCATTAATCTTAGTAACACTTTCTTTAGCTCATATGGTTTGACTTTATCTTTTAGCAATAATAACAATGATCGAGAAGAAAGTTGTGACCTGTAGCCTGTAGAAGTTCAAAATATGACAAACAGTCTTATTGAGCGGTACCAACCAAATCTTCGTTGCCTTTGCCAATCGGAGCTTGATAAGCAAGCGCAGCTGTCTTACATGAATTAACTTCCGGTTTCATGTACGGACGTGCACGCAGAGGGGACCTTTCCTTGGGTCCAAAAGTAGAAAAAGGTATACCCTTGCACGGATCACTGCCTGTTTGCCTTTCCTCCTCCCCTGGCCCATTGCCCTCCGATACCAACTGCTATTTTTGTAGCGAACAAATTTCTCCCTCTAAGGGGAAAAGCCGCATCATAGTCTATTTTTGTATATATATATATTTTTTTTTCGGGATCAGTTACTTTCGAAACCATTTTTAAAAATTTCTTCAAGAATGCTGGGTGATTAAGGCCCAACTGGGAATTTGCTTCTTTTACGACAAAAAAGAAAATCAAAAACAAAAATAAGAAATACGTACAACAGTGAAAGTTCTGAAGTGTCGGTTCGGGAGTGATGCTTCCTCAATCTTCCCTTTCACGTAATTTCTCGTGATGTTGTATAACAACTCGGAGGGCGCGCGGAAACAATTTTTGTCCCTCTTTGTCCGTATATTTTTGCTTTCCTTCTTAAATTGGGACAATTTATTTCGAGACTCCTATAAAAATAGTCAAACTGGGGGAACGTAAACCCACCAAAGTTGGGATTAAAGTGACAGAACATCTTTCTTTCTAGATGAATTCATGCGGGAAATACCCTAAAGTATCTGAGTTTAGCTCGGTAAGTAGTTTTTTTTTTCTTGGCGTTAATAACTTCAGAGCGCTAATATTAATTCAATCCTTTTTCCTTCTCCCTCATTTTTAATTTGCAACAGCGGAATTGAATATTCTTTCCGCTCTGATAATTCTGGACATTTTAGAGCCGCCACCTTCAGAGCGTTATTGAATGCAAATAAAAATCCAGTGAAGGATTTTATTAATTAAAATAGTCAAGAGATGCAATTAAATGCAATAACGACTAAACGTGTTTTCAACAAATCAATTATGGTTTCAATTACATTAAACACTATCATTAGATAGTGAACTAATTTAATTTGATTAGCCAATCAACCCTTTTCAAAATGTCCACCTAAAAGTGTTGCAACAAGGAAACGATGACCACTCTGTGGCATTGGTCACAGTTAGGTTAGTAGGCTAGATTGGTATGGTTGCCTAGGAAAGCGCACTTAGACCATTTTTTGGCTTATTGTGTAATCACGTAGCGTAGGAGACCATAGTTAATACGTCTGATTTGAAACCACAGCCTCTGGGACGGTATATAGCGCCCTAACAACTGAACTACTACGAGATTATTTATATAATATTTTTTATTTGTTCGTTTTATTTTGTCTTGGTTTCTATATATGTAAATGAAATACCTTAAAATTTATGAATATATTTTAGATTTCACGAAAATTTAAATTTAAATACCCACTGTAACCACTTCTTACGCATGATGAGTATACTCGTCATAACAAAAAATATTGTCATTTATCCATGACGATTATACTCGTCAAAATTGGTTAATTGATTAAATTTATGCCTTGGATTTAACTTACATATGATGACAATTTATGTTGTTATTCTATTGCGTTCTACATTTTGTTGTATTGTACAGTTGTACTGTTCACATTGTTTTGAAATGTTTTAAGTTATTTAAAGTAATGAAAGATAGGTATAAAGACATATACCTAGTTCTTCATGAAGCTAATATTTTAAAGTTCAGAATACAGTGTACAGTATCAAAACAACCTTTTATAAAAAAAATACCCCGCAGCGTAATAATTTAGCCTAGTCTTCATTATACTTACCACCATGAAATACCTAAATGGGGGAGGTCACAAGAATAATCAACTTTTGTTATTATTCCCAAGGAACAAGATTGCCTTTAGTCATTTTAGATTATTTTCGAACTCCATCGTTAAAATTACCGCCTCACACGGCATTTCCAAGGAGAACATTCATTTTTCATTCTAGTAATGAAAGACATTTTGCCAGAACAAAATATGTAAGCGTTCAAAACAACGGTCGCAACAAAAAAATATATATGTATATGAAAAACATAAAAGAAAAAAAAACCCAAAACGAAAATATGTTTGCAAATAGGAATCAAATTGTCTGTGGCGAATGTGCGCAGCAAACAGCTTGTACACAGCCTATCAGAGGGCATTCCGATTAAAAACAAAAATGCACTATGCTCTGGCCGTCGCTGTTGTGTGCGCAAAGCCATTTTCAGGAGCAGGATAAAAAATAAGGCAGTAACCCTGATTCCTGGAAAAACTTCTCGATCTGTATGAGAAATAAAAAAAAGAAAAGAAAAAAAGAATAAAAGCATTACCTCTCAAGGCGGCATGATATCTGCGAACAGGGTACCGACTAAGTCGATCGACGCCATGCCACGGTATGTCCTTTCGACTTGCAGCGGGCCAACTTGTTCGTCAGACTGTTTGTGTTGTTTTCGTCTCCTCGTTAAAGAGGTCCAAGAATACTGAATATTGAGGCTATTTTGGCCTGGATGGACCGTCGAGTTGCCTGCCTGGCCTGGCCAACTGGATAGTTGGCTTAGGCTAGTTGGCTGAGTGGTCGCTGGCCGGTGCTCCACACTCTGGAGCCCCATACAAAAGGTAGGGAAGGTTCACTTTTCGAACTCTGGCATGCGGGAAAACGGTGAACAGGGACCGAGAAGTGCTCGAAGTATAGGTACCCATCGCACAAACCAGACTCAGCCATTAATCGCTCAGCATTTTTGATGTAGCCGACTCTTCTTGGAATGGTCTTGCAAGAAAATGCCTTTCGATGAAAAAAAAATAAAAAAGTTAAAGAGAAAAACAAAAAAAAAAAAAACACCCCAAAAAGAGCACACGAACCCGGCTAAATGCCTTTGGTCCGATTATGTGCTTTGTGTTTTTGTATACTCATCACATCACGGGGGCCAGAGAGAAAGGATGGCTGTTGGGGCAGGTATCGAGGTATAAGCGATGATCGGTCAAGCGCCAACAAAATTCCTGATATTTGTGAAGATCAGGTGAATTCCCACTCTCAGGCCGGCTCTGCAACCTGTGGGCTGTGGACTGTGGGACGTGATGGATGCGCTGTGAGCGATGCGCCGACCCGTAAAGATAAAATTCTGTTGCGATATCTGGCGTTATCGCGGGGAAGTCTTATACTTTTATTAACTGCACCGCGATAATCCACTACACGCCCGCCAGATTTGAGAGAAAGAGAAATTGCTCGGAAAGGAGAAAGCAGCGCACGAATTCTGTTCGGATCAAAACAAACAACTTTTTCTGTAGGAATGCAAGCGGCCTGGACTTGGGGCTTGGGGCTTGAGGCTTGAGACTTGGGAGGTAAGCAACGGTCAGGCAGCGGGCGCGACGCGATCATCGCAATCATCCCGATCGTTGTCGTCGCAGTCACGCAGCAGCGCACGATGCGCCTAAGACTTTTTTTTTTTTGTACACATTTTAAAATGCCGTACCCGAAACAGCGCAGCCCCAGAGGGAGGGGGGAACCCCCTCTTTTTGGACGTAAGTAGTGGTGTCACTGCCTAAAGAATGCAGACTGATTTTGACCTAGAATGCGTCATAGTCCATTTCAGTTCTGAGATCAGTTACCTCCACTTTGGCCACCGAGCGGAATTTTTAAAGTTTCTCGAGTTTGGCGCAATCATCCGATTCAGCGCGGGACCCACAGCTATTATTATTTACTTCGTTTTGTTTTTGCTTCCTCGTTCTTCACGCCGTGCTGCTGTTGCCGCCGCCACCGCCGCTGGTTCGCGAAGGCAATGTTTTTCACCCGTCGGATATTATTGGGAGCACAGGTGAATGGAATATTAAAAATTGGACGGTGGGAAACCTAAACGAACGATCGAATTGATGAGCATAAGCCCAGCGGCTCACCACTTCTTCAGATTTCTACCTCATTCACGACATTTTTCTCGGAATTGATCAATGGAATTTATTTGTCTTTTTTTGGAAAATATTTTGGTATGCTCCAGTATTGCCAGACGTTACCTACTATCCTGCATCCGGTTGATAGAGTAACTAATTTTGGTTCAAAATCTTTAAAATTATTTAGATTTTTTGTAGAAGAAATAGTCTGACGCATGATTTGATTGGAATTGTCATTGCCTTTATCGTATCGCCTGTTATTATTTCTCCCTTGCCTTGAAAGGTATATAAAACGTATATTGAATAAAGTTCACTTTAGACCAATTGCACTATTAGCTTATGCGCAATTTAGCTTTTAACTTACTTCATATAAGTTTTATATTTAGAATTTTGAACCCGAGCAGACTAGTAATAAAATAAATACAGAATTTTATATCCGAAATTATAGCAACATGAGAAATGTGACACTATCCGAATAAACTCTTTAAAATTTAGAAGTTGTATTTAATAAATTGAAAATGCTACATCATCGGAATTGCTCAAACTATCTTTGTATCCTTTATTAGATCAATATTTCAGAAATTACGACTTAAGAGAATATAATTTAATACCAGCTACAAATCGATAAAAATAAAAGCAAGATAATGTTTATTCTACGTTAGAGTAAATAGTAAACAGCCAAAATTTAGCAACCAGCTTGTTAACTAAGAGCTATCATTTCGAAGATATGTGACATACCCCCAAAACCTATAATAATGCTTTCGATTCCATTTCTGGTAAAGAAAAAATTGCGTTTCTGATGTGCTTTAAAGCTACAAGCCCCACTGAAGACAGCAACTGATAAGAAAGTGTAAACAGTTCGAAGACAGCACCAGAAAATATATATATATATATATATATAAATAAAAGAAAAAGAAGACTAGGGCAGCAGAGGAATTAACGCGACTGTAGATAATCTGTCACGACGGAAGTTTATATAACAAATTTCTGAGATAATCCGAAATCTGGATTCATTCATAATTTTATTTATACACATCGAAGCAGTGTCGCATTCCTACACATGTTTGCAGAAGTGTTTTCTAAGCACATCTTCTTTTATATGTTTTCTATGCTTTTTCCGTTTTATTATTATTCTTTTTTTACTGTATTTTCTTTTTTTTTTCATTTCGTTCAAACGCGTTAAACCTCAACTGAATGAATATGAGCCCCCCGTGTCAATGATATCGCATCATGTGCTTACATTTTTACTTAAAGAGACAGAGACGATGCCCCGCGAAGACGGTCGAAACACACTATCAGCACAAGTTGAATAGGAGAAAAGGGTAGGCAGCGAGGCGGGACGATGGTCGAGGGCAAACAATACCCAGATAGAGTTCAATAGACTGCCTTACAGCAGAGTACGATGCGAAGAAGAAAAATCCATTTCGTTTACTGCTTGCGATGATGATATGAAGACGATACTACTCGCCGCGTATAGAGTGTACGTCCACCCGTCCCAACATCCCATCTACTACCATTGCAATGATATGCTCATTAGATTATAAGCGTTTCCGGCAAAAGGGCCATCCTAGGTGATACAGCCTGTGAGGTATTCCCGCAAAAATAGAATGACCAGCACCACTTTGCTCATAAACGTGAGCGTGCTCACGATTAGCAGTCCTATGTGCGACTATGATCGTATCTACTTTTGTCTTTTTATTTCCTGAATTTGCTTCTGTTTGATAAGAAAGTATACGTTGTTTGTCTTCTACGTTTTCTCCTGGTAAAATAAGTGTGAAGGCGGCGTATGTGTCGCATGATCAGTATTCATCGAAAATTTCATTCATAAGTTCTCCTCTTATCACAACCCTAAACTAATTAGCGCACGCCAAATCCAAAAAATATTTGAAATTACATTTAGTGTTGCCACGCAACCAGTTTTTTCCAAGTTTTTCGATAAATTATATCTTATATTTAGAGTTTTTCCAGAATTTATGGAATTTTAGAAAGGATAAAGCACTCTTGAAGGCAAATTTCACATTTCTTATTTACTCTTTTCAAACATCAGTTTAAATTGAGTTCCATTCCACAGGGGTACGTTTTTTGCCCACTATTTAATTTCATTAAGCTTTCCGCTAATTTAATAAAGTCGTTTCACTGCTGTGTTTATTCTAGAAGAAACAGCATTAAATTTTTAATAAAAAGATTATTTCGATTCGATTTTTCTACGAACCATAATAAACTAACTTAACCAGTTAGGTACTTTGACCCCTTTTCGAAAAGTGTCGCAAAAATGAAGCGATGATCATTTATTTCTTCTTGGCTTCCAAATATTTTGGACATCTTAAAATTTACGAATATATTTTAGTTTTCACGAAGATTATAATCTAAATAATCATAATAACTACTTTTTACACACGACGAGTATACTCGTCAAAAACAGTTAACTGGTGGACAACTTGAAAGAGCATTTTTTTCCAAAATGTCTTTGAAAATCTATTGTTAATTTTAATAGAAAATATTGAGCATTCAAAATTACTGAAGATACCTCGATGGATGACGGAACGACATTTTTTTTATTAAAAAGGTAGCATAATTTCAGAAGTGCCCTTCATGAAGACCTGTAAAACTTATTTTTTAAATACCTAAAGGGAACTCTTGGTTCGAGGGAGGTCATTTCCGTTTCCCGAAAACAAAATACTCGATGTCTAATGAACTTCTTAGAACTGCGCCGAAATTAAGTAGATCTGAGACAGATATAAGAAGGGCCACACAAAAATATAATAATAAAAAAAATAAAATACAAGCACCACAACTCGATTCCGGCTCTCATGTTCTGAGGCAATAATTCGAGCTAATCAAAAACATTTTGATTTTATGACTAACTCGGCGAGTGTGCTGTGTGCACTATTTCCCATCGCTCTGGGAATGAATGACCTGCTTAGCGCTGTTTTGAGCGCGTCTTTAGAGTAAAGTCATCAATTTCCGTTGCGATCGCGCATAAACAACATTCCAGAGCTTGTGAGGAGTACGCTGGCGCGGTTGTTGATCGAACGTTAGCGGGCGCGCCGTTGACGGCGGTGACAACCAATTCTCATCTTCTGTCCCCTCGCGTTGGCCGTTTTCACGTTTTCAACATTTTTGCTTCGGAACACGGGAGAAGAGGAAAATGCGACATGCATGCATATAAAAATAAGAAAGAAGTGCCGCCTGTACTCTGAGAATAAGTTGATTTTCTGTCAACAAATCACAAATGCTTACGCTTCCATAGTCGCATACACTGATTAACGATGCAATTTGAATTACGCACATGTGGCAATTTTGGCATTCGCAATGCCTATTTGGTGTATGCACTTTTGGGGACTATTACAGCCACCACTTGTCATGATGAGCATCGTCCCCTTCGGGCTAGGCTGGTTCCTGTAGTGTACACTATACACAGCGAAAAATAAACCCAACGGGCGAACCGCTCAACTGCTGCAAAGCCTACCGCCTGCAGCAGCCACCACCAGAACTGCAGCTAGAAAGAAGACATTAGGGATCCGACTAATAGCCGCCGCCGTCGACGTCGTCGTGTGCTGGTAGATGGGCCTTCGATTTACTGAGAATAATAAAATGGTTCGTCCATTCATTGAACCTCCTTTAATCATTGCTACAAACAAATACAGTTCCTCGTCCTCTCGACAACGATGAAGATGACAGGCGCAGTGCGCTGCGCTACACACGGTGGGAATTTTTCTGCGCGCCATGGTTCACGGACTGCGCGACCCCGCCATGGCATTGTAGTACAACTTGCCAGCCAGACGCGACATTCCCGACGCAGGGATGCGCACAGGCCGCGGACCCCGCGCGCTTTATGTCTGCGGAACCTGCACCTCTAGCCAGGCAACCGATTTGCATAAGAAACGCCAAAAACTAAATAGCCTATTCGCAAACATAAAATAAGAAATATCAAAAAAAGGGGCAAACTGATAAAAAAAAAAAAACATAAAACGAAAACGTCGGCAGCCATTTGATTCGATTCAAAATCACACACCATGTGCCGAGCCACGGCCCGAAAGGTGGATCACCCCTGGATGTGCAAAACAAAAAATTTTTGCGCTGCTCTCAAGGATCTTCTGGGAAGGGTTCTTTAACCTTCAGCGCCGTCAAAACAATGCAGACGATGGTCTCTGCGGCTACCAACATGGTTGTAGCGGAGCCTTTTTGCCCTTATTTTGGGCTCTCTCTCCGTCTTTGGTCCGTCGTTGTCCCCTTCTAGCGCAAATGTTTATCACTTTTTAGTTTTTAGCGCGAAGTCGTAAGACGAACTCGTGTATGTTTACAAGTTTGGCGTTTTCCACCTTCCCCGTCTAACCCTTCCCATCCCGCAACGCCTGAATCAACATCGAGCATAACTGTTTTTTGCTCATCTTTTTGGCATTCCTTTCCCTTTGGATCTCTCTCGTCTTTTAATACGTGGACGCCGAGAATATTGTTGTTCTTGTGCTCTTGTTGCAATGATCGTCTTCTTTTCCATGGACTGTTTTCTTTATCGTGTTTTTGATGCCATTCCTGTTGTACACTGCCCCGACGCGGGGCCAAAACGAAAGGGGAGAAGGAAGCGCAGGCGCGGTTCATCAAACACTTTTATTCACCATGACTATTTGATGTGCGCGCAACTTAATTTCAAAATAGTTACAATTTTTGATTATGACAAAATATTCTAAAACTCCATTTTCCTACACAATTTTTGCAAATATGGGCACATATAGTTTATCCCTTTTTCTTAATGTTCATTCTGATGAAAAATATTGGCTGAACTCAAGGGCAAATCAATTTGACTCATTGGTAAACTAAACGCAAATATATTTGGGATATACGCAAACTTGATCCAAACAATATAAAGGAAAATGCGCATTATATCTAACTAAAATAAGAAGAGACCATTAATTTAATTAAAATTTATACTTAAAACTACAATTTTAGTAGATTTCAAAATAATCTGACTCCAGACTAAGCAAAATCATATCTATCACAAAATTACTACAATTAGTCTGTGTAACTTGTTACAAACTATTCTCAATAACTTCAAGGACATAGGGGTAGCTTTTATTTCATTTATCAATCCATACTAAAATGCATAAAACATTATGTCAAGCAGGATTGTAAGTTCTAAACCAATTAGAACCGAAAATCGTACTATTCCTTCAGTCCTCCTTCATCAAGTTTACGTGCGAGACATTTTGAATCAAAAATGAAAATTGATTTAGGAAGTATTCTTGAATTACTGAATTGCATCTTCATAGATAATAATGGAATAGTACCTTAACAGCAATAAAAAGAGTCTCATTTTGTACTGACGGTTCATATTCATGGACCACGGACGAACGTTTATATAAAACCGAACTTCTAGACCGAATCCATAGAACATAAAAACAATTACTAGGTGCCTACAGTCTTCATCACCTGCAAAATTACGTCTACCTGAAAAAAAAGCCACCCTGCATTTTAAAAACCTCTCGTGATTAGATCCAAGGTCTGGGACACAATCAGTTCTAAATTCAAAGAACCACATCTTGGACAAATGACGCTTAGCCAGATGTTTTTACGCTTCCAGGTAAAATTTTGCGACACATCTTGGTCGCGTTTTTCGACACCATATTCGTCTTCGTCGTCTGCATACAGGCAAAGAGAGGTAAAGTCAAAGATGTTTTTCGTTGCACCTGGTGCTCTGACTGCCTCTGATAAATTTCTACTCGTTGAACAACTAACTGAGTAGCACAAACGGCAAAATAATTTTTTCTGCAGCTGAATATCTTTTCCTTGCGGGTAAAATATATAGGGCTGGTTGGCTGAATACCTTACTTAGGCTGGACTGCATTTCTCAAATCCTTAAGGCGCGCCCCCAAACAAATATGTATGAGGGGCAAAAGAAGATACTGAACTCTGGGTATCTTCTGGATCTTCTTATGAGCCCAGGGGAAGCATATGTTCAATTTTTTCGAAAACAACAAAATTTTTCCTCCCTTAGTATTTAGGGCAAAAAGTAGTCTGCCGGCGATGCGACGCGACATTAACACCTGCCGGAGCACGAGCCCTTACTAATGGGGAAGTCTGCTGCTGCTGCTACTCCTGCTGGCGTGCCGAAATGGAAGATATAAGCATATGTAGATCGTGGCACACAGGCAGCTGTGGAAATCTTTTAAGCGATAATTCTTTCTACCGTCAACGTTCTTCAAAAGAAAACAAAAACGGAAGACAAGAAAAAATATCCGCCGACAGAATGTGATTTTTCTTAATTTCGGAAAGGTTGGTGATGATCGTGACGACGACATGTCATCGAGCAGATGTATAATTTAATTTAAAGGAATCGCCTGGACATAACCAGAAAGAAACCTGGCTGTAACGCTTTGAGGGAGGAAACCAAAGCAAGATCACATTATTGGGTTTAATGTGGCATTTCATGATGCAGATCAGTTACAGGAGCTTTTACAGAAAGTGAATTAAAACTTTTTCAAATTAGATTTTTTATATTAGCAAATCTCAAATGATATTTTTATTTTACAGTATCTGCCACAATCTGATAAACGACAACCAACAAATGTTGAATTCAGCAAATTCAATTATCGATGCTAATAGTAGAATTTGAAATTCAGCGGTGTAACTTATCAACGTACCTAAACAAGGAGGCTTAAAAAACGTAGTTATTCACGATCTAATTCCTAACTGATACTAACTAAATCATCAATCGATATTAAGTCAACATTTGAATTAGTAGAACTTGAGATAATGCATATATATAAAAAATTGCACTTACAACCCTAATTCAGATTTATCAACTTAATTGAAATCGAATAAATGTTGCTACTGTGAAATATATTTTGCCCCTATACAGAAAAAGACTGGTATTTTAAATAAGGCAATTTAATGCCGCAATCAGCCATCTTACCAGAAAAATTGTAATTACTTGTAATTCCTGCCCAGGATAACTTGACCTAATTTGAATGAGCCTCCGGAGCTGCGCTCAATTAACGTTTTCAGTACCCAATCGACGAGAGGATGGGAATATTTAATAACACGAGCCAAGGTAGAATTAAGTCGACAGGTGTTATGGGGAGTTAATATATTTTTTATTTCTTTTCATCCTCTACCTTTTTTTTTTTATTGAAATCAAAGGGCAAAAAACTACTGGGCTCGCGGAAGAAGAACCGACAGACCGGTGCAGCCCTGCTGCGGCACGCATTATAAATTCATTGATTTTTTTTTCTCATGTTTGAAACAGATATGACAATAGCCTTACTACTTCTACAAGGATAAATCAGCCACTTTTAAGAATATGAAAGGAAGCAGACAACGTCCTCGCTCAGTTATATCTTCAAGGCATATGATTACTTTTGCAGCAAGGACTTCACCTGGTTTATACGTTTCATTTTTTTCTTAAGGAAAATTGTACAAGGCGTCGCAAATATTTAAGTCAAATTTTACAGAAAGAAACATAAAGAAGAGTCACCCTTGTCTCGTGCGCGTTTGCGCGTTGAGCCTTCCTATTTTTGGAGTATTTAAGATGCGTTTCCCTTCTGACGCATTTTTAGGAAAATGTTCTTAAACATCTGCCACTTCTTATAATACCTCGCAGATGTTAATGACTGAAAAAGGATCTAAAGAGAGGCTTCTTCTTGGGGAAATAAGTTTTTTTTTAAGATACCTACATAAGGTGATTATGCTAACTATGGATTGGTCTGCCCTTGTGGACATTTGCATTTTACTTACTACTTGAACTTTGATTCTGAACTACTCATTAAACCAACAACCACCTGCCGCTAAAAAGAAATTATTACAATATTTTGTGTTTTTATTTTTTAGAGAAATGAAAGTAGTAAATAAATATTGATAATAGTGGCACAATTCGTTAAGTAATCTAGCAAGCTTAGAAATTTGATAGTTGTTTGAGTAATCAAATTCTAGGATAAATCAGTTGAAATGTAATCGTACTCGCGCACTCAAATAATCACCATAAAGGGTACTATTGAATAAAATTTCCTTTACTTATTAATTCTTCATAAAGTAAAGTAACAATATGAGTTCGTTCGCTTCTTTTAAGAAACATTATTTTCCCGTGCTAGAATTTTTTTGAGAGAATTATATATAAAAATGAATATTGAAGAGAGAGGGAGAGAGCTTTCAATTGTGACCCATTTTTGGGACACGTGGCATAAAATGTGTCAATCGACAATAACTTTTACTATAAAATTAAAGCGGCCAAGGCTGTTGGCTTAATCTTACTTTGAATTTAAGTATGCAAATGCTGTAAAAATTTTATGTTTCAGTATTTGCTTCTAAAGACTCCTTAAACATGACAATATATAAGAACAGAAATTAGTTAAATAACACCCGCACCCAAATTCTACAAATAGCACGTTGAAACCACGTTTTATTTTAAATACAAGAAGCATTAGGGAAAGGAGAAAACTTTCACTAATTGTTTTAGTTGGAATACAAGAAGCAGTATCCTAACATGCTAACAGATAATGTAATAATGAATAAGTGATTCACTCATCTGAGAATGAAATTAAATTTAAAATTAGGATGAAAATAATTTACTTACCTTTACCTAACGAATCAAAAGAAATAATTTAAAAATCAAAAAGTAACGTATAACTCTAAATAATATTTTTTCGTGCGTATTTAGAAAAGAAAGTGTAAAAAAGAAACAGAAGGCAGTGGCATTTAAAAAAGATAAATAATTTATAACGAAGCATTTGTCCGTTACCGAATTTCATTTTTGACGCGACGAATTTTCTCAAAACCAACATTTTTCCACTACTAGCGATTGATTTTTCCCCCGTTTTCTTTTATTCCTTTTTTTTTTTTTTTTTTTTTGCGGTCAGCCTCTCTGTTTAGTCTAGTGTGATATTTTAAACGCACGCACATTATCAAGTGTTCTATAAAAACATCGTCTTTGCGCGAGAAATGTTACAAAAATAGATTCTACTGCAGACAATCTCCAAGATCCATGGGGGTAACCAAATGAAAACTGTTGCGATTTTTGTTAGCAAATTTCCTTTTTCTTTTTTTATATTATTCGCTTCTTTTTAAGCGCGCGCGTACCCATTGCGACCGCTGCGTGAGATTATGCAAAAGCACATTGATTTAACGAGGAGAAATTCTTAAATGGAACCGACTGTCTGTCGCACTGGATTCGGTAATCTCTAAAAATAAGTAACTATAAAGCCAGGTGATGTACTTACCCTTTCGGATCCTGCGAACATTTTTGCAAGACTTCTGTTATGTGGCATTTTTTAAATTCTTCAGAAGACCCATATAACCCAAATGGTCGATCGTTTTCTTTCAAAGGACTGATCGAATCTACGGGGGAGCAAGAGAAATTTTCATTTTACAATCCCATCATTAGAAAGTAAAGAACTGTATAAATTTATTCTGTAAAAGATAGCCTGAGCCATTTTTTCAGTTTTTATAAGAATTTTTTATACGAATAAGAAGAAATTAGAATATTTTAAAAATTAACTATAGGACTAATTTCAACGCTTTTGTGGATCTTCAAAGCTTTGTATTTTAGCAATATTTAATTAAACACAAGTCTTCATTAAATATCTTCCCAAAATGTCCCAGTTTTCAGGAATAAACAGAATTTACTCGATCACTTGGATGAAATCTGAGCTAATCTCCAACAATTGTCCTGGCTAAAGTTTAAGAGACGTAAGTCGTAAAAGTGGTGGCTTCAAATTTTCATACATTTCCTTAAAGAAGTACAGTCAAGAAAAAATTCGCTGATTACAGCTTGGCTGCTATTAGGATTAAATCACATACAGTTCTGGAGAAAAAAAAAATAGCGAAGGCTTAAACCTGCATTTATGCTCAGGGAAATTAGAAGAGGCGGCATGCGATATGAAATCACCTGTTTTTAGTCATTGATACCAAGAAAAATCATTTTAAAAATGGAAGGAAAAATGCCTTAGAGAAAATATTAAACTAATGCGATAATTTAAATTTTTGAAAATTGCGGAAGAATTTTAAAAGAATTTTAAAATTTAAAAGTTTTTCACAGATTTCAACCTGAATAGAACTGAGGAAAGCTGTTTTATTTTATTATAATTAAGCTATACAATTAAATTAAGTAAACTGTTGAAATAATTGGAAGGCATAGTCTTCTCACATTTCATATTTACTTTTTGGCCTTAGTTTAACTTATTTTAATAATTAATTAATTGTTTTAAACCTGGAATTACTTTATACAATTGTCAAGCAAAAATTATTGAAGATCGTTAAATCATTTTTTAATAAACACATTGGTTCTACCTAATTATTATCAATGTTAGTTGATACGAAAAATTACTTAAGTACCCCGATAACTGACTCTTAGAAAAAATTGTACAATTTGTAATTTTTCTTGAATTTCTTTGAATTTGTATGTAAGGCCTTTAAAAACTTAAGAGATTAGACTTTATCTATTTCAATGTAATTTCCCCTTCTTATTAATAAAAATCTGCAAATGTATACAGAGTTACTTTAGTGTAGCAAAACATGTTCTGTTAAAATAACAAAATAATTCCTGAAATTTTCTGATTTACGTAAACTTCTCTCTTTGAATTCTTCATTAGAGTACATCAATACTAGTCTTATTATATTTATTATTATTATAGGTAATAAAAATAACTATTACACTTCGAAGCTACCATTGGAACTGTCGAACGAAAATCAGTAACAATACAACAGCGCTTTCAATTCTTCAAATCTGTGCAAAGTAAATAGGGTCAAGCTTTTAAGTAAATTCTATCGACTGCCTAATTCAGCTACACAAAAATAATAGCTGAATTGGCTGTACAAACTTTCGTTTTTTTTAAAAAAAATAGCTTTTAACTGTAAAATTCTTTAACGCAGTCCTATTCTGAATCTAAAAGAAAAATTTTTGTTTTCGCCTGTTTCTTTTTATAAACACAGACAAACAAGGAGTTCTCAGCTTTTTTAATCAGACTCCAGTTAAAATATGATTCGTATGTTAAATGTATCATGCAAAGTGTATTCCATTAAAATGAGTTGTTTCTTTTAAAAAGTGAAAGTATATACTGATCTGAGATTCCAAATCTTAATATACAGGGCACTATCAAACCACGACCAGATCTACTCATTAAATTACATCCCTAGTTTTTATCCGAGTAGAGAAGAACAAAAGGAGGGTTATGATTTTTGCAATCTTATTTTTTCTATCCATGATAACCAATGATTTTGTCTGAATTTCTCTTGGAATTAGCTTAGCTCCTAACTTAGCTATGTTTACAAGAATCTAGATTACGCCCACCGAAGCTTCAGGAGCTTAGTGTGGTCGTGGCATTGCTGCGTAATTTCTGCCAAGCCTACTAATTAACAGACTGAAGGCCTACCTGGATTCTGGTTGCAGCGTTTTATCTGAGCAAACTACTACTTTAAATCTAGCTAAATGATCAATACGCTAAAAATGCCCCATGCAAGTGACTTCTTTCTTGCAACAGAATGAACTTTGACCGCTGTATTCACGGATGGTCCCCCTTTGTTGTGAAAAGCCTTTAGAAGGTAGTATTTTGGGGCTGTACCAAACGTTTTGAAGACGAGACACGTGAGTACTCTGAACAACAATATAAAAGGGTTAATGTTGGCTTCAAATTAAGCCCTCCGCGAAGCTGTTTAGCCAAAGTGAGCTATTTGTGGGTAAAGTAAGCTCCAAAAGTATCCAATTCATGAAACCATCACATAAAGTCGTCTCTATTGTCTATTTTATTTTTCGTTTAACAATTCTGAGTCAGTTTTATAGGGGGAAGGGGTTGAGACCTTTTAGCTACGAAGCTAAGCAATGGGGCGATTTCTTGAAGCGAAAAAATAAAGGGAGTCATCTGAAGAATTCCTCTCAGCCAAGTCATAATGAATGTTTTATACGTAAAAAATTACAGATGTTAACAAATCTTAATCTCACGTATCCGACAAACAGGCAAAGAACTTCCAACCCGCCCCTTTCATGTGAAAATTGAAATTCCTTTCGAAATATTTAAGCCATTTGACAAATGACGAACATAACCAAACTTCCATTATCTCAGCAATAATTTCCGGTGGCCTTTGTGCAATCGATACAATGAAATAACTCTATTACTTACCTTCCATTATAGTTAATCAAACAATTTACAGTATTTCCACAGGTAAAAATTGTATTTATTTCACAAAAAACAGCGAGATAAACTTGGGAAGTAAATTAGCCAAAACAAACTGTGCAGCAAAAGGACTTCACGAAACCGGCAGATGGGGTGCTGCTGTCGCTTAAGAGATGTTCCGAATTTATTTTATTTTTTCGAGCACATTTTTTATGTGTGGTAATGATATTGGGCGAAACTGTTTCTAAACAATTAAATTACGATTGTTTCGCTTTATAAAAATGGATAGTTTTATTTATTTACTATAGAAGTAGATATGTTAAATGGAAATTTGTTAAAATCAAATAGAAAGTTATTACTTCTTTCATATGGCACTACTAATCAGGTTGCTCGAAATTCCCCTGTAAAAGCTCAGTTACTTCAAAAAATTCCGATTCAGCTTAAAATTGCTTTCGTTTCGTTTTGGTGTACTGACGGCGGTCGACGCGGAATTCTCGTTGTTTTGGACACGGGTGCCGTGTGAAATTTGATTCTATTTTCGGTTAAATTTATTTGTCAAAAAATTCAAATACTCGAACGCTGCAGCATATCGAAATTTTAAGAGATCGCACAATGCAAAGGGACTACACGAGGATATGTCGCGTTTGTATGGCGGAGGGTTCGCGCGATATTTTCCCCCGGAATTTGACAGATTCATCAACAATTGGAGCGACTGCGTCGGGTGATGGTCGCCCCACCGCAGCACCATCAAACAGCTGCACCACCTCAACTTCTCCGCTCGACAGGCTGCTCGAGAAGTTGCGATATGTGACAATGATGAAAGTAAGCAAGTGTTTCGTTTCTCCAAAAGAAATACATCCCGGACGCTTTTACGCACGACCTTTGTTTACATAACAAGTGGGACGCAAGGCTGTCCTGGAATATGCGAGAAATTCTGGTCCAACCGAACACCTGTTGGGGTAGATTGTGGTCAGGGTCAGCGCGGGTGTTCGTATGCAAATCGAACCATTAATTTTTTTTTGTTCAAGTGCGCCTTGGGACAGCTGGAAATTTTTAGATAGATCATATGCTAGAATAAAATTAAAATAATGAGATCCAGCCTCCAGACGGAGAGGAACTTTAAGAAGAAACATTTACTTGGGCGGCAATTCGCCTTTTGCATAAAATTGACAATACTTTAAGCTTCCTGCTTATTTTTAAAATTTGTTTTATTAACTGAACTATTTAAAATCCATGCTATTTTTATATATAAAACTACTTATATTTCAACTAAAATGTTAAATGAAACCGACACTTTAAGGACTTTAGTAATATTATTAATTTTTAGGGAAAAATAAATGTAATTGGAGTATGAAAAGTCCTCAATTTCAAGAATGCATTAAATACAAATTGATTCAAAATCATATAAATAATGCATATGAGTTCAAAGCGATGTTTGCCACCCTTTGCGGTTATCTATAAATCACATTACGCAAATTATACATTACTTCCCGCTTCCCTTCTTTGTTATATTTCCCCATTGTTCTTTTTAATTCCCTTAAGAAGAGCCTCTAAAGAATTACAATCTCCATAGGGCTTTGTTATTTATGCCTCGAAGTCTAGCAATTGTATTACTTTTGCATAAATAACAATTCTACTGTATGAAGGTTTCATATCTAGTTTTATTGATTTTCTGATTATTAGGAGAACACGCTAAAATAGAGTTCCGTAGAACTAAAATTAATAAGAGAAATTTTATAGAATAATAATTAAATTTTATTGTTTATTTGTGCTAATTACTTATAATAGTTATGAATTAAATTTAAGACACTTATCCCCAATAAACTAGCTCATTTAATGTATTACTTCCGATTTCAGATTGATGAAAACGACGATCTACCCCGGCTCCTGTGTGACCTTTGCATAGTCCAGTTAAATGTGGCCTATAATTTTAAAAGACAGGCTGTAGAAAACGACACGAAACTCCGGCAATATTTTATTGAAAATGGCATCTCATCCAGCCACTATAACGCCACCCCCGTAATGAACAACATCCGAGTGAATACACGAAACACCTTAGTTACCACACCAACACACCAACCACACCAGCACACTGTCTCAAGGCACATTCCTGTAATACCCTTCGTCGTAAAAAGGGAAGCCACCGATATCGATACCGATAGACTCTCAGATATTACAGAAAGTCATCTAGAGGTAGTTGAAAATGGATCTGCGGAAACACAATTGAATCTTTCGAACAATACAAATTCGTCCGGCAGCCACAGTGTAAGCATGCAAAACACTTTTGGGACTGGTTCTGACGGTGGCACCAATTCATCAATGGTTTACATGGTAAATGGTAGCAGTGGGACACCCTCAAGTGAGATAGAATTCATTGCAAATTCAACACCGAACGCGAGAATTACTGTGGCAAACAGGAACAGTGTAGCAAATAATAATGGGGAGTCTAGTTTTATCCAGAGGTTAAAAATGACCGGTCCATCTAAGAGCAGTGAATCATGCTCTAACTTCCGGGATGAAAATGCTCCTCAGCAAAAAAAGCAAAAAATGCAATCTTCATCAGTCGATTTGGATATTAAGGAACGGATGCTCGAACCACCAGAGATCAGACGATTGGCGATTGATAGCAATTTTCAACCGTCGGATGCGCCTAGACAAGCTAGGACCCTAAAGACTCCTGGTCCTGGGATGACGCATGCTACACAAACTGAAAGGGAAACGGACTCGGTCGACAAGGAAGGCTCTATACCTCTTCATCAAAACGCTGCAAAAAAGTCTGAGAAAAAGGCAAAACCGAAGAGTGATCCTTCCTACAATAGATCGAGTAAATCTGTAAAATTCACGAATGCGCCCAACAAGACCGACAGCCATAAAATGTTGCCGAATCCGTTTACCCCGAAAAATACATCGAGTGAGAGGCTACTCCAAAAAATGAAAACAGTTCGGGGAAAGCGACCACCGGAGAAAATTTTCCGGCCGAAAATTAATCCACCGACAACAAAAAAGTTGAATAAATCAACTTCAACCAAATAGACGGTGGCATATCGGTGCATCTTTACTAAGTACAATTTATTTCGTGTTATCCGGAAGAGGATCCACGTATGCTTAGCATGAAACCTTTAAGGATTGGATCCTTTTACGGGTTACACTCTTTAGCTAAAATTGTAAATAATGAGGCCTATCGAGCAAGATAATTGCTACAAGAAAAAAAGCATACCCACAGGGAGATATATTTTTGCATGTAGGTTACAACTTAATTTTATTATTAAGATTTTAATTTTTAAAAAAATTACACCATCACTCCATTAGGATCAATGATGACCTGTCCTCATATCATCCCCAATAAAGTTTTATGTATGTACAAATCGCCACCTGATCTTTTAGCATGTAAAAAAGAACAATCCGGAGATCTCAAAACGTTTTTATTTAGTACTGTGTTGTATTACTGTTAATAGTTCGGAGTATGTGACAAAAGGCGTAATGTTATTTAGAGAAATAGAACTGAGAAAAGGACAATTTTTGTGATTGTATTTTTTTTTCTGTTTCCACTAATTCCCAGATAACTTTTGGTGCCTATTAACTCTAATCCTTATTACAGAAAACGAAAAATTATATGCCATTCAGCTATAAACAAAAGATTGGTTTCGTTTATTTTGTAATGTGAAAAAAATGAAAAATATAAATGATAATACAATAAAATTGTTTTAGGGAAGAGGTAAAAAATAAATAACTATTATGACATTAAATTTTAGTTTATCATTATTTATTTGAAATTTTTTTTAAACGAATGGGATTAGTTTAAGGGATAACAGTTTGAATCAAATCATAAATTTTATATTTTGAATTTATTTATTTATTTTCACTTAATACAAGCTACAAAGATAAATAATAAGTTTTGTAAGTTGTAGTTGTGTCTTAAATTTTAAAATTAGGAGAACGTTATAATAAATAAAAAAAAGCAATACTTTGCAAAGCTTAAACAAAAGAAACAATTACTCAATTAATTTCTCGTTTAATAGAAAACTAAAACATTTTTGCAAAGGAAGTTAGTCAACCTTAGAAATCATCCTTTAATGTTATTTTGTATATCCAAAACACCCTGAAATATTTTACAATAGCTGGACTGGGGTTGGGCTGGACAACGAATAGTAAAAAAAAATTAACAGTGATCGGTCGACTGTAATGAGGCTTTCCCCGTACTGATTATTTCCATTAATATATAAAAATATACGGCCTGTGGGAAATACCCGCAACAAAGCGTTGTCATTATTTATCACGAAAGGTTTAACATCAAGTGCTCTTTCAATATACCAACAATATTCAATTGTATTTTAAATACATTTTATGCAGATTCGTTTTGCTAATTTCGATAAGAATTTGTCGTTTCATGTTTGGTCTGAATCTTGAAGACTATTGCTAATGCAAATGAATAATTTGTCTTAAAGTCTTAAAAAGTCATATTATAAATTTACTGTATAGTCAGTTCTATTAGAAGAAACATTTCCTAATTTTTGAAGATTTTATTAAAGAACATTTTCCTACAATAACCTCACTGTATAACATTTATCTCTTTACATAGCTAACTATCTCAGAAAACAGGTTTTAACAAACAGAATGTTTACAATTTTATTATATAAATGTTTGCAATTGGCAAAGAATTATGTCGGTTGCGATATTTACATGAAATTGTATTTCCTAAGACCCCCGAACACTGTCTTAATAAAGTAAAAAGCGTGAAATTAGTGCGAGTATAATAAAAATTATTAAAAAATTACATTAATTGATTCTTGAAATTACTATCAAGCAATTTCCACAATCATGCTTGAGTTGATTATTGCAATTGAACAATTTGCAAGTGTTCTTCTTGTGGGGGGAGGCATTTTATTTGATGACCTCGATACAGTCTAGGGGTCAAATTCAAGGATCATATCGAAGTTAAATTGCTTTTTTTTATAATTTAATTTAAATTCCTTGAAACTTCATTTATTGAAGGTTATAAGAATTCAATAATTATAGGTGGTTCCTTATGTTTCTTTAAAATATCGAATACGTATCAAATAAAATAAAGTTTTATTTTAAAAACTTTGCCCCATTGGTGAGGGAAGAGAAATTTAAAATTTCGGTAGAAATCATTCATCTTAAGGGGCGTAGATTAATTTTTTAAAACAAATTGAATAATACTCTAAAATATATAAAATAAATCTTACCGAACATGGAGGAGGAGGAGGAGTATTTTCCAAGAAAAACAGCGGTCCCAGGAAGTTTCGAATTCGTTGAAACGACGAGTTAATAGCCATCAATTTTAAGATTTTTGGTTCTTTATCGACCTTTTGATTTTAATTTTATAAGTTTATTTTTTAATATTATTTAACATATATACCTAGTAAATTTAATCAGTTATTCAAAAACAAGTTTTAGTAAATTTAATTATAGCTTGGATTGTGGGAGATTCCCCCTAAATTTATTTGACCAGTCTCCACCTTTACCTACCGCAAAATCTTACGAATTTGTGAAATTCCAAATTCAATGAAAAAAAAAAACAAATATAAACAGCATTAACCTTTCGAAGAACTCCAGACAAAACTCGTTTTAATCTTTTCAACGGAAAATAAAATTTTCCCAGAAATGAGACTGTCTTGTCATTTGTCCATATAAATTTTATTTTGGTTGATAGATAGCGCATTAATAGCCAGGTGAGGTGGGGAAATGTTTCTCTAAAAATTGAAATAGACGAATTCCCGTTAAAAATAAAAATAGCGTCCCTTAGTGTAGAGATGTCAAAGAAGCTCGTTGTTAATTACGCAGGAATCCCAGAAAGAACCGCGATTTAATAACACACTACCGCGAACGGGTGCAGGGGGGACGCTTGATTGCGAGGAATCCCCGTGAATTACTATTAACAATTATTAATCCGTTGAAGCTTTGCAAGAATTTTACAAATTGTGAATCAGAGAGCAGAGGTAGCAACTCAACACACACAGCCACAGGAGATCCACTTACACCTACACCGATTGGCAGTGTTTACGTAGTTGAGCCCAGCAAGTAAAAAGTTCGGGGAAAAACCGCTGCTGTCATCATGTGAGCTAAACTTTCGTAGCCGCGACCGCTTGAATCGTCACGTCGTCGACGAAATGTAATCTCAGTCCATACATCGCAAAAATAACAAGTTTTTACAGCCCCGAAGACTCAACCGATTGCAATTCGGGCTAACTGTCGACGATCGGATCCAATTAAGCTAGCCCCGGTCGTTTGAGAAGGAGGGAGAAGCAGGGAAAGTGTCGCCTTCTATTCTGTGGAGCACCTCGGGGAAAAACCGCGAATATTTGTGTTGTTGTCCGCAACAATCACGGCTATCAGAGATCTTTGTCATTTGGAAATGGGTAAGGCGATGACAGACCACTTGGGGCACTATTCCGACACTTCGTTTTTCGCTGTTGTACATGAAAGTTGAAATTGAGAATTTTACGGTCGTTTTTATTAGAAGAGCCGCGAGTGATCGCCGCAAATATTTATATTTTTGTTTGTTCGCTTTAGTGAGGTCGTATTTTGGGAGCACCCTCCCCACAATAAGCGTGTTTTATCCGTTGTACGATTTACAGGGAAAACCGTGACACGGCTGGAATATCAGCAAAATGATGTCCACAATTGAGCTGT
This sequence comes from Philonicus albiceps, assembly GCA_963969385.1. Classification (NCBI taxonomy): domain Eukaryota; kingdom Metazoa; phylum Arthropoda; class Insecta; order Diptera; family Asilidae; genus Philonicus; species Philonicus albiceps. The sequence goes on along the minus strand of OZ017772.1, from coordinate 1,482,015 downwards.
TAAATTTGGATACCCAAGAAAATCAAGTGTATTATGGTAATTGTCCGAATTTGAACATTTCGCGAAACATCATCCAGATCCATTTCTGGTGTGACTACTTTTGCAGTGTCAGCTGATTCGGGGAGGACTTCTCTAAGCCCTCCCAAAAGCCTCAGGTGGCCAGTTTTATTTTTTTTTTATCGAAGCAACCTTTTTCAATTCGACCCTGCGATTTAATTTGTCAATTTCCGTAGCGATAAGATAAGATAGTGCGACTCCGCTATTTTGTGTAGTGAAGCTGTGAAGTACCCCCCTTTTGTTTTGCTTACTTGCACATATGCTTAGTGCTGTAGAATTGTTTGCATCCAGAATCTCCAAAAGTTATTAAATTACTAAAGGGTAACCGGATTCTCCGACGTAGTAGAAGGCAAATTGGGTATTCCCCTGTGAAATTCGTTAAAACTGAGTGTGCGCGATTCACGTCATGCAGAACAATTTTAATTTTGATATTGGTTTTTTAAATTTAAAAAAATATCCCTTATAACTTTACATGGAATTTATGTCATTAAGGAAACTGTAAAATGCAGAGAAAGATGTAAAATCCATTTTACTGGCATAGTCTATGCCTAGGTCAGTTACGATGTGATGATATAAAACTTCTATCAAACAGAACATCAGTCCCAAGTAGGATTTCTTTTCTGGGAATCCCCGGGAATTTCGCTAACAAATGTCCGGCCATTCCCCGTTGAAATAAACTAAACGTTCGCGCTATAACCGTGGCTGGATTAATTAGTTTTTGAACAAAACCAACTAATTTTCAGAATTTAGAGAATTCAGATACATTCCAATTTACGTTCAAAACAAAATTTCCGAAATTCATAGTTTTGACTTTTGTTTTTTTACAATGTCGAGAGTAGTTTGCTTTAACATTTACGGTTTGGAATGTAAACTCGTCTTTATTACAATTCGACACACTCAAGATAATACAGAAATTTACTAGAGGTTACATAAAAAATTAAGACGCAAAAGTTCGGCAATTTGAATACTTAAAAGATAATTTAGGGAAAATTCTTCAAAATTGCTATGTTTATCGTTTCATTTCTTCTGTTGAAGTTGAAATATGCATGCAAAATCTTATATAAGATTTTATTAAATGATTTTCATCTTATGGAATGTGTTTTACTCTAGAAAACCGGACTATTCGTATACAAATTCTTTACGTAATTTGCCTCACCTCATTTTCTAGAATAAAGGCCTCAAACGAAGAGGAGTAATTCGTTTTTTTATTTTACATCCAAACCCTAAATAAGTAATTTTTCTGTTATTTTCAGATAGTGGATATTCAGACGCTCCATCGCCGGGATCATCATCCACTAGCTCCAGGATGATGGGTTCCCCAATGTCACAGACAAGCGATGGTAGCAGAAATAACATGTTTAACCTTTACCAGTTTGGTAAGTCTCCTGAGATATCGCAAGATAGAAGTTTAAGACGAATCACAAACTTTTTAGAAGAACCAACTAATCAAATTGACTTTCAAAGGAACATATTTTTATCTCAACGTAAGCTAAACTTTTTTAATTAATTAAAATTTAGTCAAACCTAATTTTACAAACTTTAGAAATGGTGACTGGAGAGGGACCAAAGCTAGTTATTTTGGAGGAACCAGTGGAAAAGTTCCGATTTCGTTACAAGTCCGAAATGCACGGAACCCATGGATCTTTGATGGGTTCATCAAATGGAAAGTCAAAGAAAACTTTTCCAACTGTTGAATTGAGGGGATATGAGGGAAGGGCTGTTATTCGGTGCAGTCTTTATCAAACCAGTGATACCTTAGGATCATCGCCACATTCGCATAAATTGGTTGTTCGACACAATGACCGAGATGTTTCTGATCCGCATGATCTGAGGGTATCGAAGGAGGATGGATACAGGGCAGTGTAAGTTATACTGGGTTATATTTCTGTATTCTTTTTGATTATGTTAAAATCTGTTTTTTATTTTTGTTTTAGTTTTCAAGGGATGGGAATTATTCACACTGCGAAAAAGCATATTATTGAGGAATTAGCAAACAAGAAAATTCGGGAGAAGCAGTTTGAAGAGGGACGTCCGCTTACACCGCTTGAAGAAAGCACTGTAAGTCGTTATATATTTATTATGAATAGTTACGCTGAAATCGTGAAACTACTTAAAAATTTTCAATCGCAATGCACACTTTAAAAATGAGATCACAATTGCGGGCGACTCAATCGACAGTTTCCATTATTAGACAATTCTTGCGCTGTATAATAAATAAGGGTTAGGGAAGTTACTCAATTGCTTAGCATACTCGGTTCACGATTTCAAATAATTCATTACCACTTTTATGCATAATCAAAATAAAATGTTTATTCCGTATCTTTTGGTAGATCAAAGTAAGAGCGGAGAAAGAGGCCAAAGCAATGAACTTAAATCAAGTGCGTCTTGCGTTTACTGCATATGCAATCAATCCGGACGAATCCTGGACATATCTGTGCGGTCCGGTATTCTCTAGATGTATTAACAATATGAGTAAGTTTCTCATTATAATTAACGATAATATTCTGTGGCTAACAAAAGTATTTTTTCAGAAAGTGCGTTAACTGGGGAGCTCAAAATTTCCCGCCTTAGTGCAGCCGTAAGCAGTGCTGCTGGAGGAGATGATTTAATACTCCTCGTGGAAAAAGTTGGGAAAAGTAAATTTGTGAATGCGCTTTTATTGAGTATATCATTCTAATTCTTTCCCAATTTCTGTAGAAAATATTAAAGTAAAGTTCTATGAGGTGGACGAAGATGGCGAAATGGTTTGGCATGATTGGGGCATATTTTCTGAGGCTGATGTCCATCATCAGTATGCGATTGCATTACGAACTCCGCCCTATAGGAATAAGGATATAGACAAACATGTAAGCTTGCTTAATTTCCTTTTTTTTATTTTATTAAAATATTAAATGTTTGATTTTTATTATTTAGGTGGATGTATTAATTCAACTCTTTAGACCAACAGATGGTGATGTTAGTGAACCAGTTCCTTTCCGATATAAGCCAAGAGATTTTACAACGTCAAGGAAAAGGGCACGCACAAACTCTTCAGGATTAAGCTCAGGAAATATTCCAGAAACTGTTATGTCTGTTATTAAAGATAGTCCTCAGGCCAGCAATTCGCAGGGATTCCCAAACAAAAGTGATGTTATCGATGAACTTTTAAGCAATTTTAATCAAAAGGTCTTAGAAAATTCAGATGGTAAGAATTTTAATGCTAAAAATATTTTTATTTCTTCTAATTTAATCATTTACTATAGAATTGATGAAGTTCTTTGATAATTCATATTTGGAAATGGACGGTGGGGGGAAGCTGGAAAGAGATGGTGCACCTTCTAAAACCTCAATGAAATTTAATTCGAAAAGGTTAACAAAATTAAATGCACATCATAATTCTTCCGAATTCCCGCAATTTCAAGGACACATGGTTGGCCCACAAATGGGTGATTTATCAATGATGAGATCCGGTCTATTCGGTGGATTTAAAGAATCAATAGATGCGCCGTATATTTCGTATTTTAGCAAAATTTGCTCCGCTATTAGAAGGAGTGGAAAGTCAGATTCTCGAAAAGCGATTGCTGATATTTTGGATATTTTCCAAATAGCAAAGTCACAGGACAATTGCAAGTAAGTAATAAATAGAAAAAAGAGTGGCAATTTCGACTAATTGCGTTATTCAGAAATTTACTATTGTTATGCTGAATTAGATTATTCTTTAGAGTTTTAATTTTTTATTTTTCGTAATTAATATTACCCTTTACTAATTAAAGACCTTCTTAAATTCAATCTAGCCTCCTGCATGACGTAATAAGAGAGGGGGACAACAACGTAATGGTTAAGCTTCTTCAACTGATCGACAGACTGGAGATTTACGAAGTTCTTCAGCACCACAATGAGAAAAGACAGACCTGTTTACACATAGCTTGTGTATTCGATAGGCCGGAGTACATTAGGCCATTGATTAATTTAGGTAATTTGAGGCACACAATCACTGGTTTTTAATCGCAACTATATAATTCCGTTTTCTAGGAACAAATCCAAATATTCAGGACCACAACGGCAATACAGCTTTACACGTTGCTGTAGAAGAAGGTATGCTTATGTGCGCCTCAAAAATTATTGACAAAACCAACTATACAAAAAAGAGTCACCCACTTCAAATTGATTTAGCAAATGATGATGGCTTGACCCCTCTTCACCTTGCTGTTAAGTAAGACCCTGGAGAATTTAAGAAATATTTAAATATTTTAATATATTCATTTTCGTTTTAGAAAAGCAAATCTTCTATTAGTAAAGAAGCTCCTTGAAATTGGTGAAGCTTCTACAAAAATCAGTATATCAAAGAACGGTAACAATGTTTTACATTTAGCTGTTGAACAGGTTGGTCTACGTCTATTCTCTGTTTCAGCAGTTAGACTAAAATTTTGTTTGCTTTTTACAGAATGATAAAAGTATTGTCAAGTACTTGCTTGAAAACACAAATGTAAATATTAATGAGCCAAACACATCCGGTTTTACGGCTCTTGGATTGGCCTATTCAATGGGAAACGAGGCTAAAGCAGTTGTACAGCTCCTTCTTGAGCATGGGGCTACTTCAGGCCCAAGTAGTAGTGGAAGCAGTGCTTCTTACGATACTCCAATGGTATGTTAATGTCCTTATTATAAAAATAGTGTAAGTTATAAGTAAAAATAGTCTATGACACGATTTCCAAAATAGTTTTAGTTTGATTCTCATAGTTTAATTATTATTTTTCCTGTAGGACACCAAAATGACACCAAAGACATCTAATACGGATGAAAGCTCTGAGGAGGACGAGTACGATGATAAACCCTTACAAATCGATGAATTTAGCATGGAAGACAACGACAAATCAAAATCTCGACTAGATGACGAATGCATCAATCAGCTTACAGTGATATTCGATAAGGACGGCAAATGGCTTAAGCTGGCAGAAACACTCAAGCTTGACGCATTTGTTAATATTTGGAAAAAGGGAAATAGCCCATCGCTGGGAATGTTGCACTATTTAAATGTAAATACAATTTAAATGTGTATACATTTCAAATTTTCTTATATTTATTTTTGCTTGTATACAGGCGTCCCAGATAAAAACACAACAAATTGTCTCTGCTATGGAACTTCTAGATGAGCAGGAAGCCGTTAATAAAATTGGTGAAATGTTGCACAGAAAGAAAACTTGTTAAATTTATATTTGTTTGTAGATACCATTAATGTGCTAAATTTATGATATATATTTTATACGAATAAACTTTAATTTGTTATAAGCAAATCGATGTATTTTTATTGATTGGGTAGGATAGGGAAATCTCTCTTCATTTTAGAAACATTTAAAGCTTCTACTATGGATTTTTTTTACAAACTATTTGTTGAGCTCAAGTTGAAAAATTTATAAAAATCGTCCGACTTAATTTTACTTCAACAGTTTTAAAATCAATTAAAGAACAGAAACTATCGATCGATACAGTTTCTACTCTGTAGTAAAATAAACTCCAGGAGTCCGTAGTATTCGCTTTTTTTCATAATTCATAATTACATTTATCTGTAACAACAAATGGGACAGAAATTTTTTCCTGTTGTTTAAATTGAATCATAAAAAAAATTTAAATTATTAGTTATATGGGAAAAAAAAGAATTTTTTATTAAACAGAACAAAAACAATTTAAACTAAACTCCAATCGAATTTGGCACCCATTCTTTGCAGTGCTACAATTGTATTAACAGCCTTTATCCACCTTTTACGGATTACGTATCGCTTAAGTTTTGTCTTTGTTCCAGCTAGCTCAGTTGTTTGTGCCGATTTTTTCAGCCACGGATGCTCTAGTGCTTGTTCCGCTGTAAGTCTTTTTCTTCAATTCAAAACAGGAACAATTTAAATACGTATGTGTATAATTGATTTAAAAATAAATTGAAGCTTTCGTATTCTGGAAGTCTGAATTGCATACAAAATTATTTATGGGATACATTACATAAAAACTCTGTTATTAAAATAAAAAGAATAATTCTTACAGAATTCCAGAGTACGGTCTATGCCTGTCTAGCCTTATCTATATCGCGATTCAGTTCAGCTGAATTTACTGGATTTTAATTCAGCTGAATGCCATTGTGTAAAATCGATTTATAATAGCAACGCAATAGGCATGATCGTAACAGGCATCTATTATAAGGCGTGACGGAAAATAACAACCGCGTTAATAATAAAATTTAAATGACCACTTGCAAACAAATCTACTGCCCTATTTTGAATTAGAGCTATGCGATTTACTTACTTGCCATCCATAATCAGTAGACTCTTGATAAAGTCTTTAGCTTCATCGGAAATTTTTTCAAAGGCTTCGTCATCGAAATCGTACTTCCCCAAAGTAACGTTTGTCATCGTCTCCAAATCAGTATCGCCCACAAAAGGGGAAAACCCTGAGAGACTTAAAGAATTTATTTATTTTTTTTTTCTTTTGTGGTAATTATGGTAATTAATTTGTAAATCACCGCACAGGACAAAATATCATACTTACAGAAGATAACAAATTACTCCTAAACTCCACATATCTGTGTAAAATGCAATTTGGTCAAAATTTACAACCTCTGGAGCTGTAAACTCAGGGGTTCCGAAGAGAACCTGATAAAAATAATTTTTATTTTAGTTAAATACGTATTTGAAGAAAAGGTCTAATTAAACTTTAAAAGCTGTTAGTTGTAAAATTGAAGAAAGTGTATCCCCAATTTAATCGACTGTACAACTCGATTTGATTTGATTTTTAAACTAATCGAAAAAATTACATTTGGCTTTTTACCTTTTTAAGATAGAGACGTAATTAGTGAAAACATGTTAACGGTGGAAACTTACCTGTAACTTTTTAGAAGGATCATACGTCCGAGCCATGCCAAAGTCAATAATTTTTATCCGTGTACCAGTCTTTGTAAGGCACAGTATATTTTCTGGCTATAAAAAGTTTTATAGGAAGGGATTTATTTAATTATTTAAATACATAACAAAAGAATAAAAATCGATTATACCTTTAAATCTAAATGAATTACACATTGCTTGTGGATGTAACCGACTCCATCACATATCTGTCTCATAAATGAAGTGCACGCTTTTTCGGTCAGAACAAATTCATCGTCTATAACACGTTCAAAAAGTTCTCCACCTAAAATTCTATAAAAGGAGAAAAGTTGCAAAATTTAATAAATATATCCCATGCACTTACAGTTCTAATATTACGCAAATTGTTTTTCCATCGTCGAATGCATCGTACAGCTGAATTATACGCGGATGGTGTAGACGTCGCATTATGTCGATCTCACGCTCCATATTTCGTCGATCTTCTTTTCGGGCACATTTAACGTATTTTGCTGCAAATTCAGTTCCACTCGATTTTTCCCGGCATAAGTAGACAGTACCGAAAGTGCCTCTAAAAGAAATGAAATCAAAGGTATAGAGGTAGGTGTAGGTAGGTTTTAAAAATTAGTGGACTGCAATAGATCTAAAAGACTACTTTGAATTGATTCGAAAAATATAAACTAACCTTCCAAGCTCCTCCTTAAGAAGTTCATAATCGGCGGTTGGCTCAACATCATGCTTGATAGAAACGTCTCGAAAGAGAATGTCCTTATCAAGATCTAAAAAAAAAATATATAAATTTCATAATTCGTTAACTAAAAAACTGTTTATCTCTTTTTATTCTTGTTAGAACTTATTTTCTCTAACCTTGTCAGTCTAACAAAATATTTTCATAAAAAAATAAATGGCGAAAATAAATTTATTATTAATTATTTTCTTAAATAAACAGAAGCTATTTAAAGAGTGCAAAAGCAAAATCACTTTCAATTTGAATTAATTAATTACTAAAAACTAATGACCTTGTTATCATCGCTTTTTTGTTATTTTTAATAGCACACAAAACTCCGCTGATTGTACACTTTGAGGTAAAAATGAATATAATCGAAAATTTCTCTGTGAAGAGCATAAATTTATTTTATCATGCTGGGAAATTCAGGGGCATCAGACACGGCACACGCACCTTCATCGGCCACTTCGTCGACTTCAACGTAAATCATTTTCGAGCTGGACTAGTTAAGTACGTTCGCCAAAAAAATTGTAGGAATTTAAACTACTCTAATTAATTTCGAGTATAAATTATAAAATAAGTAAATTGAATCTCATCACTCCCCGCGTAAACCGGGTGTAGGCAAACAATTTACGTGGCCGCGTACAACGCTAGACTGTTTTACTCTCTCTACAATTTCTTTATGGATCGCAAAAAAGATTTTCGCATTACTAGCACAAGATCGGCAAGAAGCAGCCACCTTGCTCCACGAGGAAAATATTTAGTGTCTATTTTTAAAATTTATATGAGAAAACATGGTATGCCGTGTCTCTCCGATTCATTCAATCTGTTTACTTTCATTTTGGTACGATTACGAGGCGCCCCACAAGACGAGGAGGGGCTAAATTCTTATTTCCAGGTTTAGAGTGTGTCCTTTTATCTCATTATATATAACATATAGTGCGTTGGGTGACCCTCAGTTGGAGTGATCGAAAAATCTTTGCGTAAATTCTTAAGGCAGGTTGCCAATCTGCATCTGTAGGAACATGGTGAGCACATTAAAGCGAAGTTATTTGTACTGTAAGGCAGCGAGGAGACATTAATTATTTAGCGAATCGCTGCACAACAGAGCGAAGGAGGGGGGGTTACATATATGCATGACGAACGTCTGAGATGGAAGTCTAAGGTCGGCAAAAACGGTACGACGGAAGTGCTCTTGGCCCTGCGCCAATTTGAAATTTTTTTTGACTTTGAAGAGAGTAAAATAGTCAAAAGCGCTTGGGCCTATGCGTATTTGTTGTGTTAATTACTGTAATTAGCTGTGCAACCGCCAGTTTGGTGCAGTGCTAATGACTGTCGCCGCAAATAGATTGATATTTAAAGAAGGACTAGCTGACTTCCACGAAAATCTTACTTCTAATAGACCTTGCCTGAACTCGCCAATCGGGGGATAGACTTCCCACAATCATCAATTGAGAATTTTTTATTCCCAAGGAAGTTTAAACCATTTGAAGCTACTTTGAATTGACCTTTGTTTTTTTAACTTTTAACGCTCATAATCAAATAATCGCTTTATTTACTTAAAGAATTTTAAATTCCTCTTTTTATTCAAATATTTCATCTTGAATGCCCTTGAAAACTAGACGTTTTTATTTTTAAACTGGAATATGTATTATTTAAGGCGGCTACTGATCTCCTCATTTCGGCCGCAATCTGCAGAACCGATCAGCAGAATTCCTGCAGATTGGCACATGAGTAGGTAAGTTGGGATAGCTGCGTCCGATACCGGGTGATTGGCTGCACTCAAGATCTTTAACACATTCCCGCCAGCATGTATCACTAGTGGTACATAGAGAACTGTCCCATCGGGCGGATTGTACCACGGGTGGTACATACCCAACAGGAGAAGAAAGATTTTTAAGAATCGAAATATCGAATATTAGCGCTTTTACTCTCAAATTGATCGCCGCAGGTTTAACAGTAAGAGCTATTTGTTTTTCTAAATTCAAAAGAAAGAGCGCCGATTAAAGTGAATGAGCGATATGGGAATATATTCACAACAACGTCGGCAGATGGAAAAGAATATGAATTAGAGAGCCATCAGATGCTGGGAACTGCAAAAACGGCCGCCCATGGAAACGTTTTAAATCGTCCCTGCAGATTGGGAGTAGGTTGGAACTTGCGCAGGACAATTGGGGCGAATTCAACTCAATCGCTTATTTATACTTTTTTAAATATTTATAGGGAATCGGACAATAAAAATTATGTATGAATTTAAATATGATAGACGAAGGATAATACAAACTGTAGCTAATTCAATGCCTTCTTTGTGTCTTTTAGTTAAAAAAAAAAATCATTACACACGTAAAAACTACGACGGTCGCTTCTAAATAAGATTGGCAGCAAAATTGGAGCCAGAACGTGACTAGAGATAGGCCGTTTTCTGACCCCTGCAGATTACAATTGAAATTCGGACGTCGGTAGGTTCTTTAATTTTACTTAGATTATTCATGGAAGAAAAATAACAAATTAGCCACCTAGCTATGATTTTTTACTTTTTTATATTTATTTATTTATTTTATAACAAAAGTAACTAAAACTAACTAGAACTAAAATGGGCAGCAATACAGACATGCAGTGGAGCAGTATAGGGGCTAATTAAGATAGTGGGACTGGATGGTAAAGGGAGTGTTTGAGGAAATCGAAAGGGGTGGTATAGTTAACTTTTCGTATCATTCTTTGTAAAGGATTCAAAGTAACCATAGTTTGTATGGTAGATGTTTAGGCGGAAGTGTGGAAAGGATCTCACATTGCGGGGGTTAGTATTGATCGAGATGCTATATAGAAATTCGGTGCAGTCGATGGAGTCACTTAGGACATGGTGGACTTAGAGTATGTCCGCGACGTCACGACGCAATGCTAGGGGCTGGAGGTTAATCAATTTCAATCGATCTTCATAACGAGAAAGATTAAAGTTATCAAACCAAGCAAGGCCGCGAAACGCGAAACGAAGGAACCTACGCTAAACAGCTTCAATCCTATTAATAAGTGTTAGCTGAAAGGGTAACCAGATCTGGGAGGCATATTCAATTAGGGGGTTTGGCAAAGCAGTAGTAAAGAGCTTTAGTGACATAGGGGGGTTAGAGAATTCCCTGGACCATCGATTGACAAAGCCTAGAGTTGAGTGGGCTTTGTTCACGATATGATCGATGTGAGAACGAAAATTGAGTTCGCTATCGCAGATAATGCCAAAATCATGTAAGGAACTAACAGATGGAATTGATTTACCGTTTATTTAATAAACACAAAACAAAGCAGTTTTCAACTCAAATTCAGTCAGTGACAAAACTACTTCCGCTATAGACAAACAAAATGGACGCGATAACATAAAATATCTCCATCTGGTGTAAATTACGAACAATTTAGAAAGCGACCCACTCAAAGAGACCGCTGTAACAAAATCACTTTAAAGAGGAGTTCCGAAATGATAGCGAATGTCAATTGATTGCACAGAAAAACATTGAGCGTCACAAAAGGGTTTATGTTGCATAATTTGTTTATATTTCGATCGAAAATTACAAACATTTCTTTCGTTTAGTGATTAATAGTTAATTTGACATTATCGGTATTATCTGAGATGCTGCGGTTGCCATAAATCGTCCCCTGCCGAATGGGTTCTGTCATGTTACTCGCTGTTTACGGAAATGTTTGGCCAAAAAATCGGAATTAGCGTGCTCAACATTGTCTAGGCGATCGAATAACTCGTATACGGGATAATATTCAATTAAGTGGATGCGTTTTGAACGTAAACTGTTCGATGGATGGTGCGGGTGATACAAAAATTGTGGCAATAATTTTGGCGGCCAGAGGTGCTGCTACGAAGTAAATTGCAAACTCCGGGCGGGAGTGCGCCTTATTCTGTGAAGGCAGTGCGAAGGTGGACGGACGAGCATAGTGCAATATGTCTGGATATCGCAGTGTAAATTATTACGATCTGTGCCGGCTGTGCACGACCAGTAGCGGATCCAAAATTCATATCTTCTCAGCTGAGGGCAAAAAGAAGAACTTGTACCAGAAAATCTCAGAATGTTTACCGATTGTGGTAGGCTGCCCCTATTGACTGTAAAGAGGTTTTTTGTAATTTTCGTACACATCTCTCAACGTTTCAGGTCGACGAGAAAGATAAACTACCGAAAATACTGTGCGGAAATTGTTTGCAGCATGTCGAAAACATTGTTGAGTTCCGGAACACATGCATCAATTCCCAGACGATGCTCGAGGGGTGTCTCAATTCGACGTTACAGAACGGGGGAAAAGTTTATATTAAGGATGCAACACCAAAAATCACAACAATATCAACAAATATTATTAAGGAGGCATCCCCACAGAATGCAGCTGCGATCACATCGCACGGTTCTGATTTCTTGAGTACAATTATTCAGGCTGTGGGGATCCAGGTAATTTTGTGAACAGTGTAGAGGAGAGAAAATTACTAAATTATTTTATTTCATAGCAAAACGATGATATCACAAATACCACGGAAACGAGAACGAATATTATACCCCAATATACCGTAACGCTGGATGGTAAGGCGGTTAAAACTGGGCAAGTGGAATACAAGGTAGAGGATACGACGTCGACTCTAAGTGCACAACAAGCTGAAAAACAGGCTAAACATAAGTAAGTATGCCTTGCCTCAGCACAGTAGTGGGGTAATATCTCCCATGTCCGAATAGATCGTTTCCTTTTTGAGGTAGAGCAATTAATTGTGTATCTTAAAAACAGTAGTAAATAAGTAGCCTCTTATAGTTAAATAAAAAAGTTTATATTGGAAAATACTCCGTTATTTAAAAAAAAAGGGAGAAGTGTCTGAAAAGCTATAAAATCTTCAGCTGAGTTGTTGGTTCGGGGCAAGTTCCATGCGACATCAGCCAGCCTCTTTTGCTACAGAGGGACCTTTTTTTCCGAAAGCGCCAATACAATCTAAGATAAGGGTTTAGACAGATACAATCAAAATCAGATCTCAATTTTTAAGGGAAATTAATAAAAAACAGATTACCGAAGTATTCCAGGGTAGCCTTTTTCTTTAAAAGCAAAGTAAGTGTGTTGAAGTGGCGTTAAATCCCGACTTCTTGGTGGCCAAGGAACTTCAGAATATCTTGAAATTAAGCGATCGACAAATTTTATTGACAATAAATGAAGTTTTGCACGACTTGTGGGGCATGTCTCTCCGTCTTTGTTGAAACCCAATTCATTCAATGTAGGCCACAAAAAATCAGTTAACATGTTGCGATAATGTTCACTGTAAGAGCATTTTCCTATTCGTTTATAAAGAAAAAAATCCCAATGATGCCACCAGCCCATAAATCACTCCAGTGAGTTTTTTAGTATGAAGTTCTGCTTCATGAGGATTCTTCGCTCCTCAAATTCGATGATTTTGTTTATTGGCGTACCCATCAAGATGAAAATGAGCTTCATCGCTAAAGATGAGTTTTTGAAAAAACCTTCATTTCGTTCAAGCATCCAATTAACAAAACGACGACGTTTTAAATGGTCTGATGGCTTCAATTGTTCAGTTATGTAAATGCACATCAACATGCAAAATGTGTCGTAATGTGGTTCGTGAAATATTTAGATCCTGTGATTACGATCACTTTCACTAACAGCTGCCTACAACTGGATGATCATGTTGATACGGTCTATGATCTTCCACTGAACCAGTTTCTTCAAAACGATCCATAATTTTGCCAATTGCATGTTAAGTAGGACGTCCATGTCGACGAAAACTATCACGTAATTGTTTTGTTAGAGGAGTCTACTGAAAAACGACACCTGTACACCCTAAATAAATAGGGTTTTACTCCAAAAATATATGTTCTTTATGTTGTGTCTTTTGCCAAATATGCCCAATAGAGGAGATGTCGAACAATTACAGGTTATTGGCCACTAACGTAACACTGAGTGAACATGAAAAAATTTATAGAACTTCAATAAATATTTATTTTGTTTAACATATTCTACCCCATTTGTTATAAAAACTAGTCAATATGTGCATTAATCGATTATTACCAGACTAAGCTATAACGAAATTAAATAATACAAACTAATTGGAGAAGCTTTTCGTGCGAATGAAGAAGAATTAGAATGTAATATCTTTTCTTAGTAAAACTATTGGGCCTCGTAATAGAGCATTCCCATAATTGTATCTCTTTTAAACAGTTCACTGGCGGAATTTTTAAAAATGAAACCGAATATCAAAGTAACACCAATCTCAAAAAAGAAAGAAATTCCACAACAGCAGCAACAGCAGCAGCAGCAGCAGCAGCAGACTCCTCAGGTGCAGGCACCAATCACTATAACGTCTTCAGAGGCGCCAAAAGTGAAGAAACCGAAGTACAACATAGTCATAACATCCCCGAATCAACAGAAACAAACAGCACCCATAATCCAAACGACACAAGTCGCACCCGCCCAACACCAGCAGCATCAAAATGCGAAAACAGTCTCATTACAGGATGTAAAATTTTTATCATCGAATAAATGCTTCCTACCAATTACAATAAAAGATTGTAACACCGATCAGCAGATAGTCGCTCATATAGACACGAAAAACTTGGTCCTGCCGACAACATATTCCCTGCAAATGAAGGTAATGGCGATTTTTTTTTTGAGGTTCTATTTTCGATATCTCATTAACCTTTTAGTTACAGCCTCAAATAGCCACAGTGGACGGGCAACCAATTGTGCATTTAACACCTACATCAATTCCTGCAACGTTGTCTCTTGCCCCCTCACAAACGATATCGACAGCGCAAAATTATCAACAGGATCAGAATACGCAGAATCAGATACTTACCGCTGGTGGGATCGATGCATCTACATCAACAAATGAGCAGGAAATAATTTTTACGACCACCACAAATGCTCTGCAAAGTCATCATCAAACGGGGGGTATAACAATTCAACAGGTGCCGCAGCAGATAACGACTGCAACTTCGACTGCAATGCCAAAGTTACAGATCACCACAATACCAACGTCGGTGGCATCAACTCACCTTCAAACACAGAAAAGCCAACAGAACACGAGTGCAATAACCGTGCAGAGAATTACTCCACAAAGCATGAAGATTAAAATGGAGAATTCTACTGTTGCCAAGGTGTTGACCCAACAGCAGGTCAAGCCTCAAATTCAGCAACAACATCAGCAAGTCACGCAACAGCAACAGCAAATCAAGACTGTACCAACATCAATTGCTAATACAGTGGTGAAATGTGAGGGTAATCTTCCATTACTGGAGTGCTCTACTTGTGGGAGAGGCTTTAAGAAAAAAGAACACCTTGCACAGCACATGAAACTGCACGCTGGATTGAGACCTTTTAAATGCACCGAGCCCGGTTGTGATAAAGCCTTTAGCCGAAAGGAGCACCTCATGAGGCATATCGTCTCCCACACGGGTAAGAAGATGTTCAGCTGTGATCTTTGCCAGAAGCTCTTCTCACGCAAAGACAACCTTAACAAACATAAAAGGTATGCGATTTGGCTGTAGTGTGTAGGATCTCTAATAAAAACTTATATATATTTTTTTATCGTTGCAGAACTCACACTGAGAGTGGGAATGCTCAATTTGTGTGCGAAATTTGCAACAAGAGTTTTGTTGTCAAAATGTACTATATTCAGCACAAGCTGATGCATGAGAAAAATGGGCAAATCACAGCTTCTAAAATTAAGGTGAGTGACAAAAATTGTTTTGTAAGAATCTTTAGGGGGAATCCGAAAAAAAAGGAATTCTATTTTGAAGTTACAAAAAAAAAAAAAAAAAGAAGTTTCTTTTGAATATGTTTTTTATATGTAGACAGCTTCAAATTTAAATTGTTTTGATTATTTTTATAATTATTTTTTAAATATGTCTAAAATAGTAGGGGTCCTCTTTCGTCCTAGATAAATTTTCAAATTGTAGTTAGGTTTTTCTGGAAGAGTTTACTGCCTACTTGTGATAGTGCATTATTCCTTGCAGCTCTTAAAGGCCCTTCATTAATCTTAAAAGATTTCAACTTGTGGAAGTTGACCTCTTTCAGTGAAAAATGTTATTTATTTTTAACGTTTATTCTTCGAAACAATGAGTTGAATGTAGAATCTTGGGTTGCTTTTATTCTCATGGATTTTAATTTTTTTGGCATCTTTTCTGAAGTATTGACGGATTCTCATCCAAAAAATTTGTTCAGAACGTGTGATTTTACTTTCTGGAAATGCCTAAGACATTAAAAAATAAAAGTGTAACTAAAATTTGTTCACAGGCGGAAAAGAACGACGATGGTACTGAAAATATAACTGTCAGTAACGATCAAATAAATCAACAAACCCAACAACAACAGTCACAACAACAACAACAACAACAGCAGCAACAACAACAGCAGCAGCAACAACAACAACCGCAATTGATGCAATTACAAATATCATCGCCAGTTGTAACGTCCTCGGATGGTACGAGCACTATATCCATAAGTCAAGCGCCAGACCATCAGCAGCAGACGACCACGACAGTACTCAAGACGCTGGGAACACACGACACAGCCGTGCTGAACTTGCCACAAAGCCTAGCGAATCTTGTCTCGATTAATTCAGCGCAATTCATGACCACCGACGGGCTGATGGGGCACATTAAGCTAGAAAATAAGTAAAATACATTAATCTTAGATTTAAGTAGCACCCTAATAGGTATTACATACCCTGGAGGCAAGTTCAGACGAATCTTTCAGACCTATTTCGTTAGTTTATCAATGTAATTTCTTTTTAGTATTTAAGCGTTTTTAATTATGTCACTGGGGCAAAACGCTGGCGAGACACAGACGCAACTTGTAAATTTGGTGTAAATAGAAAAAACCTCAATTCTTTTAAAGAATCTCCCATGCACCCAAGAAAAAAAAAGGAAACATTCACACAGAGCGGCGGACAAAAAAGCTTAGCTGAATATATTTCGCGCATTTCTCATACCAAAGCTAGAGGACAGATATCCGGGACAGTTTGTTGTCTTCTTAAGAAGCTGTGCCACCCAGTCGTGGCGTCGTCTATGGCTGCACACTGAGGGCAGTTTAACTAAGCGAAACACTTTGCTGTTTTATATTAAAAAAAAAAAAAAAAAAAAAAAAAAAAAAAAAATCCAACGTAACTTAGGCGGTTTTTTTTTTTTTTGGTGTAAGACGGGTGGGTTTAAATGTGTTAGGTGATTAAAAATTAATTTCTCTCTCTCTCTGATAAAACTTCTGTGCCATAAAATTTTAATTAAGAGTTATCTCGCACCTATTTACAAATAAAAGGAATAGAAGGAAAAATGTGTGTAGAGTTAGAGTTAAAGGATATGCGCAGAAGCTTAAGCACATTTCTGGATAAAGCTAGAATGAAAAGTGAGTGTATTGCTATACTTTTACCTATGTTTTTTTTTAATTACAATTGCTGTCTACGTAATCCAGCAATATTTTCTGTTTCACAATTTTGTTGTGAAAATCAAAAATTTATGTATGCATCATCATAATTTGTTAATTTTTATGCTAAAAACCCATTCGATTAGCTCAATTTATAATCAAGAAAGTAATTTATAAAATCGAAAACCGAGCAAATTAAGTAAAAATTTATACAAATGATTTTTTTAAGGTTTGTATGTTTTAGAACAAAATATTTATTCGTCTATCTCTACGTTAATTGAGTGGATGTATGCTTCCATTTCTTTTTAGGCTTTCCTGTTAGTCACATGTAGTAAATTTTTTTTTTTTTTTTAAATATTTAAACGTATGAAATTGTCCCTATCGTAACGTGCGGTAGTTTATAAATTTATTATATATAATTAATATAAAGAAAATATCACTATAATTCCCAAACCTGAAAAGTATAAATTCTTTAAAATGTATTTGAGTAAATTATAAATTATAAATTTTCCTGCGTATGAAATCAAGTTAAGTAAAAATTGGGAAACATTAAATGCAATGAAATCAATTTTCGACCAAAATGTACAATTTTATAGACTCTTTTGAGTCCCATATGTGAAATAGTAATCTCCAAAGTCATGTGTAATGTGTGGACCACAATGACGCTCTAAAAATGCAGTATATTTTGTTCTAGTTAAACACCTCAGTACATTTTGTCCTGAAGTTCCAAAAATTATAGGATGAAAAGAAATAACCAAAATATCTACCATCTATCTATGCTGATAGCTAAATTTTCTCTTAAAAGTGCTGCCCTTTTCTTTTAGTGCGACAATATTTTTGACTATAGACACTTTGTATTTTATAGCTAAAAAAAACATGAGCAAATATTAAATTTAA
This sequence comes from Philonicus albiceps, assembly GCA_963969385.1. Lineage (NCBI taxonomy): Eukaryota > Metazoa > Arthropoda > Insecta > Diptera > Asilidae > Philonicus > Philonicus albiceps. Next base: position 1,464,093 of record OZ017772.1, on the reverse strand, counting down.
AATGCTATTTATCCACCCTTCGAAACACCAACACTTAAACCCAACCGTTCCTTTTAAATAATAAAAATTATTTATAAAAAAAAAGAAGAAAAATTACTTAAAGTTTAGATGCAGCACCACATTAAATCGCTAATATAAACTATGTTTTATTTTTTCAAAGAAAAGAAACAGAGCGCGCTACGAAAGTATTAGCCGTTACAATTATAAGTAGATCAGTCTAGAGGCGGGTTCGTGGAATTTGCCTGGTTCTTCTATTCTTTTTTTTTACTTTTCCCTATTATAGTGATAACTTATAAAATTTTTTTTTTTTTAGATGTATCATTGAATTTATTTCATACGTGAATACCTGTATTTTTTGTATTTATCTAGGGACATTTCTATTTGACAAAAATTTATTTATAACAATGTCGACAGAAAGTAAAACACAAAAATCTACAAAAAAAAAAAAAATGAATCATGATAAATTTGTGTATCTTAATAGCTAGCATTCTTTACCTACTTTTAGAATGTATAAAAAAAAAAGTCAAAAGCGATTTTATTTAAGAATAAATTTTAATGGAAAACATTTTACTAAAGATACTTTGTCATTTCATTTTTTCGTTTAGTCCTTATTATTATTAATATATTGACAGGAATGGGGAATGCAAATTTCATAATCTAAATGTATAAAATCCGCATTTGCATTCCTGCAGAGGGATTCACCAATAAGTCCCAGTATTAAAACCACCAAAACAAACAAATTATTTATTTTTTTAATTAAGTTGAACTAATAAGGTAGGCTAACAGAGAAAAGGGAAGGCTGGCTTAAATTATGCAAAAACTAAGGAAAGGAAAAGGGGCCTAAGACTTGTGAATGTTAATAAAATTCAAAAGGGATAGTGATAGAATTCATTCCTGAGAGACGGTTTACTGAGGGAAAATATTTGGCCTTTACGAAGCATTCGGGTGAGAGGTTCAGCAAGTTCATAGTTGGTGCGATGGTAAGCAGGGCGAAAAATAAGGGCCGACCTATGGTAACGGGCGTTTTATGTAGAAAGAAATCCGATGAAGCAGAGAATAGCAATCTCAATATCCCTTGAAAGCAGCTGATGGATGAAGGTAATATCAGTGAGATCTTGCCGCCTCCATAAGGACTGCAAGTCAATCAGGATCAGGCGGTTTTCGTAAGAGGGGAAGATACCGACGATCAGACGTAAAGCAAAGCGAAAGAACCTATGGTGACTGCCTCAATCCTATTGATGCTTGTAGATTGATATGGAGAACAAACTTCGCAAGCGTATTTCAGGAGAGGCCTAACGAACGAGACATGGAGAGATTTGGCCTTAGCAACCACACTATCAATGTAATCAGGAAAATTAAGTTTGCACTGTCGCTAAAGACACCAAGATTGCGAAACAAGGATACACAAGGGATAGAAAGAATTGGAGGACCAGGAACAGAAAAAGAACTTTATATACTTAATGATAAAAAATGAGCCCAAAACGTTGTAAATAAAAGATGAATCTAGTGGATATATTTTACGGAAAAATGAATGATATATGAGTATGGTAATAAAAACATAAATTCAATAAAAAATTCTTAATATTTTTTATCTTGCATTTATTATTCATTATACATAAGATGTTAAGTTTACATACAACTAACACAAAGTCAATGTACAAATACAATCGGTAGAACGTTCCAATAAATACTTAAATACATCCTAATATTAACGATATATGGAATAGTTGCAAGTAGAAGTCTATCGTGTATCGCCTGAAACGAAAATACTGAAAAGATTATCACTTGCAAACCCGCAGGAAAAGGACACTGAGCCCCATTCTGTGAGTCTCATCATCATTCGATATTTGACCTGGGGCTCTAATTTGCGCGTGATTCAGCTATCTGAAGTTATATAACCAAAAACAGACTCCCATAACTTTTAAAATTCCTTGTTATTATAAATTTAAGAAAAAAAACAAAAAAAGTCCGAAAAAATAGGTTCTCAGGTAGCTTCATTTTGATTGTTCTAATACGAAACGACCATTGATTTCTTAACTACGCGGTGTATAAGTTTTATATTATGAAATGTCGTAAGGACGGAAATGAAGCTATCTGTTACCACCCTGGAGCTTGTTCTTAATACAAATGCAAATACGCAAATAAAAATCCGTAATATATAGGCTTAGCGCTTAAAACTCACAACCACAAACATTAGCTCTACTTTATTTTATTCTTACTAACTAAAGCTGGTAGCGTGCGCTTAGTGCTAAAATGCCACTAAAAAAATATAATCGCTCGTATCAGAAGGTCACTTCGGTTATATCTTTGGTTTTTCCTGCTTGTGTTAAAAGAAAAGGCAACGCTTTTTTTTATATATATAACTTAAAGTTTACGAGTACCGGAACGATAGTTCTGTTATTTTTTCAACATCGCCCCAAGCTTGGATTGTCTGAATATTTTGAAAATCCAGACGATGATCGAATAGACTTACTAAGTTCCTACTGTCTTCGTCATCGTCCTCTATGGAATATATGAGGATTTGTGAAATTTTGAATTTAAATGCCAATCCGAAACTTTCGCCTAAAAGTAAATATGGAATAATTATTGGCTCAATGGGTTCGCAGCTGGAACCACCTGGTCCATTTATCCATTCATTTTGAAATTTATTTTCACTGTTCCACATGCAGTCACTTTTTGAATTCTCAACGATTTTATTCTCGTCGAATAATATTTTGAAGTGGTAAGCAATATTTGATGGTTGCGATGAGACCTCCTGCGTGAAATTTATGGAGAATCTGTAAATTGAGAAAAATAAATAATTGTTTAGTTAATTCAAATGAGAATGAATAGAAAATGTGTTAGGATTGCATAGATCAAAAATGTTTAATGCCATGCCCAGCTTTAAATCGCACTTATAATTAATTTACTTATTTAATTTCGCATCTAATGATTTTCTTTTTGGATTTATTTAAAAAACAAAAATAAAAGAATTTCAAGAAAAAAGTCAGAATTTTGTCCAAGATCCAATAAGCGCCGATTTTAATTTAATTACTTCACTTAAAACTGCAGTCGTTTATGCTCTAGAAAATATTCTAGTCTGAGGGGGTTAAAAGTTTTTAATTTATTCAAGTGTTCCCAGCAATCGCTTTAATTTGCATTCATTACATAAAATATTACGACAGACGGTTAAATGAAAATTTATTTTATATTATTTGCTGTTTTCATGTACCTTTTAAATTCGACGCATTTATCACAGAAAATATTTTAATATAACTTAAATTGTATGTTACTAATTTTATAAAATAACGTCACTTAACAAGGTACATCACACAACAAAGAAATCAATAAACGTGACCTAAGCTTTAAAAGCCAACAATTCAATAAAATCAAGATAAACTTATAACCCTATGTATACATTTTTATAGCTGATTTAATTGTACATATTTTTGTAATAATTATTTTCATGATAATCGCACACATAAAAATCTTAAAATACTTTTTGTTTGATTTTAGTTATCGTTTTATGATGACTCAATATAAAATCGGTTCAAAAAGCAAGCTAATGACCTCAACGATCACGTTATTTGACTATTACTACAAAAATTAATATATCAAAATAAATTCACAAGAATTTGTATATTTATTGAATAACGAGTAATGCCGCATGTGAACCCCCTTTAAATTAATTAACCTCTCATCCAATGCAGGTAACTTAAATTTCATGACCATCTCATCTTATTAACCACATAATCCGTGATTCCATTAGTCTTAACAATCTTTACTGGACTAACTTAATAGAGTGCATCTTGTGATCATGAACAGATGCATCCCATCAAATAAACGCATTACAATGCTTATAATAGTAAGATTCACAATGTTGCAAAGAGTTGTGACTCTAGTAAGCGCTAAATCAAAGACTAATCTAGACTCTTGCATTGACCTCCAAATAATACGATCACGATACGGATCTCTACCTGTGGTATAACCCCAAATCCGATTAAAGCTAATAAAAAGCAGTCTTCCGCTGCTGAGTCAAAATTATTGAGAAAACCAATCATTGGCTTATCGAGTTCACTTATTTGCTGATCGACTGAATAAATGTTTCGATTTCTTGTACCTTGTGATTAATTATGTTCGCAAGTCTACAAGAATTTGTCTTGAATCAATCGACCGTCCCTGGAAAGTACACATCAGATAAGATCGCCGATCAAAATTTCTTGCCATGCAATGAGTAATGATCAAGTACATCCGCCAGTTGGGCTAAGCATGAGTCTCTGTATTTTGTTGATATTCAGAATGCGTTACTTGGAATCTCCCATCGTAAGTTCCGCACCTGTATCCGTCTAATCTGCTTAAGAAAGTTAATGAAATGTGCAAAGGGACTTAAGTTATTTGAAGAAATGGCTAATTGTAAATTTCAATGATCACCTGAGGATCAAGACCACGAAGCCACCCGTAAAGAGGTGTTTAGCTGGCAATCTTACAAGAATTTCTGAATTTCTAAATTTGTAATCCAACAGAGAGACAGACGTTTTGTGTGGGGCCTCACATCTTACGGTTTATTTAGTTTGGCAATATTCTAGCTGGATACAGCAAACATTCGGTGTGTTACTATGTAAACAATTGATAACAAAGTGTCGATGATTTCATACAAATTGATATAAGACAAGCTTTTTTTTGCCGAATTTCTGTACACACTTAGTCACACCCCGAACATTCCGTAGAATTGTTTCTCCAGACATGGAGCCTATGCTTTATTTTTCTCAATGTGTGAATTTTATGATCGCCATTAATTTGCTACACTGCCGAAGAACAAACCCCAAGGAGAATTGATTGGACGTGGACCTTTTGTAAATCACGTATTAAACTCAAGCCGGCTATCTAATTTGGAAAGGGAAAAAATAATTTACATCGTCGACTGTGGTGACAGCGGTTTAAACTGCTCTAACCAGTTTTCGGCTGTTGCTATTAATAGTGAACGATTTCATTCAGTTCTCTTCAGACTCCAGGTCTCCAGTGGTGTGCCGACCTATTAAAAAACGATGACCTCTTACTGACTTAGGAGGAATTGAAACTAGATCTAAATTTGGCGGGAGATTTTTATTATAATTAGAGCAACAAGTAACAATTTTCTTATAATCGTTTCTTTATACAATTTTATTGTTAAAGAAATACTGACTAAAATTATAAAATCTCAATGGGCAATGCATCAAACTTTTTTAAATTAAGATTCCGAGCTTTTTAGAATTATTCATTGTATTTAACTGTGAAAAAAACACCAATTGAGCGCTATATACGCATATACGAGGTTTGTTCAAAAAGTATTGCGAATTTTGAATTTCCACGGACTACGTATATTTGATTTTCGATTTTTTTGTGGCGTTATGTTGGTATTCATATCCCTCACTTATGCTGACAAGCTCGGATATTTTTAATGTTTAGTTAATTTTTGACAGGTATTTTGCTTGGACGTGTTTTGGCTCGCCTTTTTCGATTTTTACCTATTCCAAAAAATGGATCAAGCAGTATGAAAATAGAATTCATGCTTGACCAAAACCAAATCTTGGAAATTCACCCATATCTATAGATCCATAGAATAAAAATTAATGAGATTGAACATTAAATATCAAATACGGATATTTAAACAACTTCAAATTTTTCTCCAGACCCTAATAAACATCGTCGACGATGTCTTATCTTACGAACTAATTTTAAATTCCTAATACCCCAGATAACGAGTTTAAGGAAAGTCCCAAGAGTAGGTAAACAGCTGATCCTCCCCAAAGGCCCCAATTAAGTTTTTCAATCAAATGTTTAACTCAGCTTTACAGTCCCTCTAGTCGCTGCCCTGTTGAATTGCCCAGAATTATTATGAAGGCCCTCATTGATTTCACGCAACATACACCGGCAAGGTGCCACCGCCGCCTTTCGTGCTCCCATTTGATTCGTAGACAGTTTGCGCCAAAACTCAACTCAACCGAGACGAGGCGTCTTAATTGCAATGCGAAGGCGTACAGGGAGCAGCCCACCAGGCTCTATGTCCTGTGACCTGTGGTAACGAGGCGGCCAGTAACAGGGCACTTATCGATTATTTCTGTTATGCTATGGAATTTTATGCTCAAGCCTATGGAAATATTTAATAGCCTCGTAGAAAGATGGAGGACCTACGTAGGCCTAGTAATAGTTGGTATTACTAAGATTTTGCCTAGATATGCCACTGCAGGACTAAATTAGAGAGCCTCAATTTATTTGTTGGACAACATAAATATAGTCTTCTAATAGTGTTATTAAAATTGAAATAAAAATTATCGGAATGTGCCACGCTCCGATACGGAATTAATTTTTTGTCAGCTGCTTGGCCAGGGGAATAAATCAAGTAAGGGGTCAAGTTAATTGCCGAGATACGAGCGCCTATCAGGCCCGCGATAACTGGGGCAATCGATTCAATTTTTGGTATGCGTACTGGGCAAATTTCACCAAATAAATAACACCCGAAACAATAGCGATAAAGACGCAACAAATTAATAAAATAAACCAGTTAACACCAGTTGGATACTCACTCTTTTGCATCATCTTTAACTTTCCCTTTAATAACGATCTCGTCGTCCTCCTTCAAGGGCTGGGGGAATAGCGCAAAAAATGGTCTTCCCATCATTTTATTATTGTGCGGCAACTCCTCTTGTACAACACGATTTAAAAAACTGCACAGACAAAAATTTAATACTCTTTTTTATCCACTCAAAACGTCTTCTGCTGTTACAACTTCTTCCAAAACGTCATATCCGTTTCGTGCAGGGTTAAGTAAAAAAAGTGGCACTTTTCCTGTTTGTGTGGCTGTTGTGTGTGGTTCCAACACCGAAAAGCTGCGAAAACTCGAACAAGAAATACTTTGAGGCAGGAAAGGAAGTGAATCTGCCACGATACCGATACCACGGCCACCAGAACCGTACTTACCAATTTATTGATTTGCACCGTAATTTTGGTACTTGCGAACAGCAGTCAAACGTTGTAAAATCCGGCGAAATATTACGCAAGCGATCGCGACATAACGAAAACATACAACTGACGAACGTCACCACTCCAACGGCTGAACTGTGGCACTCGCTCTGACCAACCATCCTTTTCTCCTTCCATCGCAGGCAGACACAGTGTGGCAGCCCACACGTCGCCGACCATCCCGCATTCCTAAAAGCGAATTACCGAATATTTGTTTTGTTCATCGGACTGTTCATTTCTCTGCGTGGGATGCACAGATGAGAATTACTTAAGTGTTGCCACTGTAAAATCAACTGTTGCGCATAATTTTTTCGTAATATTACATTTTGTTTTTATTTTTACAGTTTAATGAGTTAATGTGTTTTCATTTATTTTAAAAAAGGCTTAAAGATGTTCATTTATTTTAAAAAAAGATTTAAGAATTCTAACGATTTAAGGTACTGCAATGAAATAAAAATTTAATAGAACATTTACTTTTTAATAACTATGAAAGCTAAAATATAACCTTATCACTTATAAACAAGAAGAAGAAGGCACAAGTATTTTTACTCTACTGTGCACAGTGGATTTGTGGGATGTGGTGTGTCAAACAAATTGAAAATTCGTGAGTGATTATCGTATAATCGAAGATTATTAAAGATCAACACCTTGATCAGTACCTGCGGCACCTTATACATCGCTCTAAAAGATTTTCACGTGCAAAATTAATGCCAAAATTCCGTTGCTCGTAACAACAATTCCTGGAACGTACAGCGCGAATTCTCGGAAAAGACAGTTCAGCGTTTGTTTTTTTTCTTTATTTTTTTTAAGACGATCGGATTTGTATTAAAGCAAAAATACATCGATTTATCAGTTGTTTTCCCCATTGATTGATCAATTGTGCAAAAATTTTAAACGGAGTCTGGTGCATTCAACGGTTTTAGCAAGGGGCAGACTGCACCACAATGGTGCATTTGGCCAAGTGATTTTCTTGGAAAGACAACAAAAACGACGAAAAACAGCCAAAGGCATACAGAGCGCGAACGAACCGCGAAACTAGAAGGTATAAAAGACGGGGAGTTTTTCACGCTAATTTCAATGTTAACTAGCGGACAGTGTTGTGTGCTAGAGGAAGATCAGTAGATTACACCGATATGGTTATACAGTTTTGGCCGGGTAAATAATATGCGTTCTGGCGAATAATTGACGCAAATTGACATAAAAATAAAATACCACCTTGGAGTGGCTCTGGTTCAAAAGAAAGTGCGAACTAAACTCTTCTGCTCTGGCAATGGATTACTTTTCCCGGTGCAGCTCGTAAGTATAGCATGGTGCCCTCCTATTCTTGGAATTGTAATTTAATAATAATCGCTTTCTGCTGGTAGCCAACTCTGGAATCCCTGCATGCACTTAGAAATATGTAAACAATTCTGTGAAACTTGCTCAGCCGGATGTTACTATAAATTGCAATTCCTTCGAGTCCAGCGTATTTTTATTTTTTGTTTTATGGTCTTATCAAAAATCCAATATATAATTCTTTAGCTTTTGAAGTGTTTCATCAAATGGAATAAAAATATATCAAGAAAATGTTGTCTTCTTGGAATCGAAGATTTTAAAACAATTTCTGTAGCACTTTGCATTTTGAAAAAGAAAATAATAAAAAAGAAAGAAGTGTTGAGAAATCCTCTCCCACATCCTTATAATTTTATTTTCCACATAATATATTTAAAAAGAACAAAAAAGAAAGACGTATGAACATTTGGCTTAAGTCAAGAATCCGGAAAACTCACCGATTTCTACGAAAATTTGTAAAAACATTCTTTTCGACTTAAAATGAAAGAATATGTAAACATTTTTTGTCGGATGCATCTACTTTTGGAGATACAAGAGTTTAAAATTTTAACATTTCGTTTCTATAAATTTCCGTACGTATTTTTGACTTTAGATGTTATATACATATATACTTAATTCACACTCTTTAATATTTTTAACACTGTAAAATACCTAAATAAAAAGCAAAAATTATGTATTAATTCTTAAGTTTACTCACCCTCGAAATGCTACATATTCGTTCTTTCATTTCATTCACTTCGAATCCTTTACCAGAATGCTGCGGATGATTAACAACTCTGTCGCCTTCGATTTCCATCTTACCAACATCTGCCTTAAGTGTTCCCTATACTTGCCCAACTCAACCCTTCAATGAATTATTCAGTCTCCATACCCCCCTTATCTAGTCATAGTAGGTTACTTTAATTTTAGTTAATTTAGTTTTTTTTTTTTTTTTTTCATTGCTATTGTTTGTTGTTATTTATCTATGTAGCTTGTATTAAGCGAAATAAATAATCACCCAGTCTCTAGCACTTGCTACAATTAGAATAGATAATAGAATTTGGGAAAATAAGAACATTTAGTTTTTATTTTGATTTCTCTTTTCCGATAACTTCCACAGAAAACTACACAATTATGAGTTTATTTTGTAATGAGATATATTTCTGCATAGATGGGTAAGAAGGATTGTTTGTGTTCAACTGTGTTAACATAATTTCCGACTCTACTCTAAGTGTATTAAATGGTTGTAATACTGAATAATTTTTTTTGTTAAACAGATCTTTTCATTTTTCATAAAAATAAGTGGATTTGTGTAAAATAAACTTTAGCCTTCTCATTTTACATAAATTCCGGTATGTTTCAGTAATCCAAATTCTTCGATAATTCGAATCAAGATCAGCAATTAATTATTCGGTCTAGTAAGTAATTAAATAAATAAATTTTAAAATATATAAAGAGCTGTCTGCTGTACAATTTCGTTTATATAAAGTACTCGTATAAGCAATTCCAAAACGCAATTCGCAATTCTTATTTGTTTGATCGATTCAAATTTTTAAATAAACATTTAATGCCGTAAAAAGTCTATACCAATTGGATGGTATGTTTTTCAAAACGTTTATAGCTTAATCGTAAGATATAGGCAAATACAAATTTTCAACGGAATAACAACAACATTTTTCGCACGATTCTTGAGATAGGGCCGTGAGAAAATTTAAAAACAATTGGGAATAGATTGAAGCTATTTTAAGTGTGGTATAGAGTAATTTTTCTTAAAAATCTGTTTATTTAGATAGAATTTAATGAGTTGACCTTTAGTATGAATATGAAATTAAGGACCTTTATGAGAATGTTTATTACTTAGAATTTATCATTTTCAATTATCATAATTCGATTACTATTTCACTATATCACTAAATTTCTAAAATCCTAATCCACTTATTTTTGCGATTTTTCAATCTTCTTGAACGATGATGACGAATATATTTGTCATTGTACTCTTCGGGGAATTGAATCTAAATTAAAAAAAAGGGTGCAATCGATAACCTCTTTATTTTTCAGTATATTAAAAAGCAATAACAGCATTTGTTGCATCATTTTCATTGACTCTGCATAATTTGCTTTATTTAAATTACTGTACATTTACATTTGTAATTTATTTATTCATTTACATCTTGTATAAATAAAATTTTGCAAGGGTTGTAATAAAAGTTAATAAATTTTCGCCAAAATAATTTCAGCAAATATATTCCAAGAAAAGTGTGTTAAAAGCATCGAGAGCGCTAAACGAATAATTGCTTATACAGGGTAGGTCATCTATTAGTCGTTTTGTCAGTCGATGATTTTTAGGATTTAATGTTATCTATTTTAAAAAATTGTTTGCATATGAAAAATCAGAAATATGCCATTTATAATAATGGAGTCGCTAACAACACGACAGCGTATTTTAATTGTCCAAAAGTATTATGAGAATGGTCGTTAAAAAAACATTTCGTAAAATACTTGACAGTTTTAGTCGACATGAACGTCCTATGGAGCATGTAATTGGCACAATTATTGATCGTTTTGAAGAAATTGGTTCAGTGGAAGGTCGTTGATGACATGATTAACCAGTTCGTTAAATCACTGTTTGGTGTGGCTTATGGGTCAATGACCTTTGGTTTCAACAAGACGGAGCGACATGCCACACAAGTCGTGCAACACTCCATTTATTGTCAACAAAATTTGCCGAGCCCTTAATTTCAAGAAATTCTGATTTAACACTACTTGAATATTTTTTGTGGAGTTATTTGAAAGGTAAGGTATATGCTAATCATCTATAAACAATTCAATAACTTAAAAACAACATACGAGCTGAAATTGAAATCATTGATCCGCTTTTTATTGGTGAAAAACGTCGAAAATTTTGATGTTCGGATGCAGGCCTGTAAGCGAAGCCGTGGTGGGCATATAAACGATATTCATTTTCATACATAAATTGCATAGAATCATCTTTCATTATCAATAAAAAATGTTGGCTTTTCATCCCAAAATTTGTGTTTTATTTACAAATGAAAAAACGACTAACAGATGGCCCACCCTGTATTTATTATGAAGCGAGCCTCTCCAATAAAAGTAATTTTAACAGTAGAATTACAATGATAATTAAAGTCAGTTCTGACTATAAAAATTTTAAAATACATATTCATAAATTAAATGTTGTGGCACTAAAAACAATTACAAGATAATTTGCACATAACTTTTGGTTAGAGCATTTTTATTAGCGTTAATAATGTCTTTGCAAGTTTAGAGGTATACGGGTATTAGCGAAATAATTAGCAGTCTATTCAATTTTCTTGGATTCTACTTTGCCATGTCCCTTGGAAACATTTTTTCTTAGGAACTCTTTATTTACACCTTGAATTCGAAGTAGCTGCGGTTGGATATTTAATCGGCGCATATTTCACAACATGAAACAAATTCTAAGAGAGACTTTATGAAGGCATCATCTCATCTATATTAGAACATAAAAAGGTTGCGATAAGACAGAGATACTTCATCTTCAGATAAACACTTTTTTTTTTGTAACTTGTTTAACTGGTGTTGCATTACTAATTTAAAATAGTTGCGTATACGATAAGGTCTTGTTTTTCGCAACAAATACCAGTAAATTGAATTTAGCGAATGAAGATGCTACTTCCGTTTCAAAAATTGTTCGGAATTTTCTGCGAATTATTTAGCGAGATTGTTAATTAAAAACTTCATTCATAAAATAGAATTTCCTAATTGATTCTTGACCTGCGACCTATTAGAAGTATTTATTAAAATACTCCGAAATTGATATTCTTTTTAAAATTGCTTTGTGAATCGGAAATTTCTTAGCATCCAAAGCTTATCAGTAGTAAACAATTCAGAAATTACCGCTAAATGCCTCAGTAGATTATTGTAAATCCCCGAATGGTAGTACTTAAGTCTGGGACTGTGAATTTAATTAGTAGTACGCTTACAAACCGGTAAAGTAGTAGCACTTCTGTTCGTCTTCAAAGAAAGTTACGGTTGGTTAGGCTTGTGAAAAAAAATTATTACAAATGACCATTTTAAAGAAAAGGTTTGTGCTTTTTAAAGTGCGCATTCCAAAATATTGTATATGGGTTCTTAAAAGAGTTATTTTAAGTTTAAAATTTTAATGCAGTGGATAAATTTACCCTTTTTATATTGCAGTATAAATTTCCTAACGATTTGTGCAATATGGACGTTATTATTCCTAACAGCATTCGCCAAAATTGCATACGGTGAAAGAGGTAAGTCGGAATGCATAGACTATGAATTAGTAATTATATATTTTTTATATTCTTTTGCTTATTACTTTATTTTGTAGTATTTAAAATTACATTTTTAAAAGGAATTTCATTTGATTGTTAGTCATATGAAAGACTTAGCGTCTATAATTTAAACTCAATTGATTTTATGTATTATCTAAAAATAAAAGAATTTTCTAAAAATGGTTTGTTATTTAAAACAGGGATATATCCTCCAGGGACAATAGAGAGACATGTCGGAGATGAAATAAGCATTATGTGCTGGACTAATGAGAAAGGAAAAAATAGTTCAAACATTTCCTTTTACTATGAAACAAATAAAACAGAAGTACCAAGAGAGAGCATTACTGTAAGTTTATACAATTTTCTACGATTAGTTAGTAATTTATTATTTTTGTTTACAGATTTATAATGAAACGGCTATAATTTTCACAATTAAAAATGCGCCAAAAATGGAAACACGTTATGTATGCATGGAGGATGGCAAAGATGGGGTTGATATAAGTAGGGTAATTGTCGGTGAGTTAGCGACTCTTTCTGTTTTCTTTTAATGATTATCAATTTTAAATTTTTTAACTATGAATTATAAATTTTTAACAGGAACAGCCCCAGAACCTGTGAAGGATTTTGACTGCAGATCGTACGATTACGACTATTTCGTGTGCAATTTTACAGGACCAAAAAATTATGTGAAAACGACCTACAATTTAAGTTATACCATTTATCAGCAGGTGAGGTGAAGTAGGTTTTTTTAATTATAGAACTAACACAAAAATTTTAAATTATGTTTTCTTTATTTTTATTTTTGTAGAATGTCGTTAACATTAATTTATTTTATATGTAGCAATTGTAACTAACTTATGTTTTTATTTATATTGTTTTCTTTTTTTGGTTCTTACTTACGTTACTAATTTGGTTTGCATGATTGCACGTTTCAACCCACTAACACACTGTCTAACAAAATGACTAAAAAAAAAATATTAAGATAAAGATTGGAAGAAGATTAGTGAATATACCGGATTTTCAGGATTACAACTGCTCCCTTAAAGTAAAAAATGGCGTTTATTCCTGCAACATTAGCGACTCTTATTATAGGCAGGTTCATGAAAAATATCGGTTTCGTCTTACATCTAAAAATACTTATGGCAATTTTACGCAAGAGTTTGTGATAAATCATTACGATAGTGGTGAGTAAAAAAAAAATTACAAAAATAGGCGAAATATTATTTGTTGATTACTTTCTTATACAGTAATACCCCATAAGCCAGAACTAAGTAAAACAGGTGTTACACCGAATAGTGTAACGTTTGAGTGGCAACTTTTGAAATATTCTCTGTATGTAGAGAAAGGTAAGGATTTTTTTAAAACATAAATTAAATAGTTTTTAGCTAACAAATGTTTCGATCTTTAATAGGTCTACTGTATGAGGCATGGATGATATCAGAGTATGATCCACGTCATTGGAAAAAGATTAGTATGAATGAGAAAAATATTGAAAGGGTAAACACTACTGCTTTTAGTGTAACGTTCTCTAATCTTAAATATGCATATACGTGGTAAGTAATAAAATGTTTTGAAATAACCACATTATGCAGTATCGTTTTAACTTAATCGTTAGTTTCGAAATAGAAAGAGTCAAATTCAATGTGCTTTAATCCGTCCTTTACTGAAAATCAAAAATTTTATCTTAAGTCAATTTAATTTTTGTTTTTTTCCAAGAATATAAATTACCGTCACTTACTTACGTCTTATTGAAAAATTAATTGAATTTTTTTCAGGTATGATTTGCGAGTGCGTGTTAAAGTGAAAACAGCTAAAAATGATGGAACTATGTGGAGTGATATGTACAACACAACCTTTCAAACTAGCGCTAAAAAACCAGATGAACCACCTCGAACTGACAATGGCGGCTTTCATATTGATTTAAGTCGCAATCTCTATCTATACTGGAAAGAAATTCCACGGTATAAATATAATGGTCCCGATTTTCATTATGCCATCACAGAGGTTAGACAAAATGGACAAATTTTAAATATAAATGCCACAGAGATAAGCTTAATATCAGCTAAATTTGATTCAAAACTGATTAATTTGAATGATTCGTATGATTTTATTATAAGAAGTAAAAATCGTGAAGGTCAATCAGAATGGGGTAGTATTATACGTGTTTCAAAAGGACATAAAGAGAGTAATAAACCTCAGCAGTTACGAAAAGTTTATCATAAGAAAAAATACAGTTTATCATGGGAAGCTCCTAAAAATAAAGACGGTTTGATCAATTACACGGTGTTCTGGTGTGAGTCAAAGATTGAATCGTCCGATCAGTGCCAGGTAGGATTATTGAATAAATGCGAAGACTAAAAAGTGGAATAAATTAATCAATTTTAGAATTCGACTGATTTTAAGCATGTCAGCGAAAACGAAACAAACATAACACATCCACAGGAGGGAAGTTCAACTATGAATTTCGCGGTTGCTGCAAATTATAGAGGATTTAGTTCGGGCATGGTTTGGGCTAAGTGTACTGCACTTAAAACTAGCGGTGAGCATTATTTGATTTTTTTTTTTAGAAAAGGAATGTGCTATATTGTCATGTTGTATATTTTTAAAGATTTTGGTAAAATGGAACTAATTCTAACGCCCATTGGTCCTAATTCAATAAATATTCAGTGGAAAGTGGACCTTGAGTGTGTCTACACTTCCATCTTAGAGGGATACCATCTTACTTACTGTCCAATTCAGAAACCATCTGCAAATCCCCAATGTGTAGAAGATGCTGCTAGGAGAAATATTACCATTCCTAAGAATGCAACTGAATTTACAGTTTCTGATTTAAAACCGCGGACAACATACAAGTTTGTCATGTTTATGTATTCTGCAGAAAAACAAGGACCACCTAGCGATTTTAAGCAGCAAACTACTCTCGAAGCAGGTAAAATAATTGCGCTAATTTTCATATTTTGTTTTAATTTAATATGTAATTTCTACAGCACCTACTCCACCGAGAAATTTAACTTATACGAATTTAACGAATAGCTCTGTTGACCTAATGTGGACTGTTCCTGAATCGATGAACGGAGATTTGAGGCATTATCAAATTACGTAAGTTTTGCTAGCTTGTAATTGGATTAAAATTATTTATAATTTTTTTGTGAATTGTATATAGATATAATGGTAAAAAGATACAGCTGGAAGGGAATAATAGCACAAATATAAAGTACACTCTTAGAGATTTGCACAGCTACTACGATTACACTGTTTCTGTTGTAGCAAGAACTAATGAGGACTCCAATTCGAGTAATATTATCCACTTTAAAACATTAATTGGAGGTAAGTTTTACTATTTAAGATATGTAATAAGAATTTCGAGCAATTCCTAAATGCAACTTTCCCCGGAAATCTCTTAGCGAGGTACAGTTTCCTAATTATAAGTGATCTCAAGAATTTTGTTAATAGAACAAATTCTTTAAAGTCAAAAATTCTAATTCTACAATTTCTTTACTATCGGGTACCTTTGCGTTCAGTTAAGTTTTTTATTCATATTTATTTTAAAAAGCTATTGCGGAACAGATAGGTAATATTTCCAAAATGAATGAGGGAGTCCCTAAGTCCTTTGAATGAAAACGAACAACTTTTATGTATTAAATTTAACATTTCGTTCGTATTTTTCATTACAGAACCTGGTGTGGTAGGAAAAATAATTCATACTACTGATTCTTCTGAATTGACATTCACTTGGGAACCTCCTGCACATCCTGCTGGCAGGTTAGACTTTTACGAGGTGCTATCGACGCGCCTAATAGATAACAAGCCTGAAGTAAATGTGATTTCAAAAGTAAATGGCACAAAATGTCGCGTAAGACTTCCTGCATGTTTAGATACTTCACATTGGTTCCAATTTTCTGTTCGTGCTGTAAATGCTGCTGATAAATCCCGACGAGATTATCATATAATTGCAAAGAGAGATGCAGGTGATGCGAATAAGTACATTGATTTAGAAAGACACACCGATATAATAATGACTCGTGTGTCGCCGATATTTAAGAGGCATTCCCTTGCCGAAATTGATTTAATTGGCATTGAAGGACGGCATCGTATGCATGAGGAAAACCACGTTAGGCATAATCGTCAAGAAAGAGATAATCCTTCGAATTCGCACTTTTATCAAAGACCTCTCGAAGAGTACACAGATGATATTCTTGGCTTCAAGTGTTTGGAAGACGATCCACAGCTAGAAAAATTGGTAATGCTCCACAGTGGAAAGCATGTATTTTTGCGAGGGGAATCTAAACAGATGCTATCTTATCTTTGTAATTATGAGGATGATTCCAAACGTAAGATACTCTTAATATTCGGAGTACTCATTTCGTTCGTCAGTTTGGTAGTATTCTATTTCTGTGGTCAGAAATACAAACGTATGAAAAATATCGATGTGGTACTACCGCCAGGACTTACAGATCTTGATCAAGAGATTCATAAAGGCATAGATAACATGATAACTAATCATGACGTCATGAGATGTGATGAGTCGATATTTAAGAACGAAAATCATCACTTGCTTGCTGGAAGTGGGAATGATTCTGGATATTTGCATGGAATCAATTGTTCGGATAAAAGCTATGACTTATCGGATCCTATAAAGGAGGATGAACATAGTGCTCAGAGTGATTCTGTTGAACTTAGCGATATGAGCAACAGTTCAAATGCTTCTCCAACTGAATCGCCAAATGTTCAGAGGAGTGATAAAAAAATAGCGTCCACTGTTGTTAGTCCTATTATTATTAATGGATATGTGCAACCACAAAAGGTAAGCTTCTTTTTTTTGAAATTAGATGAATTTTATTTTACTTGTATGCATTTGTGTTCTTTTATAAAATGAATTGATTTAAATGAATATTTTAACAGCTCCCGGAGCAAGTATTCAGCGGCTATACAACTTTAGACGCTTTTGGTAAGCCGATAATCCCAGCAGCTAATACAATGAGCACAGATTCAAAGTGCAAAGAGCCTGGAATCAATGAAAATATTTGCGGTTATGTAACGCATAAACAACTCTCAGATTTTGGGCACCGTCTACAGTAAAAGGTGTATTTTGGCGTAAGTTCAGATAGATAACTCAATTTTTACAATTAAAAACTTTTTTATAGAAAAAAGAAAAACAAGAAAAAATATTTATGAAGACTATTAAATTATTTGTTTTTGACGATAAGAAATTTTAGCTAATAAGTAAGCTCCAACGTATAGTAAAATGTTTCAGTGACATGTGATTGCCACGGCTCGCGGCAGTAGAGATATTCAGAGTTGAAAAGATTAATTAGAGTAGAGATGAGAGCTACGGTTATTTGTATGTTATGTTTTAAGCGTAGAGGTAAATTTACTGGTTCTCATGGACGCGATAGTTTAAATTTGTATAGGGGGAAAATAGGATTTTGTGCGATACACTGTATGAATAAATGAACAAGATTTTGATTCAAGACAAATCTTACTTTTCGCACATAATTCAGGTCAATGAGCTTATTACTGAATTCAAAAGCCACTATATTTTATAATACAAATAAATTGAGAGCCGGTTTTCATTATCAGTTCCTATAACCCTTGTGGCTTAATTTTTATTTTTTATTTTATCGCATTCAAAAGTTTTTTTAAAATTTAAATGTCAGTTTTTAATGCACACAATTTGAGGTAAATGTGGCTTCCAAGGTACTGATGATCCTTTTAATAAAAAAAACAAACAAAATAAAGTAAATACCTGCACTTCTCTGCATTGCTGACTGTGGCACACCACGTCTAACTTTTGAAATATAAGGAAATGCACTAACTGCATTTCTGTGAGTATACTTTTAAGAAAATAAAAAATACTTATGACTAAGAAAACTCTTCAATGTCTTGCCCTCTCGAACTTGTCTATAGATCCCCAATTTTTGGGGTAATGATGGCATGAGACGAATGTCAATAAAACTCAGTATTTCGCACCCAGAATCTCAACTATATTAGTTTACTATAGGCCACACTATTGGGGTTTTTACTCCATCTGCTATATACTATAACTATTACGGTAAGAGCACTAAGTAAAATTAACCCTTTGCAGACGGTTGTCTGTGGACAGCAGAATAAGTATTTTCTTATGTTTTGGACGCGTTTCTGCGAGCCATTCAGAAATAGGAGATAGGATCCAGGCGGACATTCGCGCGTCAGAGTGTCCCATCTGCAAAGGGTTTAATAATAACTTTTGGGCAGCATCTATTTTGACACACTCGCCGGCTGAAGCCCAAGCCTAAGCTCATAATTTTTTACCATCACTTATCTTTTAAATATTTCATACTTTTTTCTACTTCAATAAATCACGATGGAGTTTGGTAAAGAATTGAAAGATTTTTAAAAATTGGCTGAAGCACTCAATGTGTGTTAAAAGAGATGTAAAACGATTTTGTAATATTTTATAAAATGCACACCACTAGATGTATAAGAAGAATCCAATGCATAAAAACATAAGAATTTTTAATAATATGCATCATTTATAAATGTAAAACAGTTAAAAATTTACCTTACTTCGTCGTTACTTAAGTTTACTAGGAATGCTATGTAAATATCTTATTAAAAAGAAAAAGAAAGAAAAAAAAAACATTTCACCGGCCATAGTACTGTGTTGTATCTTTAAGAACTACCACTAACTACTACTTAGGCTAAATATGTTTAAAAGTGTCTTGCGAGAAGTGAAACTTTGGCGTGCAGTATCCACTATATATATATATAAATATATCATTCGGAAAGTGTTTTCGTTAGAACCTATACCTAGGTTTAAATCCATGATGATGATAGACATTAGGATCGATTTTAAATAAGTTCTACAATTGACATTTTAAAATGTTTGATATATTTTTTATTCTTTACGATGAATAAAGTTGTTTTAAAAGTCTGATACTGTTTTTTTTTTTTTTAAATTGTTTTGTTTAATCCTCAAATTTGTTAGCAATTAAAATAAGTAAAATTTTCAGCGTATATTCTTATTAGCATAAGTAAGTACATATTTTTTGATTATAAAATAATGATTTAAATTTAACACGTTTAAACCAGCGTACTTTTTGGACGCCTATATGATGGCCAAGCACGATATGATGATGCGTTGTTTATTCTTCTGGCGGTGCTTGTTTAATTTGCTGGATGTTTATGTTAACATATATGTGGTCCACACCCCAGACAGAAAAAACTAGTTAGTTGTGAACCCCCAATAGTTCACGCCACCAGATGAAAGCAATGACTGTGGGCCATCGGTGGTATACGACGAAACAGAGACTTTGTTCCGCCTTTAAAAATGCGTGATAACAAAACGGTGCACATTATTCTCTACACTGTAAGTGCTGTAGATGAGAATATTTGGCTGCCTATTCTTATCTCTTTCGTCCTTATTGGAATTTAAATAAGGCATGGAAAGCAGTAGTTCTTTGCTGCTTTATCTAATGGGAAAAATTTCCCCAGCTTTTTTAGAAATTGCATATTGGGTTAGAGCTTTGAGCTTATATCTTGTACTTGATGATCTTTGGTCGTACCCAGAGAACGTTTCGTGCCGATTATAGGCGGTGTTAGTACCGAAAGGGATTAATATTGAGGATGTAGTCTACGAGGTCGAATTTATGGTAAATAAAGAACTATTGGGAGTTTTCTATTTTCCAATATTAACATTAATGTATGCACGTTAGTATATTTATTACATTACATACGCAGGACATTGACTAAACTGATTTTTATATTACTTTTAAAATTTTCATTATAAAAGTCCGGTAAAGATATTTACTGATTTTGCTCTTTCGGCGTTTTGTGTGCTTATGAGACTGGACGCAAAACGTGTACTAAATGGTCTCATAATGGGAATTCATTGCAACCCTATATCACAACCCGAAACTATCATGGCTTTAAACCTTTCGAAATGCTTTCATCGCTCCCTTTAATAATTGATGGTGATAAGATGCCCCAAATTTTCCCCATCCCCAGGAAGAGAGACCGAACCGAAACAACGAGGAGGAATAAAAAGACAACAACAAAAGCAATTGTCACAATTTTGTTGACACTTTATCTCCGGTGCACGAAGTTTGTGGATTTTTTGTTTTTTAATTAAATTTTTATGTGATTTACGTGTAAAGTATTTGAAATTTATTAAAAATTGTTATTTAAGTGCCAAGCCGATGTACATTCCAATTCAATAAAATGGGGGAGGAACTCCACCAACTGAGGTAAGTCATCAAAATTGAAGGAGCGCCATGGGACGTGGTCGGTAATCCATTGTTAATTAAAAATTATCGATGTGGGTTCTGAGGGTGGATAAACTAAAGAATGGGGCGATACGATACCACTTAAATAGAAGCGCTGAGACAATTTTTTGGGGTTTTCTTAATTTTACCAAGGGTTCCCTTTGCAATTTTCCCTTATCTTAAGACGCAGTTTATGGATATCGCCTCATTACGACACTCCTCGACTTTATTACTGAATAGTTTTAAATGGAATTAGTTCAAAATAAGTCGTAAGATCGTCCGCAATGATTGCGTTTTAGCATTTTGGATAAAAACCGGATGCCGGTCCGAATCGTCTTGAATTGCTCATTTAAAAAAATACGTATATTAAAAAAAAACACTATAAATATTATTTTCACTTTAGACTTTTAAATTCTAAGTATCTTATGATTCCACATTAAACAAGAATTAATTTTTATTTAAAGAGATACACGCAATCGCGTTATTCGTTATCTGAATTTGTAGTTTTCCGTCCTATCAGACAAACTTAAAATTGAGAATTGAATATTAACACGTTCCTTGTCACGTGTACCGAAAACGGTACACAACTAAAAGCTCTCTTACCAAATGCATTTTTACATGTAAACCTCTCACGAAAGTTTTATTGAAAATTCTCGTGGGGAACGTGTTAAATGCAATCTGAAAGCTTTAAAGTCTTAGGAAGTAAAGAGAAGTTTTATAGTTTATCGGAAATAATTTACCCAGTACAGAAAAGCGCGAAACATTGAAGATTTAATGTTTCTTAAAATTCCTTGAATACGCCAGTCAAGGTTGGTCTCTCTTTCAATTCAACTACATCAATAGAATCGAAGCTGCCCTTCGCTTTGCATTACGCAATCTTCACTGATCTGATCGCCAGAATCTTTACCCTTACGAAAATACGAAAATCGCCTAGTTCCAATTGACTTGCAGCCCTTATAAAAACGTCGAGATTGTGCTGATATTACTTTCATCCATCAGTTATTATCCGGCAACATCGATTGCTTTTCATTGCTGCAGCGAATTTCTCTGTTGGATTTGATCGGTCTCCCCTCTTCCGAACAGCCCATCACTGCACCAAGTATGGCTTTTCAGAACACCTCACCCGAATGCTTCGTAAAGCTAACTAACTCCCTTCCCTCCTTTGAGTTTCACCTGAGCAAATCAACTTTTAGGAATGGTTTATCCCATTAATTTTAGAATAAATTCTGTACTGACCCTTCTAGCTATCTCATTGACCTTGTTAATCCTTGTTTTAGTTGTATTTGTTTGATTTTTAAGTTTTTTCCCCCTTTGTTCTGTTTTCTATGAGCTTGTATTAAGCAAAATAAATAAATAAAACCTCTATTTAGATGCACATATTGATTTAACACTACATTTACGGCGTCCGACGTCTACAAATGTAAAATGTTTGCTTTGTACCCCGCATTAAATGTATGGAAAATAATCGAACGCAAAACTTATTATGAAACAATTTTTCTTTTACAAACCGAAATGTCTCTAAATGCTTTAAATATAGATCGTCGGATGTATCTTTATTTTTTGTGTAAAGAATTTTTAAAATCTAAAATTGGTTCCGTTCTAACGATGTATAATTTTTAAACAACTGAAGCTGCGATCACGCATGATCGTCATGAGGTTTTACAATAACTCAAAAGATAAGAAAGTGTTTTAAACGAACCCGAAAGATTTATAAACGGTCATTACATTGCCTACGGAAATATTATGAAATTTCTGGCCTGGCAGCGCTCAGTTAACTACGTGCACAATGATAATAGTCGCGAATGTCCACTGATTATGGAATTTTCTTTTTCCCTCGCTAAAACTCATTAAAATCCACACAAAAACGTATTACTTGGGAGCTTCAGGTCAACGGGTGCCTATATAAATTTTATACTCTCAGTTAGCAGCTGACTTCCTCCAGTCCAAGTGTGGATTGGCTCGAGTAAGCGAATGATCAGCATCGGGCGATATTTCGATAGCCCCGCTGGAGTCCTAAACATTTTGCTTCAAAGGAAAATAGATAAAAAAGTCATTAAGAGAGGTGGTCTGATCGTTTCGTGCCATAGTCCCGCATTCTATTTCAAATTGCCTTAAGGTGAGTGCAGAGAAAAAGTGAAATTTTCGCCAAGATTCGAGTTTTCTGTTTTGTGTTTCTATGTTAATGATAGTCACGAAGGTCAAATAGTTCTCAGGAGAAGTGACGTAACAATTTGATCATCTTTTAGGTAAGTGATTTTGATTAATTTGTTACGTTTTTAGATGTCTAATTGCATAACCGCTGTCCGCTGGTACCGGCTTCCTTCAAGCGAATATGGAATATTTTAAATGTTTATTTTATAAACGAACTGTGGAGGCATATTTAGCACCTGGATGAAAAGTTTTTAGTTTCAAGTTGCAGATAGCATTGGTTTTGAGTTCATGGTCGTATTTTACTAAGTGATTCGTGGTTATTTAGATTACTGCAAGTGCTGAATAAACTTTTATAGTACTGAAATAATCTTTTACAGTGTGCCTGATCATGGAATTTTTGCTTGATGCGAAGGTCTTTTTATTTTCTGTGATTTTAGAAAGGGGAAAAAACAGGCTGTAGTTCACCGGGTTTTCAAAAAGACCTTTGAACTTATGAATAATTAATAATTGTGTAATTGTGTACAAGTAAAGCTTATTAAACAAAGCAAAAGCTAGACGATATTGTCTTTTTGATGACGCTTGAAAATATTTTCTTCAGGAATAAATGCTTTACTTATACTTACAATTTGAAAATCTTTAATACAACAATTTGTAAATATCTCTCTTTACTGAAAGAAAATGTTGTATTTTTCGATACTCTTCCTACGTTCATTTATATAAATAAAATTCGTTGCACCAATATGCTTAAGTTTCAGATCAATGTAATTTAATCTTAAAAATAATAGGTGCACAGGTGTGAACGTTCGTTTATTTGTTCCCAATCTCGTGAACCGTACATGCGTTTTTTCACCGGATTCTGTCCAAATGTTTTATCATTGTGACGCATCGGTATCAAAAAGAAACTGAGTTTTAAAAAATATGCAATATGTTTTCTCTGAATGCCGTATCAAGGTACATTATCTGCAAAACTAACTGTTTGTTAAGTTCTATTTGAAAATGTCGAGACTTTACGATATTTACTTTTCTGTATTTCAACACGAGATTTCCAAAAATAAAGTTATTTACACATCTAAATTTGTTTTACGTGTTAATTTATTCTATTTCATTTAGAAGTATTATTCAGTTAATTGGAATCATATCTTCTTTTTATTTCATGAGATTATCACTGCAAAAAAAAAAAAAAAAAACGTGACCAACTTAGACTTATAGGTTGGTAATTTCAAAAATTCGACTATTCCACGAGGTGTTGCATAACAAAGTGTACTCTGTAGATGTCCTGTTCTGATTAAAGTTGTTGTGAAAAGATCCTTTTTATCAACTTAAAAATAACAAAAGTAACTAAAACTAAGACTAGAACTACATAGAATGGAGCAATACAGATATGAAGTGGAGCAGACGAAAGGAGCTAATTAAGATAGTGGGAGTGGATGGTAAAGGCAGTATTTGAGGGTACCTTTATCAATGTGGAAATCGAAAGGGGTGGTATAGTTAATAGGGTTCAAAGTGACCATAGTTGGTACGGTGGATGTCGAGGTGGAACAGTGGAAAAGATCTCACATTGCGGGGGTTGGTAAAGACTGAGATGCTATGTAGATATTCGGGGCAGTCGATGGAGACAGTTAGGATTTGGTGGACGTAGAGTATGTCCACGATCGATTCAATCGATCCTCATAATACCTCATTAATACTATCAACCCAAGGAAGGCTTCGCAACACGAAACGAATAAACCTACGTTGAACAGCTTCAATCCTATTAATGAGTATTGGCTGAGAGGGTGACGTGAGAAGCATAAAGGTAGAGGGTCTGACAAAACAGAATTAAAAAGCTTTAGAGGAGGTTAGAGAATTCTTTGGACCATAGTTTGGCAAAGTCTAGAGCTGAGTTGGCTTTGTTCACGATCGAGAACTAAAATTTAGTTCGCTATCGCAGATAACGCCCAAATGACGAAAGGAATTAATAGATGGAATGGGTTCACCAGAGAGAAAATATGTCTGAGGAGTAGTGGTCTTATAAAATGCATCGTTGAATCCATTCACTGCCAACTACGATTATATTCGTAGTTGCCCATAGCTGAATATGTGGCCGAATATAATTTCGGCAGCGAATGGGTTAATTTAACTCCTTAGCTAACACCTCAAACTGCTTGTATAAAATAACTTAATCTCGACAATCATTTGAATAAATATTAGCAATTTTTTTCTATTTTTTTGTTTATTGAGAAGAGTAAATAAATTATGTGAACTGTTTTTTAGTAAAAATTCTTCTCTTCTGTTCCAGATATTAAACGTTCCTACTTAAATACATTTTAAATAAAAAGAAAAATGGATTCATCTAGAAGAAATAACACAAAATTTTTAAATCCATTCGGTTTGCGGCCATGGATGCAGCACTCAGGAGCAGCTGCCGGTGCTGGTGGACAATCAAGAGGACTGAAAGGAATTGTTGCCGGTGGTATTACTGGCGGCATAGAAATTTGTATAACATTTCCCACCGAATACGTTAAGACTCAGTTGCAATTAGATGAAAAAGGTAAGAAAATCAATTATAATTTATTACAATGAAAATTATTTCTTTCAAACATTCAAATTTTATTTAATTCAGTTAATTAATGTTATATTCAGCAAACTTTTACATTGAGGCTTATTGCTGAATCCGTTGGCGTGAATGCGAATTTCATACATTTGGATTCTGAAATTCGCATTCATATTCCCGCCGACGGATTCCGCAATAACCCCTATTATGTTTTGCGGGCTTGTAATCAATCTAGCAATTGTTATCACTAAGAGTTCATACAATGTTCACGCATAATTCATTGCTTGGGGCAGCCGGTGATAAGTCTTATCGGACGATTTGAATTATTACTGATAATAGACATGCATTGATAACAACAAGACTTTTCTGGCAAAACAGAAACAATTTTGATTGCAGTTAGCAACTGGTTATAGTAATAAGGTTTTTATAAAACCAGTATAACGCAAATATGGGTATCTTTCTAGCCGGTTTATAAAACAATTCTAGTTTTTTTTCCTGATTGGTATTAATTAAAAGATTATTAAGATGAATAATGTTATTAAACATTTTATATTATTTACTTTTTATTTAGGAGGAGCGAAAAAATACAATGGTATCATAGACTGTGTTAAGAAAACCGTAAAAAAAAATGGTTTCTTTGGTCTCTACCGTGGACTTAGTGTGCTTCTATATGGAAGCATACCAAAATCAGCAGCCAGGTAAGTTACAGTAGCTTTTGAATTACTTGCAATACTTCTTATAAA
Organism: Philonicus albiceps; assembly: GCA_963969385.1. Taxonomy (NCBI): domain Eukaryota; kingdom Metazoa; phylum Arthropoda; class Insecta; order Diptera; family Asilidae; genus Philonicus; species Philonicus albiceps. The sequence continues at coordinate 1,437,836 of OZ017772.1, read as the reverse complement.
AACTGCTAACTGCTATGTGGTATCATATTAATTTTCTTTTTAAGTCTAATCAATAATTTAGATAATATTTTTTATATTTTTGTTTGTTTACCTAGTCCCTAAAAAGTAAGCCTGGATCAATTCAAATAGAACTTTTCTTTTTTAATGAATGTTAGACTCCTTAGCTAAGAGGATACATAGGCTACTTTATTTTAAAAAAGAGATCTTTGTTGTAATAACTGAATTAACAAAACTGGACTAATAATATGCATAACTTTCACAGATTTGGTGCATTTGAGATGTTAAAGTCCAATCTTGTTAATGATAAAGGACAACTAAGCACATCAGGAAAATTATTAGCAGGTCTAGGAGCTGGTGTTTGCGAAGCTGTTTTAGCTGTAACACCAATGGAAACAATTAAAGTGAAATTTATCAACGATCAACGAAGTGCCAATCCAAAATTCAAAGGATTTTTTCAAGGCGTTCGTACAATTGTTAAGCATGAAGGTGCGTATTTTGATAATTTCTAATATTTTTTAAGTTATATTTAAATTTGTTTTTATGGCCCCTGCAGGATTATCGGGTATTTATAAAGGAGTAACTGCAACAGTACTAAAACAGGGATCCAATCAGGCAATAAGATTTTTCGTAATGGAGAGTTTAAAAGATTTGTATAAGGGTGACGATTATAACAAAACTGTCCCGAAAGTGTTGGTAGGAGCTTTTGGTGCTGTAGCTGGTGCTGCATCTGTTTTTGGTAATACGCCCCTCGATGTTGTTAAGACGAGAATGCAAGGTCTTGAAGCATCTAAGTACAAAAGCACAGTAGATTGTGCTGTAAAAATTTGGAAAAACGAAGGACCCGCCGCATTCTACAAAGGAACTGTTCCTCGCCTCAGTCGAGTATGTCTGGATGTAGCCATAACATTTATGATATATGACTCCTTTATGGATCTTTTTAACAAAATAGTTGATGGGAAAAAATAATTAGTCGATCTTTTATAATACACATAACATTTATGATGTCAGACTACTTTATGGATCTTTTTAGCATTTTGGTGCTAAGTATCCGACCAGCTAAAATACAACTATTTTTCTTCGCCAGAAATAAGCAACAGCAAATAAGCTGCTATTTTTCGATATTTTTTTTACTCTTTGTGACTCGAACTAGTCGTCATGATCAACTGCACGCTTCATGTTTTTTTTTTTTTGTTTAGATTTTATAATCAGAATATCTAAGCATTTTATTTAAATCTATGTGTTTTTAGGTTAAAGTTATTGAAATTATTGTTTCACACCGTCAGCGGTCATTCCACTTTTATTCCATTTCTGGTTTTGTACCTTTAATGTTAATTAATATACTTCGAGTAAAAGATTTATGCTTTTTTCATTTATTATTATTTCTACTCCTACTATGTAATTTAATTTTATTTTATGAAAAATATTTAAAAGTTGCCATTTACTCAACAGTACGCCGATAAACTTTTAAACAATGTACATCGATATGTAGTAGAAACCATCTTTTAAACTTTTCTTCAGCTTATATATAGTTCAAATAACTGCAGTTTCAGCTTAACGTGAGTAATTTGTGAATTGCGTGTGATTACAATTTTCTGCTACCTCTAAAAGAAATATTAAATTTAATTTAATGTTTCCATTTTATGCATTTTGTCCCTTCAACTTTAACACGTTGATGTAAATGACTGCTTTAGACGTATATTCAGCTTATATAGCTGAATTCAAATCATGAGCATCAACGTGTTAAAAGTTAAAGTATTATTTTATTTATTACATGCTTGATAAGTCTTATCACCGGCTTTTTTAAGTAACAAAAATTAACTTTATGAATTCTCGGGGATATAAATAGCTAATTAAGGATTATTACAAAATATAAAATTAGATGGGAGAATACTTTTACTCCATTTTCGATAGTTCCTACCTATCACAGAGATTGTTTCTAATAAAATAGAACTAAAATACTAAGCTTACCAAACGTTTGTCTCAATTTTTACAGAATTACTTTAAAAAGATGTGTAATCTTAACCCTTTGAGCGGTGAGTTATGCGAAGTTAAACGTGCGCTATCGATTGACTACGTTTTACGCTGGGTTGACTGTAATTCCATTGCAAAATATTTTGATTGTGACAGAATAACGCCTTAACCCTTTGAGCGTTATGAACTCAATATGGGTCTAATTGGCCTAAATTGAATGGTTGTGTAAAAACCTATAATTGCGTTTATGGCCCAAATCGAACGGCGATTAGGAAAAATAACGTTCTGATCTTTGATCATATCTCTTTCTATAGATTTGCTAAGAGCTTGCTTGGTAACTTCATACATAAAAGGAAATTAGATTTAGCGCATTCTTCTAAAATGTTTTTATTAAATATTAATCCCCTTCTCCGTAAACTTTGGAAAAGAAAATTTTAAATATTAATTTTGCATTAAAACGCGAAATTTGTTATTTTTTTAAAAATACATTCTTCAGATTAATTTCTAATCTAAACTAGGCACAAATAAAGAATTTAGATCGATAGGTTATAACTTTATTCACTGTGCTCACGAGACATATAATTGATTACTAAATACACTACAAGACACGATATTTTTCAATAATTTACAAATTAAACGGCTTAAATAAAATTATGAAGTTTTTAATATTAAAAAATAATTCTTAAATTTATCTACGAATTTTTTTAAGTAGATAAAAAGAGACTTTAAAAATGTTATTAGTGTAGCTTACTTAAAAAAGATATCATGAACAGGGGACTTATTTTTTATAGAATTTAATTCGCGTAAAACTGAGGCATTGTAATTTAGTTATAAACTGCCTCGTTGTATAAAGCAAATAAAAAAAGGAAGATATTAAACATATTTTGATAATATAAGTAATAACATTAATTTTGTAATTCTTTATTACCGGTAAATTGATTTTATTAATTTACATGCAATTCAGCTATAAGATCAAAAGATATTTTATTTGGTTTTTCGTAAGGACCTAGATTTTTACTTCAGATCTTTATGTAAAAGAGACATAAAATATGTATTTAAGGATGAATGAAATTAGAAAAAGCATTCCCTGTATAAAATATAGTTTTATTGTAGCATCAACCACTTCCACAGAGTAACAATTGAATAGCTAAGGCGCATGGGGTAAAAAAATAAATAATATAAACAGGCGCTGTTGCATCGTCAGTTGATACCTAGCCTACAGATACTATTTACAGACTGCACTCAGATATCTATCGTTCCGAGAGAGAATCGATTACGGTCGGGACCCGGCATTTTCTTCATTTTAATTTTCTCTTACCGGATAACATGAAGCGGGAACGTTGAGTTTTTCGTCAAAATTATTTTGGTTAACTGTTCCCCAAGATTGCCAGTTAATTCATGCCAAACGCACTTACCAATTAGGCTAACTTCTTCAAGCGGAGGCCTAAAAACGACGAGCAAGGTAATGCAAATTCCATCAGTTGGAGAGGCATGGGCGGCACTCGACGGATTGTGTTCGATAGAAAGAACACCGTGCGGCCGGTGCTGTGGCAATTCAGCACCAAACAGTTCAATCATGAATTTACGCAGCGTTGAGTGGAGGCTACGTGCCGGATGAATTTCAACTGTGGGGAAATGGTAGACATTCTTTTCGCTTAAGAGAACGTGAAGGCTGTTTGTCGTACGCTTCCTGATTGCAACAATTACTCGCAAATAGTTCTTTTCATGAGCTTGTTTTGCTGGAAGAATTTTCTCGTGCCATGGATTTGGTCCGCGATTTTTATAGCTTTTTGCTATATCAATTAAGGAGACAATATCGTGTGCCCTTAAGCTTAGCTCGTTTATATCACCAATCCATTTAGCCTGAAGGGATTCCTTATCAGCTCGTGCCGGTGTTTTAAGTTCTCCACCGATTATATTGCCTGTTAAAACGAACCTGAACCAAGAACCTCCAGCCGCTTCTAGAGCGAGTAAAGTTGTTATTTCTGCATTCAAGCCCGTTTCCTCGTAAACCTCCCGTACAGCAGCTTCAGAAATTGATTCGCCCGGTTCCATTCGTCCAGCTGGCAGGTACCATTTTCCAGCGCAGGACTGCTTGGCTTCCTGCATCATTAAAACCTCATTTCGATCGTTCACAAAAACACAGGCCACAATATAAGTCACAGTGCGTCCTACAGTTGGAATAAAATCGGATGTGGCTGTGGGCTGGATTCCCTGCGCCTCAGTGGCTAGATTTTGCTCCTCTAGTGTAAAATCGCACAAGTGCACGGTGATCTCCTCTAAAGGGAGACCGTTCATCAGCCTGGATAGATTCTCTTCCATTTTGTCTGGCATATTTATAACTTGATTGGAATCGAATAATTCTAAATTCACTGAATTGTTCGCAATCGTAGACCGTGCCCACTTAAAATCTGAACGAAAACATGAAACGCGTTACGTCAGCCCCCTCGAACGAAAGCTGCTAACGCCTCGATTTACTGAAGTCAACTAGTTTTGTATTGATGACTGGAATTTATGGCGCATAAATTACCCACCTGAACTGGTAAGGTAACTGCTAACTGTTAGAAGTCGACGATGGATTCTGTCTGTGGGGTCGGGCTGGCTGCTTCGCGCTGATGCCTCGTCTCGCTTATGTTTCTGGTGGCCGCACGGAGCCGCTGTCACTCACTCCATCGGAGCGCTCTTTGGCCAACACTGGAAACTACCGTTCATCACAAATCGAAGGCATAGACATTACCTAGATTTATTTTTTTTTGTTTTCTCTTTTAACTAGAACACCTGTCCTGATTGGTGCCTGGAAAAGGGTTTAACTGACCTAAATTTTCTCGGTTGCGTAAATTGGCCACAACTTCAAATCAAATTTGGGAATTTCAATTAAATTGACGATTTCAAAATGAAAAATGTAATGGAATTTTTGTTTGCAAACACAGCCGACTCGATTCACACCTCTAGCCGCTGGCGTCGTACCTGCCTTTCACCAAATTCCTCCGTTAGCTGCATGACCACTGAAGAACCAGCTTGCGGTAAAATCCAAGAGGGAGAGACACGAGATTTCAGATATGTATCTGTCCTCTTCCATTGCACTCTGTCTTTTGACAAATTTTACATATTTTTTACGTAAATTCCACCGGTAATTCTCGCACAAATTTGATAACAATTCTTGTCTGACTACACTTTACTCTAAACATAATGTATAATACCATAAAGATTCGAATTTTAAACCCAATGGTTCTTTTATTTCAAAAAATTCTCTATCAGCTGACAAAACAATATTTGTTTTGACAGCTAAAATTTAAGTGATGCCAGATGTATGCTTTACCTGTTTTATAAAGTTGAAAGAGAACAACAAAGATGTGTACTAGAGTAGAAAAGCGAACTATACTAATTTCCTAGTGTTCATTTTTTATAATAAAAAGTTATTTTTCAGTAAAAATTAACAATTTTTTTGGTGAATAAAAATTATATTTTAAACTTTAATTTAAGTAATGCGATCTACGTATTTTGTAGAAACGCAAACTCTTGTAGCAGTGATGTTTAAACATCTGTCAAAATCACTTAGCATTGAATTTCATAACAGTTTAACGTTTTTTTTCATCCAGTATGGGTCTGGAATTTTGAATTCTTCCCGAATAAAAATAAATAGGTCTGCAGCAAAACCATAGCACGTCCAGAATTCAAGAAGCGCCAGATATACGCCCGAATGAGGATCGTAGCATTTTGTATAAGAAATAGAGACGTCTGTAATACTCTAGGCAATAGATGTAGGACTCTGTCTGCCTTTTACACCACAATTAATTTAATTGTTGACGTCAGATATATGCGTGATGTCTTATTAATTTTGATTTGATAAGGATCTACCTATGCGTGTGTGCGAGATCGGAGAGAATGAAAATTCTGTGCCCGTTGCGGGGGTACTTTATGAACATTTAAACTTGTTCCGGGCGTATTCTAGAGAGATTTGGGCCTGCTCTGGGCATGATACGGGCGTGATTGTTCGACAAACGTGCCTATTGTGGGCTTAAAACCTAAACAATATCCGGGCAAGTTTTGGGTGCGTTATGGACACGCAAAAAGATTTTAAATAATTTTAGTCGGGTATAGCCCAAAAGACTCCTAGGCATTAATTTTCATTAAAATTGCTTAAAATTGAGGAATTTTTGTAGCAATATTGGATTCGTTACTTTTTTTGATGGCAGATTCCAAATCAGCATCTCTAAAAACCTCCCGGTGTTGATTTTCACGGCAATCCATTGAAATTTAATATTTTTGGTAGCTATATTGGATCTGCCATTATGAATTTTCAAACTTCAAATATAGATTCGCAATCAGGAGCTTCAAAAACCCTCAAATATCAATTTTGATGCTAATCCGTTGCGCAGCGCAACGTTCAGCGTAAGCCAGCTCTCGTCCCACGAAATGTGGAGAGAGCCATCTCAGTTCCCGTTTGGCAAATAATATAGCAAGATGTGACTTTCGCAACACACTCGAGTTTCACCCACACGTGTGGGGCCAGTTTATGTTCTAAAAACCTCATAATAAAATTCTTATAACGATACCCCGGAGTTTACTTTTAGCTGCACCTGTTAATTAAGAAATCCCTCCGCCCTAGCAGCTCTGCAAGTGGCATAAATGTATATCCTCAAAATTTATACATCTACGGCCATTATTTTAAAATTCGCGAATAAAAAGTAGCTTATACGTTAGCTCGGATAGTATGTAGTGATTTCATTCAAAAAATTAAAATGATCGGACCAAACGTTTAGGTGTGATTGAGTAACAAACAAACAAACTATCGATTTTATATATGTATTATTTATTTTAATAACATCTTTGGGGGTAATTATATAACAAAATAACGTATGGTAGAAAATGTATATAAAAATAAAAAAAAATTAATATCGTAGGTAAATTGCAGCAAATAAAATTTGAATAACACATGATAAATCTTACACATACATTCTGTATGGCTGTAATTCTTTTTTAATTGACGCCAATAGCTCACTGTCCAAACTGTCCCAAATTTTCCGTAAATTGTGAAAATATAATCCATCAAATGTTATTAAACCAGCGAATTGTTTAAGGCCAACCGCACTAAAACAGGCTGGCATTTCGTACATCAATCGCTCAAATAAAAAGGCAACTCGTACATCACGACTTTTAATCGTTTTCACGTTATCAAAACTAATTTTATCTTTAAGTTTTGGAAATTCTTTGCTTTTACAGGAAACCAAAATACAATCGGCCTCATCAACATGAATAACATTCGCCTAGGAATAAGAAATTTAAAAATTTTTTAGAAAGTAGTGGTGATTGTTTTATTGTAGATGACAAATTTACCTTGACGAGGTAAAAAAGCGTTAAGTATGTTGCCTGATTACATACAGAGATAGAACGAACTACGTCTGGTTGTAATATGCCAGGTGCAACTATGAAGCACAAAAGTTCCCATCTAAGAGCATCTAAAATTTTATCTTCTCCATAGGGAGTCAGTAGGAGGTTCTCTAGTTGGGGAAGTTTTTCTGTAGAAAAAATAAATAATCTTAAATATTTTCTTACATTTTCAAATGCTCAATTGAAATTTGAAAATTGTTTGTTCGCTTTTTTTTTTAACTTTTGATTCCTAACTAATTCGTACAGCACAGAAGAAAGTTGGAAGCAGATAAAGTAAACCGGGACTGACGTTGGTTAGAGCGTTAAAAACGCTATTACGCTTCCGTTTTAATAGCGAACATAGATAAAACTCTTTTTTTTTAAAACATACTTCAATCATTCATTCTCATCTGTGCAGCACATGTATCTCAAAAGCACAAGCAATTTTTATTTGATTGCAGATTTAACTAAGAGTCTGCTTAAAAAATTACGACATTTTAATTTAATGTAAGTATAATACCTGGAGCTGAAGGAAATGTCGCATAAAGCGGCACTGTCGTGAATCTTCCATTTATTCTGAAGTAGAAAATTTTCCTCGTCTTTTCCCTTTCGCTATGTGAAAATAAGACTCCAATCAGACGACAGATAAGAGGTTTATAGAGTTCAAAGAAATCAATGAAATCACAATAAGTGCAGGCCATAATAATTTCATCTGTATATAAAATTGCATAAACAAATCGAGAAATTTGAGCCACTTGTTTTTGAAAATTTTCACAGTCGATATTCTCCATTCCCTCCTATTGTAGAAAATGTTAATTAAAAATTACTTAAATATCAAAATATCAAATTTTGTTTCACCATAGAATAGAAATCAATGCTTCTTTGAAGAGCATTTAAACCTTTTTCATAATGTGCTGATTCAAAAATATCCTTAGCTAAAGCTTGTAGATTCTCGTTCTTTTGCGGAGAAATTGTCCGAACTTTTTGAGCGATTTTATGAAATTGCCATTTATAAATTTGATTAAACTTCTAAAGAAGCGAAATTCTAGTAAATGATTCGTTAGTTTAATTACTTTTTAATTTACCTTTAGTAGTTCATCGCTAACAAAATCATTTCCTAACAGACTTGCAAACAGTTTCATTTCTGGACGAGATAAATTCAGGCAATTTCGAATTTTAATTTTGTCATATTCCTTGGCGGTATTAGAGTGAAAATCTAAATCGTTCCATAATCGCCAAGGACCATCAAAGATGATATAATCAGTATCAGATGAAATTATTGCTAATGCTTTTTTTGTGTTTGCTAAATGAACTACTTCTTGATCGCATTCTTTTAACAGCGCTAAGTGAACTTCTCCGTAGTGTTCAGCAATTTGAATTAGATTCTCGAAATATGCCTTAATTGCAGGAATATTTCGTTTTGAAAAATCTGTGGTTAAATCTAAGCCTGCATCAATTTCACATAAAATTTTAATTCCAAGCAAATATTCCTCCTCTCTTCGCTTCAGAGCAAACATCTTTTTGTTAGGCTGCATTGCACCATCTACAACGAATATCAATTCGTATCCCATCAACTTTAAGGAATTAAGTGTAGCCTTCATCCTTTCATTAAATATATTAAAACGTCCTCCTAGCAGGATTTCATGTTTGCTAGTGCATATGTAACAATAAAACGGTAATAGGTCCACTATAAGGATTGGTTTAGTCCCTTTCCTGCGAACAGATAAAAAATACTACTAATAAGCGATTATAAATTATGACCATGAATAGATGTTAGAAAAACAAAAACGATTTTTTTAATTTCGTAGTTTAAAATAATACCAAAACAGTAATTTTCAACTCACTTTTGACAATTTAACGCTTCTTGTTGCAAATTCACTTTACGGTATCCGTCAGCGACCTTTTGAGCGAATGTCTGCAAACCTCTGACCCCCATTCCAATGAAGCTATTTTCTTAAAGTGGGAACCCCCGAAAATTACATATATTAACCTGACGTGTGTTAAAACAAACCTTAATTATTTGTTCCAGATCGTATAACGTGTTCGAAAATTTTGTTTTAAAGGGATATATTTGGAACTAGAATTGTTCTGAGAACGACTGATATCAAGTGCACTACTGGCTAAAAATAAAAAAAAGCACTGATAGCACTTCACGTGAATCATTGTATTAATGCAATCTTACTCCTTATTTGTGTCTTAGAAATATTGATTTATAAACTTTAATTATAGCAAATAAAGTTGAAACAACACAGAACCAGAAAATTGTTGTAATTCTACGCTGAACAAATTAATTACGTATATCGGACTGCGCATCTACTGCGAACAATGCAGACTTTACGCCTAATCAAAGTTAATTATATGGATAGCGATTCCAATGCAATTTTTAATTGAAGATGGTACTGCTCCCCTTTGAAATGTCAGAGACAATTTCTGACGGACATATCGCGCAGTGTTTGCAGGAATTTAAGTTTGACAATTTTTTTTTAGTGATGGTAGGAAATATTAAGATCTTAACTAAATGGCATTTAATACAGCATCATTTCCTTTATTAGGCTTTTATCGTCAACGATGTGGACGTGAGCAACGAGCCCAAGGAGTTGATGTTTGAAAAACACGTCGAGTACATAGCAAACCATGGGAATGATCAAAACGACTATGAATATTGCATGACGGAATTTCTCCGGATGTCTGGAATATATTGGGGTGTTACAGCGCTAGATTTAATGCAAGAACTATCCAAACTGGATAGAAATTATATTATTGATTTTGTAAAGAAATGCCAATGTCCAGCAAGTGGAGGGATTTCAGCCTGCGAATTTCATGATCCGCACATTCTTTACACCCTGAGTGCTGTACAAATTCTGTGCATGTACGATTGTATGAATGAAATTGATTTAGATGCTGTAGCCAATTATGTGGCATCACTGCAACAACCGGATGGCAGTTTCTTTGGTGATAAATGGGGTGAAGTGGACACAAGATTCTCGTTTTGTGCCGTTGCTATTCTGACCCTAATTGTATTTCGCCACTCTTGAGTTACTAACTAACTAATTCAGGATACTTTTACAGAATCGAATGGATGTTATTGATGTTTCTAAAGCGGTGGATTTTGTTATGTCCTGCTGTAACGCCGATGGAGGCTTCGGTTCTAAACCAAACGCCGAATCCCATGCTGGGCTAATTTATTGCTGCGTCGGATTCTTATCGATTACAAATCAATTGCACAGGCTTGATTGTGAAAAGTTGGCGTGGTGGCTCTGCGAAAGACAACTTCCCAGCGGTGGTCTTAACGGACGACCTGAAAAATTACCGGACGTGTGCTATTCCTGGTGGGTGCTTGCTTCTTTGACAATGATGGGACGCTTGCACTGGATCAGTTCTGATAAATTGAAAATATTTATTTTATCGTGTCAGGTGAGAATTGCATTTCGAAATGGATTTTACTATTTAATACTAATCCGTGCGTTTTGCGGAATTGAATTCTATTTCACATTTTCTTAAAGGATTCTGAGACGGGCGGCTTTAGCGATCGGACAGGAAATCTGCCTGACATCTTCCATACACTCTTTGGACTAGGCGCTCTATCTTTACTTGGATTTCCGAATTTAGAAACAATCAATCCCACGTTCTGCATGCCACAAAAAGTTTTAGACAAACTTCATGTAAAAACTCAGATATTGTGCGTTTAAAAATAGGTCCAGTAAACTAATTAAACAACCAGTTGTTCTTTTTATTTTCTTTTAATTTTATAGATATATCGTAGTCGTTTAAAATCATACATGTTCCAATTTGTAATAGATAAAAGGCTATTCGATTTTATTTTCTTAAAATATTTCTCGCTGACCATGGCCAATAAAACACTACTCGAAAGTTGGAAAGAACATTATCAAAACTTTAGCTTAACTTAACTTGCCTTAATTAAATCTTGGTCTTCAGGCGAGATTTTGAATTTTTAATGATGTTCTTCATTATTCCATTTGCGTTAAAAAATTAATTTGACTAAGTCACCCATTTTTGGTTTATTGAAACTAAGAAAAAAATCCAGAATTAGGGTAATTTAATAACACCATATTTAAAATGTCCGTAATTTAAGACCATCAAGACCAATTTGTAACACTAAAGTACTATAATTCCGGATACAATTCAACTATAAATAAAGTTTTTGTAGAATTCTGATAACGGAAAGAAAAAAACCAAGTAAATTGCTTGAAATCTTAAAATATTTAGTCTTTACAACAAAATGTAAATTTAGACAATCTACATCCGCGTAGAGAAAGAGTAGATGAATCACATAAAATAATGACAAAACTTCGACCATTTGTTGGTCGGATGCGTGCTCCAAGCAATTTAGTACTTTCCATTTTCATAACGCGACATCTGCCCGCCATACCTGTCCTGAGGACGCCCCATAAACATCCCTCCTTGTCGGGATGATTCAATGTATGGTCCAGACCGTTCATTATAAGTCCGATCATAACGATCTTGGGAAGATTCTACAGGCCTCCAGTGATCGTCGGAGGATTTTGTTTGCCAGCTAGGCACATTGCTATTTGACTGCATGCTATTATTAGTGAAAGACTTAATTGCTGGTGGTCCAGAATTGTGACCGTGCCATTGTGAACTCGATCCACTACCACCGCCCTGTCTTTCTGAATACGACGAAACTTCTCCATAGCGTTTCCCACTCGTATTTCTGAAAAGCAAATTTGTGTAAATGCCTTAAAACTTTTAGGTGTACAATTCTACCTTGGATCTCCTCTATCGTCGCTTCTCCTGAAGCTAGATGACCTTGGATCAGAGCGTTCGGAGCGGTCCGGTTCCGGATACCTGTTCGATTTATGACTAGAAGTATCTGCACGGCTTCCGTGGTAGCTCGAAGAGGAATGTCGAGGCACTTCAATATCGCGCTTATGGGTGTTATGAGTATTGTGAGTGTTGTGGGTATTATGGGTATTATAATCATCCCGTTTCGAGGCGCTGGTCGGATAGTCCTCACGTTTTTTCTCTGAAGACCTGTCGTAACTAAATTAATCAAATGGAAAATTCTTGATATCGTAAATAAATGTACTTCTGTGGCGCCAACCTGGATATCGAAGAATCGAATCTTGGCGGTGGCGGAGGCTCAAACCTGCGCTCAGACCCAGTCGGACGCTTTCTTTCGGTTTCAGTGTATCGATCGTCCGAAGCTCTTTTAATTGGCCGCTTGGGCTCCTCTATCCTTGAGCTCTGCATAATCCTATTTCGTTTGTGGAAAAAAGAAAATGTTCAATTTATTTCATTTTACGTCAAATAATTGGGAAATATGCGAGTAGGGAATTTGTATGTCTCATCCGAATGCCTTAGAACCACTAGGCATATTCGCGAGTGAATTTCCGACCCAATTGTGGAAAATTGGCGTAACATCATTTTTCTAGCCGGATTCTAGCTCGTTTAGAGAAATATAATTGGAAATGAATTTTGGAAGATGTGTCCAACTTACGGACAGCGAAAAAAAACGAACGAAAAATTTGTTTAAATCTAAAAGAAATCGTGAAATGAGAAAAAATAATTCTAGGAGGCATACTTCATCTGCTGGCGCTTCAACTCGAGCCGCTCCAGTTCGATTTTTTCTCTCTCCAGCTTCTGACGTTCTCGTTCCAATCGAAGTAGTTCCGCCTTCTCTCGCTCGAGACGCTCCCGTTCTAGTTGAAGCTTCTCCCGTTCCATCTCTAGCCTCTTTTCTTCTTCTTGTTGTCGTCTTCGGATGACGCGACGCCTTCTTTCCTCCTCGCGAAGTTCACGTTCCTTTTCACGCAAACGTTGACGCTCTCGTTCTTCGCGGATTTTCTGGTATGAGAGTACTTCACGTTCCCTACGACGCTCACGTGATTTCTCCCTCTCTCGTTCTTTCTCACGTTCACGCTCCTTCTCACGTTCACGATCCTTCGATTTAGAGGTGGTTCTTTTACGGGTCGATGAAATCGATCTTTTTCTGCTATCGCGACGTGAAGATAAGCTCTTCCTCTTTTCAGCGACCGGTGCTGCCGCCCCCGTAGATTCAGATTTTTTGGTGTCGCCGCCCCCATCGTTGGATGGATCTTCCTTTTCCTTGGGCTTCTCCTTTTCTTCAGATTTCAAGCTATTTCGATGTTCACGGTCTCTGGATGGAGATTTCTTCTTCTCCTCCTTTTTAATAGTTACTGATGCAGTGCCGCCTGTATTGCCTCCAATTTCATTCTTGGTCCGCTCCACCGAGATGATTCTACCGTGCAGTTCAGTGCGGTGAAGGTGCTCAATGCATCTGGAAGCATCCGTTGACGAGGCCATCGTAACATATCCATAGCATCTGGTACCAGGGGTCCTCGTGTTTGTAACAACTTTTGCTCCAATCACCTTGCCATATTTTGAGAAGATCGTCTTCAGATCACTGGCGCGCGTTATTGATGATAGTCCAGAGACCCATAGATTTCTGCTTGATGACGATTTCGCTTTAGCAGCAGCTGCTGATTTCTCTGCAATTTCCATAGGGCCAAATAAAATTTGCTTTTAATTTTTGGACGGCAAGGCTTTTTTTTATTTATTTTAATTTTATGTAAAGGAGAAATTTATATTTAGTTATCCCTTTATTAGCAAAAAGAAAACTTGATGCGGCTCATTGCTGCGAAATGATATTGCTACTTAGTTTGGTTAGAACCTTGATGCTTTTGGAATCTGAAACGCTTTCGCCGCGATGTACCTTTTTCTAATGAAGCAGCACAGGAAATGTCTTGACGCTTAAGAAAGGGCGAAGAAGAACAAATAGACTTTAACAACGTCGTTTGTTGCACTGCTCTGCATCAGTAAGTAGAAGGGGACTAGGGAACATGTAGAATAATATCAACTTGATGAAGAAATTGTAGTCTTCAGGGCCAGAACAGACATCGGAAAATTATAAAAAGGTAACGAGCAGGGTTCGGGCCAGGTCAATCCGTATTTTTGCTGGTATAAAAAGTTTCATGATCTTTCCCCGAATTTTAGAAGTCATCTTACTAGCTAAGATACAAGAATTCGGCAGGGTTGAGCTAAATTAAGAACAAAAATGGTAAACGATGATATCCTGTTGAGTTGTATACGGCAGGAACAGAAGAACTGCTTTTGTGCACACATGCTGCCCTTCGGATAGTCTCTTCGCAGGGTCCCTTTCCATCATAACCAACCTATGTTGCGAAATTTGCATGTAATGAAGAGTAACTCATCCAGGTCGTTGGCGAATACTGGCTCTGGAAAAACTGAAGATGACTCTTTTCAAAGAAAATAGATGGCACCTTCGTATCATCCTCTTTTTGGTAACGACGCAGTTGTGATGCTTCTAGCATAATTGTTGAATTTTGCTTTAAATCCCCGCTGTTGTGATTAATTCCCCTTACTAGCTGAAGGGAGGTTTAAGCTGCAACACCGTTCTGGTAAATAATTCTCTGCAATCACCTAAGAAGCCAGGATTTTCGGTGGATTGTTTATGTGCATACGAAGCGAAAGTGCAAATCGCGGTTTCAGATTCCAAAATCATCAGAAAGCGATTATAAAGAACAATAAATATGTGAAAAAACCGAAATTCAAGCAACTCAACCATTTCTCGTAAAGACGATTTTTGTGTAATTTTTTGATTTGTTTCAGTAAAATTACCTTTTTCATCCTTGATCAACGCCGATTTCGTTGTTGTCTTTTGATCGCTGCGGGAAGATTTGTTTGGAAAAATAAAATTCATGTTACTAAGATGTCCTCGCCTTTTTGCAATTATGTTGTATTTTTGGCGAATTGCACTTGCAATTATTTGTTATATGGCTTAGCAACAGAAATATGATAAAATTGTCGTGAAATTGCAACAAACCTATCCTCTTTCTTCTTCTCCTCAGATGTCTTCTCCTCCTTAGTTTCCTTAGCATCATCTTCTTGCTTCTCCTTTTTTACTACGTTGTCTTTCTTGGTGTTGATCTCTTCTTCCTCGTCCTCATCGGCTTCTCCCCGGTTATTCTCAGGCTCCTTCTTAATACTATCTGCTGTTGGGCGAGTTGAAATTGTTTGTTAAGTTTTAAGGTGAAACAGAAAGGATTCGTGCTTCTGCAGTTGATAATGTGAGGAGACTTCCTAAAGGGATGGGAACTAAAACTGTTTGCATCGCATAGCGCCAGCTCCGAATAGTTTTTCTTTTGTTATATTCACAATTTCGAAGGTGACCGTAGATAGATCAGATCCATCATGTACAGCTATTCAATTCGCAATTGCGACACAATTCCTCACTTTCTTCACTTAAATATATGTTATCACTGGGAATTTTTTTTACACGATTTAATAAGCTAAACTAGGACCACTTAGAAATTTAGATTAATCTAAAAATTGTTTTCCTTATACAAAAACAAAAGTCCCTGAGACTGCTTATAGCTAAACATGGGGGAAAATGCTGAAATATAATGCAAACCTGCTATGTACTCACTTTTCTTCTTGTCCTTTTCGTCTTGTGCCTGTAACGGCAGCCAAATGGTTATTGTCCTTTCAAATTAATTTGATTTTGTTTGAACACTTACCTGGTCATGCAGCAACTTCTGCTCGTCTTCTTCTATGGTCAGATTGATCGATTCCTCATTGTCGTTCATACTGGTGTCATTGTTCTGCGAATCCACATGTTCATCAAAGTCCTGAAATGAGTCGCATTGAAATCTTATTTATTCTTGTTTAGCTCAATTAGGGCTAATCAGTTCAATTTAATTTATTGGCAATAATTGCATAGTATACTAAATATCATCATTGTTAAATATCTTTTTAAAGAAGAAATCAACAATTATAAGGAACTCTTTAATTTTCTTAAAAGTGATTTTGGTTATCTAGTTAATTTAGACAGATTCTAACTGGTACTGTTGAAATGGTCTTATTGGCTCATACCGGCTCTAGAATTTTAAGACTTTACTTTTAGGCTTTGGCTTGCGAATGCCCGGTAAGATTAAACCAATGTGAAATAAATATTTAGCTGAATGGGCTAAATCTAATTTCTATAAATTTGTGCTGGCATCGTACCAATAAATAATGAATTACCTCGTTATCAACCGTGCCCACTTCGTCCACCACGACCCCGTTATTATCGTCATCGTTTTCAGACTTCTTATCGGTGTCTTGCTCAATTTTTATCTTAGACGGAGTCTTCTTCGTAGGCGGCATTCTTTTATCAAGTGCTCCAAATAAATACGTTTCCGGATCGTTACCCTCGTCAACAATAGCCTGGATAATGAAATTGCGTTGAGCTTAAAATTTTCGATCAATTTAAAATGGCGTCTCACCTTTTGTAGTCGTTCGACCAGAACGGTTTTAATTCCACTCACTTCTAATTTGCGCTTTTCGAGTTCTTCTTTTAAATCACATACACGCAATTCTGACAATTTTCTTCCAACATTCTCTTCAGGCATTTTTTATTCCCCGTTTTCTTGGTAATTTTGCGTTAATTCCGTGAAAGCAGTTTTACTTCTGCACAGAGATTACACACCCGAATAAAATATGGCTTCCCCAAGTTGGTAATTGCAGCGGTATTGCAGATTTTCAGAGAATCAATTTTCGAACAGCTACTATAAATTTGCCTGCTCTTACCGGCAAAAGGTAAAATTTTTAAATTATTTACTAGAGTTTTGATTAAAAATGAATTATTAGTTCTTGCAATTAGATTTTTAATAACTAAATAATTTTTAGCGGCAAAATATTGCAATTAAAATCGCAAATCATACAGAATTTTAACTAGAAATGTCATGACACTTGATCGAAATGTCGATCTGGTAAGGCCTTTGTCTGAAAATGTCGAGGTCGGATGCCATCTTGTCGGTAAATTAGAGCTCCTTCTTTCCTTTCAACCACGTTCTGTACGAGTACTGTGGAATAAACATGAGCATACCAATTTCGAAAAAACGCAAGGTAAATGGCTGAAAAATCATCTTGACAAATAGACACTAAACTTAGGAAGTGCTTGTTTGTAAAATTTCGTGGTTTAGTGCAATGTTTGGGAAGAAAAATCAAATAATTTCCAATTGAAACCTAACCTCGAAACAAATTGCTTGAGTGTACGTTTTTAAAGCATCAAAAATTTCTTTTCAGTTTGTTGCCGATGGCATGTTCAAGGCGGAACTCAACGAGTTCTTGACTCGTGAGCTCGCTGAGGATGGTTACTCTGGCGTGGAAGTGCGTGTCACCCCGGCTCGCACGGAAATCATTATAATGGCCACCAAGACCCAGCAGGTTTTGGGCGAAAAGGGACGTCGCATTCGCGAACTGACTGCCATGGTACAGAAGCGCTTCAACTTCGAGCCAGGTAAAATTGAGCTTTACGCTGAGAAGATCGCCAATCGTGGCCTCTGTGCTATTGCACAGGCCGAGTCGTTACGGTACAAACTGACAGGAGGACTCGCTGTCCGAAGGGCGTGCTACGGTGTCCTGAGGTTCATCATGGAATCTGGGGCCAAGGGCTGTGAGGTTGTTGTGTCCGGAAAATTGCGTGGCCAGCGTGCTAAGTCGATGAAGTTCGTTGATGGACTTATGATCCATTCTGGTGATCCTTGCAACGATTACGTTGAGACCGCCACTAGGCATGTACTCTTGAGACAAGGTGTGCTCGGTATTAAGGTCAAGATCATGCTTGACTGGGACGTGAACAACAAGAGCGGCCCCAAAAAACCACTTCCAGACAACGTTAGCGTAGCTAAGCCAAAGGACGAGAAGATTTACGACACACCCGAGACAGAGTACAAGAACCCGCCTTCCAAGCCTGTTGAGGATATCGAGGTTAAGTAAATGTATGGATGAGAGGTGATTAAATAAAACCACTTTTTAAATATATTTAAAGAATTTTATTTTTATCCAATTTATTAGTATAGCTTAATACCTACTGTTCGTCTACTGTTCAGTTTGGGGATATTTTTTTTCTTTTTCGGATCCTTGTCGAGGCTTATTAGTCCTAACATTAAATAAATGATTCAATTTAATCGTATTTTATTGTAGAGGCTTTGATTTTTATAATACTATTTCTATAGATGATTTCAGATGAATTCTTGGAATTGTAACCATTTTATTTCTATTTACTTCATTTACAATTTTGCTTAAAATAAATGTCTATAAATTTTTCAAAAAAAGGCAATTTTGTAATGGAAAATCTGATTGATATCATTTATACCTTGATGGATGGAGCTAATTAGAAACTACATTTTATTTTTATTTTGTTGAAATATTTTAAATTGAAAAATTTTTAAGAAATTTGAAGTGAGATATTTAAATGCAATTTATTCTAAATTATTGACCTATAGATCGTTTTTTATTTCATCAAGATAACTTTTAGGGTTTGGTTAAAATATGCAAAGTGATGGAAATTAATGAACGTTTTTATTATACATTTTTAATTATTCTCCAAACATTACAATTCTGCTTTTATGTTTTTCCAATTTTTTTGCGGAAGAGTACAAATCTAAATTACATAAATATTTCGGTGAAAGAATAGCGATATATGAGGGAAATTTTAGGTATTTATAATTTTTAAATTAAAGACAGTTACTCATTTAAAAAATGCGTTTAATTTAAAATAATCTCTACAAAATATTCCTTAATAAATAAATGCAATAAAAATAGCAAAATGATAAAAATAAAAACAGATAAAACAAATGGAGAGAAACACTCGTATAAAATTCGTCAAATAAAAAAAAAAAAAAATAAAAAATATGTATAAAAACCACTCTGCACTTAAACTGATAACAAGATAAATGTTTCTTCAGAAATTTTTTATATATATTATTTTAAACTTTACGTTACGTAAAAAAACAGCCATTTCATATAATACAGGCAAGAATTACTCCAGGAGAATTTATTCGATTCCCGCATCTCGTCTCGAAACCGTACCTATACACACTCGCTAAGCATTGTAGAAGAAAAATAATTTAAAATAAAAACAACACTAAAAGTAACAGCTAAGGTATATTTATAATAATAATAATAATAATAAAAAAAACATCACTCCGTCATGAGTATTGTAAAAGGCATGCAGCTTCACCGGCTCGGTTGTGCGCATTTCTCACTTTATGTGGAATTGCATTCACAGGATGCGCACGTGCCGCCGCCTTGGTGTAAGGGGTTGATCGTGTCGCATCACATCGCATACTTCACCGCAAGGAGGCTTTGAGTTTATTCACAAAATAAAATTTTCGCTACGAGTTATTTGTCTAGGTTTGTTTGCAACAAGAAACTGCATGCATAAAACATAAATCGTAATGTACAAAAAAAAATATTTTGAGATTTACTATTATTTTTTTCTCTTTCTCTCTTTAAAATGGCAGTAAACAGTAATAGTAGTATTTTGTAAAAATAGCAACAAAGTACATTGCACTAGCAGCTAAATTAAGTCTACAGAAAGTTCATGGGGATAACTTGGATCGATTGAGGGTTCAGTTTTTATTTATTTAAAAAAAGAAATATTGTTTCGTTGTCTTATTCCGTTTTTGTTTTTTATTTTGCCCACTTAAGGGTAACTGAGGCAGTGTTATGAGTCCTACTCTGGCCGAATTGTCGTTAAAATCTGTTCTTCAGATTTACTTTTTGATTATATTTCTGAAAACAAAAAAAAAAAAAAATTTAATAAAAATTTTGAGGACCAGGATACCCAACTATTTTTTTGGGCAATTGGCCCAATCAGCACACAAACAGGAATAACATTGCTGACTGCCATCAAGCCCTTAACTTCGAATTAGCCGCACAATTAAATTGTTTAGTAGGGCTCCTTAAAAAGAAAACATCTGAGTACGATACAGGGGTACAGCTAAAATAAATAACTTTACAATAAACGGTCAACATCATTCAGTCGCCGCCCAAAAAAAAAAAAAAAACAAATAGACAATAAAATTATTCTTAAGATCTAAGCAATGAGAATGGAGTCTTACAACAACAACGTACAGGGTGTCACTAAAACGCTCTCTACAAAATGGCAAGAATTGGAATGTTGCGGGTATGGCCGGGTCGTCGCTCCAGCCGCCCGTGCCCTCTTCGCCATATCGACTTACCAGCCAATGGTGCGTCTTACAAAATTATGTAATATTATTATAAAATTTAAAACAAAAAAAAAAGTATAAATCGTGAAGTTTACATAATGCCCCGCTAGATGGGGCTCTAACTTTTAAAATTTAGATTATCACGTAGGAGCTTCGTTGTTGAGTTTTTCTTTCCCGCGAAGCCTCATTGGAGTATTTTCGGGGGTTTGTTTTTTTTTCTTTTTTTTTCTTTTTTTATTTATATTTACTTCAGTTGGGTAATACTTGAGCCCACCATAGTTTTAAGATCACAATCCGTCAATAATTTCATCACCTTAAAAATTCCATCGATTGGAAGGACCTTCTAGGAACAATTTTGTGCAGTTTTGCGCGCCAATCGCCGTGTAAAAGATGCGAATAAATATTTAATTAAAAGGATGCCTTTACTTTTTTTTTTAATAGTGGGTGTGGCCTAAAATTGCCTTAAGGTGTCTACCTGTTGGTGAGCAGCCCATTCGCTGGCGGTAAACTGGGTCCACTTGTGTTCGGACTGACCTGCCTCTGGGCGGCTGTTGACTGGGATTGAGGTCTACTGCTTGAGGACTGTTTTCCACTTTTTACAACGTTACTGTTACTCTTTTGGGCTAAGTGGGTTTGGTAGTGTTTGGCTAAATGTGCCTTTTGTCGGAAACTCTTTCCGCAGAGGGAACAGGCGAAGGGCTTCTCCCCGGTGTGAGTCCGAATATGGACATTGACCGAGTATTTATCCTTAAAACCTTTCGAGCATATCGAGCAGTAGTGGAGCGATCTCTCCTTACGCTGCCCATTGCAGTGGGTGGGGCTTGTATTGTTGTTCGGTAGATTGCTGTTATTGTTATTGTTGTTACTGCTGCTGAGAGAGGAGCGCTTGTACTTCTTGGCAGTTGTCTTCGTTATTGTCGAGGTTGGCATTGGATTACTCGTTGTGACTTCTGGCTGTAGGGGCTGAGGTGGTGGTGGCGGCTGTGGCGGGGGCTGAACCTGAAGTGTTTGCTGCGATGGTTGAGGCATAGCAGTTGTCACCTCCATGATTACCTCCGGGTAATCGCTGCTTGTGCAAAACTGCTGAACCTCACTCGCGATTCTTTTGATCTTCTCGAACTCATCTGTGAAGGCAGTTTCTAGAGATAGGAACATGTCGTCGACTATGATGCCGGCTGTTGTACTATGACTGGTATTGTTACTACTTGTGCAGCTACTACTACTTGTCGTCGCCGAATTGCTCGCCGCTTGGACTGTTTGTGATGGTTGGTGCGAAGTCGGCGAATGAACTATGCTCTGGGTATCATCGAACATTGGTGTCGAAAGAGTTGAATCAGCGAACGACAGAGAGTCCTAAAAATATATAAAATGTATGAGTGGAATTCAATTTTTAAATATAATCAAATTGTATATCTACATATAATAACGAATGAAACAAATTTCTACTATAAGCTTTACGAAACAGGATGAAGTGAAGCCGAAGGATCCTTCTCTACCAGCCCGAAAACAATTCTTTAATTAATGAAATTACCTGCGCTAAACGTTTTCCACCAGTAGCGATAGTATAACAGCTTTTCTAAATTATTTAATCTGATTTTCGGATCTCTTATAGAAATTTGGGATAAACGCATTTATACAAAAACTAGATGAGTGTACACAAATTTAACGTTCACAAGTTAATTCTATAATTTAAATTTAGATAACAAAACCAAATTAATTGTCTTTAGAAAATCTGATAAATTTCTTTTGAAAATCTCTTAATGATCTGAAAAGTATTTCTGTTTTGGGATCTGAATAAAATTTAGACTATTTCTTTGGTGCCATGAGTATCACTATGAGTTTTAATTGATCTTCATTTAAACTGTTCAATTTGAACATTTTCGCTATGCATATTCATTTCAAAATTATCTTAAGATGAAAGTTTGCAATTGCTTTATTAAGTTTGCCTTTTAAAAATTTCCACAAAATGTTTTGTCTATGAAAATTTTTGAATCCTACCTGATCGGTTGGGAAGAGAGCTCGTCGCAATTCCTCATCCTTAACAACGTTTGGCGTTGGTATAAGAGCAATACCATTTTGAAGATGGAGCCCCTTTGAATAACCTTTGCCTTGTAAAGCACTCCGCAGTAAGGATTCTGCCGAGCTCTGAAATATGTCGTAAAAAAAAACATCAGTGAGCCCTTTCAATTTTTAAATTAATTTTAAAATGAATGACCTGCTCGGTGGAATTGTTGTCCGCGATATGCCAGTCGTTGTTATTGTTCTGGAACTGAGCTAAATTTGTACTGTTTGTGGTAACAACTGTTGTCACGGGGATAACCCCAGGATTTTGTCCTTGTTGCTGTTGGGTAAGGTCATCTTTTCCACTGTTCGCTGGATTGTATCCGCCGCTGTCCTCGTAAACGTATTCGGATTTAACATATCCGGGAAAGTTGCCCAGCAGACTGTCCAAATCGAGGGTTGGTGCAATCGGGGCATCAGGATCACGCTTCAGCCAGGGTTCGTTCCCATTTAATACTGTTAGTGTATAAATTTGTCCATCGGTATTCCCGATCCCACCGACAACGGTCGCCTGTGGGTTCACAACACCCGCTGGGTTTGAAGGGTTCGCAGCTCCCGTAGAATGATGCGATTGTGACTGCTGTTGCTGTTGTTGCTGTTGTTGTTGCTGTTGTTGCTGTTGCCAGCAGTAACGGTCGAGATCTTCAAATATTGTTGACTCTAGGCGATTAGGATCCTTGTCAGAGCTCCAAAACTGCAATTAATTGTAAATTGTTTCAGTAATTCATTTGATATTTATTTCTAAATTTAAGGGAATCCGCTTAATTCGTCGTTATTTTTGAAAGTGGTATAAATCCACTTTTTGAAATATTCACACGGTGCTGAAATATGTTAAGAAAGAGGACTTATACCTCTTTCAATATATGCATAGATCAGTCGACTATTTGAATTTAATTTGAATGCGAAATTAAATTTAAAAGAGTTTGGGTAATAGAACAGATATCTTTGGGTATATTTTAACTAATTTGTCTATTTGTCTGAAAACTGCCTAAAACTAATCAACCTCCAGTCCCTCCCCCTCCGTCAAGGTGTTGTCGATATTGTTTTCATCCACTAAGCCCTTTTCCGCCTGCCCTGACCTCATTTGCAGCATATCCAACATTTAACAAAACCCCCGTAACGTTAGATCTTACCCTATCTTTCGCCATCAAAGTCGTCACTTCGAACCCTTTGGCATAATGCTGTGGCTGGTAAACAACACTGAAGCCTTCGATTTTCATCTCATCAAAACCTCCTTTAAGTATGTCTTTTATACTTGCCTAACCCAACCCTCCAATGAACCATTGTCTTCATGCCCCACAGTTATAAGTAGGGTAATTTAATTTAGTTAATTAGCATTTATTATTATTATTATTTATCTTTGTAGCTTGTATTAAGCGAAATAAATAAATAATATAGAAAAATTCTAGTTTTAGAAAGGCTCTGTACTCACACTTTAACCCATTCGCTGCCGAGATCATATTCAGCCACACATTCAGCTATAGGCAACTACGAGATATCTCGTAGTTGGCAGTGAATAGGTTAATCTAATTTCTTTGTAATCTGTTTTGAAACTACATAATTGATATGTTATACGTCTCCTTATTGCCTTAAAATTTCATCGATTCGGCTTCAACACTTAATTTTTGAGCATCAATCAAAACCATCGACATTTATGAAAAACGGCATTCTGTTTCCCTTTCCGTTTTTACTGAATTAATATTTTCACATCTATTTGCATGCGAGCTAAGTTGATCGCTCGATCGGGCTTCAGTGCCCGAAGGAAAACGGCGCAAGCAGCAGCTGCATTTTGCCACGTCTAGTGACAAACTATGAAACATCAACATCGACAGGGAAGCTGATAATTGCCGATGGCAACTAGTTAATCGAACACAATAAATCAATTGCAATGCTCAGGAGTGCCAATACAGAGCAGAGGGATCTTCTATCCGAAGGAGCTACTATGATTAAATAAAACGGATGCCTCTTAGATAGCCGCCGATCGTTTAATAACAACGAAGCAAAATTATATTGCATTGCACGTGCTTCATTCGTAGCGTTATACCGCATAAAGATTTCCGTCGGAGATTAAATGCCCTCGGGGGGAAATCTTTCAAGATTCCTGGACTATTTAACGATTTCCTATAATATCTGATTTGGCACGCAATTCAAAAGGAATTAATCTAGGGAAAAAATGTATGAGAGATTCCTTTTGGGGCATGGCGTGCCACTATCAGTTCAATTTTGATCAAAACGATTTCTAGAGATGGGCATTTGATCACTGCACTGAGCAATTATCTAATTCTTAATTTTTCTTCCTTTGATCTCCTCGACACCCAAATAGAATTTTTATCTGGTTAAGTTGCGACAAGTAACTTTGACCTGATTTGCGTTCCAGCACCTACGTAACAAAATCATTTGGAGTGCGGCAAGCGTTGTTCCCAAAGTGATCTAAATGGACTCATAAAAATTGCAATTTCAACGGAGTCGTAAACATTTGCTGCAAGTGGTGTACCGCACGAGCCGCCACCGCAGAATTCTTTTGCAGGGGCGTGTCACAGCGTGTGCTTGCCTTGCGTGTGGCTCATTGTTGACGACGGTATAAGAGATCACAAGTTGAATCTTTTGTCCTTCCTGAAAACCGCTTTGGTAACGTCCGGGTGCTAGTCGTAGGTAGTAATGGGTAATAACAATTTTAATGAACAGTAGTCTTTAAAATAGTTGCTAATGCTATTTTAGGCGACACGCTTTCTGGACATTCAACATTAAAACTGTATCGGAATGATGAATGTAAAAAGGAAAGTTAGAAAAGCATTTTAGTAGTCTTAAGAAAATTTATTACTTTTCAACTACTTTTCAATCATTCGATTATAGACTTAAAAATTAGCACCCTAGCAGTTGATCAGTCTATCGAAGAAGATCGGCTATGTAAATTTGAATGAATCGGTTAAAAATGTTATTTTTTGAAAAAATTAGGAAATCTTTGATAATTTTTGATTTATAGGTATTGAAAGCTGAAACATGAAAAGAGGGAGTAGAATTCGAATTCGCTTTTGAGGGTTCCGTGCTATTATATAAACTTACCCTACCTAGTTAATAAGTAGTTACTATTTAAATTGACTCATTTATCACGTAATAAGTCTTATCATTTTGACTTATTTATATAAAAAATATTTTTTGTCAAATTTCATGACTCTAGTTCAACGGGAAGTACCCTATAGGTTTTCATATATTTGCGAGTTTCAAAATACGCTGTATTTTTAAATTGCGTTGACTTAGAAGCTTGGTTTTTTTACAACTCCAAGGGATCCTAGACTTAAGTATTTGATATTAATTTTATACCTCCATGCGTTCCTGAAAAGAAGGGTCTTGAAAAACATACGGACAACGTAGTGATCTATAAGGGTTCACAGTACTTTAAAAAGAAGAAGAAAAAGAAAAAAACAAATATGTCTTTTTAAAAATTTGTATTTAGACTTTCATTCGACATAGATCTAGATTTGATAATGAATTTGAAATAAGCAGTAAATTTTGGTCGTACGGAAAAAAATGAGATTATATTCAAATTTAAAACATTGTATGATTTCGAAAATATGTACATAACTTTTTATATTTTTGAATTTATTATTAATAATTTTTGCTATTTTATGTTCTACAGATACGTTACAAGAGTTTGATCAAAATTTCTTAGAGGATTTTAAAAGAAAAGAAAATTGGATGTTTTAAAAACTTGAATAAACCTATTTTACTCTTACGTTTCTTAAAAAACAAACCGAATACGTTTGCCAAGGTAAAACGTGGATAAATAGCAGTCGTAGAGTTTTGTAAATATTCTTTACAATTTCTTTTGACTAATATGAGTCAAAAAACCTTAGTAAATTTTGAACTACATATATTTTAATTAAGTTTCTTTAAACTTATGTTCGTCTTTTATACTTTCATGAGTAGGCCTAAATTGGAGTACCCTCTTTAGATATCTACACCCAGTTAACGTCTGATACAGGTCAACTAGTCCAAAATAACATGCAATGGGGCTCCTTTCTCGTATCGATAGTATCCAATCAAATCAAAATTCTTCGAATAGTCGAGAGACTTCGTTTTATATAATCAGGACAATCACGGCTCGCACGCATGAAATACTTTTGGATCGTTAAAATCCAATAATTTTGCCGTTTGACTTGGAGCTCGTAAATCACTACATTTGCCCTGGATAAGGCTTCGCCCCAGCCGGCAAACGTTGCACAACGTGACATGTCCCTCGCCAGAGAGCTGGATCGGTCTAATAAATATTAATAAGTGGATCTGATCTTAATGCGGTTCGGGCTAATTCAGACTGATCAGTTTCGTGGTGTCGACACTATCGCATGTCGGCCGGGGACCCCGCACAATTGCCGCCGCTGCCCACTGGGCCGCCGGCTTGCTGTATACCGCGCCCGCGATCTCGACTATACCTCCGATGCATGATCAGCTTGAGAAGCGCAAATTTGACAAGTTGACAAGAAATCATGTCAACATTAGGCTACCATTAGACCGATTCCACAAAAACAAAAAACAAAAAACAAAAAAAAAAGATACCCAGTCTATACTTTTGCTGTGGATCAGGCGTGTCGAGCCTGGACCCAGGAATGGTATAGTGCAGTAAATCTCCCCCTTTTGCGACAACTTTGGGGACCTGTAAGACCTGCAAGAAATTGAAATATTCTCATTCAGCTGTCAATCCACCTTGCCGTTTCCATCTCTCAAATATGCATCGATTGGAATATACCTGAGGAAATTGCGGACAGTGGTGAGATCGGACCGATGGTGCGTCGTACGGCGGCTGGGGAAAAAATCAACAGCCAAAGGCGCGGGATTCGTTGTTTTGGCGTTTTTGCGCACGCCTCTGTGAAAGAAGCTGTACGCTGTGCGCCCATCGTTGAAATGAGCTCTTTGCGCGTGTCATGTTCGCGTCAAAACGTGTTTGCTCGCCCATAAATCGCGCACAGAAGAGACCAAGACCCCAGCGAAGGGACTCGTCTCGTCGCGCGATCATCATCGATGATCGGTAGAGGTTCATTTGTGCAAGACTTTGAATTAAACTGTTAATTGTAAATTGGGTGGAAAGGAAGATACCTGAAAGCGATTATTACGCCAACACTGTGGGCCCACTCACGCCGTTTTGTACCCCAAGGGTCACACGTACGACCCTGAAAGATGCATCCCGATTTTCTTCGAAGATGTCATTCAAATTGAACATACATTGGTCAGTCGGATTGAGCGCGGATCGGATCGTGGGCACGATATCAATTCGCGAGGTAAATCAGTAATTGATCTCCGGATAATGGGCGATCATGGCGGGCTACAGTATGCGCCCGTCTGTCCGTTAGATGGTGTCAATTATGTGGACTTGACCATGGTAATGATGATGAAGTACGAGAGAGGTCCGCCGACATCGAAACTCGTTTTGCAAAATGCCATTGTTTCGAGCGTTTGATGCCGGTGGGACATTGATTTACTGGTTTTTCTTAATACGCTGATTATCAGCCATATTTCACCGGTGATGGAATCAACTAAATCACCCTGCAATTTGTTAACGCTGCGCTCTTTTCCCTTGTACCAGTTCGTTGCACGCCCCAGGCAGCGGTTATGCGTTGCTGCTGTAGAACAACTTTAATTTCCTGGTTTCACCTACTACAAGCCAGGTATCAAATCACTCTTTAATTAGGACTAGCAAAGATTCACTGGTCCCTTACCACAGCCGGTGTTAGAGACCCTGGGAGAGATTTCTACGGCGACCCTCTTCAATTCACATAAATGGTAAAATATTGAAAAGAAGTTAAAGGGCCTATCATCGAAAAAGTTACAATCGAATCCAATTTTATTAAGGAAATTTTAATCTGAAAAAGGGCTTTTCTAAGCTTCCTTCGATTCGATTAGTGTCGTTTTCAGTGATAGGGCCTAAGTACTTAATATAAATTTTTTTGAATTAAAATTGTTTACTAAAATTTTACTCTCCTAGTCTTCCCACTAGCAAACTCTTTGATTAAGTCTTTTTTAAAAATAAATGTTAATAAGGATTGAATTAAAGTTCAAGAGATGAGATAGGCACAACGTAAGGTTTCTAGAATGATTTTCTGGGGAATGTATGTTAGGGAGAGCATAGGCTAGAAATTCTTGATTTTTTGGTGTAAGTAGTAAACAGAAAATTTTCATTGGGTATCAGCAGAAGTATAATTCACTTTCTCTTACTGCAAATTTACGAAATAATGCCGGATGTAAATGAAAATTCTCTCATTTAAGCATCGGTTTCAGTAGTCGTGTTTGGGGTGTATTCAAATACTCGAGTACCTAAAAAAATTATTTGAGTACTTAAGTAAAGAGTAGGGGCCTAGAGAGAGATGGTCCAGTTGTTACCGTGTTGGACTACCCGTCCCAGAGGCTGTGGGTTCGAATACCACGCAGCATAATCATGGTCTCCTGCGCTATGTGGTAATACTATGGGCCAAAAAATTACCTAAGTGTGCCTTGCTAGGTAGCTACGCCAACCTAACTTAACCTAAGCAAAGAGTATTCAAGTAATTAATTTTAAAATATTTTATTTTATTTTTCTACATCTGCTAAATATACAAATAATTTTTTTTCAAATTCAATACGTCTTTGAAAAGTTTCTGTGCCCTGTCTATACGTTTTCGTCTGATTTCACCATTATAACGTACCTTTCCCATAATATATACATCTAAAATCGAATAGATTGAATGCAATAAATAATTTGCCATAAAATTTATTCAATTCTAAAAGACTTCTTAAAATTTGCACCATACCAAAAACATATCCTACTACAAATTTTCACAGAGAACCTTTAAGTAAGAATCCGTGTATCTGTCAGTAACTTTCTTGTTTGCCAACAAATTTAATCTTTTATATGTAGAAATGTAGCGAAATCGTGCGTGAGGTTTAAATTTTATTTTAATTTTATTTGTTGCACTTATAAGAAGCCGGTGCTCGCCAATTGGCAGCTGAAATCCGAGATGGGCGAAGTTCGTGCTTGTTCTGAGCAAGCGAAGTTGATTTGAATTTATGACGATTTCCTACGACTATCGATTAGAAGGCGAAATTGGTACAATTTTAATGGGCGAGTTAATTTATTTATGGGAGACTATAAAAGAAAAAAAATTTTAATAGATTGTGTCAATTATGATTAAATAGGGTAAAGTGTAGGAATTTTTCGAATCTATGGCATGTTAGTAAAATTAAATTTAAGTCAGATATCTCTGGTCGTTTTCTAATCATTTACTTTAAAGAAATTGTGATAGATATTAATTAAAAAATATTTGATCTTTACTCTTACACATCTTTATAGAATTTATATGAAATCCATTTAAAATTATCTTTAAAAGTAAAGTGAAAATTACACTTACCTGGTCATACCCTTGTAGAGGTTGATCGCCTTGGCCGTTTGTCTCAGTCGAGCCAGGAGGCCGGTCACCAACACCTATACCGATTCCCATATCAGGCGCAGTGACAAAATCGAAAAAATCCGTTTTCGATAAGTCCTCGGGCCGAAATGTTTCAGTTATGTCCATACTGGTGGATGACATCTCGTCGGAGCCAATCATGAAGCCAACTGGTTGTGTGTGGGTCGATCCAGTTGGTCAATATGGCTAAATACCGACAACCACCGGATGGGTACGTTTGCGGTAAAATTAGTGTAAGTCTGTTTTAATAGCGTCTCAAATGGGCAGTTCATGGGGATCATCTGTAAGTACAGAAAAATAATTTTAATTTAAAAGTATTCGTGAATATAAAAATCAATTTGTAATTTTTTTTGTATTCTAAAGATTTCATTAGGAATTACCCTAAAAATTCGAACAGAAAATCGTGTTTGTCGTCTAAGTCTTTTGTTTTTGTTGTAATATTTGTTTTTATATTTATCGCAAAGTTTTATAGATTTAGCGATATGGATATGTTTAAGGTAATTTTTATTATGAACACTTATGTAGTGATCTATCTCTAATTAAAATTTCCAGAATGCTATACAAGACCCCAGAGGAAATTAAAATTGAACTTGTATATCAAAGTCTCTAAGGGCAAATTATTTTATGATTTGATACGATTACTCCTTATATAAACTCTCGTAACTTATGGTTTTAATGGTTTTAATGTATTTCTCTTAACATAAAAGACGTAAGTGGTTCACGTCTTATTCCAAAATTGGAGCGTATCCATCACGACTGACAAAAGTACTCGGCATCTTTCTATCAAAGAACAGATGACTTCCCGTCAATTTTTCTTCGTTTAAACGGCCCGAAACGATCTATCGCGATTCTCTCCGCAACGTGTCATGTCTCGGCCACAAAAGACAATCTGTACCAGTTTTTCTTTTCCCTCCCCGTTCATTGTCGACTGATTATCGATCGTCTTCATAACACAATCCGTCCACATATTCCTCTAGCATCAGAGTTACTCAATTTAGTGTGTCACCACGAGGTAACCACTTGTTCTGCCGTATAACACGTCACGGTTGGTTGGCGCGCGTGAGAAATTTTCACCAATAGACTAAGATCAGTTTCGCGCTATATTTTATGAAATATTCGACGCGTCGTTTCGCAGTGTCGCACCATATTACAATCGTCTCGTTAAGAGTTTTACTAAATGTCTTTCCGCTTTTAGTTTTGGGTGCTTGAATGCATCGAGTAAGAAAAAATAAAAATAAAAATTAAAAGTAGGAATAGAGATGAAAACAAAAAAGTTAAAACAAAACAAATCGCAATAATGTGCCATCCACAGATGGTGCTTGTAAGTAAACCGAAGAGGCCGTGGGGACAAAAGGCCCAACTATGTCGGATGTAAAGAGGCATTAGGTAGAGCGAAAACGTGATCCCGGGCACTTTCAGGGCTGCTCTGGTATACACTCCAACTCTATTGGCATAGAAAAGTCTTGCTTAAGCCTCAAGTGGAAATGAGTGGCACGTTCGTTCCAGTCAATATGACAATCTCGCAATTTATTGTTGTCTAGTTATCATACTTACCCTTAGCCCTAGTCTCATAGATCATCTTGATCGATTTTCTTTTGATCTGGTAGATGTTATTCTAGATGTACAGCGTAACTAAGTTCTAAGGCTTTACATTCACTATGGTTTTATGTCCATACCCAAATATCAAAATACCTAAAACGTCTACTGTCTTCGACGAACGAGCGATCAGTTCACTCACCCGATTTCAATTGAAAACGACTTGTATAGTGTCATTTCTACTTAATGAAATTGAAGTAAAACCGAAATGACATTCGACAAGACATTTTCAATTTAAGACGATGTTATGGACGTTGTGAGAACGCATCAGCTGTCGTGTTTAATTGAAAATAAAAATTGAAATAAAAATTTCTGTTTTTATTCGACATTGCTTGAACTCATCCCTTTAGATGGAGTTTTACCTAAAACAGAGAACTAGAGACTAACCAATATGCCATGTTAGCAAGTTTAAAGTTTTGCAGACTGTTGGCAAATGGAATTAATTACTTTATTGTAAACGGCAAAACGATTTTAAAAATAAAAATTAGGCTGTTTATATAGTAAAAATAAAGAAGGTCTAAGTTTTATAGTATTTACTTAGTTAGTATGACTTTACATTTCGTTTAAAAATTTCAGTTATATTATAATTTCGTTTAACTTAATTTGTATTATTCTACAAATAGTCTTTTTGAAAACAGTCTGATGAAAATAACTGTGATTCTGATCCTTAAAATAGCTATATATTATTAAATTTGTATGGAAATAAAAATCCCTAGGCATAGAGTGAATATTTTTGAACCATTAAGGTATTAATTTTAATTTAACATCAGGTTTGCGCTTAAGTCTTTTGTTTTTTTTTTAAGAAAGTAAGAATTTGAGATTTTCTTGTATTGTGCCACCTGGTTAGAGTTACAAAAAGTGATACTAATCAAAATGCTTCTATGATTTAGAAATACATATATAGAGTAAATGTACCTTTTTAGCTTTTTTATACCAATCAAAACCATAAAAATTGATCAATTCACATTGTACAGAAATAGAATTATGAAATTGAATTTTATTATTTATGAGTTTATCTTGTCTTTTTTGTTATGTTGTCTTTTCAACACTTATGTCAGACTTTCATAAGTTAAACCAGAATAAACAAGAAGAAAAAAACTATCGCAATTGCTCCAAAAACATAGAAAACCTTTTGACTCCTGATAGCAATTGCACATTGAGGCCCCGAGCCATCTATGAGCTCCCTTTTCTTGCACGTAAAACCTATTGAACTGGAAATATATCGGTTGACAGAAAACATGATTTACTATTTCAAAATGCAGAATAAACGTTGACAACGAGACATTCAAGCCGTGTCGAGGCGCAATCTTGCGCACCAGATTGTAAAAAAAATTTTTTTTTCCTTATATCCATACAATGGACGGGACGATGTCATTCTTGGCGCACATCTCCTTTTCGCTGTCCCGGCAAACGAATGTGCAAGGGTACATTATGAAAAAATGTTAAAAATCCATCGTCCAAGAGGTTGACTGCATCATCTTTGAATTTTTGCCATATTTCGAATGCTCCGGTGTCGGTATTTTTTATGTTGTGCCTAATTAAAATGCAGTTACTGACCGCGCCGATCAATGCACTTGCAGTTAGCTACTGATCTACCTGGACTTATGGCCAGGTATAGAGTGCGGCTTTTGTGCATTGATTTTCTTTTTTATAAATCGGAATTTTACTTCTTCTCCCGGCTACGAGAGCATCTGGATTTTTTGGATTATCCAAATTGATTTAACTAAACTTGGAAGAGATATACGAGTACACCCATATGGTAGATGGGCTGAAGTTACACGTAAATATCATGCGGTCATATAATTTCGATTAATATCAATTTCTCAGCAATTTTTGGTTGAAATAAAGAGAATTTCGTAGCACTGTACATAGCAGAAATAGGCATGAAATTGATTAAATTTCGCCCCTGGCCCTGCTTCTGTTGCAGCACTGATTATTAATTGTGTTTAGTGCAGCATTCTTGCTAAATTGGAGCGTTATGTAGTTGTTCAGGTGTTGCAGCCATTTATGTTTATAGCCTTATCGGTGGTATTTTATTAAACCACATACTGCTATGATTTATAAGACCTTATGAAAATTGGTAAATTAACAAGGTAAGATCAATTTAAATCTGTACCGCCCTACAATAAATTTGCATTCAGTTTTAGCGCTATTTATATAGTCAGATAGGTGAAATCGATTAAGGAGGTCTTAATTAAAATTTTTCTTAAAGGATATTATGACAACTATACTAATTAAGTGCAAGAATTTACTGCATCCATTCATCTTTAATAATTTTGAATAGCCTGACAAGAAGGGTATGACTTAGGGTTATGATATTTATTTAATATTGGGAGAAAACTAATTAGAAGAAACCCAGTGAGGAAATTAAAAATAAGGAGCTATTCTGACATATTAATTAAAGCCTAACTATCCTATCATCTGTTTAATTCCCTAATTATGGGATTTATAGACGATTTTTCAAAGAATTTGTCGACAGTGAGTTTTAATTTTTCTGTTATTAACTCGACGTTAGCAAGGAGATTAAATAGTGCCACGGTAAATTGGATATCATTTTAAGAATTTTGCTTTGTAAAATTTGTAATTTGTTTAAATGAGTCTTTTCGCATTGAGACCAGATCGAAGCAGTATAGATCATAAGAGCTTAAAACGTAGATCTTCTGTTTATAAATGAATTCATTGTTTTTAGTTAGTTTTATATATCACAGAGGTTATATGTATGTTTGTTGAAGGTGAGCGTTTTGTCAAGGGTGATACCAAAACATGATTAGCCCACTCAATTTCCATTCCATTTAGTTTAAGTTTGCCATTTTGTAAGTATTGCGAGATTTGTCTGCGAGCAAAAAACATGGCTTGGGTTTTGCAAGCCCTAGTTGCCGTTTCGAGTAAATATAAGGGCCATTTTCATTAATGGTGAACAGTTTTCTATTTGCGGAAAATTCGCCGTATATTTATTGGGCCTTACTTAGAACTGAACCTTGAGGGACTCCAGCGGTAATTTGGAGTTCATTGGAAGACACAGTTCCGGGGTGTACCCTTAAGGATCGCTCAAAATCAATCTTGGTTAGTTCAGCTGGAAAACTAGTGCTCATCATTTTATGGACCAGGGTATTATGTCACACAGAGTTGAAGGCAAAATGCACATCAAAGAGAATTACACCGGTTGATTTTTTGAGTTTTGATAAGCCTAGACAACCTTAGTATAGGGATGACATGTGTTATGTTCTGATCTAAATACAATCTGTTGATTGGTAATAAATTATGATTCATGATCGTTTTTATAATTTTTCCAATATTTTGGCAACATTACTAAGAAGGCTAATAGGTCGGTAACTATACGGATCATTAGGCTGTTTATCAGGTTTTAGTAGCAACCACCTACCTCCGCAGGAAATATTACAACTTAAGGCATGAGTTTAAAATAAATCAAAGGTATACAAGCTTAGGGGGTAATTTTAGGCAAATATTCGGTATACCATCAAAGCCAGGTATTTTAAGATATAGTCTTAGATTTGAAGAAATATCAAATAATTTAAGATAGTGTTTTAGAATATAAAAGCATTTCTAGGAGCTCGTTTTTTTCAATCCCATTTGTGGCCACAATTCAAAATCAAAATATTTTGAAGTAAAAGGGAACAAATTACATAAATTACTAAGTGTCGTTTAACAACAAGAAAGTGAAACCTAACTGAGAATTACGAGTATATGCAAAATATAATTTCATCGAAAGCTTCACTAAAGTTATTTAATAGGCATACTTATTTTAATACTCGTTATGTAAAATTTGGAAAATTAACGGCTGTAAAATTTTTACTTTGAGAAAGTTACATTGGAATGATAGTAGAAAAAGTTTTGTAATAAAACATAATGAGAAAGAGCATAACAGATCAATGATTTAAAACTATTAGCCACGCATTGGACTATTACTACCTTCAGATATGCCATTTTTATTCTGAATTCGATAATGAATAAGATGAAATTTATAGAAATATACTGAAAATTTGATTAATAATTAAACTTTTGCGTAAAACACTATTTCCATAAAACGCAAAGTGTTGGATCTTAATCTATTTTTGGTTTGTTTTTTGGGAATGATTACAAATCGTCGTTTATTGGAAACTAATTTTTTATTAAAATTATTAAGGTAGTAAGTAACAGCAACTAATAATTTTAATAACTGGTTGTCTGGTTGATTGCAAACTGCGTTGGAGCTCTATTATAGGTAAGAGTGGGCCAAATAGCTAGTCATAAATAATTGTGAATATTTACTGAGTTTGAAAACGGGCAGGAAATTGTGTTCTTATTAGTGAAAAAATATTACAGGCTTGAGGGGATAGTATAAATTTTTCGAAATGGGATAAAATAGAGTCTATGGCAGAGTTGTTCACACGGCAATTCTAGTTCGTATTTTAATACATTGGCCAGTGCCATATGGTTTAGCTTAGAGAAAAGCCATTCGTCACCTGAACGCAACAACATTAGATGGCCTCAGCTTGATAAAGCAATGAATTTTAAATTTATGACTTCAAGGCCTCTTCCGTATGGAAAAAGTTCCACGAAATTGAATGAGGCGCGCGCGGGACTGAGCTCGTGCAAACGAGTAGAGTTGTAAAGTTTGCGGGGGGGTCTACTTAAATTGCGCATTAAGATAGACGGGCTGGCAGTGAAGAAAATTCGCGCTAGCCCAAGAATCTAAGCAGGAAATTCACCGATGCACAGCATGTTGCCCAGCCCCGACGCATTCAATACCTGGGCCAGCTGGCCTGAACAGAGCGGTCAGTTGCAGTTGCATCGCAACTTTTCGCGGGATTTAGTAATCCGGGGCTGCTTGTGGTCAAAACCAAAGAGAGGTATGCACACCTTATGAAATCAAAAGTGGTTTTAATTTGAAGAAAGCCCAACAGCTCAATGCAAATTATCCATTCGTACCAAACTGAAACTATCGTCTTGCAAGTGGTTAATGTGGTAGCGTGCGCGCGTGTAGAGTAGTCAATGAGTCTTATAAATTCTCAGTTTTGGGCCAAGGTACTGTTCGGGGTATACGAGGATATTTTTGATGCACCAAACCAATCATAATGATTTTGTAAATATATCCGGCCATTCTGCGGCACATGGCTGATTGAAGACGTGACCTGATAGAATTGATTCGTTACGGTCCATCCCTGCAGCATCCATACGCAGTGTCATGATTTGGACGTTACAATGAAAAAGTAATTGTTTCCAGACTTTTCTCTCATTGTGGCCTCTTTTAATGCTTTGCGGGATATCGCCTTTCTTAATGCTTTAACAAAATCAAATTTGGTTGAGGAAATTGAATCGTTGCTTATTCCATGGGATGGGGATAGAGGATGAGTCCATAATCGGACAATGATTAATACTGTGAAAAATTTATAAGTGCATTTTGCGATTCGAATGCGTTTTCCTCCTAATGGACTTTCACCGGGATTTATTTGTTTTAGAAAATGTTATATTTCCATCATATAAATAAAATAAAAATACCTCGAAATAATAAATTATACCCCCTATTTCTTTAAAAGTGTTCAAATAATATCTACAAAATGAGTAGCATCATCCGATTTAAACGTTACCATTGCTTCATAAAATTTAATACCCAATTAGTCCAGTAGCTTGTTTAAAATT
The DNA here is from genome assembly GCA_963969385.1 of Philonicus albiceps. Lineage (NCBI taxonomy): Eukaryota > Metazoa > Arthropoda > Insecta > Diptera > Asilidae > Philonicus > Philonicus albiceps. The sequence goes on along the minus strand of OZ017772.1, from coordinate 1,400,746 downwards.
TAAGATATCCTTAATTTAAAACGTATTAAGCTACTGATAATTTTTCGATTCTGATATTGAGTGCTTTAAATTTATTAAACAGTCTGCAACAGCTTGTGTTTTAAAAACTTATTGAACAAAAAAACACAGGCACAAGTTGCTGTACATTTGAACATTTTGATCTTGTATTTGTACGTTTGCGAACAGATTACGATTAAGAAATAGTAAAACTCACGTGTGACCCATTTAAAAAATGTTTATTCTCAATAGTTGCGTTTGTGGTTGTTGAAAATATCCAAACGATTTTTGAACTTGCATTAAGAATAGACCTTAAAGGTATATGTTCTAACGATTAACCAAAACTTGTGAAAAACACGAGCATTTTAGACACACCATACAAAGATATATTTGTACAGGTTTTATTCTATTTACTTTTTTAGATTATGGTTGATATCAAATTAAAAGTATATAAGAAGTCAGTTATATTTTTCTAGATCAGTTCGAATTTATGTCAGTGAAATGGTTGAAAAGTGTGTTTCGTTGTTACTCCTCCTTTACCAAATTGCTGCTTGTGTAGGTGTATATAATGGAAAGATAGTGGCAGAAATTAAAGAAAATGTTGATGAATTACCGATCATGGTGCCTTATTCAGAAGAATTTCCATATATGATAGAAGTTGTAGAAACAGAATATTTTGTATTATATCATATTTGCGGGGCAGTACTAATAAAATCAAATGTCGTTCTTTCTGCTGAACATTGTTTTAAGAATGATACAACTCCGGTGAATTATATGCTAGTTGCAGGTAATCAAATAAGAGAAAATTTGGACAGTCCGTCGGTTCAGACTCGTTATATAAAACAAATTATTAAACATTATCAAAGTTCGAATGTTGTTCCAAAGGATTTAGCACTTTTGCAAACGGATGGCGATTTTTATATTAATGAATATGTGAAACCTATCAATCTACCAGTTGGATATGATAAGAATGATTTTAATGGAAATATCGTCGTACAATTGGGTTGGGGTACAATGGAAAATGGAAATATCTCTGATGTTTTGCTTAGTATGCAAGGATATGTTCGTTCTTCAAGATCATGTATCTTTGAATGGTATCAAGAATATGTTTCTGTGAATCGCTCTCATCAGCACTCTTTGTTATGCATTCAGGGCTTTAAACGTAGTGTTCAATGCTGGGGAGATTCTGGAGGGCCAACTGTATTACATTACAAAAATGATCCGAGCAAGGACATCCTTATTGGTATTCTTACTACCGGTTTCTATTTTGAAAATAAACAATGCGACGTTAAACGGCCAGATCAAGTTGAAAATGTTGCATATTTTGTATCTTGGATCACAGAGTCAATTGATAAATATATTAAGAGTTAAATTTTAATTTGTTCTAAACTAAAATCTTTTGTTTGTAATTTAATAGTAATACGTAATTACAACAAAATTTAGTTCACTAAGTAAATAATCCCATATATGTAAACTTTCCAAAATAATAAATGAAATAGCTTTTGTAGGTATGCGTTTTAATGTCTTTTGAATAAAAATTACATAAAGAATTCAACCGCCAGGTCACAATTTACCTAATAATTATTAGCTATTTGTTTTCTAACACAGCGACGCAACGTCTTGGCATAGATTCAACTAGCCGTTAACACATTTCTACAAGAATACTTTGCCACGGAGACTACACTGTTTTGTCCTGATGCTAACATACTTTTAAAGGTTCTCTATAGGATTAAGGTCAGGAGATTGAACAGACCATTCCAATAGCATGAGCTTGTTCTTGTTGAACCATTGCTTCACATTCATGATAATTTTACATATGTTTTGGGTCTTTGTCTTGTTGATATATCCAAAATAAATTTTCTACGCGAAAGCCAGCATTACATTTTCCAAGATGTCAACACAAGAAAACTGTGTCATGGTATTCTTTGCCACAAAATATTGCGCCTACACCGTACTATGAAAAACATCACCACTTCATTATGTTACCACCATCATGTTTTAGCGTTTTTTAGTGTACTGGGGGGCAAATTCTTGGTGCCCTTCTTACATATTACCTTCCATTGAAACCGAAAAAATTTCTGGACCAACCGAATTGAGGTGTCATTGTGGCGAATTCTTTTTAGTTTTATTGATATTTTTTTTTCTCAGCAATAGTAGTTTTCTAACCGATCGGGCATATAAATTATGGTCCGTAAGCTTGCGCCGTACTATCTGAACGCTGATGTTTGTTGTCTACTTCCTTGGAAATATCAACTATAGTACTGAGAATTTTTTGTCTTTTGCAAGAAAAATAATTCGGCGATCCCCATTTTTCAGTATTAATATTTGACTTCAGAATATTCATGACCATATTCTGAGAACACTCAACGGCTTACGTTATTGTTTTATACGCTTTTCCCCTTGCGACGTAGAATTTTTATGGTTTGTATTTCTGAATCGAAACAGTGAAAGCTTCGATGCATATTTTGTAATGCTAAACGACTTTTTAAAAAAATTTTACTCGCAATAGTTGTGTTTGTGGTTGTTGGAAATATTCAAACGATTTAAAAGGTATAATGGGTAAAGATTCACTTTAGGAAATTGATCTTTTCTAATTTTAGAAAAATCTAATGATTTTTAAGAGTGATTGTTTCTGCATACACTTATGAGGTCAGTATTAAAATAAAGTTATAAAATACAACAATTAATATATCGAATTGCATTTAAATGTCGTTATTAAACTTAAAAGTTATCTCATATACTGGAGTGAAATTTTACCCATGATGCTATGAACGTAATTTATTTTGATGATATCTTCTAAGGGTTACCAAAAACATGCGAAGAAAACACGCGTTTAAGACGCACAAAAGGTGTATTTGTACAGGTTTTATTTTATTTATTGTTTTAGATTGTGCTTTGTATCGAGTTGATGAAGGTATATAAGAAGTCAAATATATTTTTCTAGATCAGTTTGAATTTATGTCAGTGAAATGGTTGAAAAGTGTGTTTCGTTGTTACTCCTCCTTTACCAAATTGCTGCTTGTGTAGGTGTATATAATGGAAAGATAGTGGCAGAAATTAAAGAAAATGTTGATGAATTACCGATCATGGTGCCTTATTCAGAAGAATTTCCATATATGATAGAAGTAGTAACAGGAGATCTTAAATTATCTCATGTTTGCGGGGCAGTACTAATAAAATCAAATGTCGTTCTTTCTGCTGAACATTGTTTTGAAGAAGATAAGAGTAATGTAACTCCGACGAAGTATATGCTAGTTGCAGGTAATCAAATAAGAGAAAATTTGGACAGTATAACGGTTCAGACTCGTTATATAAAACAAATTATTAAACATTATCAAAGTTCGAATGTTGTCGCAAGGGATTTAGCACTTTTGCAAACGGATGGCGATTTTTATATTAATGAATATGTGAAACCTATCAATATACCAGTTGGATATGATAAGAATGATTTTAATGGAAATATCGTCGTACAATTGGGTTGGGGTACAATGGAAAATGAAAAAATCTCTGATGTTTTGCTTAGTATGCAAGGATATGTTCGTTCTTCAAGATCATGTATCGTTGAATGGTATAACGAATATGTTTCTGTGAATCGCTCTCATCAGCACTCTTTGTTATGCATTCAGGGCTTTAAACGTAGTGTTCAATGCTGGGGAGATTCTGGAGGGCCAACAGTATTACATTACAAAAATGATCCGAGCAAGGACATCCTTATTGGTATTCTTACTGGCGTTTTCTATTTTGAAAATAAACAATGCGACGCTAAACGACCAGATCATGTTGAAAATATCGCATATTTTGTGCCTTGGATCACAGAATCAATTGATAAACATATTAAGAGTTAAATTGTAATTTGTTCTAAGCAAACAATAAAAATGAAAAAAATAAATATGTTGATATATACTAAATATTCTCTGTGGTATACAAATCTTTTATTTCACATTTGATTTGAATTATGTTTTGGGTTTTTGTTGATATACCCAAATAATTGGGATACTATTTCCTCGACAAAAGCAGCATTACATTTTCCAGGATGGCAATACAAGAAAACTCGTCATAGTATCCTTTACTGTAAAATTACCTATACCGTACCATAAAAACACCTCCACTCCATTATGTTACCGCCACCATGTTTTAGCGTTTTCATAGTGTAAAGAGGGATAAATTCTTGGTTTGGTGGCTTACAAAAGTCCTTCTATCGGAACAGATAACAAATTAATTTTTCTACCGTCGCTCTAAGACATATTTCTCAACTTTTTAGCCATTTCTGGACCAACCTAATCGAGGTGTCATGTAGCGCATTCGTTTTTTAGATTGATATTCTTTTTTTTGCTTAACAACTGTCCTTTTTTAGCTGACCGGACATGTAAATTCCGGTCTATAAGCTTGCGCCGTACTGTCTGGACGCTGATGTTTGTTATCTACGTTCTTGCAACTATCAACTGCAGTACTGAAAAATTTTTATCTTGTGCAAGTCAAATAATTCGGTAATTAGCAACATTCGATATTTTGAGTAGCCATCCCCGTTTTTCAGTATTTTTATTTGGCTTCACAATATTCGAACATCCAATGGCTTTCGCTATTGCCTCATATGTTTTTCCCTCGTGACGCAGAATTTTTATGATTTGTATTTCTAAATCGGAACTGGCTTGCGACGCATATTTTGCATTGCTAAACAACTTTTTAAAAAAATTGTATGGTTGTTGAAAATATTCAAAAAATTTTTGGATTTGCATTAGGAATATACCTTTTAACTCTTAAAGGGTAATGAGTAAAGATTGCATTTAAATGGCTTTGTTAAACGTAAAAGTTATCTAATCATATACTGGTGTGAAATTTCATCTATGATACTTTCATTAATTCATTAATTCAATTTCAATACATTAATTTGGCGATCAGTAACATTTGATATTTTGAGTGGACATCCACGTTTTTTCAAGATTTTCATTTTGCTTTTGAGCATTCGTGACCATATTCTGAGAATACTCAACGGCTTGCGCTATTCCTTTATATATTTTCCGATCGCGACATAGAATTTTTATGGTTTGTATTTCTGAATTGGAACACAGTGTAAATCTCGACTCATATTTTGCATTGCTTAACGACTTTTTAGATTATTTTATTTGTCAATTCATGACAAAACATATTTTAGTTAATATTTCTAACATAACAAATCATTTTCGAAATCAATTCTAATACAAATACAGAAATTTTAGATACGAGTACATCTATTAGTTTGACCGTCTAGTTTTGCTAGCTACGTGTTACTTACAACAGTGTGATAACTGAAGTGTAATATTTTTGGATACAATCCATTCAACGTTATTTAGAAATAACGAAACAATAGTGGCATTAATTGAAGACGATGGTGTTGAATTACCGATACTAAAATCATATTCTAAAGAATTTCCATATATGATAGAAATTTTAAAAGATTATGGCCTTTTTTGTGGTGCAACATTCATTAAATTCGATATTGTCCTTACAGCTGCACACTGTTTTCCAGAAAATAAATTCTAACTAGAGGTGACAAAATATACTATATGTTGATTGGAGGAAATCAAATAAAAGAAGATCGACTAGCTCCAATGATTCAATTCCCTTTTGTGAAAAAACTTATTCATCATAGCCTTTATAACATCATACTAAAAGATCTAGCTCTTATACAAACAGATAGTGAATTTTATCAAAATTACTATATAAAGCTTATTAATCTACCATTTGGATATGATAAGAATGATTATATACATTTTTACAGATTTATAAATTTTCAATTTTTGAGTTTGATCTCAAGGATTTTGAAACGTAGAAGCATTTTAAAAAGAAGTAAATTTTTCGGTTATTATGAAAAGAACAAAATTATTTCTACTGTTTTCATTTTTAAAAGTTTAAAAAATAGGAATATTGTTGATAAAAATTTAGCTAGCAATTAAATTTTTAATAGTGAAGCAGTGAATTTTGTTTTTCTGAAACTCTCTATTTTAGTTCTAGATAGATAGGTAGTCGAAAAAGGGCTTTTTATGTTATGTCATTTTAAAGTTGATATCGAAAGACTCCGTACTCGACATTTGAGATCAAAGTTTTATCATTAAAGTAAGTATTTGCAATTACGTGTGAATATGTATGGAAAATTTTATTTTATTGGTAAATTTGTGTAAGTAACATATACCTATATAAATCTAGAATATATTTTTTAATTATTGTTTTATTGAGGATGTATGTAGATAAGACCATAAAATCTCTCTATACAGAGTAAAAAGAGTAGATTTTTGAAAAAGACATCTACAATAAAATGGCATAAGCTATTGTATGGTATAGTAGACGTTATCATAATATACTAAAAACAATCGATTTCTGAAACAAATAATTGTACCAGTTGTTCTTACGTATTTTGTTTTATCAGACTATTTTCAATTGTTGCAAAACACTTCTTTTGCGTAGAAACATACGTCTGTACACTCAGTCTTTGTTATAAAGACATAGAGTTTTATATATTTCAAATACAGGGAATTAACGTCATTTGAATTTAACGTATATAAAAGATCTATTAAACTTACTGTGATAGTACAAAGTTGAAATGTCTGTGCAGTGTTTAGCTCTATTATTTTTCATCTATCAATTCGGTGTTGGCTCCACTGTTCATAATGGAGTAACTGTAGGCAAAATTGATGAAATTGGTGACGATGAAGTTTTTAGAGCATATTCAAAGGATTTCCCTTATATAGTAGAAGTACTTCAGGATGATAAGCATATTTGTGCTGGAGTTCTTTTAAAACTTGATATTATAATAACAGCAGCAGAATGCTTTTCGGATATGAAAAATAATAGCGAAGTAAATCGTTATAAATTAATTGCGGGAAATCAAATAAGAGAAGATCTACGCGGACCGACCGTTCAATGGAAGAATATTAAGAAAGTGGTGAAACACAATATTACGACATATCTAAAAAATGATATTGCTTTAGTAAAATCAGATAGTCCATTTACAAATACGAGTTATGTGGCATCTATCTCTTTACCAACAGGACATCAAAGTAATGATTTTAATGGTGAACATGTTGTACAGTTGGGATGGGGTACAACAGAATTGGGAGTGGATTCAAATGTTCTTTTAAAAATTAGTGGCTATGTGCCGATTTGGAGGGAATGTCTTAAGGAGACTTATGATGACTGGAAACTTCACGAGCGTAGAGTTCTTTGTATTCAAGGTTTTAATAAGGGTGCACTTTGCTATAATGATGATGGTGGCCCTACGGTGGTTCGTAATCCAGATGATCCTACTAAGGATATCCTTGTTGGAATTACTCTTAGGGGTTTTGCATTACCTGGATGGAATTGTGATGATACTAAACCATCTTTAGTTGCAAATGTGGCTATGTATTTAGACTGGATCAATAGAAAAATTACAAATAAGTTAAACTCTTGAAACTCTTTCCGAAAAATTTAATTTTGCTATTTATTTATCTAAATTTTATATATAGATATTTAATAAGATCTAACTTTTGAATTCGACAGTTGAAACCATTCATGTCATAGACAAAAAATATACAATAAATATATAAAATTATTGAAAAATAAAATGTTTGTTGTAGCCTATAGAAAAATTGTTATTATTGCAAAAATAAAAGAAATTATAAGAAAAGCTTTTTATTTATTTTTAATATACGTTTTATAAATTCTCTCTGCTTACAAAATTATTTGTAACTTATATAGTTTTAGGATTATTTCATTATAATCTGCATTAAATTTCAAAACCAAAGAGGTAAATAGGTATGACGAATCGGTTATTTAACAGATGTTAGAGAACAGAAAAAACAATAGGTTTTTATGATCTGAAAATTTCATATTTGATCACGTTTTTCTTCAGAACATGTGTTCGCTGGTGTCTTTTGTTTTTTGATCAAATTTATACCGTCATATAACCACGCAGTTCTTAATTACAATTTTGGCAAAATTAACGTTAATGCACAGAATTTCATGATATGCTGAATTAGTCGTTTTCAATGTTAAAAGGTATGTAATTCCAGTGACCCGATGTGTCTTCCATATATAGGGAGGATGAGAACAGTACAGAGCACCTCCTCTGTAACTGTTCGGCTTTCAGTCTTGATGATGGCGTTTCGTGCTGATACTTTGATAGATGGAAGATTTCATTTCTCAATCTCTTATCTGACATTCTTAAGTTCATTAGGGCAAGAAAGAAATTTGGATAGAGTATGGGTTGAATGCAATATCAGAGTACTAGAGACTACCCTATCTCATCTACATAATAATAATAATAAAAGTAATGTAAATTTTGAATTAAAAGTCCTTTAATTTAAAGTAAAAATGCGTGCTTGTCAGCAAAGCTTAAGATGCTATGAGAGGTACTATAATATTTTACTATATATTGAAATTTCTGTATAAGAAAAAATTGAACAATGCTACTTTAAATTACTGCTGATACTGAGACAAAATTTTTCTTAATTTAAACCACATTAAAACATTTAAAATCCCACCGATCATTCCCGAAGTACGCAACATGGAAAGAAAATATGAGCAAATTTTTCGTATCGCAAATTCATTCGTCCCTTTTGGTAGCAATTTTCTCATATTACTCAGCTTGTTTGGCTCAAATACGGTCTCAAGGTAGCTCATTCTATAAATAAAGATAAATTACGGAGCAATTTCAAAAAGACGACGACGACAACAACAACAACAACGACAACAAGACGGCAAACGATAACGATGGCGAGGACCGACCGAAACAGCGGTAAAACGGCGGCATCCCGTCTCCCCTGCGGATCCGGTGGTGTCCCGCAGGGCTTAAATGCCTGATTTTGAACGTAATTTCACACAGATTAAAATTGTCTGACGGCCGTTGCATAATACTAGACAAAAAACACTTTTAGTGGAGTACCTGCAGGGTGTCACGCCACGATCACTGGATCACGACTTCCATTTATATTTCTTTGGCTTTTGATTCCCTGCACCTCAAGTCATCGTAGAGGCTGTCGCAGATTGGCGGCTTCTACAACGGGGGAGGAGGGCAACAGAATAAAATTATAAAAAGAAAAAAAAAATAATAGAAATAGGTTCGTATTGCAGAGAATGCTCCAATAGCCAAGAACAAAGTATCCCCCAGATTTCTTAACTATGCACGCATCAAAATCTTATTTAGTAATAAGCTGACCATTTAATTTGCTAAGTAATTAAATTTCTCAATAATTTTCCTTCGCGGTGTCTATTTTATTTGAGGGCCTCATACCAGCAGCACTATAGCGGTCGGCTATCCACTAGGACCTAGGTGATAAGGTCGGTTTTGTGCTAACTTTTCCCTGCTGATTGGCACTCACTGCGGTCCCTGGACCACCGGTCGATCGAGCTACATCAGTAATTAGCCGTGCAACCTTAACAGCTGTGGGAATTCATTTCCATATCGAACGGTGCATCCGTGATCATTCTCTTTCTAAGTACGACGATCTTCAATCAGAGTCGATCGTCCATAATTCATGGGGTTACCACAATTCGATGGCAAACGGTCGACTTTTTCTGGCTCCCTCTTCTGATAGCCGGAGGATGGTCTTGAGGCTAGTTTCGCTTTTTTTTTTTTCTAACGATCGAGATCAAGCGGGGCGATCTCGGTTCAATGCATGTTCTACGAGAGAACACGTCCAGAAAAGTAATTAATCGATGATTGGATGGCCTGGACCCGGTGCGGCTATTAATGGCCGTTGTATCTATGATTGATGGAAATGTTCGCTTCCCCCAGATTAAATTTTCTTCTCTTGTTCACAAACGTTTTTTTTACTTTCCGTTTTATTTTTAGGATAAGTCTAGGATTTTTTGGGTCTTTCTCATTGAATGAATATAGGTCATGGACAAGGCTTTTTTTTGGTTTTTTGTTGTATTTAGAGGAATGTATTTTTTATTGTTAGAAAAGAATTTCTTTTTGAAACTAAAAAAAAAATCGAACAGAGTGATGAATTGTACTGATTTTGTCAGTACACCGCTTCATAACACTTTTGTAACAATAATTGAGAACTTTAGGCACACTATTTAGATTAGTTAATAATTTTTGCTTTTAGTATTTCCATTATACTTATTAAATATTAATTTAAATCTTGTAATAATGTAGCATAAATAAAGTTTTAAAAACGACCTTTAAAGCTTCGAAAATGGAGCTCAATGATCAAGTACTATAGGATAAGTTTTTTCATCATCTCATTTTCGAAAAGCATTTGATTTGAAAGTGATAAAAGTCGTATTTTAGTTAGTTTGGAATGAATTTTAAACATAACTATAAATAAAATTATCCCCTTAACTACACTTCACAAAAGAACAAAGAGATCATTTAAAAAAATTTAAAAATTATTGTGTCCGAATAACCTGGATCTCATTTTAAAGCTTCTACTCTGTACTTTTTCGATCATTATCGAAAAACTGTTAATCCTAGATAATTAAACTTAAATAAGTGCATTTGTTGCATTACAATTACAATTACTAGTCCAAGTAATGCAATCAAGGCAAATTACCAGCATGATTACTTCAACGAATGGTATCAGTACTTTGCCATTATCCTTCTTTAGAAGCATTACTTAGCTTTGTGTGGCAATACTCATCATTACGTAACATTACTTAGAAATACTTAGCATTGCTGACAGTAACACTAGCAGTAATGGATCCTGTGGAGTAGAAGTTGCATATTTTTATTGTATAGTCTAGTTCTTGATTTCGTTTAATGGACCCTGTGGAGTAGAAGTTGTACTTTTTCGTTCTTGATTTTGCTAGAAGCGAAAGTGTAAAAAGTGTTTTTGTATGTAGCAGATAAAATTTTCGACCATCTATTAAAGACCCAATTTTTATGATTACTTTTCCAGAGGTACATCGATAAAGAAAAGTGCAATTTCCAGAATAATGCAATTATTTTACAACTCTGCTCTATAACTAATCATTTGACTCATAGACTACAAATAAAAACATGTAAAATATTTTTATATTTCCTTTCTTTAATTTAAATTAGTCTTAATCTTTAGAATTAAGAATTATATGATTTTAATTATAAAAAAATATAGAAAGTAGTTAAGATTAGCGTTTATAATCTTGGTAGAATTTAAAAGTGTGAGGGAATATCTCTAATTTGTAAAATTTGCAGGGTCTGATAGTTTATCATACGAATGTTTAGCTATCTTGAGTATTAATGAACAACACCATATTCTGTAAAGGGTAAAATAGGTATTGGATAAATTGTTTGTAATTCTTTTCAACTTTTGATATTCGAAAACATTAAGCAAAAACAATTCCAGCAAGTTGCGGGTTTGGGAATCTTTGAAGGGTATCTTAAATCAAAGAAAAAATGTAATAACATCGATAATTCTGCTCTTTTTCTCCAAAATTGAAGTTATTTTATATTAAAAATGAAACAAATTTGAAATTTCATATATTTTTTAATTTAGAAAACAAAAAGGAAAACCATGTATTTTCTTAAAACATTCGTTATCGAAGCTTCAGAAGAAAATCTTGTACCATAGTCCTGGGAAAATTTCTCTTATAATGTAAACTTTAATTGGCATAGGGTTTTGTGTATATTCTACTTAAAACACTGAAAATAAACAAAATATTGCAATTGTGCAATACTTCTGAACTAAATTGAATATTTATAATACTAGACTAGGAATTAAAATCGCATTTGTTGTGTTGCACTGTTATAAACTGATAAATAGCATATGTGTGATGCTGGAAGCGAACGTTCTAAAATTAATAACAGAATTTTGTAGAAAAATTACTTTAGCTTTCTGAAAATACCCTTTAAATTTCTTGGCAGTCATTTATTACATACGAGTTATAAGCGTTTAAATTTGAAAGTCATAATTTTTCTCCTACAGAATTTAAAAAATAACGATTTACTCAATAAATTTGTTTTATCTCAGAGAAAGGAAGAGTTAAAGTTCCAAAAAATAAGAAATCATTTTTTCAATGCTTATTTCATCCCTCACAGAGTAGGAGGGAATTATAAAATTGTCTAACAATGTACAGAGTGGAAGATTTAAAATGAGCTTCCTTATAAGTCGGATACGATAATTTTTCGCAGAGATATAGTACTTTTGAGAAGTGTATCTATATAAAATCAGTTGTTCCATAAACATTATTAAAATTGAGTTATGGAACTTATGGAACTAATAAACTTTTCCTTAAGATCTTTGAAATAAATAAACTGAAAAGATAGGAGTAGGATTTTCATGAAAAACGTATCTTCTGATTAAGTTTCGTTAGGCCTTAAAAATTATTCAAATTATACAAATATAGTTAAATATTTAACCTTCTGCGAAATCCCTTTATTTTTAAATAAATTCTTAAAAATGGCTAAGAGTAGAGTAATTTTTCCTAGCAAATTTAAGCGCCGATTTTATGGTAATTTAAGGTTTTATACGTATTTTTAAATTTAAGCTTAGTTGTGCTGAAAAATCTTAAAAATTGATGTAGTTTAATTAAATTTTGAACTAATTAGAAATAAGTTGAGTGATAGAAATTACAAATTACAATTTACGAATAAACTTAAAAGAAAAATATGGTTACCCAGTAGGTAGCAAAATCTAGGCCAAACTGTTAATAAATGGAACTAATTCCAGGAAGGTTATTAGATCGACTAAGTATGATTGCGGCGAGCGTGGAAATCAAGCAGGAAAAATTAACAATTTCCACAGATGTATGTGGACATAATTGCAATAGCCATTCGCGGCAATCAGAGTAATCTGCAAATGACTTATATACTCGTGTATGCCGCAGTACAGGGCCAATTATTACTTCGGAGCTGGTGTCCATGGTGGTCATGAACGAATTTCTCGTCCTTCTGTGTACCGAATAAATGAAATAAAAACTATTGCTGGTCTAACACTTTTCGGACGGTTAATTTGAGTGTCCCCGCATAGTTGTATAATAGACTTAAATACGGATGGCGCCTTCAACAATTTTAAATTTTGAAAAAGCGGATAATTATCGAAACATTACAGCCTTTACTTCATGGCGGCAATTCCATAAAGCATAAAAGCTACTCTTAGCGCAGAAATTCCTCAGAGATGGATTGCTTGCTGCAGTAGCTTTATCGTCTAGCAAAAGGAAATTATTGCAACCCCATTATAATCGCGTATTGATGTAAATTGCGCATTATGCCAAATAGCAGCCATAATTTGATTTCTAAATCGTCACCTGGCCGGTCTCTGATGGTATGTGGAGTGGCTGCCTGTGCTCCTTGGAGTTGTCGTCATTAATGCAAGAAGGTTTGCCGTTCTTCGTTCACAGTGCGACCTAAGAGATTCCACTCGAAAATGAGTGATGTTTGCTTTTAGCTGGGATAATGTTTTAACAACGTCTAACGGTGGGCTACGCTTCGAACCGCGACCGCGGACCCAATGCACTAACGCTCCAAACATTGACTTGCTCCGCATCCCACTTCTGGCACCAAGTGCCGAACAGGAATACCATTTGAGAAAACATTAAAAACACAGCGATTGCAATTTGAGGCTATAAGTGGACGACAAGGCGACTGCACTTCTTCTCGGTGAATGAAGGCCGGTTCCCAGGTCACTTCGGTGACCATTTTTCTGCAAAATAAAAAAAAAAAAAACAAAAAAATTTCATATCTTCGCTTCTTCTGCTTGCTGAGCCATTTATAATTTTTCCAATTGCAATTAAAGTGGTCTGACTCTCAGAAGAGCGGGGGAATTTTATCGCGGTTTTGCTATTCATCACATAACAACTACTGTGCGGCAAATATTGCGATTGCTGGGTTATTCGCATCATAACACTTTTGGAGCCAATTGAAATATTTTCAGAAAATTTTCACTTTAGATTAACCAGCATGGAGAGTAGGAAGAGGTGGCAGGGCTATCTTTGGATTAATTGGCCCGTAAATAATTGACCGACAACGCATAATGAGCGCAAAGGAAATTATTTATGGTCTCTTGATGCGCAGATGTGCTTTGGGCACTTTTATTAGTTTTTATAGCATACAACGTAATTTAACTTCTTTGCAGTAAGGAATACAATTTGATTGCTTATCTTGGTTGCATTTAGTGTTACACAGATTAAAAGATTTTCAGTTTCTTGAGTTTTTACTATCAGAGGTTCGTCGCTTAAGTCTTTCGTTTATTACACTCTATGGGAAGTTTTCTTTTCTTATTTAAATAACTTATAAAATTTATATTTTTACATAGTTTATTATTGTTAAGAAGGTAATCCTTGAATTTGCAGCTATTTTAAAAAGGGCTAACAGTTTGTTTTATAGTTTTAAGGCATAACTATTAATTTTACTTCACTCTACAGTAAAATAACCTTCGGTTTTTTACAATATCTTATAAAAATTTAAGGCACATTTTAAATGTTATTGAAAAATATATTTTTCTAGAGTATAAAATTGATGTATGATATTTGCGATAGTGTTAAAATACGCAATTTCTGGTATATTCAATTATTAAAAAAGCTAGAAGTTGATTTAATTTTAATGGATTTTTAATCATTAACGAAAGATGTTAAAATAAACTAAATACTCCGTAATAATGAACATTTTCCAGAAAACTTCGAGCTATGAAAAGAGTGGTTTATTATAAAATTTATTTAGTCAAATGGAGTTAGAGATAATTGAAAATACAATACTTCTTAAAAGTCTATATAGAATTTTTACATGTGTTTTATTCAATTGTTCTTTTCGCAAGTGTTATAAGATAAATTTACGTACATTGCCTTTTTGCGTCACATTTGTTTTACAAAAGAAAAAAACAGTACCATAAAACAGATATACGTGACGTTAATTAATTTTCATATATCAGCCAAAATGTTTTATTTAAGAAGAAAATTAGTAAATTTTTCATCACTCTTATTTTGTATAAAATGAGTAGAATAAACGTTTTATTTCTTTTAATCGTTCAACAAATTGTAATTTGTTTAAGTGTCTATAAAGGTGATTTTGTGGCAGAAATTGAGGAGACTAATGATGGATATTCAATTATAACAACATATTCCAATGAATTTCCATATATGATAGAAATTCTTAAAGATGATGGTCATTATTGTGGAGGGAGTTTGATAAAATTGGATATTGTCATTACAGCGGCACACTGTTTTCCAGAAAATAAAACTGATATAGATCTGACAAGGTATAAACTTATTGCGGGAAATCAAATAAGAGCAGACATATACAGTCCAATGTCACAGTGGCGTAGTGTAAAGGCGGTTATTCAGCATAGATTATATGCATATCCTAAAAGAGATTTAGCTCTTGCTCAGACAGAATTGGCATTTTATGAAACGGGTCATGTAAAACCAATAAATCTACCAGATGATTACGGGATGAACAGCTTTAATGGAATGAATGTTGTTGAATTAGGTTGGGGACTTACAGAAAATATCCAACTATCTGATGTACTTCTTAAGGCACAAAGTTACGTTAGACAGTCCAGATATTGTGTTAGTCAATGGCATGAGGTGTGGTTACCTCATCAACATACATTGCTATGTATTAAAGGATATAAAAATGGTGGACTATGTTTTGGAGATTCTGGTGGGCCTATTGTCGTTCATAATAAGCATAATCCTAGTGATGATATTCTGGTAGGAGTTCATTCATCTGGTATTTCAGAAAATCATACAATTTGTAAATTAGAAACACCACATATAGTGGGAAATATCGCTATGTCTCTTAATTGGATTAATAAAATAATTAATACAAATTTTAAAAATTAAAAATTTGATAGTATGTACCTAATTTTTGAATATTATATTTTGTTTAGCTTAAATTTAGAATAAAGTATTTGTTAAAGAAAATGTTCTATAAGCTTTTTCTTCTAGGAATGTGTTGATTTTTTCCCATCTTGATTTAAAATGATGATGCATTACAACCTTTTGTTAGAAAAATAATACACCATTGTTCATATACAGACTCTAAAACACCTTTGTCCTTTGTTGTATTTAGCTCATCATCATGTTTTCTGCGCGTGAAAACACAATTTAGCAAATACCATTCAAAGTTTTCAAAACAAAAAATAGTATATAAGAAAGCCCTATTCATTTATCTGGGTTCAGTCTGGAGTTTTGTATTGAAATGGGTCTATACTACGTTTCATTGTTAGTTCTTGTGTATCTAGTTGGTATTTGTTCGGGTGTATACAATGGAGAATTTGTGACAGAAACTGAAAGAACTACTGATGAATATACAGTTATTACAACGTATTCTAAAGAATTTCCATATATGATAGAAATTCTTAAAAATAATATTCATAGATGCGGAGGAACTCTTATAAAATTAAATATTGTACTTACAGCAGCGCACTGTTTTCCAGAAAATATGTCTGATGTAGAAATTGTAAAATATAACCTTATTGCAGGAAGTCAATTAAGAGAAGATTTCCATAGTCCAATGGTACAGTGGAGAAATATTAAAAAAGTTATAGATCATCGACTCTATAGCTTTCCGAAAAGAGATCTTACTTTAGTTCAAACAGATGTGAAGTTTTACGAAACGGACTATGTAAAACCAATAAATGTACTAGATGGTTATGGGATTAATAGCTTTAATGGAATGGATGTTATACAATTAGGTTGGGGATTAAAAGAAAATTTACAATTATCCGATGTTCTTCTTAAGATACAAGCCTATGTGAAAAATTCAAGACGTTGTATAAGTGAATGGTATAATGCATGGGTGCCTCATGAACATTCACTTTTATGTGTCCAAGGATATTATAAAGGTGGTCTTTGTTATGGTGATTCTGGTGGGCCTACCATAATTCATGATAGGCATAATCCAAGTAGGGATATTCTAATTGGTGTTACTACCTCCTGTTTTTTTTATGATGTTGGTATGCCACCAAATAATGTTACACATTGCGATCCAACTAAACCGTCTCTTGTGGGAAATGTTGCTATGTTTTCTAAGTGGATCAATAAAACGAGTATGCGTTTTAAAAATTAACTTACGTTGTATATACCTAAGAAAATATATGAAATTAATTATTAATTCTTTTATTATTATTTATCTCGATATTTTATCCCTGATAGATAGACATTTCCCTTCTGTATGTTTATTGTTTAAAGAACAGCAGTGGATGTTTGAACACGTCTAGCAGATGTTTAAAGATTGAAACAACACGTTACGCATTATTACTTTGCATTGTAATTGATTATATCACCTAATTTTATTGTAATTATGTTACTTACTTCTAATAATAATAAAATATAAAAAAATAAGATGGTTTCCACAATTTCAGTACCTTGTTAGAATGAAAACTTGTTGTAGGTTGCTGCTTTATATGAGGGTTTCCTCAATTTTCTTATCGTATATAAGAAAAATCGGGTAACTTGTATTAATTTCCAATCAATTATACCAGACACTGTTTCGATACAGTTTAATAAGTATGTAAGTAATATAGGTACATTTCGATGAGTATTAAATAAAACCCTATCAATTTATCAATTCTATCCGCTTCGCTAATTCTCACACGTTTTACATGTTGTCGAACACCTTCTAATCCCCTGGGATTAGTCAATCATCTCAATATAAATTGATTTATTGGACGTTTCAAAATCAATGAACTTATCACATGGAAAAAATAAAGTAAAAATAAATTAGTCATACTCGAAATATTTTCTCGAAAACATACTACAGCGAGTGGTTTTCTATTTAAAACCTCTGTCAGGTACTATCGCATATAAAACTGAATTTCACAGCGATGCAGAAATTCAAAAAGAAACAAAAATAAATGACTAAACCTAAAGATCTCCTCATGATCGTGAGTCTTTAATAATTGGCACATAAATGTCAAATTGCTGACTCATATCGATCACGTTTATTTTTTATTTTTTTCTTTTATTCAATTTTTATTATTATTCTTTTAATTCTCGACCTATTGCGGATGTCGGCCAACATTTCTATGTCACGAATAAGTTGTACGAACAGATCCAGCAGACACCTTCTCATGTTGGTGCACGTTTTATCTTATACCCTTGTTTGATTTTATTTCGTTAACACTCTGCAGAGTTTCGCTAGATCGAGGACCAGCAGTGTGACATGATCGTGAATAATAGCAGCATTGAGTTGTGTCGCTTTAAAAAAAAAGGTATACGAGTATATAGAACATACATTTTTACCCAGATTTGGTGGATTTTTATCAATAATAAGAAATTATATTATATAAATCCAGTGAATACCTATGCGCGGTAATAGGCCTTTTAAAAAGGGTATGCATTGGTTCTCATAAATCTTAAAGATCGCACCGAAAACTCCAATTGTGGAGGTATTAAATCTTCGGTCATGTTTTGATATTTGCTTATTTTTTTTCGACCATCCGATGCAGTTCTCACTGTCGAAATTTGCCATTAAGGTAAAATATACAGCGAAATCGTACATTTAACAATTTTCCCCATATTCCCGAGAAGGGGGTATAGTGGAAAGAAAGAATCAATCATTCTTGCCATCTGGCTAATGCTCTTCCAACGTGCAGATAGAATTTTGCGGTGCACGACGAAGATGAGACAAGACGCGACGGTCAGGTAGCGTTAAGAGATGCTGACGATGACCTGAACCAGCCAGATGCATCCCTGAGCTGACGGTGCCCCACTCAATGGTGTGGTATAATCGCCAGTTAGAGGTACCTTTCAACTACCCATAATGATCATCTTCACTTGATTTCTACCATTTACACAGACAATTAATCCGCCGTAATGCTGTTAATTTTAATTCCATTAAACGTTTCTCTTAATTAATTAAATTAATGGCGCTGTTCATGTGGAATGTGTGCCACAACTGTATGATGGTGGCACAAATGCAACATTCAGCCAATTTGACTGATTTTGTTCAATTTCTTTTGGCAGTCATTAGCGTATCTGTCTTTTATACCTTTTCTTGGTAAATAAATAATTTTAAAAATACTATAAAAAAACAGGTAGAAATATTTCTTGGCTGTATCGACTACTGCTGCAATTGTGCGCACATCTCGATTTGTATGGATCTCAGCGATGCACTTCTGAGATGCACTGACAAGACTCGGCGAGATTTCTCATGTCATGCATTACCATTCGTTTGTCTACCTGGTGTACATTCAATCAAACACTTTTGCATGTTACGTGCTCTATGGGACACGGAAATGACAATTGATTTACATCAAACGATCCTGAGAGTGATAAAACTTTCTCGTAAATTTTCTCCTTGTTTTTATCTTATTTTTCGTTTTTAAAACGATAGTAGAAATGGTGGGTATCAACGACAACAAAACTACTATCGGTTGCTAAATTACAAGCCGGGAAATTCTGTTAATTGAAGAGTGAAGAACACATAGAAAACGAAGATACACAGATACCAAAAGTGGAAATGGACAACAAAAATATTGAAACATGCCTCTAAGGTGATTCAGAAATTTTTCGAAACGACATTATTGAGAAGATATGGTAATTGATGGACTTTTTGTCTGATCAAATGGGGAAATTTTGCTTATTACCTGAGATATAGAGCTTCAATGGGTACTTTAATTAACTCTATGAATGTAGATTCCATGAGTTTTGCAATGCAGTAAGTAGAAATTTATAGACGTTTATTTCATGTACAAAATTTGTGTAAGTAAGGATAAACTGAAATAGTACGATGATTCGGGGGTATTCTAATTTACGATTACGAATTTAAACACACATTTTATCCTGACTAGCCGTTGTTTATACATTTAGAAGCACTCCTATACCTTCTGCTGAACAAGTACCCAGATTTTGTTAAGTATACTTGTTACGTAATAGTAATAGGCTTTTAGAAAAAGGAAAAATTCTGTTATATTGGCAAATCTTTCCTTGATGTATGGTATAAAGTTGAGCGTGATCTGATAATTAGTTTGTTTACGGCAGCTGTTTATGTAAGATCATCTTAAGTCGCTTTTGGAAATTCTTAATAGTTTGTTTGAAATTTTGTGTTTTGAACGAAGTTTCATATTGTTGAGGCATTGAAATTGGTGCAAAAAGCTTATGGGGACTCTGCTATGTCTAGAACACAGGTATACGGCTGGTACAAAACATTCAAAGACGGTCATGAAATAGTCGATAGACGAAAACGTCTCTAAACAAATGATTTTTAAGCATGCAAACGACCCTACATTGATAAAACGTATCATTGATGGTGATGAGTCATGGGTTTATGAGTATGACGTTGAAACTAGTTAATAATCGTCTGAGTGGCGCGGAAAAGTCGCTCAATGTTTTCTTTGATTACCGTGGTATTGTTTAGAACAAATTCTTGCCAGAGGGTTAGACAGTTAATAGAGAGTATTACTTTGGCGTAATGCGGGTCTATCTGTAAGAGGTCAGATTTATAGAAGGACATCAATTGGATACTCTCCGCCAAATTGAATTTGGGCTCTATGATTTGAGTAATTGACTTAAACAAATAGTTATGCCGCATTTTTAAAAATGTTTCTTGTTTGCTATCTTTTTTTTTTATCATTTTGATCAGTTTTAAAAATTTTGAAACTACTAAAGATTGCGAAAACATTTTGATTTGATATTTCAGAGGATATTCAAATTATTTTCAAAGAAGCGTGAGAAAGTGTAAAGTGTAAATCTCGTATGACTTGGATATAAACCTACATCTTTGTATATTCTGGTTTTGTATGATGTTCTCAAAAGTAACGATTTTATTTAATTATAGTCAATTATTTGTTCAGTTATGAAGAAGGTAACAAAACAACCTCTTCGGCTTTTTTTTTTTACTCTGTGCATTTCTCTGGATTGCTTGCATCTTCCATAAATGTGCGATCGCATAAAGTTTACCGATTTGCAGTCGCAATAAAATTACGAACTCATTTAGTTGAAATTAATTGCATTCCGGTGTCCGGGTAACATGCCTCCCACCTCTGGCATTTGGATCTCTGTCAACATTGCAACAGGTCGCAACAGGAAATCTGCCCTTGCTGAGAGCACATCAATGCCACTCTCGGCGGCGGTTTTTATCGCGTTCCCGGCATGCGAAGCATTTTAATTCAATAAATATAATCGAAACATAAATTTCTTTACCTCTAAAGAGGTCTGATCGGAAAAAGCGTTTCGCTTTTTACCTTCTTCCCTCGCTCCTTGGTTTATGTTTTGTTTGATTGTTGTTTTTATCTTAACACAATCCCAGCAACGTAAGTTGCCTTGCAAAAATGCGAAATGCTGAGGGGCGGCCAGATTTCCAGAAGTTTGACCGCCACGATGAGACCGTACTGCAATTACAGCCGTACGGTTGAAATTTATCGGATGCCAAAACCTTGTAGTCATCCCATTTCATGGCACATTATCAAAAAGTCGACGAACAAATTATTTTGATTGCATTTTTGTGAACTGTTTTGTTCCAACGATCACGGTCCAGGGCGACATTTATGAAGTGGACTGGGATCGCATCAAAGCGCAACCGCACAATGATTTGGTTGTATGCGACATTGCGCGCAAAATCGCATGCAATTACTTAGGTAACCAAGTGTAAGGGGAATTAGTTCTCTGGTAAAATACCTGTCTCAGTGCCGCCCACCCGCCAATCAAATCTATCATCATGGGCCGCACGAGCTTTCACTCTGTCTCATTCGCCGACAATCAATTAACGACATCATTAAGTCGGCGAGGATATCGACAGCTCGATACGATCGTCGATACGGTCCAACTCTGGGGACCGGCCACCCGAGCCGATTGTCCACCTACACGGCATGTTAATTCCTGAGACACTGAATCTCGCGTCAGACAGACGTATTTCCGTACATCCGACTCGCAGCGATGCAGTAATTATGAGTTTCATATTTACAACATAGCTAAACAATTTTGAGTTTATTCCAACGCTAGCTGAAATGATGGCCTTTACATAGGTACAAGAAATTCGATATAATAAATTTGCAATTAGTAGTCCTATAAACCTCTTTGCATGCGATTTTCAAGGAAATACATCGAAATTTGATCACCATAGTAGTCCCTTATTTCTAATTTTAGTGAACTTTTAGTTACTTACCTTTTGAAGGCATTTAAGGAAGATGGGATTTGATATTATGGATTTATTGAAAAAATATTCATTTTCTACTCCTTCAGTTCATTTACAACGATTCAAAATCGTACCTACATATTGGAAATGTAAACTATCCGAGTGAAAAATATACGAGTAGACTAAAAAGACGGTGGAAAATAGCCTAAATGTGTATTCAAAGCCGGATTCACACTAAAATATTATTAGCAGTCTGCTAGAAACCGAAAACGATAAGGAAATAGGCCGATAATGCACCGACTAATTGGGTAATAGCAGTATAAAAGTTTAGCATACATTAAAAGAACATTTCTTCGTACTTCTGTAGGATAGTCGACTTACATATTTCCGTATATCTGTACATATTTTGCGGTATACTTTTATTTTTATTATTAGTTTAAGGATTTTCGCATTCAGCATACAGTCGGCTTTCTTTCGGTCCATATTTTTGGGGCGATGTCGGCCTCTTTTTGGTGCATATATTTTTTTTTACGATTAGCAGTTTTATCAGCCTTGTGTTCACTAACTCGAATAGTTTTAGACGCGTTCTTAGTTTTTCCTACCATTTAAAATATGAGTCTAAAAGCACCGAAGTTATTTTATATGTTGGACTTTTATTTTCACCCGGAACATTTTCTACTACTTGGTTAATTTATAAAGTTTCATAAACGTACCTATTTTATATATAGAAAATGTAAACTATAGAGTAAAAATTAAATTAACTGGTTAGATAGATTTTAAAGTTAATTTTTATTTATATGTATATATTTTAATTATTTATCTGTTTTAAACTACTAAACCAGAAATTACAATTAAATTAAATAACTCTCATGTTTTATGTTCCTTGAATCAGTCATCGAATTTGAATATCTTGGTATACAACTTGAAGAAAACTTTAAATGGAATAGGAAGGTACTATACTTGTATGTTTGTAACAGAATTAGAAAAATGCTGTATAAGAAATTAATCACCAGGAAATATTTAGGTCTACATCATTGCCCTTGTACCATATGTAGAATCTTTTCTGCAATATGGGATAATCGCATGGGTTGCCACTTATATAGCTAGCCTTATGTTCCTTATTAATCTACAGGCGAAAATAGTCGAGACATGTACTATATAAAAAAAAATTGAAATTCTTCTCTACTTTACTCTAGCCTTTAATAAATTTAACTTTATGACTCCAATTCTTTACATTTGTTGCTCTAAAATTTGTGATAAAAAATTTGTCAAGTTTTGTAGTTTATCAGTCGAATAATGGTACCCGAGGATGGGTTATCAGATTAGATTAATTGAGTTAAAATAATAATAAAAGTCTGATACAGAGGCATGTCGACTACATAAGGCTGAAGTTTTTAAATTTAGTTTGCATTCTCTCACAGATCTTAAATGTAATCTACACTACTCTTAACTATAAACTTAAATTAAAAGAATATGTGTCCAGCAATCCAGAGCTATTCTAAGGCATGTTCAATTGCTAGAGGTTCATACGTAGATATAGACAGATAAATAGTTAATTCACACAAATATTCTAGACCTAATTATGTAAAATATACTCGTATAGTTGATAGATCCAGAGTAGAAAAAGCAGAGCTATTGCTACGCTTTTCTATTGAATAAGTTTTAAAATAAAAGGCCTTAATATTAACCCTTTATGTTAGGAGTAGAGTAAAGTTAGTGTTTTGTTTAGGCTTATAGATAAAGGTATATCTATAATTAGCAACAAAAACAAGTTTTCTTATAAGAAACACTTTGAGGCTCAATACCGAGTCTAATTCGACATAAAAAGTCCTTACAGCAAATCCAATGTTGAGTTTGGTTTGAAATAGTTTTAAATTTAAGACTTATGCATGTTTTAATGCTTTCCTTACGCTATTAAGCTCTTGTGTTAGTTAAAAGTTAAAGTTACTCGAAACTTAATTCAGACCGGACTACTTGAAGTAGGAAAAACTAATTCGAACCGCAAGCGGATAGAAAATAAAAACCCCAATAGCCCCTATAACGCGCTATAAGCAAACTGCTGAGTAGTTATTACATTAAAATGAAATAATACACAACTTTAATAGCTGTTAATGCTCAAAACATCGTAAATTTAATAATTTCTCAAAGGTGCCACTATCTGTTACAAGATAAATGTGTCTTCCTCGTAAAAGGAGATCTCAAAAACTCCTACGCTATTCGAGATAATTTAATTCTTGCACCACTCAATGCATCCATTGATTGGATAATTTCATGTTTTGCGAACGAACAAAAACATACAATTCTTCCGCCATGCGCGACAAAATTCCGGTAAGGTATCAATAAAAGCGTTCAACAAACAGCATCCTGGCTGGCTGGACCACTGTCCGCGCAATTACAGTAATAATCCTCTTGGAAAAGTCACCAAGAGCAACTCAATTTACCATCCCGCCGACCGACGATAGCCCGGTAACAGAAGTCTAACCGGACAGATATCGCTATCTACAATAGCTCCTTTGGGACAATGTCCACCCACAACTAACCAGACAGACACGTTTAGCGCAAATTGGCATTGGGGCCCTACCGCGAAGATTGCCTTGCGCCCACCACCATTGGAGCAACGATTTACTCCTGCTAAGGTAAAAAAAAAAACAAATTCTCCATGGGGTCCACCAGGTAAGGCACCAAAACCGCTCTGCCGCCTTAGCCGCTTCAACCGCTACACCGCTAGCCGGGTGGTGGAGAGTCCCCTTAAAAAAAAAGAAATAAATAAATAAATTCCCCGGGAACGACAGACGTGCGCGGTTTTATCGTGAGTGAAAATGTTTTAATCATAGCGCTAGGCATAGTACGCTCCGAGCGCAAGGGGGGCCCCGTTCTGGCTATGGGGCGCTAATAAATTGTCTCCCCATGCCCGATGTAACCAAGTGGGGTCCGTGATTTTATTAGAAATCTCCATTAGATAGAAGCCGAGCGGAACTGGTTAATCCGGTGGTATTGGTCGCGGGACATTAGCACGGGAAAAGGCTTATTTTGTTGCCCAAATTGGCGGCTCCGCTTCTTTCTCGACTATGTCTAATGATAGATCTTAAGGCGCACTGCGCAAAGGAAATCGCAAATTTCGCCCGCAAGATCTGTCGGATCGATAGGCTCGCTCAGCAATTTGCCCCTTGCACGGATCACCGACGATTGGCGGAATTGATATTTTTTTATTTGTACGTTTATTATTATTATTATTATTATTATTATTTTGCTGTTTTTGTGCGAACAGTTTGTACGGTACAATGCCAATTTGTGCGTCAGTACGTGCCGGGAAATGCGTTACGATTTATGGGATTTATGCGAGTTATGATCATAGACCCCGTTCTGTTTTAGCTTTTCGCAATTTGTATAGTTTTTGGGTGGGTAACTCAAGATTTGTGTGATTTATGCCGGAACCTAACGAGCCGTTTAATTTGAATGTGTGCCACAGCTGCAACTAAAATGAATGAAATGAATTAGCCAACTTGACTATGGCTAAGTAGTTGATAATGTTTTCAGATAAATTTACTAATTTATTAGTTTCTCTATGAAATATTTAGGCATATTTAGTACCTTCTACACTAACTAAATTTTTTAAATTTTCCTATTTAGAATTGGTTCAGCTTTCTAAAGTACTTCAGTAAAATATTAGCTAAAATAATTGGTTTTGTTTTTCGAAACTGAAATTACATATATCAGTCTTTTGAATATTCTAAACACTGTCTGCAATTAACAAAGTTAAAAGTCCATAGTTTAAAGAAACAGATAGAAAAGAAAATGAAAATGCGTAAATGAAAAAATATCGAATTGAAGCCAGTTAAATAAATTAAAAGCTTATCATCTCGTTCAGAACCAAATTTTCATTCAACAATGAAAAGATTTAAAATATTTTTATATTTGCAATAATTAGAATTGTATTTTAGGTATACTTGAAGTACTAATTTTAGTTAGTGTTGACTAAATTTGTTCCAACAGTCGCGATTATACAAAAGGCGTGAACTAATATTTTTGGTTAGAATTAGATTGCCTTTAGTTTTTTGAGCCTTCGATTTTTTATGTGAAATTTTAAAGCTGCTCATTATTATTAATTAATTTTTAACCCTTTTTACCCTTTAACACCACCAATAATCGGTATCCATGAATCGTTCTTTGGGTATGACCCCCCTCTAAATTTGGTATACACGGAAAGCTCTTGGGTATAATAATTCTGCTCTAATTCTTTGGCTTTTTTTTTTTTTAATTTTGTTAGCATCTAAAAATTTATTACTTTATTTCCATGAATGTTAACCATGAGCTCAAGATTTCTATCAATGCCCACTGTAAGCGGCGCTGCTTGGAATGAAAACTTTACACTGTGTTTGCAGCAAAACATATTTTGCGGCTTACACTATCATACCGAAAGGGTTATACTAGGATCAGATACCCTATTTATTTGAATATGTGTATTTTTAATAGTTTAGGTAGTATTAATTATGGTATTGAATTTTTAAAAAATTGGCGTTATTTTAGTCTGTTCAGAGAAACCAATTACATGTTAATTAGTTAGTTAGTTAGAAGTAGCTGCAAGATCCAGGCCAGTGCTCAATTAAGGTTAAGGTGAACCGGTTTGATACCACATGAAGAAGGTTCTGTAATGTCTAAGAGGTAAGCCAGGATTAGGGTCAGCCTATAAAATTTAGGAACTGAACAATTTCTCCTTCCTACTTTTGAAATCTCCTTGATGTTCTCCAGAAAATGTTTACCTAGTGCCCGATGTCTTGTTCCAGCAAAAGCTAAACAGAAAATGTGGAAGGAGCACTTTCTCATCTGGGTCATTATAGTTGTTGAAAGGTTTTATCAGCCTAGCTGCATTTTCTCAGTGGCAGGCTATTGGCATGAATACTTGAAAAATCGTTTTGAAAATTAAAAATTTGTTAGCCAGACTAAATAAATAAAGCAATTATTAACGAAATTTAAGCAATTTATAATTCGTGGAAAAATGGAGAGGTAGGTCAACGACCGTCCCTTAAAGGACTCCGGCCAGAATTCCGTGACAATTAGACCTATTTTAGGTCACATAAATATAGAATTTTCTGTTTGCTAGGAAAGGGCGTTAGGTCAAAGCTCACATTTCTTAAAGAAATTTGTATGTATTCCTTTTAACTTATTTTCTACTAGTTCTAGATCTACACTACTACCACTTATGATATATCTAAAAAAGGTCCTGTGTTTTCTTCAAACCATATGAAGGCCGGGTTGATTTAGAAACTACACACGTTTCGATTAAGAGAAAGTGGGCATTATTAAATACCCTTTTTAATAAGACCTTTCCATAGTGTATTATTACAATATTTTTTACTAATATTGTTTGTAAAATCAAAAAGGAAGTGTATTTTAAAGTCCATATCTATAATTTTAACTAAAAATTTGCACTTTAAAGCTACTTAACTTACTGCCAAGCACGCATTTGTCCTGTGGTTGCATCAATCAAATCCTCTTTCTATTAAAACACTATTTCTAATGCTCTACGAAAATGTGGCAGTCCTATTTGCAACGAAAATAATTCGCATCAAAGCCGGCAGTTAAGATTGATCGCTACAACTTGCCATCATGTGGTTAATTAGCATCTCGCTGATTAAAATGACGACGATTCGTCTAAACACCGATAACTATCTTTTGCGTCTAAAGCTGCACTCGAGTGGACTGTCTCACCTTCCGGGGGCTAACAGACGGAGGACTATATGACGACGTCGCAACTCTTTCTGGAATGTGCCTTGCACACGCGGTCTTGATCATTAAAATACCATTAAAGGGAAAATTATTCACCGCGAAATAACCTTTTTAGTCTTCTGGGCGTCGTGCGGCGGCCTCCGTTCCGAGTTTTTCCCGGTGTATGCAACTGCGGTGCCGCACTGGTCAAACTCTGTTCGGACATTCGGAAAAGTTGATAGACATAGTGGACTCTGTGGCAGACACATTTTTTTCTTTTTAACCATATTACCTTTCGGTTGACGAGGTGTCGCCGTGAAACAGAAGAAGCCCATTGAGCATATGAGGCGACACTATGGCCAGAGATTTGTATATGTTGCTAAAGTTAGGCCGCACGGAGCACCTAATAGTCCAGCTACGGAATACGATGGGGTACATGGCAAGGAGCGGGGGGGGGGGGGGAATTCCTTCTCTCAAGTACCCACGGCCCCGACTGTGAGCCTAATGAAGTTCGCAGATGACGACTTGGACATGATTCGCTATAGAGCACAAGCAGACCTCTGGGGAAATTAGCGATGCTGTCTGGGGATTCACACGTGCAAATGCCTCTTTAAAGTGCACTTTGAGAATAATGACTGCACCCAAACAAGGTCGATGCCGGTCATCTATCGTCTTTTTGCTGGACAATGTGCTTATGGTAATTTTCTGTCCATATCCATAGACTTACATGAAATGTGTCAATCAAAGGAGGAATTTACCGCGTTTATCCGGTTTTTATCAGATTTCACGCGATAGTATGGCTTGGGAACGTTTGTCTCATCTGTGGCTTGTCTAAAGACAGTAAATCCAATTGGTAGTAAATATTTTCAGGATGTGGTTGGTCTAACAATAATTGCGAGTGTATTTGATGATGGCATGCAACTTATTGTTGTAAGACAGGAGTTGTTTAACGAGGAAACTATAAAGAATAGACTTTTAAAGAAGGGAAAAATAGCAAAGAGGTTATAAGATGAGGTTAAATTGTTTGATATAATATAATAATAGCTTTTCTGATAAGAATGCAAATGTAGTCCATTATATGATTAGCATTAGCAAAACTCTCTATACATATAAATCTAAATTTGCTTCTGCGGGACTATTTCATGCCTAGGGTCCTAACAGAGGCCAATAGCAGATTGAAAATTTTATTTTAAACTAAAATCATGCCTATATGAGGCCTTAAAAATTTGGTAGCATAAACTGAATTCTAACACAAAGCTTATATTGGGCCCAAAATTGTCGAAAACTTAACTCAAAGACCTAACACTACGTCTATATGAGGCCTACTATATATCGGGTCTAAAATTTTATAAAGACTTGAAAGATTTGAATTCACTCGACTCGAAGTCAGCAGTCTGACGAAACTAGATTGGTGCCCTGGATCAAAATGCCGACAATTTTTTGGACTCGCCCTATAATATACACATAATTTTATGAATATTTCCCGGGCTCATTGTAGGCCCACAAAAAATTTCTAATATGGGCTCACTATAAGCTCACAAAAATTTATGAAATGAGATTTGCTAGAGGCTTTAATAAATTACAACGCTAGGCTCGCTTTAAAATGTATCGATTTACGATTTTAAGTGTGTTATAGACTTCTAATTCTAACTTATAGGCCCCGATGTTTATAAAATAGGCTTTTATTATTATTATTGCTATTGTGGGTGAAACATATAGTCTCAAGTGCTTAGACATGGTCCATTGCACTCATCCCCTACTCTATCCGAATTTCTTTGTTGCCCTAATTAATTTAAGAATATCACATATGAGTAGAGATTGAAAAATGAAATCTTCTATCGTCATAACATCAGCACCGAACCCCGTCATGCGGTTACGAGAGAAGGTCGGATAGTTACAGAGGAGGTGATATGTACTGTCCTCCTCCTACCCACACGAGAGATACGTTGGGTGACTGATGGTCCCTAAGGTAACTAACCAAATAGGGTTAATATTGGCCTGCTAACACATTTTCTATGAGCGTACTTTAGGACTTTACTCAATATAAGGTATATCGAAACTGAGACTTTCAAATTTGGACTCTAATGCTTTTACCACTGAGCTAACGTTATCAAGAGTAAATCTAAGTATTTAAAAATACGAATAATTTCCGTTCGGAAGTAGCTACGCGAATATATAAAATATTTCTTACACTATCGTTAAACGTTATTAAGATTGATACATACGTACCATACGTATGCCTATGGGTAAATAATCGTGAAGAGTAACGAATGGTCTGGCATGGCCATTTAAGACTCTATCATAACGAAACGTGAAGACTGGATGCCCAAAAGTGTCCAATTCATGCAATCAGGCATCAATGCATGTCCAATCGAAGAAACACGCAACAACTGATCAAAAAGTATGCAAAAAATCAAAAAAAAAAAAAAAATTGTTTCGCCAACATCAGATCGCATGTACCACTTTGGTTGGCTCCTAGACGAAATGGAAATTCCACCACAGGCTCCTTCAGGCATAGGGTGCACCTCAAAAGAGGCTGGCGGGCATGACTAATGGCCTGGCAAGTGTCGGAGATAGATAAATTAATTAATCACCGAGAGTGGCAATATCTCACCGCGTCTAGCGCCCCTTGTGCGCTCGTGTGCGCGCGCTGCTCATTCACTTTCGCGGTCTCCTTCTTCTTGGCAGCTGGAATTTCTTAAGCATCCAGGGATTGATAGACAGACAACGGATATTGCATATATAATGGAATATGTTAGATAGATTCTGCCAGAAGGAGGGAAAAATCGGACTTTCAGACTCTCGCGGGCAATTTAAATGCCGACGCAGAAAGTCTCCGGCGACGCGACTCCCAGATGCGGACTGCCCACAACGGTTGGCAGCCGGGCCTCGATCGCCGCTGCTGATCAACGCTGGGGTCGCACACACCGTGCCCTCAGAGTCCGGGCCATGCGTTTGCGTTTTAATTGATTTATTCTGCCACCGCCATTTATCTCCACCGTTCAATTTGTCACGTAAATATCGGGTCCTGGTCTAGTCGGGGAAAAGATACGCGGGTTCCCTCGGCTCGGCTACTCCGGCCCGCTTGTAATAAATGACACTGCCGCATTGGACCGGAGTGTATATAGGCAAAATCGGGAAATCGCGTCCACCTTCCTTTGTGGGGGCCTGTCAGCAGCGGATGAGGCTCCGATATATGGACCAACATCTCGCGAGATCACCATAAGATCGGTCCTATCAACAAGGTGCGCACATGTGGGCCGCTGCTCTGATGCAGTTTTGCATGCTGCGAGAATTATGCACTCTGCATGCCGCTCAAATTGTGTGATCTTTCAGCGAAGCGCTTCATGACTTTGATGGTTTATTACCCAGCATCACTGCTGGTACGTTTTTCTACGA
Organism: Philonicus albiceps; assembly: GCA_963969385.1. Lineage (NCBI taxonomy): Eukaryota > Metazoa > Arthropoda > Insecta > Diptera > Asilidae > Philonicus > Philonicus albiceps. The sequence goes on along the minus strand of OZ017772.1, from coordinate 1,369,692 downwards.
TCAAATTCAATAATACACTTCGTTATGAAGTTTTACTACCTACCAAACACAATTTAATTATTTGGATTTACAAATACGAAAAGCATTTTAAATTGAATTATTAAAAATCAAGAACTTAGTAATTCTAAGTGTGAAATGATTTTTGATTTTTCATTCTCATTTTCTATTCACTATGTCGAATGTCACTTTAACTATCTGCCTTAAAAATAACGTGTGGGACACGTTATCCCTTTTCTGTGCCTAAAATAAGAACCCTTTATTAGATTCCCCTGATATCTTGTTCTAATCAAAAGCGATAAGTTTGTATCAAACCCGTGATTATTTTTACACGATTATGTTTTTGTTATATACGTGCTATTGTTTGTTACAATTTCAATGTAAAAATTCTGGGGTTTTATTTATTAAACACCAAATGCAGTATGGTACACGAATTAAAACAAAATTTTATAAAATAATTAAGGATAGACAAAGATTTCATGGACATTCGTTGCCATCCCTTTTTTCCTTATAAATTAATGAATTTAAAATAAAATTCATACAAATATATAAGCGATATTCAGGTTTAGCTAAAAGGTGATTCATTTCCTGTTTGTTTTTTCAGCGATCTGTTTAAAACGGCTCACGCGTGATTTGTGGTATGTGTTAAAGTCAAAGTTGTTCAATTTACATTGCTATTTCATTATGGAAAGACTTACACCCGAACAACCCTTCAACCAAAAAATTATCTTTAGCGATAAAGCACATTTCTGGTTGAACGGATACGTTAATAAGCAAAATTGCCTTATTTGCTCCGATGAGCAGCCGCAAGTAATACAAGTCCTGCTAATGCAATTCTGAAAAAAATCACTGTTTGGTGTGGTTTATAGGATAGTGGAATCATTCGTTCGAACTTTTTCAAATATGATGACGAGACCAACGTTACTCTCAATGGTGCTCGCTATCTTGCAATGATTTTCAACTTTTTATTGCCTAAAATATACGAACTGAAGCTGGTTGAGATGTGGTTTAAATAAGATAGTCCCACATCGCATACAGCAAGCGAAATGATGGACCTATTGTGAAATGAATTTGGTTAAGCATTCATCTCTCGTTTTAGATCAGTGAATTGGCTCTCTGGATTGTGCGATTTAACACAGTAGGACTAATTTTTGTGCGGATACGTTAAATCATCTTGTTTATTCCGATAAACCAGCATCGATTCAAGTACTAGAAGATAATATCACACGTGTTATCGGTGAGATATCAGTGGTTATGCTTGAAAAAGTCACTCAAAATTGAGCTTCTTTTGAAAATTAAAATCCAAACGCTTAAAAAATCAAATAATGCTTAAGGGTAAGTTCTTAAATCTAAAATTCTATAAGTACGACTATATTCTGCTATAAATATGCATTTTTAGTAGGTGTACTCGAGCGGATTAAATGAACTTTCCCATAGTCTTAAATGAGTCTTGCGCACCTCTTAACATGCATCTCATGTTTTTTCCCCGCATAGTTCCCACATAAAAATCATAAAATTCTGCCAAGAGTGTTTGCTCACCGTAAAATTCCAGAGGCCTCTGTTTTGTGCGGTGTGTCTGTCCACTTTTCGCGACCAAATATTTGCAATCAATCATTATCTGTTGACAATGCCGCCCGCATTTAACCCGCTTGATTGATTTGAAATTCTGAGCAAACATGTGATGGTAAAAGCGACAAACAAAACGGCTTCGTGTCCATTGAAGAGAATCAGCGGATCCGTGGAATTCGTGAATTCGCGAAGGTGCGCAAGACCAGTGGCAGACACCATGGTGCGGAATTGAATTGAATGCGCCGACAAAACCTGTCATAACGAGCACTCGTTCGGCGGCAAACAAACGGTGGACATTGTCGCCCCCAAATGACCCCCTTGCGGGGACTTGGCATAAATTTGAAATCATTGAAAGGCCCCCCTCCCACTACCCCAAAGATAAGACCGCGTGTCCTGATAGCGGCCGATTCGAGGTGAGGCAATGCCCGCGAGAGCTGTACGATCGCGACTTGAACTTGTCGCCAGCATCCGAGGCGAAATTGCAAATAAAGTGACGCTTATCGTCACAGAGACCTATGTGCACTGTCTACCAAGAATGCAGTAGCCCTGGTTTTGCATAAAATGCAAATGCCACCGGAGCCTCGATCGGTGACAAGCAGACGGGGAGCACCGGGGGGAGAGGGGCGGCACTGATTTATGCTCGGCCACCGGGTCTCAACAAGGCTGCCCCCAGAGATTCGCATCTTTTTAGAGGGGACAACGGGGGAGTTCCATCGTGTCAGCATGAGCAAATTGTGAAAATCATCAAAAATTATTGACAACAGTTGAGAGGTGAGTTATGAACTGGATCCCGTACAGGGTCCCTGGCCGATCAGAAATAAAAATAAATAAAATGATACCTTGAAAGGTGGAGGGTTCTCATCTCATAGAACCCGAGATGGGTGCCGCCGCCGCCTTCGTTGACGACTATCGAACGCCGGAGCTTCGTCGTCGTCTCCAGTCGTCATTTGCGCGCGACGACGTTTGTTCTAAGAGATGACCTCCCCCGTGAATGTCAATCCCATTTAGATCGCTCAAATGCGATTACCCGTGGATTGTTCTGCGAAGGGAAACACGTCTATAGGTCAAATGCAGCTCTGTTTACAATTTGTTTCAGGCATTGGCATATTTTGAGGGAATTTATAATTACCGCGAGGCATTCGCCCGAACGGCTGTGGTAATGTCACAAGAGTTCAAGGGGAGACTATGGGGCCCCAGTGTTCTGGGTGTATCTTGTGCGGCTTACCATGAACATGTTTAAAATTTTGTAATTTATCAATTTTTCGTGGATTTTATATCTATCCTTGCGGCGGAAAATTGGCTCCAGGTCACTCAGGTGCCCACTCCCTGAAGAGATGAATTGAACGTTCTGGGCTGGGGAATTTATGAACTTTTAAAAGCCACTCTACACTTGAGAGGGGTTTTTTTTAGTAGGGGCCGGGTTAACTTGACAGTGATTCATGGTGTTACATGGGTTTTGAAACTTACTATCATAACTTAAATCATAGGAGGAATATTTCCTGAAAGTTTCATTTCAATCCGAGCAAAACTGTAGGAGTTAGAGGGTTTTAAAACTCCTTCTATGCGGTCCGATCGCGTAAAATCGTAAAATTTTAAACGCGTTTTGTTTAACCCGATTACGATAGAAATTAATTGGCATTATCCTGCCACTATCTCGTACAAAATTCAAATCAATTTAAAACTAGCTTTTATTTGAAACAATTTCTAATCTATTTAAGTCTGCAAATTGTGTTTAAAAAATGCACATAGTCGCAATATCAACGACCGTCAATAAGTTTGTTTTAGAAATAGAACAGAATTGGATTCAATAAAAATAGTTAAATTCATTAATCAAATCTTTAATTTAACCTCTTGCGATAGAAAGTCGTTCATTGCACGTCATTGTTACTTTAGAGTAGATAACAAGACGGCGTGCATTGCACGTTTTTCCCAGCGTAAGGAGTTCATACAGCATTTTCATAGTTGGTGGACAAAATAAGTATTTCAAAAAGGAGCCTATCGAGTATTCTGAAATTTTGTATACTACTTTTAAATAATATTCGCTCGTGATTGAACAAAGTATTTTTATTTTCGTTTATCCCACGAATAACCATGGTCTTCTGCGCTACGTGGTAACACAATGGGCCAAAAATTGGCCTAAGTGTGCCTTTCTAGGCAGCCACAGTTAAAAAAAAAAAAAAAAAAAAAAAAATTTTCGTTTATCACAAATACAAGCAAAAAATATGGCTAAATTTGAGACAAAAATCGAACTTTTTCCACGAAACTCTCAACATTTTAAATTTTAATTATTTTTCAAAATTCTTGGTTCAATAACGAGCTATTTTTATCTACTAACAGAAAACTTTCAGGGTTTTGTTTCAGATAAGTCCTTTATGAGCTATCCCGTCTACTGCGAGAGTACTTTTTTATGAAGGCTCTTCCGCAGATTAGCTCTCATCGCGCCATTTTGCAATATTTTTTATTGAAAAATTTATGAAATATTATTTAAATATTACACTTTTGAATGCCATAAGCTAAAATAAAATAATTCATTTAGTTTGTTCAAAAGAAAATGTAGAAAATATGCCTTTTTTTAGCTTTCAAAACCCATATACGCCTTAAGTTGGTATACTAGCAAAAGTTTTTCTATAGCGAGTTGTAGATTAAGTGGTTTGAAATTTTACATAATTTGTTTATTTAATAATTTAATCCCGGTAAGATATATAATTAACTAGGTATCCATCCTACCTATTCGAGCGCTCGGGATCCAGTCTTATAAGGCGTCTATAAATCTAGCTAACCTGTTCCTATCTACCTTAAAACTAATACAACCGATGATGCCTTCCTAGCTAATTGTAAATTATTATTAAAATCTATTTCTTATTTTTATTTCTTAATACAAATTCAGTCGCTAAATTCATCCTAGTTACGAGGGCCGGTTGATAAGTCCGCGACCTAAGGTATTAAATAAAAGAAAAGTATGAATATTTTACTTTTAATTTTTCAATATAATCACCCTCAAGCGAAATAAATTGTTCAAATCTGGCGTATAACGATATTAAAACGCCAAGAAAAAATATATACCATATACCTTTTCTTTTCCCTCAAAATTTCTTTCTACAGACTCCTTCATTAAAATTAGTCAAATCGGCTGACATGATGATGTTTGTCCTACAATAATTTTCTAATGATCTCATTATCAAAAGAAGGTTCTATTTATACTACTAAGAAGTGTTGCACTTAGTGGTAACACAAGTGAGATAATGAGTCATCGCTAAATATCTTAGGCCGTAGACTTATCAGCCGCCACCCCATTCTTTTGTGTTTAGCAATTCAAGTCTAAAACATAAATAATGATTTTCATTTTCCAATTCCATTTTTATCTTAACGAATGTTTTGTTTTTTCCTAGGTGCATAGCAGATTCACAGCCTAGTTAGTATTTATCTTGTATATGTCTTTTTTTCAGGTACATTAGTAGTACAAATATTTTAAATGAAAGCCTACATAGCTTTTGATTTTTGCTTTAAATTTTTCTTAGCAGCTAATCAGTAATAATTTTTTATATAGCAAAAAGTTTGCTAGAGTAGTTCTTTGAAGATGGTTAATTTGGCTCAAAGATTCGTTTAGGCCCAAAAACTAAACTTAACCCATTTGTATCATCGTTTTAAATGCGTGATGTGCTTTAAAAATTCGACACGCTCAACTGAAGGTTTCCCCATAACAGCTTGCGTTGTCTGTTCTAATTAGAAGTAATGTAATAGGGGGAATATTTCGCTCTTAGTAATAAACTACAAATATACATTATTTGTGGATTATTTCGCTCTTGGCGATAAGGCACAATCATTGTATGCGGCTTATTCCGTCAACTGATGCATATGGGTTAAGCAAGTATTGAGCCAATGCAAGTCCTTAGAAGTAATAGAAATACGTAAGTATTCCCAACAGGACAGTTCTAACTTTGAAAAATTTCGTGCAACAATTCAAAATAGTCGCCAGTAACACAATCTATCATTTCTGACGCGAACTAGATCGTTTACTGTCATTGCATATGAAGAGGCGGAAAATTCAATATTCTGTTTGGAGCCAAAATTACCCGCATCTATGGTATGCAAAATATTTGATATCTCATAAACACTATTTCTAATTATAAAGCTACTAATGAAAATTGTCTTATGGTATAACTCATAAATATTTGATGTAGCCTACTACTGGAAATAATTTACGAAAATCTAAAATCCATGAAAACTCTTTGTGATTTTCTTCAGTTCAGTTTAAAATGAAATCTCTATCTAAGAAATTAATACAAAACGTAAAAACTTTAAAGCTCGAAGGCATCAGTTACTAAGCCTTTCACTATTAAAAACGTTTCCCTGTTGGCTGTTTAAAATCATTTATTCTTTAAATTTTCGCTAAATATCCGATCGTTCCTTTTAGTTTTCATTAAATTCCAAAAATGGTATTAACTAATAATCAAACTCATCACTAAAGCGCCCCAAACAAGCTATCAAAATCAATTTGCTTTAATAAAAATCAAATATTTGCCCGCCTGTTATTTACGTTTACAGGTAATTGCAGGTAAAACATGCCGCGCATTTGTCCAATAACAATGGCATTTCGCTGCGAGAGGCAAATTGGTTGAAAAGCAGAAGAAACCGAAAAACATACATAAAACACAAAATAAGAAAAATAAAAGAAAAAAAATAAAAGGCTTAAATAAAAATAAAAAGGATTAAATGTAAATAAAGCCGGCATTAACTACCACGCGCTGTGCCGTGCCAGCCAGCGCGACGGGAATATCTTTCTACAGCTTCTATGGCAAGTAGGCATCTACCTAAGGTAGAAAATATCACCACACTTAGGTAATGATGATGGCTGTGCCTATGCGCCGGTGCGCATCCATTTATCTCCTAAATACCACCTTTTGTCGATGCATTGCAGTTTCCTACAATCAAACCTAACCGATCATCATCTATCTGTCTATCGGGCACCGGTGCAGCTCTTAGGATATTTTCTCTTTCGAGCAAAAACCGCAAAAATCTGCTGCCTTGGATGCTAGTAATTGGGGAAAAGTATGCTATCTCCTCGATTTCGGGCATTTTTATTTTTTGTTTTCACTATCATTTTCATACTACGATCGTAGAAAACTTTCTGGCGTATCACCGGAGGCTAAACAGATGCTGTCGAGGGAAATTGGTGATTGTAAAGATCGCTCCAATTAGATTAGTTGAGAAAAAATTTCTTATTTTTACCCAAAAATTGTAAATCGAATATTACAAAAAAACTCTTCTTCAGAATTTTGCTCACATAAATTCCTTCTAAAAATAAAAAATCACACGATCAAAAATGTATCGTGATCGGAGTACATCTTCAGAGCTATTTTTAATGATCCCACCATACCAAACTTTATTGAGGTAGTTAAATTCCAGTGGCTGTGACCAATTCAGGGTCTCTTAATTTGCTCAGATTTTGCAGATCTCATTCACCACCTTAATGACCGTTGGGTGATCAAGCAAGAGCATCAGGGTGATCGGTGCTTGCGATCACTTGATTCCCGCATATTTGGGCCTCTTAATGTCAACAACTCTCGATTTAGTCGGGACTTGAGGATATGTGCTGTGCTCAACCAACAAACTGCTCTTGGCTGGCCGACTACTACCTGTCGAAATTCGTGCAACTTTCCATTATGCAAAAATTTTATTCGATTTTTGTTACATTTACAATTCGATCGCAATGAGATACCGCGTAACGGTCTCAGGTTTCGATAAAAGACCTTTTAACTCTTTTTATTATTATTAAGTTTTTTTTTTCTTTTCAACTTTTACTCGATGAGCTCGTGGCTTTTGGCCCAGATTTTTTTCGAAACTGCCGTATGCTGCTAATTACTTTGTTCTTTTTGAACAATTTAATTCCGGACAGAGGCGAAATTTGGGTCCTTTAAACTTTATGGGGTGAGTGAAAGTTTGAACGTTATGTTGGGCGATCATAGCAGCATTCGTAAAATTGCAATAAATATTTATATAGATCGAAAAAATGACCTATATTTAAGATTTTATGTGTACTTATGCTTTTTTATGCATTTTATGGTATCATCAACATTTTGCAAATCAGACATTTGGGATTTTCGAATTGATTTTATCCGGGTAGTAAAATTTTGGAAATAAAAGTTTATTTTAACATTTATAACATATGTAAGTTTTTATTAAAAATATTAATGAATAATCATATCTAATTGTATATAGAAAAATACGGATTAGTTAAATACTAAAGAAATTTTTTAATATTCGGTTTCAAATATTAGTCTCATTGACAATTTGAATTGAATATTTTTAAATTAAAAAATTAGAGGTTTAAAACTGTGGCTGGTTATGGAAGTCGCCACAAATGAGGAAACACAGGTGGAGTTCATGCTACTCTGAGGTCGATTAAAATATTAATTTCAGACCCATTTTCTCTCCGGACAGACACACGAGTGATCCTATAAGGGTTTGGTTTTTTCATTCGGAAGTACGGAACTCTAAAAACTGTTAAAATTGTAAAAAAAATTAAATGAGACCTCTATTTGCGTTGATGTACAATTATTTTTTAGTTCAAATTACGCAATAACAAATTCAATACGCTACAGTTAAAATAAAACATATCGCTTTAGCGAACAAGTTACGAAAATTTAATGCAAATATCAAGTTCGTCGTTAAGTCGTTAAGTCTTTTGTTTCTTATGAGATTTCTTTTAGAGGTTCTAGCATAACTTTTTAGACATTTATGGTACAAGTATCCAAAGGCAGATATTTTTGGGTGTTATTGGTTAATCGTAACATTGCTTAAGTCTGCTTAATTATTTTTAATTTGTAGAATCAAAAATTGTTTTGAGGGTTACTATGACATATTTTTAAAGAGTTTGATATTAGGATTGAGTCTTAGCTTCGATAACTAATAAAATGTTGTGCTATTGCCTAACATTTCATAGATTAGATAGAAAAGCCTAAATATCACCTAAGGCTATTCACAAATATGTTCTTTGCCGGCGGCATTTTCCCATCTTCCGTTTAGGCATAGTCGTCAAACGTGCTCGCATCGTATAGCACATACCTGTTGTGATGTAGACACTGTTTAAAATTCACTCAGCGCCCGATGATGACATCTATTTCTCAGGTATTTCCCAAAAAATCTCATCAAAGCCAATCAATTGATCATGCCGGAGATTGCTCCTGTACGATGATGGGATTTTGTTTGGTTGCTATCGTTGCCCCAGGCGGACCTCTCGATTTTATTCCGCTCCCCTTCCCCCAGATAGCATTCATTCGATCGATCGATGATCGGATTTTCTCCTATGGGAAATTTAACGCGTACACTGGCGCACATTGCGCAATTTGAGCGCAAAAAGCGCGCACCGAGTGCATTAAACTAATGAAAAACAAGTCGTCGACGAGTAGAGGACAAGCCAAACTGTTTCAGGTTGATTGCGATCACGATTATGATGATCACACTCGCGGTAACGTTCCGAATGGCGAATACGAAAAATTTGAAACGATGCTCTAGTCGCACTGAGATGTGCTCAGAAAGCTTCTGGATTGCTGTGTGGTAACAACAAAACAGCATCCGATGTATCCGTGTCGCTAGAAGCAGATGCACAGCAATATAATCAGCCATGAGCATTTTGAACGTGTTACAGTCCGCTCGATCGATGCTCGCAGGCGGGACAGGAGGAGGAGGCGGGGGGGGGGGGGGCAGGGGGCTCCGGTTCCAGTGAGGATCATGAGAGGCGCATTGCGTAAGGGTCTTAAACTGAATTTTATACAGATGTGATCGCAAATAATCACCCAGTGGTAATCGCAAAAGCGACAGAATGGGGTCATAAATGTGGTCGCCGCCGCAGTTAGTTTTTTATGTGGACACATAAAGCGACAAAATAATTGCAAGTGGTCTTGGATAGTAAAGAAGGGGGCATAGGGGGCGCCCCCCAAAAAGCATCTTCCCGGGCATCGATCGGTTGCCGTGTCGCAACCGTAAGCCATGGAAAGATACTTAGGCTCGCATTGATCATGCCTCATGCATTGTTGGTGGGTCGACACGTAAAAAGACCGCATATCATAGAGTCTTTTAAGACGCTCCGGTAGTCAGAGGTTTGGTAGGTGATGAAATTCGTCTGATGTTGAAGATTTTAACCGGCAATGTCGAAATTCATAGCATATATATTGATGCTAGCGGCGGCTAGGATATAATTAGAGCCTTCGTGAGCCGACACTTTAAAATAATTTCTTTTTTCTGGCAAATTAGAACAGCTTTGATGTGTCTATCCTGCAATTAGAGCTCAACCCTGTACACATTTTCATTGTATAGTGCCATTTTACTACAATTCACAAAGGAATAGGTTTTTATTTTCTGTTTTAGGTTATATTTGATAGGCATATGAAATTTGCAGTCTATTCATTTCTAATTTAAAAGAAACAAACCAGAACAAATTGTTTAAGTAAAACGCTGATAACATAACACTTCCTCATGGTTACCATACATGGAATAAATTTTATTCGTCATCAAATATAAGAAATATAAGAAGGATGAAATTACCAGGACCGTAGCCTATAAATGTACCTAGGTGCTACATTATGTAATGTAATAAATTTTAAAATTAAATTTATAGTTTTACCTAACTATTTATGACGAATGAAACTTTATTACCTTGAATTCATTATTTTCTTGTTGCTTGCTGAGCTACAGATTTATTTATGAGTGCAACGCATTGCGATACGTGAGATGTTTTAAAAAAAATTAATATCAGGGAATTTTCTCTATAAATGCCAATGGTAAATTGAAATTTATACATAAATACATTTGTATAAAAAGCACTATATTTTCGGCTAATATTCGCGTAAATTAAAAATTTTATTGAAGAATAGTACAAAGTTGTTTGATAGTTTAGAATTTAGATTTTGTAGACTAGAAAAAGGCGAAACTATTGTAGTTTTTTAAAAACCCTATTTTGGATGTCAAATAAAAGCATATTTAAATGTGAATAAAAACTGTACCATTTAAGTTTTTATGAAAACGTATTTTTAAATTGTTTTTCTAAAAATATCTTTAACATTTAACGATCTCGAAAAAGAAAATGTCTTAGGAAATTAGCTAAAGTGTTTTTTTGATAAAGTTATGTTTTGCAGTTAAGAAGCAGAAGTAAATTTGCTATACTAAATTTACCTAATTCATAACTTTGTCCCTCATTGGTTGCGATCGACAAAATTGCTAAGATCAATGGGCGATGCCACAATTTTTAATTAATTGCATCGTCGATGTAATAAATTTTTTTTGGGGATCTTAAAAGAGTCAGAGTCACACGGGGCTAATTATGCCGCCGAACAAGAGACCCTTTGTCAGCCAATGACTTCCGAGTGGTGCCGATCACAAGAGTGGGTACGATCGCTGATTGTCTGCTTTTATGTTCGCGGGTCCCGTTCATTACCTGCCTGCGCCACGATACTGTGGTACCTGGCTGATGATTGTTGTCGTGTCCCCAGGTAAATCTCTGATTTAATTGACTACCTGGCCGAATCCGGAGACCGCCCAATCATGTTAAAGGACTCCGAAATTTCACTCTGTCGACGGAGTGATTTCTTGATGGGGCCCATTTCTTTTGGGTCCAGCCCAATGTTCACATTTTCTGTACTTACCTCCGAGCTACTTGAGAGACTGCCTCGACGATCGATCGACGGGGGGATTTTTGCCGCCGCATAAGATGCTTGTTTTTGGTGAGTATATAGCTATCTCCCCCTCTCCCCTCTAACCCCCCCCCCCTAAAAAAAAAGGTTTTCAGTCTGGCGGATCTCGTTATCGAATTTTATTTTACGAACCGATCCACGGCCATTTTATTTGCGGCCATGAATCACTCCCGGGAGACAAAAGGGTCCAAAACTCTTCGATGGAAATTGAAATCCAGAAGCTGTTCATTTACTTTCTGCCAATTATAATACCATGAAAATTCACTTCTGGGGCCAATTTATTCACGGCAATTTTTATTTGATCCCTCCTTTTGTCCACCCAAGTGTATGAGGTATCTTAGCGGGGGGTAGGGGTGGGGGAAAGAGGGGACTTTTGTTAACTTTTTCGTTTCGCTCATTGCGCACTTTTATGCAGTTATTTTGGATTTTGTAAGGAGATCGATACGATTGGAATTATTTTTTTACGAAAAATTGGGTTATTTGGTGAATTGATGAGATTCTCATGAGGATGCCGATGGCAAGAAGGTCAGAGGGCTTTTGTGTTTTGTTTTTTTTCTTCTTTTTAAATCAGAATACAGTAGCAAATTTTCAATACACTTTGTGCCCATACATTCAGAGAATGCATTCAAATTTTGGCTTGAAAACTAAATTTTAGTGGAGAATGAAATTTTGAAATTAGTTATTTCAATATAATTATTAAAAAACCCGACAAGTGTGAGGTGAACTAGCCTAGAGTGGGTTCCTTAGGATGAATATGTTTTCTACCATGCTTTTTTTTAAATCTGACCCAAATTTATTTGTGGTAATTAAAAAGGGTTGCTAGGGCAAAATTGCTGAATATGTAGCATTTTCAGATTAAATGAAATCATTTACAAATTTAAATGAAACTAGTTCCAAATAAAATTAATCCTCAGCGAATAAAAATTAAATGCCTTTTCATCGAAAGTACCGTGTACCGTAAAAATTTATTATTTATAAAATAGTAAGAAATTATCTAAGTTATTACAAAATTCAGGCGCCATGGGTAGTAAGTGTAGCGCATGTCTGCAAAATGCTTTCCCAAGCATCGCTTTCTAATTCTGATCGCTGGTCATTTCGATTATGCTATCGGAGTAGCTAAGTGGTAGTTTTGGTTTACTTAATTTTGAAAAGAATTTTTTAATCTTTATGGACAGTGCCCGAGAAATTCAAGAGGCGAGTTAGAAGCAGTGGATGGAGTTCACTAGCAGCATAGTAAGGATAACGTTTACAATGAATATTTTGTTGTATCTTCAAATTATTTAAAAAATAAAAATAAAAGTATAAAACAATTTATCATTTAGTTTTATGAGGTTTCATTTTATCAAACACAAACTTAATGACGCAGCTTTCTCATAATTGGACAGTAGTCTACTAATAGATCCCAGCTGATGAGAATAGAGTTTTATTTAAAATGACTACGCGGAAAATTCAAAAAGTGAATGTCCTCATATTGTGTAAGGTTGCACGCAAAATATTAAGAGATTTACCATGTTATTTTAATACCATAAGCGCTTTATAGATTTTCCTGTTTTAAATCTTAAGCTCAGTTGTTTCGGAAATAAGGGCGGGGAGGGGAAACGGTAGTAAATATCATCTATTCATTTTAAAATTTTAATAGTCTAATTTGCGACCCCCATATTCAACATTCATTTATTTACAATACATCTTCGTGTTGGGTTACAGAAATTCATATGTGTACCACATTTCAACTTATTCGGTCCAGTAGATTCGGAGCAAATTGGCTGTGACAAATGGGCAGATAGGCAGACACACGAGTGATCCTATAAGGGTTTCGTTTTTCCATTCGAACGTACGGAACTTTAAGAATGAAATTTTATTCAGAAATGAAGTTTTTAAATTAGTTATTTCAAAATTAATATTAAAAAAGGTTACACAGCAGTGAGAATGATTTAGTTTCATGGAATTAGTTTATTCGAATTGTATTTGTCTATCAAAATTTTGCAAGCAGTCTTAGCAGCATATGTCGTTATTCTTAAAATTTGGATTACTATTGAATAATTTCGTTATTAGTTTTATAACCTTTAAAATTAGAAAAAGATGCTACGACATTTTACCTTAAAACTATATAATGAATAATTGTTATCCTATTCAGATAGACAAACGTTTTTCAGATAAATTAGCATCGAAATGCATAAATGTTAAATTTATGAATTTAGAAAAGATGAGATTAATCATGATCAAGAAATGACATAACGATTGACCTTTTATTTTTGAAATACCAAAATAAGAGAGGTCAGTTTTACATAGCCAGCCATAAACCACGTTCAGTTCTTATTGTTTTTTGATTTTAAGTAATTTCTTAATTCGTATATATTTCGTTAAAAAACTTAAAATAGAGTAAAATTGGTAACTGTATCAAATTTCTAGTGACTACCTGAGTGCTGCCAACGAATTCTCACATACGTGATTAGATGAAACTTGGAACTTGGGGAGTTTTGCCGTACAGTACACGTTTTTCATCATTTCTAAAGCAAGGTTGCGTGCATCTACACCGAGTCACGGAATTCTACCTCGGTTGCGATATGATCCACGACTCTAGCTCGGAATTTTCGCCGGCATTATTGCCATATATCAATGGGCCTTATAAATGGATCACGTACCACCGGAGGCCACCGGGGGGAAATATTAATTAGGAAGATTTAAGTGCATACACTTCCTCGATGCGGCAGCTCCACTCTGAACTGGACCACTGTATGTGCGCGGGGAGAGCAACCGGGCGACGCACAGGTATCGGCCGGGATCGCGGTCTTAATTGATTCAGCCTCTTGTGGCTGGGGACGACCTCGACCTCATCCGCTATTTATTTTAAGTTAAGAAAAAAAAAAAAAACACGCCATCAATTCCGGCCATCGAAGGCCAACCGAGATCTTCCCCGAGCGTACTTATGAAATAAATAAGAAGGTGCGCACCCCCTTGTACTGTACAAAGTCAATTTTCCAACTTCCTCCATTTTTGCACAATCTCCAGGCCGTAATCTTTTTTCAGCCGAGACTCGGAAAAGTGTTAATGATATTTCCCCATTGCTTCTTTCATCTGGAATTCGTGCCTTCGATGGTAGGACGAAACAAGTTGAAGTCTTTCTAGTAAATCGCAGTTAGGTGCACGTTTCCTCTAACAATCATGTTCCTCTGAGCCAGGTTAGTCTGATTTATGCCAGAGGAAACTGATTTGGTGCGTGCTCATGTTGCACGTTAGATGATATTTTTGCGGTGTTCCCTCTCCCCGCCGCTGATCCCGCATCAAGAAAATTTCCTCACGCCTAGGTGAGAGATGCTCTGAGAAAAGTTTTTAAAGTTTTTAAGGTTTGCGAGCACGGTGGCGTAGATTTTGTTTATTTACCTTCCGTCAGGACGGTCGAGTATCTTTTCGAACGATATGGGAATTGTGGCAATTGAGACTCTTCTGGGAATTTATTTCCGAATGGATTTTGCTTCTGGAAAGGGGCTCTGCACAACATGATCTTTGCAGACCGATCTGTGGGTCAAGTGGAGATCATCAAATTGTGGAAAGTTTCACTTAATGTAAGACTGATGAAAAAGTAAATAGACATTGGAGATTTATTAAAAAATATACTCGACAAAGAAAGTTATTTAGGATACTTGAGAGTACAAGTACAAATTGGAATTTATTTATGTGACTGTATCCGGTCATCAGAAGACAGTACTTAGGCCAATTTTTAGGCTCATTATGGTACTACTTTTAACCAGAAGCTGATGAAGTTGATGGGAATTGAACCTACAACTGAACCCCCAAAATCCCCATACGAACCCTGGAATGGAAATAAATTTTTGTTTGGAACATTCATTCATTCATTTTGTTTGTATTATTGCCAAGTAGTGCACAAAAAAGATTTTATGTTGTTATATTGCGTAGATATAGGTAAAATATAGGTACATGAAATGTGCGATTTACGCAACCCACGCATCCCCCTCACCCACCCCAAAAATCGGTCCTTCACCCCTAAAGTCGTAATTGAAAATTTAAAGGGGATCAACCTAGAAAATGATTTATAAGTTCTCTTAGAGATATCCTAGGATACTGGTTGACAGCGTATTAGAAAGCTGAGTTTTCAAGCTTCTGATCTTCTAACCATTCAAGACCAAACAACAAACAATCATCAACAAACAACCGGGAGAGACTGCGTCAAACTTCGAAAATGGGAATTTCAAAGCCCAAAATTTTACTTTGATCATTCGTTCTGACAATTTTTTGTCTAAGAAGATCAACATTTTTTTCTGAGAAAAAGTTTTTCTGTTATGTGGTCTTTCTCATAAAAAGAAAATCCCATTTAAATCCCACGGCGCGTTCCGAAGTTATTCCTGCTCTAGTGATTCAGTACTATGAAACCATATAGGATCGATTGGCATACCTCCCTTTAGACCTTAGCAAAAGACCCTGTATAGCTAGAATGCGATCTACATATAAAAATTTCAAAAACTTTAAACGCTTACAAGGTTTAGATTGAAATATTTCATTATTTTGAGTAAAATTACTCGATAACTGGTACTACAATTAAAATAATTTTTCGGAAACGGTTTTATCATGTAACAGTCATTAACAAAAAGTCGTAGAAAACTGATTAACTCTGCAAATTTTGCTCATCATTTTCTGAAAGCCGTAAAGCATTTCTTATTCGGCTTCCGAACATCTTAGACGAGATCGCAAGTTAACGTTCAAGAGTTGCTAGCGAGGCTAATTATTTGACTAAACGATGTTTTTGTCTTGGAGGCGATGGAACGACCAAACCGTGAGGAGACGTACAATAATTTTGTACGAAGCAATTAGCTGCCCATGTTGGGTTCACTAATGAGTACAAAACTTTCTGCCTGAGGATCAACCATACTATCATCCGGCTGCAGTGAGTAATGTCTGTTCAGGGCTTTAAGAAGACATATCTGCGGGGATAGATAGATTTAGCATTAATCCGTGGAGTTTGTCCGAGGTACCGAGCTTGAATTGATTAAAAATTCAAATGTCCATCGAACCGATTGGCTGGCCGTCAATCGTTTTTGTATTCGCGAGACTATGCTAACAGGCTGTCGCGGCGGATAGTAAAAACTCATAAATATCTGAGAACATGCTCTGCGAGTCGGTGAGCCACCTGATTGAAAAATAATGTCGTGATTATCTTCTGCAATTAAAATTCCTCACCCTGTTATTCGCCCATAATTTAAATGACTTCCTCGTCGGTGCATGCCTGAAATGCCTCTCCCTCCACTAGAGTCCACAGGGATAGGAAATTCGCTGTCCCGGTTCCCGATCCCAGGTGACTTCACGACTTTGTAGTATGTAATTGTGCCGCGGCGGTGCGCATCTTTATTTTTATTTTTATTTTTTTATTTTTATGGTTTTAAGCACATCTATCACCTTATGTGCACCATACCTAAGGTTCAGGCCACATTTATCCATGACGCGATACCCATGCCTATGAAAAAACCCTTACAGCTCCCATGGAGCGCGAAAAATTTTGTGGGTTTTACTTATTTGTGAGGCGACCACATCATCGCGCACTGGTCCAGCGCACGGTCGAACGGATGAGATGCCGCAAGGCAGCCCTCACGTACCTTTAAATTTGACACGAGATAAATTTGCAACCTTTTAACCTACATATCCATGGATCTGGTTATGGTGCATGTCTTGCGATGCGATGCATCGCAGATTCATCTATTCATCGTCCCCCCGTTGAATGCCATGCATGAGACTCTGCCGGCAGACTCCGGGAATCGAGTTGATCGTGATTCGAACTCATTCACCGTGCAACAGTTGATTTAATTCACATGCGCATGCGCAAAACATTTTGCCCCTTATATTTTTTTTTGTTTTCTACTGTTGGATAGACAATTTTTATTTGTTTGATTTTTAAACATTTGTGATTCTGTTTTCCACTATATATATCGTTTTTTTTTTGTATTTTTTGTTATATCGTTTTGTATTGTCCCGCTGAAATATTCATGCAGGCCCTGCTGAATTATGCTGAGAGCAGAAATGTTGAACCGGTGAAAATGGGGGTCTATAACTAATCGGTCTGCTCGGATTTCCTTTCAGTAAATTTTACAAAACCATAAAGTATTGGGGCCTCCATGTGACACACGATTAAAATAATCATGCAATGCAGACGGACTTTTGAATGCAACCAAATGGATGGCTGCAGATAGCCGCCATCGCAGAGCGGTGAGTTACAAATCGATCTAGTACAGACTAAGAGATAAATGGATGTTTGGCATGGCAGGATAGTTTAGTGCCCCGCCCCGGGGCTATGTTCGCAGATCGGTACACAAACAAAATTGACTATTGGTTTTAGGAATTTTCGTTGAACATTTTCGATCAGAGCAACAATTTACTTAACATGGAACTATAAAACTTGTGGTATCTGGCTACTTGCGGAGGGTCTATGCCGATATAGTGACAAATTCGGTGTACGGTAAGCTGGTCATTTAAAGTTTTATTTAATGCTATCGCTCACACCCAAAAATGGTGAATTTATTTGGCACTTTTCTTAATTCATCTGTGGCCACAATTTGCTACGATTAACCAATGTTTTGAGGTATTTCATTGTAGTGGCCAAATGTTTCGGAATGCATTCATGCGTTTATATAGTGTAACTGAACTGAGTCCTATACATTGGCTAACCTATTCAAATTGCTTTTCAGAAACCTGATTTTCTTTTAAAGGTTCACATATCAAAAATTCATACTATCAAAAGCTATCATGAACCACTGTAGAAGCGAAGTACGCCAATCTATGATTTTTGTGATTGGTAAACGACCCTTGATTTTGCTCCCACATGGTGTTATTATCCCTTAATTTAAAAAAAAAAACACTCTATTAAAAATTTAAAGCTTAATTTCACAGCTGTTTTAACGTATAGTGGTCCCAGTTTGGGCTGACTATGCCAAAAACCATAAAAATAAATTACAAACCACTCAAAATGTAGTACTAAAATTAAAGATTTTCTTACACGAGAATTACAGTAAAGAAAAATGTTATATGGTCATGGTTTTGGATAGTTAAGTTAAGATTTTTGAGATTCATATTAATTTAGTATTTAAAATTGTTCATATAACATAACTAATAATGAAATTAATATACATCTTCATCAAAATCGTGTACAAATGACATAGTGATTCAAAACGCATGTATGTTTAGGTGTTATCACGTTCGTATGGTTTCAGTATACTTAAATAAATACAATTTTAAATTACAAAACTGTAAATCGCTTAAGGTATTTCATTTTGACGAGGCAATTTTAATCAAATGGGTAACGTCAAAATAAAACAATTTAAGCGTTTTGAAATAAAACACTGCGATTTACAGTGAATTGTTTTATTTTTAACGTAGTTAATTAAGAGTAATTAAAATAAAATATAACTAGCAAGTACTTACCTAGTGGTGTTAACATTAAATCCGTACAGGACATAAGTAGGTGTTACGACCTGTAATTATAAAGAAGAAAAAAACTACTATTTAAAATGTTAAATCATTCGTACAAAAGAGAATTTCTTAAAACGTTATTGTCCAATTAGGCACCATAAAATTGGCATCCTGCAGTGGACTGGATCACTACTTCGGATAGCCTAAGGTAATTATTTTGCTCTTCATCCAATCTATCAAAGCTCGTCAAAAAATTAACATACAAACGCTAAAGCCCGTCGGGTAAAAATGCGACGGCTCTAGGAATTACACTTTTCCAATGCCGCCATTCGTTGTTTTTGTTTAAGCGTCCACAGAGTCTAGAGAGTCCGGGCAACTAAGAAAAATGCTCCCCCCCTGAATTGTAAAAGAAAACGAAAATAAAAATAAAAAATATTAAAGAATTAAGAGAAGAAAACGCCGGCTTATACATGAACGAAGAAAAATCCGCTAGAGCATATCCATAACTCTCATAACTCTATAACTCCATAACTTTAAAGATTTTCCCCGTGAGGAATGTTTTAATTGCCCCAACGTCTTAGATGTTGACGACGCAGACGCGGTACGCTTAGCGCAGACGACTTGTCTTCTGTCAATTGTTTTACCATGCGGTGGAGTACTTTTCAAGTAGTTGGCTGGCGTCTTGCGGATTATTTAAAGATAAATAAAAAAAAACGTATTTCTGAAAAGTAGAAAATGGACAAATGGAGGGGGAAAAAAACAAAGCGAATTCTTTTCAACATTTTCCACAGCCGATAACGGCGACGACGGACGCATGGGCACTTTGTCTGGGGCATGGAAGACGTAACTTTTGTATTGCATCCGCTCTACTAAGGTATGCCATTCAGGTGAGCCGTAATTACTATTGCCGCGGCGCCTTTTTTTTTCTCCCCCCTCGTGCTGTTCAATTTTTCATAATTTTTGCCTAGCAATGTGTTAATTATGGAAGATGGCCCCAGATTGCGTATACTCAGGGAAATGCATCGTACGGTGGCGATTATTATCGAGTTTAGCTTTGCTTGAAGGGCACTTAGGGACTGGGACTGGGACTGGTGTTAAGGTCCCCTATACAATTATCACCGGAGGGCGTTTATGAATGCGAAAAGGTGAGAAGACACATCAAGGGCGATTGAGATACCTTTGTGGTGTTTTGAATGCAACGTTAAAATTTTGACAAGGCTGAGATTAAATAAATATTTTGATTTTAATCTTATTTATCTGAAAAGGTATAATTAAATAGTTTTTTAGAAGTTATTTGGGAATTTGAAAAGCCTCTCAGGAAAATTTGATCATCAAGTAATATTGCGAAATATTGTAAAGCTTTGATATTTAGGTATACTTTAAATGAAAGACTTAAGCGACGAACTTTTTTAATGTAAAGAATTTTATACAGTCGTAATATGGTTTTTTGGTAAAGTAGACGCATGTATTATAAGAGAATAAGGGTGCCAATTAGTTTCCACCTATGCTGCAAAATCTTACTACAATTTTCTAATCAATAATCAATGTAAAATGAAAGACTTAAGCGACGAACTTTTTATTTTTAAGACTTTTACCATATACAGTCTTAATACGGTTTTTTTTTTGGTAAAGGAGACGGATGTATTATAAAAGAATAATGGACCCAATTAGTCTCTATTTATACTGTAAAATCTTACTACAGTTTTCTAACCACTTAATTAATAACGCTATAAAATGAGGTGTAAACTTTTAACGACTTAGTTAATTTAATTTAATTTCGCAACAGTAAATCATAATTGATAGTTGCAATTTTATGTTCTTTAGAAGGAAGAATGCGTAAATTTCTTAGGATTATCCTACACTATTATTGAATTTTTAATTTTTTCTCTCATTTATCTTTTGCAAATTTAAAAAGAAAAGAAGTGCAAGTGTTCTTGTGAGCAATTCTCATTCGTATGTCGGGTCGAAGCTTAATCACTAGGGCGTCTAAACGTCTTCTTTAGGTCTTATGGTAGTGAGATGAAGTCAGCGCCAAGAACAATGTTACAACATGAAATCGAACACGCAACTCACGTAATTCAACTCAATTACATAAGAAATTAATTAAAGTCGCAAAATCTGCGAGGGGGGAGGGGAAGGAAGATAGGAGCACTCAAGAGTGCGGCATTTGTGCGTATCGCAAGATCATGTTACCAGCCATAAATTA
Source organism: Philonicus albiceps (assembly GCA_963969385.1). NCBI lineage: Eukaryota > Metazoa > Arthropoda > Insecta > Diptera > Asilidae > Philonicus > Philonicus albiceps. The sequence goes on along the minus strand of OZ017772.1, from coordinate 1,348,818 downwards.
AGCGGATAGTTTTTCCTTTTTCTCTTTTGCCCCTCTTTTATATATATAAAGAGTTTTATTTTTTATTTTTTTTTTTGCGAGATTCTTTTATGCTGGAAATCGAATAAACGCGATCGCGCAGCTTAAAGTAATAAAAGAAGTCGGCTAAGAGGTGGTATAGTAGCAGGGGGTGCCACTGTCGATTCGATCGAAATATGTTTCACAAGTGGCGGTTTTATGTTTTCACCGATCTCCAGGGAAAAGCGGTATGTTTTGGGTAGTTGTACTGATTAGAAATTATCAATTAGCTCGATCGGTATGATCGTAAATTGGCTGTCTCTATATCTTCAGTGGTCCGCACCACCTGAGCTGTTCTTATGTCTTGGCTACGGTGCAGTGAGTTATTCCGTGCATAATTTTTAGCTGGGGTCCTAATTATTAAAAATGCATACGAAGCAAAAAGATCCGGATAACAGAGGTAATTAGGTGGTAATTTTCCCGTGACTGCGGCTATTTATCAGTCGGAATGAGAAAATGACAAAACCGGGCTTTATTCCCTCTGGATTAGCCGCGGTCGGGGATGGATAGTGGGAAAAAAGAACACCTGAAGAAAAAAAAGGCATTAAAGTTCCACCGCAATGCAGTGACAAGCCGCAACTGTATGTTCGCTAAAATTAGCGGCTGCTAAGCGCATATTAAGTGCACCAACGAGCCGGACACTTGAGCGATACCAATCCTGCGGTACGATGGAGCGGGTCGGCTTTTCACCGCACTAAGCATCGCGCGCCAGAAAAACCTGGCTGAGTATGCAAATTGATTAGAATGATCGGCGATTACCAGAGGTGAAATTGTGTTTACAACTCTGTCGAAGAAATGGAGATGCACACGCAGCTTCTTCTCAGGCGGTGTTCGGTGGGGTATTTTTTTTTGTAATGCGCACTTGTTCACCATCGGTACGTCCTTTTTTATTTTTTTTTTACTTTATCTGCGATTTGTATCCGACAAAAGTCGGAAGATGCTGGCGGTCGATGTACGTGCGGTACGCGTCGCCGGCGACACTCTTTCAGCAGTTTTGCGGTTTAGCTGGGAGAATGAAATGCGAGTCGATTGGGTTTTAATTGCGATGCGATTTTATGTCTGTAACCTGCCATGCCACAGGCTCGTTATAATGCGATGAGTTGTAATCGCACCTGTTCAATTCGGTTTAGATATTTTCCCCGTGCAAAATTCGTTGCGAAAGATACCACACTTTTTGCATCGGTCCGATGGCTCCAGTCCCGGCCTATGATGCTATAAAATGCAACTGTTGCAACTGCAACAGTCGCATTTATTGTTATTTCACCAAAAGCATTTTAAAGGTATGAGAAATAAAATAAAAACTGTTCACTATATCGACCAAATGGGGAATTTATTGGAAATATGCCCTTTTGTTTTTTATACATTTCCATTTTTATTTTTAGTCGAAAGAGGTGTTAAAGGAGCAGAGATTTTTGCACAAAAAATAAACCAGTTCTGAATCAAATCGCATTGCTGATGGATACTCTCGATCGAAATTATGGCACTTGAGGTGATCACGGGCAATTTTAATGATATCTGAACACAAGCCAATTGCTGGTTACGATTTGTTATCGGGTAGAGTATCAATGAAAAATTACTGAATTTTTCTGGGGAACTATTATATATGATTTTGGGTTCCTGTTATAATTTTGGAGAAATTTTTAAATTATTCTGCCAAAGTTAAAATTATGTGTATTTCATGTTATTTATATCAATTATTTGAAAAAAATCTGTTTATTGGAAAGGTAGGCTTACAAGAGAAACGTGCCTGGTAAAAAGGGACCAAGTTCTTTTTGAAAATACTGACCGTTGAGAGTACTTGGTGCTAAAGAACTCTCAATAAAAAGTAGTGAAATATAAAACAATTATTAAAATTAAAGCTTCGATAACAAATTGACTGATTACTTTTAACCCTAGATAACGAAAAATTCGTATGATAGACTACCTGACCCTGTCAATTTTGCGATTTCGATATGTTCCCGAAAAATGAGTACCACGGATCGATGTATCGTTCGTTATGTGTTAAACCTTCCATAGGTTTTGATTTTATAATAAAGGAAGTCTTCTAACATAGTTTTAGTATTGCGTAAAATGTTTAAGATCAAAATTGATAGAAATTTATTTTTTTTATAATCATGCAACTTTGTTTAAAATTACCTGACATATAAACTGCTACCAAAATTTCCAAATTCAAAATGGTGGAACCAATATGGCAACCAAAATTCCTCAATTTCAAGTAATTTTGATGAAAGTTAAGATCTAGGAGGCTTTTGGGTTATAGAAATAAAATCTTCCGGACTTTATGATGGCGGACTCAAAATGGCTTGCCAAAATATTAAGCTTCAAAGGATTTACGTGAAAATTACCACTAGGGGGTTTTTAAGGATGCTGATTTCGAATCTTCCATTAAAATTTCTAAATTCAAATTGGTGGATTCCGACTGCAATACCTCAATTTTTAATAATTTTTAATAAAAGTCGTTTGTCCTATAGAATTCAAAATGACGAAAATTCGGAATGGCAGATCCAAAATGGATTAAAAAAAGTTAAAATTCAAGTGATTGCAATGAAATTCAAAACCAAAGGGGTTTTGGCAGATGATACCTTCGAAGAATGTCTTTGCATTAAGAAATTTGAATGAAAAATAACTTAAAGAACTTCCCAGGGTTACGGAATTTAAATCTACAACAATTCATGGTGGATATGGACAAATTTAAATTTCAAGAAATCAAACCAAACAATTCCAAAAGTTTTCTGTTTTCGCATCTACAAAAATTACGTAATACTAGCATTACTTAGTCCTACTCGTAATTCAGCTGGATAGAAATTTAAATATGTACCCCTGTTCTTATAACTCTTACATGGAATCGAGTTGGACAACATTTAGACAAAAAGACATTGAGTGACAATTATTTTGTCAAGATAAGAAGAGACAGCAAATTGTTTGATATTCAAAGGATGTAACTTCTTTAAAATCGTTTAATTTATTCAAAAATGAGTAAACGAATTTCTTTAACCCAGTTCTCCCGGCATACCAGGTTACCTTAGCAGACAATGGAGATTCACTTAATTAAATTAACAAGATCACATTGGCGGACAAAAAAAATCGACTGCATTTCCTTTCTCTCGTCGAATCAATCAGAGACACAATACTCCGTAAAGGAGCAGGTTTTAAATTCGAAAACCTTGGAGAGTTAATAACAGTCCGATTTCAGCATCGACTGTTATCACGTCTGGTGATCTTATCAACCAGCCATCATCAGTTATCAGCGATTGTTCCGTTAAGAAAAACTGAAGAATTCATAACAACACTTCAATCAGCCATTGGAATGCCGTGTAAGGTTGCCTTTTTTTCCGCTACCCAAAAACGTAAAGTGTGTGCGCACTTTTTGTGCGATGCAGTGCGACTTTTCTATAATTTAAGGCACGGCACGTATCACACGATGCTGCTGGCCCAGAACGTCTGTCTGTCTCGCCGGACTGTGTCGGACCGCACCGCACCTTGGCTACCTTTTGGACAGACGGCCGGATCTCGGGGCTGGTCCGGCCTGGTCTGTCGCCTCACCACCGCACCATTACACCACACGGTCGCACTATTCACCGTGCGCCGGATGGTATGGCGGAGATCTCTTCAGTGATCTTGCGTACATTTTCGATCAGATTTGGAGCTCGTTAAAGTGATCTTTATTTGGCGTTTTTCACGGAATATAATGACGTCCAATCGAATAACCATTGAATAAAGTTTACTTAAGTATCCATCCAGATTGGGAAGGTAGGCCAGCACGATCCAAAGTACCTCCGGAGGCAGACGACCAGACCTGTGACGGCAACAAAAAAAAAAAAAAAAACAACAAAAACAAAAAGCGTTCAGTTCGATCTCTAAAATAAAATTAACATTGGCAATGCTGTTGTCGTTGTGTGCACTGAAAATGCGCTGAAAAATTTTAACGAGATGAAAAATAGTTTTTGTCCGATTGAAACTTTTGGGACTGTGCACCAAAAAGGATGCCATGGGTACTTTTAATGAGTTCTTGGGTGTCTTACTGTCCGAAAATGCCAAAAATTTCTTTGTTAGGGGCGACATAAATCGTCGAACCCGGGTACTGACGGTTATGACAATTTTGAAAGTCCACTGAACGCCACCGTTAGGGTATAAAACCTGCTTGGTGCATATTTTCGCGTTCAAAGTGCCAATTTATAAAGTATTTTTTTCTTTTTTTTTTTTGATGAAACTGCCCCATTAGAGGGGAATTCATCGGTGGGTTACTAGGCTTATGACCTAATTTGGGATACGTAGATTTCACATTTTGTTTAGTAGACACGGCACAAAAATTTTCCCATGCAATTTAATCTCATCATCTCGCAGCGTGAGTTGACGGAGGGCAAACCATCAATCTCCGAAATCATAAAGATCGCGCCCATTCAAATTAATTCCCATTTGCGCTGTCGGAAAGACTGCACGAACCTATCACGACCTTGCCTTAATGAATTGCTCCGGCAAATTCCGTTCGCACCTAACGAGAATGGCGTAAAAAGTTTTAATTTACCTCAGTATCACATAAGACTATTAATCCTTCCCAACTAATTTCTTCGGTTTTCGTTTAATGATAACTTCGGATAGATATGAAATGTTTTCTTCTATAGAACAACTATGAAAGAAAATTATATATAATTTTTTTTCTAGCCAATATATTTCGAATTTTGAAAAATTAAAAAATGATAGACTAGCAGGGAATGCTTAGGACCCCTTATAAATATGAATTTCAAATAAAATCGACTCAATAAGTTAATTCTGCGATAAATGGACAATATTTCTGTACGGTTTGACTCTAAGTCTATAAGTAAAATGCCATAGTAGAATTAAATTAAAACGCCAACTTAGATTTTTTATACTATAACGTTTTTGTGTAAAATAAAGAAATGGATCCTAAAGAAATTATTTTGAGGCACAGGATCCAGAGCTCAATATGTTCGTTTTCTATATACTTTAAATACAAATTTCAGCTTAAGTTAAGAGTAGGAGGCTTAAGTTAAGAGTAGGCAAAATACCAAAATTAATAGTGGCCAATTCCACTGCAAAATTCTTTTATCCACGCATAATTTTATTAAGAACTAATAAAAAAATAAATAAATAAAATTATGTGTGTGGGTATTTTTTTTGGAAAAGGCTACTATTAATTTTGATATATTGCTAAAATTTAAAGTGGGATATTTCGGAAACTATAGCCGATCAATAAGAAATTCTTTTATATCTTTCCGTTGGTCTCATCAAACTGAAGGCTCATACAAAATTTCATTGAAATGGTCGAATTTCCTCTGTTCGTAACTTGTTCTCAAATTTCATCTCTTTTATTTTACAATTTTAGAATTTTAAATTCTTAAATTGCTCTCTTATTTTTCGTGCATTCAAAAGCTGAGCCCATATGGCAATTTTCTGTGTTATGTTTACTTACAACCTCGAAGTGGCATACTTAGTACATCACAGCCAAACCAATCAGCCAGCTATGCCATCCGAGGACCCAGATTATTAATAAAAGAAAGGTTTGTGCCTCAATAATAAATATCATCTTAAATATAAGAAATAGATTAAAAAAAGAGAAAAAAACAATTTAAATATTTACAAAAAAAAATAATTTAGTTTATATCCCAAAAGACCCCAGCTGGATAACTTAATGTGGGCGTAAGTAGATTGTCCTTCCTTAGAGACTACAAATTCTGATCTGGTACATGAAATTTAATTAATTTGAACAGAAACCATACCTTTGGCGAATTAATTTTAATTTAGATTCCACTATGCCTATGGGGCCGACATAATACCGGACAGCCAAAGCATTTAATTCGCGCATATCAATTACACGCCGGGAAAGCGCTTTATCAGAGCCGGCCGCACAGAACAAATAACTGAAATGCGAGTCACAGAGTTCGCAAGAGTTTAAGAAGCAATCATCCGTCTATGACATTTTGGGGTCTAAGGACCGCCCACGGGTCCGGTAATTAAATGTGTACACGCGTCTCGCGCAAATAATAAAAAGTAAATAAAAATAAAAATCTCCATTTATAGGAGTATACCTGAGACACCTTGGGGGCTCGTGCGAACTGCCTGCAATGCAATGTGTACCTGCTCTGTTCTGCGCATTATCACCCACTTAGTTTGGCAGACAAACAGACAGACAGACGGACAGACAGGCACACATGTACCTAGAAAACTCTCTGCAAAAAGAGGCATTTTCAATTGAAACTGAACTGTTCGCATTAGACAGTGTCACCTGGCTAACGACTCGCCAATAATTCAGCAGATAGTCGAACATTTCTAACGAACTTGAAAATTAAAGCTGCGTGCGCACCGCTTTTTATTAATGAACTGATCTACTTTTATACTGCCGTGCCGCTCAAATGTTGTGCGCTCTCAAACGTTTGGGGGGGAGGGGGGTCCTAGCTTGGTTGTTTTCTTAGTTTTGTTTTGGCTTTTCGGCTTACTATCGTCGTCACCCATCGTCTTGGCCGTCCCCGCCAAAAACGACAAAGACGACAACGACGACGACGACGGACGACGGACGACGGACGATGGACGACGGGATCTTTACTTACCTGACGGATTCGTGTTGAACTCTTGGCATTTATTAATGAAACGCTTTTATGAATTGCTCGAGAATCTGCAGGGAAGGTCGCTCTCACACACACACCACAGTAGAGCAATCTCTATCGCGGATGGAATATGTCCAATTTTACGAGAATAGATCTAGCTTGAGGTCTTATAGGTCTTAAGGTGCTCTAAAGGCCTAATGAGGACCGTTTGGTCTTTATATTTTACAATTTTACACGGTTTTGCATTACTATAGGTCAGAGATCATATCTTTGCTGCTTGTATTATTTTTAGTGCCCTCGGTACCCTATTATGTAAGCATTTTACTTTCAGTGGGTGAATATGATACATACCTACAGGCAATTTTAGGTTACTGGTTTTGAGGGTAATAAAAATTAAAATTTTTATTTATTTATTTTCTTACAATGTCTCTTAAGTAGTTAAACTCAGTTGTAGATACGGAATGTATGATTCATTTTTTAAGCTAAAGTTTAGATGACCTTGTAGTAGGAAAAAAATATTTTAATTAAGTTACGGTTAAAGTCACGAGCAATATGCTAATTTTTTTTAAAGTAATTAAAAGAAAATTTCTAGAACTCTTAAATTTCATATAAAATACCACAATCTCAACATTGTTATTACATTGCAAGGTGGTGCTTTTTATTAGATGGAGAAAAAATAAAGAAGAATAGAATAATAAAAATAATTACTACTTTTAATCTTTACTTATCAGTAAAGTTGTTCATTTATTGGGGTCTCTGGTAGTTCATTTATTAGCGTGTTGATCTACCGTCTCAGAGGTCACATAACCCTTGGTTTCCTGCACTATGTGATGACACAATGTGACAATAAAATGACTTAAAGGCGCCTTTATAGGCAACCACATCAACCTGATCTGTTCATTTATTACTTCTAATTTTTTATTCTCAATTTGAAATTATTTAGTTTCAATTAGAAGTTGAAAAGGTATAGAAAACATAGTAAAATTTGATCTTTACCACAGAGTTTATTAAGAACAATTTTAACGCAATTTTTATATAATAAAATCTTTTTATAGTTATAAGAATTTTAAACCTTTTGTAGTTGTTTTACTATGTGTCTGGTGACCTTGATTTATGAATTATGGGTATGGGAATAAAACCAGGTATAGGTAAAGATCTCAGCGAAATTCGAACTTGATTCAAAGTTTATAGTGTCGAATTTTCCGTAAGTTATGTACGTATTAAGGTTAAGGTTTTTTAGTACCAACTTGAGTTTTGATATGATTTTTGGACTGAATTACGTAAGAGAGAGCCTTTAAACTGATTCTTATAATTTCTGGTATAAAATTGGAAATTTTGCAGTTAAAAGATGCCCTGAAACTCAATATTTCAGTAGGATATTGTGAATGTAAAAATTATTCACTTAAAATCCCATTTAAAGGTGAAAAAATCTCTCTTGCCGAACCTTTCAACCACATGAAAAAATTTATGCCCCTGTTTCCATTGATCGCGATCATCGAAACGCCCGGAATTACCTCCCGCTTGCGTCAATAAACCACACGCTGGCTGATCTTCCAATTAAAAGGGTCCACCGATCGTTGGCTGGACTCTGTGGCACACATCATTAAAAAAGAAAAGGCAACCGTTCCTCGACAGGTTGTGGTCTTAGCTCGATCTTCAAAAAAACAAGTAGCTGCTGAATCGGAGGACCAGCGCCAAAAGTAAAGATGGAGCTAATTAAATTTTCGCAACCAAAGGGGGGCCTTCAAAATATTTTTATCGACCCTCTTCTACTTGGCGGCGACGGCGGTGAACGGTGGTAGCGGCTCCTGAGGCCAGGCCCCGTTCGTAATATTGCGATTATGTGAATAATGGCCGGCAAGTTGGGGTACCAAAAAGGGAATTAAATCGCGGAGAAATGCATTTTTGTCGGGTATTGACAAACATTTTGATTTTAATGAGAAACCGGACGGCTGGTCCATCCCAAAAATGGTTGAATGTCGCGCGATTGTTATGTATGGCATCGTTTTTACGCGATGCGTTTTTTATCCAGCCGTCGGAATTTAATCTGCGGAATTGTTTCCCTGACAGGCAATCATCCTTAATGGCCCAGCTTTCGGATGATGGGAGGCTATAGAAGCCTGCGATGCGGATACGGGCTAACCGTTGACAGGGCCGAAAATTTATGGACCGGTAGGGTCTAACTGGCCAGCGGAGTGGTTTTAATGAGGTGCAATGCATTCAATTGTTCCGGAATTTATTTTACCGCCGGATTTCGTTGGCACAAGCAGGCAGATTGTCATCATTTTTGCGCTAATCCCCGCAAAATTAACTAGAGCAAAAATGGATGAAAAGTATTTAAAAGTTTCCCGCGCGAACTGGAGCAAGCCAGCTCCTGAACAAATTGCCTCAGTCTATGGGGTACCAAGCGCACACCATCGATTTTTCGATCCGATTTGGGGTCGTTCGCTTCTAATGCACATCAATCACGTCAAGACGGTACCACAAAAAACAAAAAAAAAAAAAACAAAAAACTTTATTTGAGCTAAAGCTGAGAAAAAACTCTGTCTAAATACTCGGCTGTATCTGTGCTGGCTCCTTTTTTTATGCAGATCGCCGCAATTTTAATTGTATGGCCCACTTTTGACCACTTTTTGCTTCGTCGCACATCGTCGCACCGCACCGCTCTACCCATTCGTCGTGGATATGAAAAATATTGCGCGGGCATTTTTATGCAAAAAAACCGTCAAAATTATTGCTCTAAATAGAGGCGATCGAGAGATTGTTGACTTTGACGATACATCACGATCGGCAGACACGGATGGAACCCAGTGGGCAGTCTCGAGATGTACCACTACCACTCCGGCCGTCGTCTGGACCCGGAGCCGTGACCAAGTGCCGCAGAATCAGATTATCTTCTGGTCAACTGCTGGGGCTCATTAGGCGTCCGACAGTTTTCGAGGGGGGTTCTGGCTGGATAAAACAAAAAAGAAAAACGTAACTCTCGCTGGGACAAACATATCTAATCAGATTGACCTCGATACTTTCTCATTTTCCCCAAATTCTTGCGATCATCGAATCCAAGTCCGGCAGGGAAGCTTTAAGAATGTTTTAGGGCTTAAGGTTAATCTCATATCTAGTTACATTTAAAAAAATAAGCCTATTCGAATTTTAATTCACAGTTTCAAGAAAAATTAAAAGGTAATTTTTTCAAGTACCCTATTTTGACCCATATTGTCGGAAATTTGGATTCTCTTTTAAAGTTTTGTTTGAAATCACATTTTTAAAAGATTTAAGTTTTAGTAAAAAACGTCTGTTTGTCGCTTAAGATTCCTTTTCTCAGGAACTCGTAGAGTTATCAAGTTGAAATTAACACCAAATACTTAGGTCTATGGTATCTTAGAGCTATAAAATAAGCTTTTAAGTCAACGCAATCAAAAAATACGGGTATACCGCACAACTATTTGGATACTCACAAATAAATCAAAATCTGTAGGATACTTCCCATTGACTAGAATCATGAAAGGTAAGGTAATACAAATAGCATAGAACTCTCAAGGCGCGAGTTCTACTATCACTTGTCTGTATTTTTACCTGTTAAAGTAAATAAAGTACCAATTGTTTAAAATCAAATTATTTCAGAAGTAAAATTTTAATTTTAACTTGAAGAAAACTATTGGAAATAATTCAGGAAACACAAACTGTAGCGACACCACTAAACATTCGTTGGAAAGGTGTTAGTTCGAGCGTTACTTACGAGTGTGTAAACATCGAAATTTGTGCAATGTTTGGAAAGTTGTTTGCATTTGAAAATGGAGATAAATAATGAAAAATTGCGCTATACCTTCCTCTACTAGCAAATTAACTTTTATTGATATAAACTTATGTCTTTCTTCGGATAATTGAAATTTTAACGATATTGAATCTTGCAAGCTCTATAAACTTTGTTGGATTGCCAATTTGAATCAGTATAGAATAACAAAAGTTTAGCATGATCTTAACTAAAAGACGGTTATTCAATTTTTCCCTACAATTATTTTTTGTCATTTAAATCTGGACAAGTATCAACTGTGGGTATATCAGAACCAGATTTGTGGCACTCTTTGTCAAAGACAAGCTACTCCTGCGAAGTCGATTCTTTGAAAGACTGAGACCCTTCCCTTGACGGGAACTTCTTGCAACAAATTGAAGTTGTCTAGCCCAAGAGTATACCCAAATCTTATTTTAGCAGAAAGTTAGCTATTGCAGAAATGTTGCCATATGCTTAATGATAATCAAAGGTTGGATAAGGTATTAGTTTCCTATATACTAAACAATGAAGTTCTATTAACCATGATCTTTAAAACATTACTTTAGTACCCCGCCTTACCCTACAAGAAATATGTCTTTCATCACTTGATAGTATTTGATGCAATTCTGATTTAGTATCTGATAAATTAAGGACTATTCCAGAATTGAAAACCGTTTATATCGAAGTATAGGTGTATACTGAAGTTATAATTTTTAAAATTTATTTCGATAGTACGCTTTTTAAATTTTATAAGTGGTAAGTCAAGTGGAACATAAAAAATTCTATAGGTTTTCGACTAAAAAACCTGACAAATGTAAATTTTCCAGCCTGAATGCCCCCCGTTCAGAACTCGGGGCAAGATCACCTGAAAAATTAGGTTTTCTCCGGAAGGAGCAGTTCATTGGAAAGCTAACAAATAACAATGACTAATCGTTTGATCTTTTTGCGGTGCAAAGAACGAGCGCAGCTAAGGCAGCAGGCCCAGGTCTAGGTACAAGGCACAGGCACCTATTGAGCTGGACAGGTATCATCCACGGCGCAATCTGCAGCAGCGGCAGCAACAGTACCGTGTGTACGTACCTGTACAGCAGCAGGCGTAAGCTGTTAATTTTACAAATGGACTTTCCAAAGAGCCATTCTATCGGAGTGTGCCCCCTGCTGGGCCCAAATGAAATTACAGAAAACACAGAGAATGCATCAGTTGCGCTCCATTAGAGCCCCCCCCCTCCCCTTTCTTTTATTTACCTGCGCAGACGCGAAACGGTGAAAAAATAAATAAAATTATATACAAATGTATATAAAATGCGCGCACGATAATTTCGCGCACAGTTGCATATTCACTGCGAATTCCGAAAAATCCTCGCAGCGTGGAAGAATGTCATTTGTTAAGGTGGGTGGGGAGGAGGAGGGGGGCAGTGGTATCGAGGTGGGTTTTCGTATAAAAATAAAATTGAAAAAGCGCGGACACGGCCCCCTCGCAAAGGCCACAAAGTCTTCAGCGATCAGAGCCTCAGCGGGCAGAACGCTTTTAAATGCAATTCACACGATGGTGTAGCGGCGTAGGGGTCGCAGAAGGCCCCCTTTGCGGTCTCTTTTGGCCGATGTAGGCTAAAAATCCCAGGCTAAACTCGCGGGAGTTTAATTGATAACCTGTTGACTTGGGGCTGTTTATCATTGCCGCACGCCATCGGCGCAAAAAGACACCTTCTCACAAGAATACCTTGCGATCGCTACCTGATTCAGCGGGTAGGTGCGCGCGGAAAAGTTTACGAGAAGGTGTGTGGTGGAGGCGGGGCAGGAGTGGTCTAACTCTGAGTCACCTGTCCAAATTCGAAAAACGAAATTTGCATTAAATGCCCCGTGACTACACCGGGGACAGCTCCCTTCCCCACATCACCCTCTCCGCGCACGATGGAAGGCAAATCGGCCAACTTCTGTCAGTTCCGAGATATTTCAGGTGCTCAGGTAGGCCTGCACGGTGGCAGGTAGGCTTGATCGCACGCTTACTGGCGCGTCTGAAGGGATCATAGTCGGACCACCGGTGATGCTATTGTCACCGGTGTCACCATTGTTGTTAACGATTGTTAATTGATACGCATTTGTCAGGATTATCCTGCGATTAGTGTGCACCCCACATGCAAAAAATCTCCTTCCTTCTTCACCTGGTTGCGCAATCGCATCAGAAATTATTGAATTATGAAAGGCGAACTTGTGTGTCACCGCCCAGACCGGGGAGAATACTTAAAGCCTTTCCGGGGGGGGGGGGGGCCCTGTTTTGTCTTAGATGAGGTGTGTCTTGATCAGGTTGACAGCAAATGGCAAAATATTTGCTTCTCCAGTGTCTTAATAGCTTAAGCACTGCACCCACATTGGGGCTCGCATAGGCTATAACCTATGGTGTGGTACCTGACACGTGCTTCAGGTGGCTTATCTCGGACCGTTCGATTGAAATTGTTATAAAGGTGCTGCTTGCCGCAGTTCACCGTATACCGGATCTGCAGCACTGCTCTCTTTGAAGGTATGGTTACGTTTTTTTTTTTTGTTTGTTATCAAATTCTCCTCTGCTTTAGACTTTCTGGACAAATGTGAACGGCCACTGTGCGGCTATGGTACCTCTGCGTATTCCGCTGCCTTTGATGGCTAGGTACTTTTTATTCCGAAAATTATTTAAAAGGCGGCTAACCTAACGACAGTTAGAATTAGCTTTATTTTAACGCACACCCATAAACCTAAACGGGTTGGCATTCCTCGAAATGAGGAGTCACCCTGCCTAGTTTGTGGGGGCTTAAATCAGCTCTTCTATTTTCAAAATCTTATAGTAAAATTATTTAAATAAAATTTAGAGAATAGCAGTTCAAGGGCAGGTCTAGTTAGAAACATTCTTTAGAGGGAAAAGGAGTTATATAAAAAAAAGCAAAACAAACTACTCATTAATTAAAAACTAGAGCATCTGAAAATGCAAAATGTCCTTAAACATTAGCGATATAAAGACTACACTTTAGCCTTAGGCCAATAGCAAATTTATTAATATCATTCCAGTAGTCTTGGAGGTAGCATAACTCTTTGGGGTTATGTGGGTTAGAAACAGTCTCATTTTTTTCTTAGCCTTTTATGCATGGTGGGATACATTTCACCCCGCCTTGAAAAGTTTAAAATTTGTTTTTAAAATTATTTTTCTATAATTAAGAAAAGAATTTGTGCAACTTGAATTTTAGATTTGCTTTCAAATCAAGTCTCTTAAAGATTTAAAGGTTTACGGAAAATCGAAAGGAATTTAGGGATATACGTAGGATTTCGCAGGTATATTCGCATCTTGTCTATTTTAAATTTAAGCCTTTTTCTTTAAATAATCTGGCTCAAATTCAAAAACAGTCAATCTATTGGTTTAATTTGAAAAATAACGAATTTATTTATTTTATATCTACTCACAGTCATAAATTTAAGGACGAATTTGTCTTGGGTATTTTTAATAAAATGTTTAAGGTATGTCCGTTTTTGAAAGCCGTATTTATAGAATGAACTTTCTTTTTGTGAAATGTGTAAATTCGGTAAATTTTAAGAAATATTTCATTGCATATCTTCTCACATATTTGTGTAATTATAGAAGGTAAAATGTTTTTGAGCTCTAGTGAAATCTGTACAATAAACAAAAAGCGTAGTTCTTCTAAATATAAAATAAAAAAAATCGTACAAAATTAGAAAACGCCTTCTTGTTGATAAAACGTTGGCCTATTTTACTTCGAGGGTTAAAAAAGGTGTTGAATGGCTTACTACTAAAAAAGAAAATATGCGTTTGGCCTCGAGGTGCGGAAGTGTAACATATCAAAAAAAAAATTCTATGAATATTGTTGCGAATGTTTACAGAAAATAAATTAGTCTTGGTCTTAATTTTATAATAATTATAACTTAAACAAATGATTTTTGTTCTAACGCCTGTTCCCAAGTTCCACTCCCACCTTCAGTTCAAATTAATCACTTGGGTGACCCTCTCTGACCCGTATGATTGACGCCCGTTAAATCTCAATCTCCACCTGCTTATCCGTTTTGTTCTCGCGGAACGATTACGCCACTTAGTCAAGCAATTAATAAGCGTCGGGCGGCGTTCACATACATTTTACAAATTTTGTTTTTGCACCTGAGATGCATATCGCGCCTAGCAGCACCTGTCAGCGGGTATAAAACAAAAAAAAATTTTTTCTTTTTTGGGAGGTGTTCTCCAGCCTTCCACTTCTGGTCGGGAAGCTTATCGCAAAAATAATTACACTATTCGGTCTCGTCCCGTTCTTTTTCTTAATTGGACTTGATTTCGCCCTGAGCTAACCAAAAGATTCCCACGATGAAGTTGGCTGGACGAAGTGATGCTGCCTGCTCATTCACGCTAGTTAGTCATAAATCATATGTTTCAGTTTCATGAGTGTGCTAAATTTTTGTGAAAACTTGGAGGATCGTGGAATGTAGGCGCTAGATGAAACTTACTCAATTCTGAGACAAAAACAAAAAATACGCACGGATGCTTTATGGGTAAGGTTCAACCAGGTCATAATTTGCATGACGGAGAAGATCGTTTCACGTGAACGTTTTTATTGCGTAAAATCAGGACGTGGTATTTTTGAGGGGGATATCAATTTAAGTCTTGAACATTTTTTATTCATAAAATATTGGTATACTTGACTATTCTCACAAATATCAAATTCTATCTTTAAAAATATGTTAACTCTAACCCCTACACCCTACATCGGGGTTCTCCAAACCCCACTAAATTTGTCCCTGGCATTACGGCAGTTAAAAGTTTTGATCGCAGAACGGACTATCTAAAGCAGGTTTATGAAGAAAAGACGGTTAGCAATAGTCTGGAAGTGATGCAATCAACATTTTTCATGAGCCTTTTTACTATATACACTGTTTTCTGTAATTTATCCCTGTTATTCTGTGTGTTATTGATAGAAATTACATTACAAGAGATTTTGTACTATTCTGCGATATTTAGGGTTCTGTACTTTTAAATGAAAATACAGAACTATTATAGGATTACTTTGTTCTCCGTCTGTCTGTCTGTTAGTTCTTCAAGACCCTTTTTTTTAGGAACGGCAAAACATACTAATTTAACTTTTATGTTGAATTCTGCAGTCCAAGGTCTTACAACCCTGTAAACTATTCTTCCTGTTGTCCTGGAATCATTAAATTTTGCATGAAAGAAGGACTTATACCACAATTTTAAAAATTATTAATTTATAGTTTTACGTGGAATTTTATTTAAATTAAATTGATGGATTTCCCATGTGCAATATCATTCATACGATCAGAGCATACTCCATGCTATAGGTCTTAAGGTAGCCTTAAAGGGATTTTATAAGGTAAATACGATAAGACCGGTATACTAATTATAAATATAAACAAAATTGGGTGTTGTGCTATTATCGGAAACGACTGATAATTTTAAAGTATGGCTCACTAATAGATAACCGCAAATCTTGCAAAAGATTAGTACATTTGATGCTTACCTAGAACCCTTATAATTGGGTTTACCCATAATTTCGCGATTCATAGGTGGAATCTCAGGTAGAACGAGTCCACGCTCTGATGCGATCGATTAAAAAGGGAATTCATGATAATTTTCTCTCGATTGCCAACAAAAATTGTACTTGCGGCTATCTCCAGAGAATGACATGGCTAAGCTAGGGATCACCTTCAACACTCACTGGTGCGAGCTGCAAGGACCCAAATGAGAAGGAGATGTCTTACCATTTTCTGTGCAAAAGTCCGGCTCTTGCCAGGGCTAGATATCATGCATTGGGCAACTATACTTTTGAAGATATCAGGTAACTATCCGGAAATATTGTCCGGTGATATTGTTCACTATCTCAACGCTACCAAATAGCTCTAAACCTATCCCACCCTAGTAACATCCAGGTCATAGTTTTGTGGTATCAAAATAGCGCACTTTTCAGTGCGTCGCAATCGCAACTTTAGCCAACCAACCAACATATGTTAGGTTCGCTTTATAAGACCCTCAGGAAAAATTCAGGGGTAACCCCTCTATTCTGTGCGTTGTGCTCCATCAAAAGTCACAAACTTTAGCATTATTTACCCCACTCTTGCGATTCGATTGTGTCTTTTATTATTTTTGTGATTATTACCAGGATAAGGTAGTTAATTCACTGCGGTATCTCTGATTTTTATTGTGTGGTCCCCATGAGGAATTTGAGGGGTAAGTTGTTTATCGGCATACCCCTTATTTGGCATATGAGGACTAGTCGATTTCAATGTAAAGTCACTCAATCCGTGAGTTCTGTTCAAAATTTATATTCAGTTTCAAAACATTTCTTGGAAATAGACCTAGGTTAGGTGAGGTTGTGGTGGCTGGTTGTCCATAGAGCACACTTAGGCTACTGGAAATATACCTAATTTTCGTATTTCGAAATTGGAAATATTAGAGACCGATTACATCGTCTGTTCTTCATCGATTGTAAGTATAAATCATTGTGGTGATATTACTTAAATATAAGCTATATAAAAAATGTACTTTAATTTTTTGAATTTTTATGAATGTATACAAAATTAGTATGATAAAAAGCAGAAGCAATCTAGATTGACTACCTTCAGAGTCTTTAATCTGGGCTAATTAAAATTAAACATTTTATACGTAATTCATTAAGACACGTTCGAGTAGAGCCCCTCCTTTAACTTGGAATGCTGTCAGAAGCAATAATGGCAGCATAACTTTATTTCTAAAAGAAATTTTAAAGAATTCCATAGATCATTAATCGGTTAAAAAAATATGCTTTGCGCACCCGGGCCACATGAAGGTGATCAATCAAGCAATCAGAAGAACCTCCTCATAATTTACAGGTGAAAATGTTTTGCAGGTTTATCCCTCCACCAGAAACTCGTCATATTGCATGATAACCGAACATTCGTAATCCGTGCCGTTGCGCCATTCGTGGTTTATGGCAATAATTTCCAGGGAATCCACCTTGCCTTTCTCACCGAAGTGATAGAGCTCACGGTGACGGTGAAGATTTGGTGAGAACGAGGCTGTTCTTGACGCAGATCCTCATATAAATATATTTTTTTTTGTTTTTTCCGGAGGCTTTAAATCGCCTCAATTTTTTACAGCCGGTAAGGTATATCCATCAAAAAAGAGATTTAGAATATCCAGAGGATCGTTTGGCGGCTTATCATTATGGTCAAAGATGGTTGTATGCATCATACCAAAACCTAAGAAAAGTAATATCCGCGAATATCCGCGAATTGGCGGGACGGTTTCAATTTGTTAAGGTGATGGTGATGCTTAATGATCACCTCGGGATCGATTAAATCGATGAGACTCACAGGTGGGGCTTGACTGCTCATCGTAATCAGCAAAGATTATATTTTTTTTTATTTTCCTTTCCTTAGCCACCTGGGCCAGAACCTGTGACCTGTCCTGCAACGATCGATGGATTAAGACATCTACCGGTGCAGTCAGATTTTCATTTTATCCTATCCTCTATGAGGTAATGCAAATCTTATGCAATTGCCGCGTGTAAAGTGCGGATTTTACGCAAGTAAAAACGGCTAATGCAAATCTGTGATTATTCTAAATACTGCCGTTAATAAAAACGGATAAAATAATGCTTATTAATGCGCAACTAATCTGAATCGATATTGTACCTGTAACGATCTCTAGCTAGGCTGCCCCGGTGCGAAACCTGTCGATCCCGCAAAAGGAAGTGCGATCGCCGCAAGTTTGATCGCGAATTGATTTCGATTTGGTTTTGCCAATTCACGAATATCGACTTTTTAGGGGGGCGGGGGAAGGGGATACGGACAAAAGTTGCAGCAGCAATAGCAGCAACAGCAGCAGCAGCTCTGTAGTAGATCGCCCGGGGGAGAAAACGGGCACAAGAAATGATCGCGACAAAACGCTCTGCTGTCCAATAATTTTCCATTGATCGCGCCTCGTACGACCGCCCCCCCTCCCCCTACCCGATCCTCCCTCCCCTCCACCCCTCGAACTTGTTGAGGTATGCGCAGCAAGGAGAAAATTTTTCCCTATGCGCGATGATTTTTACATGAACATGAAGTGCGCAATCGACTTAACATAAGCAGACCTGACATTTTTGCAGCCAACACTGTCAGCTGTGGGATGGCTATGTAAATAAATGTTAATGACGACCTATTGCGGAAAATGCGGCCGATCAGGTCCAGGACGGCGGACGATTGTCGCAAATAGTTTTAGTGATGCCAGCATGCGACGTGAATTAATTACGAGAGGCGAGCACCGGGGGGATGTGGGAGGGGGGGAATCTTTTCGCGTATTATAGGGCCTGGACGTCAGCATGCCCGCCGCCAAACTGGGATTTGATGAGCTCATTCATATTTTTTTTTTTTGGTCTCGAAGGTGATGTGACTGAGGTGAGCTCGATTTTACTGTCGCTGGAACGCGACAGGTACGCGTATACGCGCTAGGGGCGTGTGAATTTCACGACCGCGCTTTTTTTGTTTTTTGTACTGTGTGAAGTTGTCCGCGTGATGGATTGCTTCCTTGGAATGTATGTTGGGATTGGTAATGACAGGCTTTATGACTTCCGGAGTACTTCTCATTGGTTATATTTTCTTATTCTCATTTTGCTTTCTTAATCTTATTTAGGTTTTATTCAATTTTTTAAAATATATTTTATAACTATGCATAGACAATCAGAAAAATATGGGAGTATATCTTAATGTTATTCATATTACGTATGTGGGAAATACTCGAAAGAAAACTACGACTTTGATTAGGGCGGAGGATTCGAACCCTGTATCCTTCGAATTGGCGCTTTGATGCTCTCTAACCAATTGAGCTACCCGTAGACTTGTTACCGATGCTTTTTCGCGCAATTTTCTATTCTGATGAGAAGTGTAATCGATCGATCCCAAACGTAAATGACCAAGGTTAAGTTAGATTAGGTTGCTGTGGCTGCCTAGAAAGGCACACTTAGGCCTTAAGGCCATACTAAAAAAATGCATATCAGAAGTGCTTCAAGGATTGAAAAAAGCGTTGGCCACAAGTCCATCATATCTAAGGGTGATTACTTTAAAGGGAACAAAATAGATGTTGCTGAATAAATAAGCCACCTTATTTATTGAACAAACCTCATAAGTGCGTTGTTAAAGTAACACACTAGGAAATAACTTAAAAATGACTACAATAAAATAACATGTTTAGGTGCGTTGAAATACCGTACTTAGCATATTAAGGAGAAGAATGTATTTTTAATAAATCCAGCATTAAACTTTTGGAATTTAACCAACTTTGGATTTAATGGATTGCTGCTTCTGATCTTTATACATTCGCGGAACGATTAGCCCTTGTTTTGCTATCAATCGCATCATCCATTCACCGTGATTCGATTTCCTATAAAGTAGCAACTCTTCCGCATCTCCCTGGGCGGTACAGGTAAAGACTGCAGGTACGCGATAATTTTCCCGACAATAATTCATTCGTTGAATACCAAATGAGAAATTCGGGCCGGCCGATTCCTGTATCGGGGTCCACCTGCAGCGTCTTATTAAGTTATAACTGGTCATTAGCGGAGTTAAACAAATCCTCGTAAATAACCCATCAGGCCGAGCCCCCAAGGTAGCCAGCCGGTGTGGCAGACGTTGCCTCGTTCTAAGGTTTGATAAATTTTTTATAATTTGCCAAAAATGATCCAATGAAAAGGGCGGCATAAGGTGCCCATCAGTTGCGTCGTCGTCTTATTTTCGGTATAGCACCGACTGGTACAACTACCACCATCACCATCACCACCACCGCCGCTGCCGCCGCCACCACTATCGGGCGGTTGCACCTCTTTTGCGTTTTACCTCCGAATATAAGAGATATAATCGATCGATAAATCAAATATGCAGCCTTTACCCCGTGGTGAGGTCCATCCTACACGTAATAAAAACCCCTGCCGCGGGTATGAGAGAGCGGCCAACAAAGCCGGAACGTGAATACCGATCGCAAGTTTTGTCGATAGTGTGCCTCTGATCTTTAGCATGATATTTACATGATCATTAAGGAACAATATGCAGTCCCGTCAGGGAACTGAGGATGGAGCGGACCCTGAGATGAATGCGATCCTCCTACTGTCTCTGTGTGCTGCGGTGCGATCAAGTCTGCTTTTGAAAGCAGCTCCTCGATCGCTTCGATCGTGGCAGCACTCCGAGCAGGTAGTAATCATATGCGCTGTCGCGAAGAACAGCATAAATTAGGTTAACACATGCGTGCTCGGAAGCCATCAACTTTGGTGGCATTTCCAGTCCAGGATGCGTAATCGAAACCATACTGCTTATGGTGAAAATTAGAAAAGCCCCAATCTAGATAAAATGAGCCATCTATCTGTATGCAATATCACCTCAAATTGTTATAAACAAAAGAGTCGTTATTCATAAAAAGCGTCTTTAAATGTTATCTGTAAGATTTTCTAGACTTTATGGGTATAAATAATTTTCGGAAGATAGGGTTTAAAAAGTTTTCACTCTATGCTAAGTAACTTTATTTTGTAAAGACAGTTATTTTTGCTATTCTAACTCTAGGAGGGAATAAAACTGCTTTGCAATTAGAGAAAACCATACCTTTCGCTGGCATCCAGAAAGAAGTGGTACATTTATGGTCTTTTTATCACGAAAATAAACTGATCTCGTAGAAGGAGGGGGAACTTTTATCAAATTTTATTTAGTTCATTAAATTTGAGAAAAGCAAACAACTGGTTACAGCGATAAGGGTCTTCTGTACCTTTCTTGTAAATACAACTTTTATATTCCACTATCGATTTCTATTTGATTTGAATTTTGCATTCATTGAGTCAAAATTAAAACATATTTGAAAATTTCCACAGAGTGAAGATTGTTCTTCCTTGTGTGGGTTTTTTTTAACGTTTTTAACAACATTTTAGTGTTCGTTGGTAGTTTGATTGGAATTACTTAACAGAAAATTAAGTAAAGTAATTTTTATAAAAATGGGTTATGCTGTTTCTTTTAAGAAATATAAATTTCCTTTAATTTCTTATTGAAATTACACCGTTTTCATACAACAATAAGAATTACTTAAAGGAGGGTCTAAGTCCTTAAAGCTCTACAACTCTTGACCGATTCCGACGCTATTTCCAAACTTGGCTTAGATTTTCCTCTAGAGAATATTTTTCCCAAGTTTAAGGAAAATCGATTAAAAAATATACAGGTAAAGTGGTGAAGTGAAAGTCCCTTCCATCTTGCCAAAATCCTGCAATTTTAATAAAACCACCTATACCATATTTTGAGCTGATAAATGCATATGAAAAGTCTCATCAAAATCTATTAAAATATCGTTGTAACAAAATCATATTTTTCCAATGGTTGTATCCCCTCATCTCCTTAATCAATCAACACTATTTTGATACACGGCTTAGAGAGATATATTCATGAATGTTTACACCAAATTTGGTTGATGACGGTTAAGAAATACAAAAGATATCTAAATCATTTTTACAGAAGTTAACATAGCCCGTATCATCCCACCCTTTTGACTAATGCTCCTAAGTAAAAAGAAAACCCAAATTATTGGCCCAGTGAATATATAGGTAAAGTTTGATCAAAATCGATTAAGAAATACAGCCTCTATCGGATTTTTGAAGTCTACGACTTCTAACATGAATTTGGCATTATTAATTTGCCAAAATCCCTTTATCAAGTAGGCTGACATGAAATCTATCTATAAAATCGAATTTTAAAGCAAGGTCTTTATTCAAACCCACTAAGCCATTCTCAATCAAGCCCAAGTTAAATATACAAACAGGTAATTTTGAAATTTTATTGTAATTATTTTCTTAAACTAGAAAATTGCTACTATCATTGATTAAAAATGCCATCAAAAAGCGACACTTTCATACTCAATTTGAAGTAGAAATTAATCTAAAGAGTATTAGTAGAAGTAGTAGACATAAAACGTAGTGTAAGAATGTTTGAAATTACTTGGCATGAAGAGAGTTTGTTATACGAACCATACTTTTCCGTTCTCCCATGAAACAAAAATAATTAAAGATTTTACACAAGAACCAAATCACTTGCATAAAGTCATTAATCATAAAATTGTATTTGGAAACTTTAACTTGCATTTCAATTGTAGAAAAATGCTTAGTTCTGGTTGTTTCGCATTAGAAAACCTTGCATAATTTATAACCATATCTAAAAGTCTTTTCGATGGCCCTTTACAAAATACTTTTTAGTTTTGCAATTTATTTTACTCTATCGAGTGCATGGCATGTTTAATTTTATCTATAGGAAACAGAAGGAGTACTTTAAAGGATATAAAATTACATTCTACTCTAAAAATTTAAAATTTTGTTGTTTAGTAAACTTCTTTCTTATTTTAATCGTTTTTAATGCAAACCTAGATAGTTTCGTTGTTGCGGATTTCGAAAAATCGTGAATTTCAACTAATCATAATTTCAAAATAAAAAATTATGTATTTATCAAACTTTTTAAAATTTTGAGCTATTGATTTTGAAATACTCGAAAAAAAACAGCTTTTAGGGCGGAGCCGTTTGCTTTATTTTATAATTAATATATAAATGGCATATTCTTTGTCTACCGGATACTCACATTTGCCCAAAATTCTATTTATCGCAGTGAAGTTTTCATAGTTTAAGAAACGATGTCTGGCTTACTGGACGCAGTAATATGGTGGCTGTACCAGCGGGCATTGCTTTAAGCGAGCAATTTTGTTTAATTTAATGCCTAATCTATCAAAATTCAATCCAAATAATAGTTTTATGTAAAAGTTTACGATCACTAAAAGAATTATGAGTTTTTGGAGGTTAGGTTATGAACTTCTGAGCTTTTGGTTAAATGTAAGGCTAAATTCGTGTTCAGCACTAAAAAATACATCAAAATAAACTGGTAATCTGAAATAGCAGATCAAGTTAATCTTTATTTGAATTTGAATTGATTTTTATATATTAGGGGTACCGGAAAGTAATGTCGTTTCTACGCATTTTGATATTCGTTTGTCATATATCAGCTCATTGTGTACTTCAAAGTCATACCAAAGATATTTTAAGATTTAGAGTGTTTTGTTTACTTGTAAATAATTAAATCTTAATTTTTTTTGCAATTTATTTTGAAATGGTCAGTCAAACACCAGAAGAGGTACATATCCGTCATTGTATGCTTTTTGAGTTTTGCAAGAGTAGTAACGCAACGATTGTTACTAAAAACATTTGTAATATTTATCTAAACGTATTAGACGTTCGTAAATCTTAAAGGTGGTTTTCTAAGTTCAAATTTGATCAAGTTCAATCTTTCTGACTCGCACCGATCAGGAAGAAGGGTGCAAGTGGAAGCAAATCCGTGTCAGACAATCAAGGAACTAATCAAACACTTTTATCCAACCGTCGTCGACCAATCCAAGAGCATTTCCAGCAGATTGGTAAAGTAAGCTACTTGAATTTAATGTAGAAAAACGACATTACTTTCCGGTTCCCCTTAATATAGCCCTAGGTTTATATACGTCATGTGTATCGTTTTGTATTTTGCATATTGTTTTAAATTCTATGCATTTTCGTTTGTATCTTTTGCACCTGAG
Organism: Philonicus albiceps; assembly: GCA_963969385.1. NCBI lineage: Eukaryota > Metazoa > Arthropoda > Insecta > Diptera > Asilidae > Philonicus > Philonicus albiceps. Next base: position 1,324,856 of record OZ017772.1, on the reverse strand, counting down.
TAAAAGACATTCATTGTGATAAAAATCGCTAAATTCTATCGCTGTGCGGGAGATAAGTGGTCGCACATCGGTAAGAAGAATTCAACAGACTCCTCAGGTACGAGGTATTCAACAGGAAACTTCATCGATTGTGGCACGCTCCACACATATCTTTGGGGCAGAAAATTGCAGATTCAGGCATTCTAAGCTGCATTGAGGCACCCGAGGCACCTGAGGCACAGAGTTCCAGTTCCTCGAGTAAAATAATGAAATTGAGTGGGACTGGAAATGGGTAAAATAGAAGAAATCGAACGGTGAAAATGTCCACAAGAAATGCTAAGAAATTTCCGTTCTGGACTGGGGCAATAAATTCAGTTTGTCATGTGCACACGATTCAAGTTTTTCATCAATTCTAAACATATGTCGGCCGGATGATACTGAGGCGATGCCCCAGCACTCCCTAGGAGGTGCTGACCGAATGCTTTTGAATTGTTTGAGGGGGTTGAGGAGGGGAGGGGGGGGGGGGCTCTTCTTTCTGTCCGCGCTCATTAGCATTTATCAGCGGATGCCCTGTACTTTTTCTGAGCAAGATCGGACCGCAGAAAGGTGGACGCGGTGATAGATAGAGATGCGGTTAGAACAGGTGTGGGCTGGACTGTCGTGCGGATCTATGGATTCAAAGATTCACCGATCTGTCGCAGAGAAGAGACATTTCTTCTTTAACGATTGGGGCGGGTTTTTTGTTTTCCTTTTTTTTCCGGCACACTACATTCGATCTGGGTTCAATTTTGCCCCTGGTACGTGCGTAGCAGAAGTTACTTTGTTGGGAGTTCTATTTCTTTTTTTTTTTGCTGGTACAGCAGCAAATCAACTTTGGCGGAGGCTGCGTGATTCGTTTTTCTTTTGGCGGGTATTTAACGACAATTATTGAGTGGGAACTGGTTGACTATTTCTCTGATTTTGTATACATGTTTTGCTTAAAAAGTAGTATGGGGGGTATATAACTGTCCCAAGATTGATTTACAATCAGAAAACTTACTTGACTATATTTGAAAAATCACCAAATTGTGGGCATCAGGTCCAGATTTGAGGAGTCAATTAATTAACATATTATGCTTATATTTCTAATATTAACTCAATGAGCACTATGAACGTATTTATGGGTTCCCCACACAGCCATCTATTTAGGCCATAAACGCAGATATGGGTTCTCTTACACAGCTTTTCAATTTGGGCCAATTTGACTCATAATGAGTTCATAACGCTCAAAGTGTTAAAGCCTTTTCTGTCACAATCAAAATTTTTTGGAATGGGATCACAGTCAACCCAGCATGCGCTCCATCATAAAATCCAAGCAGTCTTGCGTGTGATTCGTCGTAAAACTCAGTCAGTCTATGCGCACACGTTTAACTTCGCATAACTCAACGCTGAAAGGGTTAATTTAATAACGAACACCCTAAAAATTAAGTTGGAACTTACTTTAATCCACAAAGTGCTTTTGATCCCATTTAAATTTCATTTTTTGAAATTTACATCAATTCAGGTATTAGATGGATTTAAAATTTAAACAGTATTTTGTTGAAAATTCGGAAATTCTTTAATATTTAACAAAAACATGTTCAAATATACCCTCCTGATGAAATTTCAAATTAATTCTGTTATATTTACACAGGAAATGTGTTTAAAATCAATTCTATTAAAATTCATAAAGATACGAGGGCAGAGTTTGATTTTTTGAATAAAAGAAGTTCTTTTCCGGCAAATAAGTGTTTTATTTCCGAAAATAGTTTCCTTTTAGCTCTCATATATGGGACCGCTGGTAGTTTAGTTGTTAGCAGCACTGGACTACCGTCCCAGAAGCTGTGGGTTCAAATCTCACGGATAACCATGGTCCATTGCGCTACTTGGTAACAGAATGGGCCAAACTTGGCCTAAGTTGTTGTCTTTCTGGGCAGCCACTATAAACTAAACCTAAACCCAGTTCTATACATTTAGTACAGCGTTTTATTCCTTCCAAATAATAAGTTTTCTCAAAGCCCTCAAAAAAGGCGTTTGTTTCAGTGATGACCTCTTCATTCGACTCAAATCTCTTACCGCCCAGCTATTGTTTTAGGTTTCGAAACAGGAAGTACTAAGCAGGGGGCTATATTTGGAGAATATGCTGGATAGTAGGGTAGCAGTTTGTAGCCCAATTTATGAATAATGTTTAATCAGCACACGAAATTGACGAGGTTGTTTGCTTTTAATGATTCTCAAACACAAACTAAATGACGAAGTTTGCTCAAAATTTGAAAGTAGTCCATTAATAAATGGCAGCTAACGGGAGCAGTGTTACATTTAAATTTACTGCGCAGGAAATTCAAAAAGTCACTGACTTATCAAAACTACCCTCGTATTTCTTATTATTCGTAACTAAAAATCATCAAAATAAAAATTACTCGAGAAGGTATTGCCAGCAAGGGCTACTCTTAGCTCAGTTGGTTATGGAAGCCAAGCACAAATTCGAAAGCCACAGGTTTAAGCCCTGTCCCCTAGTCAAATTTGCTTTTTAAATCCCCACAATCATATTAAATATTAATTTTTTAAGAAATTTTAAATTTAAACGACATTTTGTTTGGTTGCTTGTTGAAATTTACTACTGAAATCTAGTTTTAATGTTGAATATTCCTTTGTAGTTTATTAATGAAATGAAGATTTTCTATTTCTTATTTCTATAGTATTAATTTTTTCAAAGCATATCCAACCCATAACAAATTTTTAAATAGTTAAGTTGGATAATGTGTAATTTAAAGTTAAGCAATATGTTTTTCTAGTAAAACTAAAAAATACGATGAGTCAGATATATTCAATTATTTTCACACTTACCTGAATGTATTAGCGAAGGTGTCGCAATGCCGAATCCTGAAAGGGTAAAAAAAAAAATATTTGTTAAAAAAAAAAAAAATAAACAGTCTATAAAATTGGTGCCGGCTATTATTCTGCATACCCAAGTTTTGCTATAGACGAAATTATTTAGATAACAAGCAAAACGAATCCATCAAAAGTATCAAGTTGCGTTGCATAAAAGTGGTTCCCTCCCACCCCCCCCGCACCGTAGTGCTCTTTTACGGAACTCAACACGACACACAACGGTTGAGATATTGTGAGGAGTCCCCCTAAAAGCAGCAGCGGTGGCGTCGGCACTCTTCCAGCGATATATGTGAGGTTAGGTAAAATGAGGGTAGAGAGAGGGTGTGGGAGGAAGGCATTTTACCCTCCCCCCCATCCCCTAAAAGAAAAATGTTTGCTTGGTCTGATAAAGATTGCCGGTGCATGCGGATCGAGTTGTGTTTCCTCAGAGTTGGCGGTCGTCAAATTTCACGTTTTATGTCGGTAACTCCTGAGGTTTCAGCTTAAATCCGTAAAAATTTATAAAAGAAAAAGAAACAAAAAAAAAAAGATCATCGTCTTAGCGATCGACCGTCATCTCTGTAGCGTCGTGCTCACAGCTCACCCCCTTGTCTAGATCAGTTTGTAAGCAATAGGAGCACTCTACAGATCGTCAAAGTGGCTCTGAATCTTTTCGTTTTCATTTTCCGCTCCCCCCTACCCCTTCCCCCCTTACCATCGTAGCTCACCAGGTAAGGTGAATTTCCGCACTATGTGCGATCACCGGCTGACTGGCAATCTTAAGACGGGTAGTGGCTTCTTTTAGCGCAGTGGCCGGTGGTGTAAGACGCCCGATTTGCCTGCTTGGCTGCCAGCCAGCATCGTGGTGTAGCGCAAGAGCGGAGAAATTTATACCTCTAAGCGTCAGCGCGGTTCTGCTCTAATTGTGGCGCGGCATTTTGCATCACTTAAGACATATTTTTGTTTTTATTTTTATCTTTATTTATTTTATTTATTTTTTTTTTTTTTTGTTTTCCTGGACCCCCTTCGGGGTTTTAGTTTTTAAGATGGGATACAATTTGCCCCGGTGTCGAATGATTTTGTGATGCATTGTCGAAGTTTAAGGTAACATCATAAATCACCCAATGGTATTTCTTGATGGTGATGCACAGGTGATATCAAAATATCGACACTTGGCTTCTCTATCTCTTTTTGTACAGGTGATCAATTAGCGGCTAGCTATATAACGAGTGTAAATTTACACCATTCATTATGGGAACTGTATATCCAGGTTTTTTTTACCGAAAAAAAAATAAATAAATAAGACTCCTTCTAAATACCTCAAAAAGTCTCAGTAATTCCATCACATTTTCTTAGTCTTTTCGAGCGGTATTGCCTAGAGACAAAGCGCTAATTAGTTGCTAAATGGCAATTGGCAGAAATTTTTGTAGTCAACCGATCGAGCCGACTCGAAAAATCGCGGATGTTAACGATTCTGTGGGACGGTGCGACGATGGGAGACCGAAGGGAGATAGTCTGGCTGGAGGTTTAAAACATTGACGCGATTATCGCGCCGCTGTTATTTAATTACGCTGCTGGTTTTTTTTTTATTTTATTTTATTTTATTTTATTTTTCCACAGCAGATTTTGATCCTCAGGTGACTCTAAAAAACGGGAAAGCCACTTAATGACGACGTGAGCCTCTTTCGTGTTTAATTGGGAATTAAAACGGATTCTGACGATCGCATGCCGACTTAAGTTGCAGCCTATTGCATTTTGCGATGATTACGAAAACCACTGCAACTCGTCGAATCATACTGATCGCGACAAAAAAAAACCCGATTAAAATGAAAAGATATAAAATAAGACAAAAAAAAAACTTAAGAAATTGAGCTGTGCTTTGAATTCACAAAATTTCAATTTCACGAGAAGAAAAAACCTACACTACAAAATGTAAACAGAATCCCACATGAGGACATTGACACGTTGCCGTTGTTTGATTTTTGGTTGATACTTACCTTTTTTTCATGATCGATTGCAAGAAAAAACGAGAGAAAGAGAGTAAAACGTCTTAACGGGGATGATCGTTGCGATCATAAGAAATATCGAGTGTAAAAAGTACACAGAGAAATCACTGTCGACGACATGTCTCGTCAAATTATGATTTACTCTGTGCAGATTGATGGGGAATTTTTCTGAATGATCTTTGCTTGCTTGACATGATCGACTGAAGAGATACGCTTTTGTGAATTTTTCAAACAATTTTTAAAGATTGAAGTGGATCATGTCACGGGAAGCTCAGAGGTTGATGGGGAACGTGATGGAATGTGATCTAGTGGTGATGTGCATCGATCGTTATTAATGGCGGGAAAAATTTTATGATCGATGGATGATCGATAAGATTTGATTGGTTAAAATAATTGCAAAATCTTCAATGGAAGCGGTTGCAATAAATAGTCAAGTGGACAATCAACTGGCTTGCAATATTTTGTACCTATAGAGAAAATGATCGATGATCTTGATTTAGTTAAAGAGATTTAGATTGCTTGTTTCTTAAAAATATTTCAACAATTTTAGCAAATTCTGTAGCCGATTGTATTGAAAGCAATTTAGATTTTTAACATGGGCTATGAGTTCACTTTTATTGATTAATCTAAGGGTGGGTTCGTTCATCATTCACAACATCACACGTGTTATCGGTGAGATATCAGTGGTTATGCTCGAAAGAGTTACTCAAAATTAGACTTCTCGTATTGACCACCTGAAACGTAGTCGCGGGCAACATTTACATGAAATAATCTTTAAAAAGTAAATGGCAAGGATTGTTTTTTATAATTAAAAACCAAACCGCTTAAAAAATCACCCTTTATTGTGTTTGAGAAATTCTGTACAAGTTGTCATAAGACATACGGATTAGATCCTGGACGTTATTTTATATTACCTGGTTATACTTGGAATGCAATACTCAAACAATGGTTAAAATTGTTGTCTGTTTTAGGTATGTTTATGTTTGTATAGCGTGGTATTCGAGGCGGTTCACACCAATGCTCTAAACATTACTCCAAAACAAATAATAAATTTTATATGACTAGCTTATGGGTTGACTTAGCGTAGAATTTATCACTACATAACTAAGCTTTTATTTTTAGGACAAAACTAGTTGAATTTAATTTAAGTTGTAATAATTAGAAAATATCAAATTGTCTATTCCATTTAAAAATTACAAAATTTTCCTTGTATTTTGTCATTATTTTAGTAAATAACATTTTTAACTTTAACAATTATACCCTTGATTAAATTTTAGTTGGGACCTCTAGTAGTTTAGTTACCGCGCTGGACTACCGTCCCAGAGGCTGTGAGTTCAAATTCTACGGATAAATATGGTCGCTTGCGCTACTTGGTAATACAATGGGGCAAACTTTGCCTAAGTGTGCCACAATAACCTAAACCTAAACCTAAATTTTAGTTAAAAGCTTAAAAAGTTCATATATACAAAATGCAGTTATTTGCGAGTTTTGTGAAGTCAACTTTTCTTAATCAGTTTTTGAAATTTCCAAATTTTTAATAGTCCTTTATACCTTACCGGCATACTTTATAAGAATTCTAACAAAGCGTATTATTTGATTTTTTGAAATATTCACATTTAAAAAAAGAAAAATATCTAATTAATGTTTATTTTCTTTTATTAATTAAGACATCATTCTCTTAAACAATCGATATTAAAAATTTCGGTTATCATCAAAATATTATCAAATTTAAAATTATTATCAAACCATTTCCTTATTAAACTATCACAAGGAATTCTTTTGTATCACCTCCTGGCTGTGAAATATCAGTCATTAGCATGAAACGAATTTATTAATAGTCTCCCTAGTATCGAATTTCATCCCAAGAATTCAAACCAATTAGTACACCTGAACCTGTGTTAAGTTTAAAAGCCAGGAAGGAGAAGAACAATGGCAAGTTATAGCATAGCAGAGTGTAAAATTCCGTCATAAATTAACCTTAACCTCAACCTCAAACAGAGAGAGAGATGGTCGAGGTCGGTGGCATCAATTAGTGCCTAAAATTTTTGCAGATTTTTCTGCAAAATGGTAAAAGCGCGGAAAACAAAAAAAAAAAACATTAAAATTGGACGATGATAAGTTGTTTCCTGCTGACGTCGTCATCATCTTTTTAACAACTCAACGAGGACGCCAGCAGGTTTAATTAGGGCCCGGATGAAAGGCAACCACCTGATGCCTGGTGTGCCAAATTTCATTTCTCGGTCTGTAAGATTTTGTGAGGTATTACCCTAAGGTAGAAAATAGCACCTGAGTGTGTTACACTCCTTTTTCTTTCTTTGGTTTATTGCATTTTATTTTATGCACAGATAGTGGCTAGCTGGTCTGTTTGTTGAGCTATATTTGCACAATATCGCAAAATTACATGGTCGAGTTGATTGTTTTAATTGCTGCCGTTGTCTGCGCTAATGATAAGCCCCAGCGCCCGGTTATCGATGACGATCACCTTAAAGGTGGTTCCGCATAGTTTAATTGTTGCCTGCCTGATAATGAATTTATATATTGGGCGGGAATTAATTAGATGATTGCAGCAACACGGGTCCGCTAGTGTGCTCGGAAATTGCTCCATTCCCCCCGGGGGCAGGTAGACGACAACAGGTGGGCTCGGCCAGTCGACAAGGGCAGTCCGGGAAGGGGAAAAGAATTTTCCCTCTTTTAAGTTAAGACCATAATCGCTTACTTGTTTGCCGGACTGACTGGACCTGATGGTCGCCAAAGTGGCGGATTTTCTATGCGCGGAAAGTTTAACTTTTCGAGAGCACGAGCGAAATTATAATTTTAATTTTTTTTTTTACACAAAACAGGTAAAATGTTACACACCGGTTAGCAGTTGACTAGAATTCTGTACGGGTACGCAAATAGCTTTTTAATTGATAGTACAGCGGTGGCGGCGACGGTGGGATATTTAATCGATTGACCGTTACAAATCGACGCATGTCCGCATTTTTGCATAAATGTTGCAAAAACAACCTGCTGGGGTGGTGTAAAAATTTCATATATCTTGCGATTCGAAAGAAAATTGTCTCACAGCGGTAGCGATTTTCTTTCTGGTTTTTTATGTAATGCACATAAATGGGAGCAAATAAGAGGGCAGCTGCTGGTTTATACCGCTGGGAATTATAATTTGCAAGGTCAAGTGGCTGGATTTAATGTCATCTCACGTAACAGTTGAGCGGATCGAACGATTTTATCAGATCCACTTTAATCTGCTATGCTGTTGTGCAGCTGAAAATTGCAAGGGAAATAGGTTTTATGCCCCGAAGGATTTATTGCTCTGTTATTTCTGTTAAAGAATTTCCCCCGTCGGGCGTTATTAGACCGCAATTAGGTCTCTTGTCACGGGAATTTTATAGTTTTACTCTAAGGTGATCTGCTCTGTATCGTTGGTATCTGTTGACCTTGTTCTATGGAGCCAGCTAATCAGAAATGAGTGCAGTGCAATTTAACACCATTTCTAGAAGGGCTCATTTCTAAAGTATTAGCAAAATTTTAATCTTGTTCTTTGGAGCCAATCAGAAATGAGACCAATGCAGTTTAACATCATTTCCAAAGGGCTAATTTCCAGAGTACTATCAAAATTTTGACCTTGTTCTATGGAGCCAATCAGAAATAAGGGCAGTGCAATTTAGCACTATTTTTAAAGAGTTCATTTCCAGAGTACTATCAAAATTTAGTTTATAATACGAACTAAGTAAAAATTTTGTACTTTTCTACAATCTATAAGATGCCATCTGTTTCTTAGAAGTTGAAATACAAACAATCGTTTAGACTTTCTTGTTTTAGTGCGTCAATCTTTATTTTGTACATCGGCAACGATAGTGTTACAATACAAAAGTACGAAACTGGCATAAGTGTGGAAAGGAACATTATCTGTAGATTGTTATGCCTTTGATATGCGTTAAAAACTGAATGAGCTTATCATTTAATAGCAGTTTATAAGACTGCTATTTTAAAACTCTGATTGTTTGAAATAAGCAATCCCGAAAATGCTTCCGTATCAATTTTCGTGAAATGTATTAAAATTTACGGTACGTTGAATAGTCTTAAATTGGATTGATTAATGAATTTACCGTCAAAATTGATAACATCCCATGAGAGTATGATCTTAATGACCTACATACTGTTTGAAGTATATTTGTAGATACTGCTCCCACGAAGATAAAATTAATTGTTAATGTTAACACATCCGCGCAGTCGCATGATTGATGAAATTGTGCCGTTCATCCGTTTCACCCCTATCAAAGCGCGAAATCTGCGCCAAAAATAGTGCAAAAGTTATCAGTCATGCGCGAATCCGGCGAAGAGGCGTGCAAATTTTATATAAAACTGGCTGCAACCAGCAAAATTATTGAATTCCTTGTCCCTCCCTCTCCCCTCGCCCGCGTATTGCGCTGCTATTTTAACGTCTCAAAACGCCCTCAGCGGCGGCGGTAGCCTGCTGGTTTTTTCGCGGCAAATTTTAATTGCCTCACTTTTGCAGAGGAGGCAAAAAGTGAGAAATGGAGGAATTTATCAGGTGGACGTAATAGCGAAAATAATGAGGTCGACGGGGTTAATAATCCGCGCTCATGATAGCGCTTGTAATTATAATGGAAATGTCCGATTTATCAGATTTATTGGAATTTGCCCGGCATGGGAGAGATCTCGGTCCGGGGTCGGTCTGTTTAAAAAAAAAAATTATTTAATTTAGAGGGGCAGTGAGAAAAATAGGGCGGAAATTAGAAACGTTTCGGGCTGCCTTTTCAATTTAACGCCTGTTACCTACGAGATTTGGAGCGATCGCAATGCACGATGCCGGGGTATGGTTCGCCGCTCTCACCTGTTTTCGGGCGAACAAGCCCATCGCGCATGAGCAATAGACCTATTGAAAATTGCGACCGTGTGCAAGATCGTTTCGCGGGAAGCATTAGAATATCGATCAAGTTGTGATCGAGCGGCTCGATCAGAACAATCAGAAAATGCGTTAAAGTGAAGTGCTGCATAAATTTCTGTCACGAAATGCGTGCGCGGATCGCCGCACTCGATCTTTTATGCCTGCATCAAAGGAGGCGGCTGGGATCGAGTCGTTGCCATTGCCGCCACCATCGCAACGGAAGAGGAGGGGTGGTAGGTACCCTGCACCGCCAGACCTTTGGGTGTCAAAATAATTGAATTGCGGCAATTATCGCGCAACCGTACTCGGTGCACCGCCGTGTTATTATTTGTCATCAGTTGTGATTGCTGCGCACCTTGCCGTCTGCGCGGATGAGTTATGAAATTTGCTTAAACGTTTGGCGGCGCAACGGCAGCGGTGGCGGCGCTCGATTGGTACAAAAAATGCCCGCTGTGAGGCGGTACCTTCTGTTCTTTTCAGCTCGAGTTTGGCTCCCCCCTCCTAGTCCCTGGGTGCCGGCGTTCGGGCATTCGAGGCAACGATTCCTTTTTTTTCATTTCATTCGTTCAATAAATTTAATTATTTGCAAAATGAATATTCATAATTAAATTTATAGAGCTAAAAGTTATACAAGTCTTGAGTGACCTTGTACGACCTTGGAAATTAGACGATACCTTCACTCTAAATTATGAAGTGTAAGTAATCATGCAAGGAAAGTGTACAAGGTCTAAATGTGGACTGTATCTTCTCGTTTACTATATTAACTCATATTCCAAAAACGATCAAAAATTTTAAAAATATTCATAGAAAAACAACTGTGCGCTTCAATGAATATGAACTACTGAATTTTTAAATTTTATGGATTTATTTAGGATGTACTCGAATATCAAATTGAAGAAGGAAGAGTATCTGTGGCTTTATACCTTAAAACATGTACTTTAAAATAGTGCAAATTTTACAAAGGTAGCGATACTCTTTAATCCTCATTTTGTCCAATAGGTGTACATGCCGTTTATTTGTAATGTACGGAATTCTTTCTGCGCAATTTCTACTAAAAATATCACAGAATTGGAACTAAGAACTACTTATAGCTACTTATTACCTAATGAATATGTGTTTACTGCTTTAAAGCTACATAGGTATAAAAAATTTATTGTAAATTTATAATAATAATTAGTACCATAAATGTATTACATATGAATTCGTAAAATTACATTCTGGCTTTATAAACTATTCCAATTAAAGTTTGTAACTCATATTGATGGGGGAACATTTGAAGAAATCGTGAAGTATACAAGCCTATTCTTTAAATAGACCGAATTTATGCTCATTCGGAATGAGACATATTTATAAGCAATCTGCAACTATCAGAATGTTTGAAGTTCCTTAAATTTTCAGGCTTTTATTACATTTCTTTCGTTTCTAAAGGATTTGAATCCCATCGCATTCAAGAGTAGGACTGTTAAATACTTCCTTTTCTAAAGTTATAGAGTAGCAACCACTCTTGGCTGATTAAACAAGTGAATTTGTCCACCAAAACAACATATAACAAACAATCTACAATAAATGATCTAAAAAGGTTAACTAAGAATGAGAAAACCCAAAAAAACTCATTTTTCACTGTAAGACAACACCTCACACTTAAGGGTACAATACCTTGCGGGGAAGAGTATAAGTAGGGACATATGTTTTGGGGGTTAGATGAGAGTATAGACTGAATATGGAAATATTTAAGCAAAGAATAAAATTTAATTCTTATGGAAGAAATTGTAAAGAAGATAATTAGTAAAATTTAGAATTTCTTTATCATGTTTCATGTTACATATTTGCTACTCTCTTTAGCTTAGTTTGTACTAAATTAGAATTCTATTTAACGTAAAGATTTGAAATATTACTTTATAAATATCAATTTTATTTCATAAGTTGGGGATTGATCTCCTATTTTTGAGTGGGTACAATACTTTCAGAATTTATTACATAAATTCTAATTTTAGAGTTTTGGAAGGTCAACAGCTACTGAAAGAAGTATGGGTGGTATCTTAACTTAACTTTTCTTTGATTTTGTTGTATTTTCGTTCAGACCATCTCAACTGTCCAGGAGGTCACCGCAATAGACCCGGTTTCGCCTTGTTGAGGCGCGGGACCGATTGCGGTTCCATTTACGCGTTCTTGCAAACTATTCATGGAATCGAAGCACGGCCACCTATTGATGAGCGGCCGATAGCATCAATTAACCTGTGCGCCCAGTGCCGGCGCAATTAAATCGCCGCCGATTGGTATGATTGAGCACGGCTACCACTGTCTGTCTGTGCAACAAAACCCGAGCCGGCTCATGTTCATGTCTCGCTGTCGTTGTCGTTCATGATTCGTTCGACTGATTCCCGTGGCCGGGATTTCTTCTCTCTCGGTGACGGTGTTTTGGATATTTTTTTTTTTAAATTAAACTCCTTTGGTGTTTTAACCTCATCGGAATTGTTATGACCATTTTCTAGGGGGAGCCATTCATTCAGGAGTTCAGTTTATGATTCAAAACAATTTTTCTTTGAGTATTTTCTCTGTCCCGGTACCTTCGATCTTTCCATTCTCTGGTCGTGGCGGTATAATCTGGACCAGACTCAATTTTCTTTCAAACAACGGCGGCAATTTGATTCAAACACATTTCTTTTACCTTGATAGACCGTCTCCCGGGTACTCTTCGCCTTCCTCGTTCGGACTGGGGACCACGGAGAGTACCTTGTTTGGGGCCTAGTCGAAGACGATGATGACGACGACCACAACGGCGCGACGGAGCGCGCCAGCGGTATCGCCAATGAACGACTTCTTCTAGGAGTTAAGGCTTAGGTCCAGCATCTTGCGCTGATAGTCATTAAGTCGTCGAGAACTGGCATGGCAATAAGACATTTTTGACATTGCTGTTTAAGTAATTAATTAGGCGGCTGCTCTGCGGCAGAAGGAGCCAACGAAGCAGAATCGAAGGAAATTAACACATTAGAGGCTACACTTGCCTTAAATGTTTAATTTCAGCTGTTGGGAGTTGTCGCATTGCACCGCTGTTTCGATCTTCGCCGTAGTTTGGTTCGGGTATGGTATGGTCTAATGAGAACCTGCGGGGATTGATTCTCAGGAAGCACCTTCCTGTCGCAATTGATTTTGTTCCACTCATTTCTGTTCGCGGAAATTATCTCTGAGGATTGGGATCACCGGATTCGGGCTTACTTTATTCAAATATTAAATCTCACATACCCAATAGCAATGGTTTTATACAACAAATTCTATAAGATGAAGACATCACTTCTAAATAGAGTTCATGCATTTAAAGTTTTAGATAGTAAAACTAAGCGTATTTTAAGAGTACTAAACATATTTATATGGTTTTTGGATATTACTAATCCAGTAAATTGTGTAAACTACGAAATCCTACTATAAAAATTTCAAAAAATTGATGTAAAAGATACAGGACTATCCTTCTTCAAATTTTATATAACAAAAAGAACAAAAGGCGTTAGAATAGGCCAAACTTACAGTAATCTTCAGCTAGTAAATTACGTGGTACCCCAATTGGGCCCAATTCTATTCCTCATTTACATGATTGACCTATGCAACTTAGAGGAACAAGCACTGAAAGGACACAGTGTGCCATATACGGATGATATTGTCTTACTATTTCGTGGTACTGCTTGGAGTTCTGTAAGCCCCTTACGCTAACGATAGTCTGAATATTGTGAATCGTTGGCTATGTAAATCTAAATTAACACGAAATCTGAAGAAAACAGTTTTTAAAACATTTGGAACATTGAAAACTTAAGCCCCTAAGTTAAAATCGTACTAAATGGAAATACCACTTAGGAACCTTATGCGTTACAACTATTGAACGAAGTTAAATATCTTGAAGACGATGACATTAAAAATTAAAATTCACAAACGAAATTAGTGATAATCTGTTTGAAAAAAGTTCTACTCCATAGGTAAGCTTTCAGCGAGTTCAAAGTAATGATAATGCGACCTGCACATAGGCTTATTTTTAGTCTCGCTTAAGTAAAGTAGTTAATAATATCTCCAGTAAGTGTTATTAACGTTTTCGAGAGTTTCCACATTTTTAGTAAAGAGGCTCATCAGCTGGTGTAAGCCGGACTTTGCTATTTTGTTTAATTTTTTGTCTGACATGGGTCTTTATGTTTTCTAAAATTCTGTGCCTAAAAGTGTTTGACTAGTAAGTACTTTTAGCTAAACTTCTCTTACTTTAGAAAATTTGCAATGTGCAATAGTGGCTAAGCTTAAATATTATCGGGTTGATAAACTGTGTGTCTCAAAATCGGGACGGGTATTATTGAGAAGTAAATTCTTTTAAGAAAAATACCCTATGGTTTTGGACTTGTATCATAATTAGCTTTCTATTATACAAAGTCTGTATGTAGTTAGCAAAGAGGCAGACAAATACTGAGGCGATTTCGTAAGTGTAACGTTTTTATAATTTGGTACTACGGGCAAAGTTATAATTTTTCATTTCAGCAAATTTAAATTCTAATTTTAGATTTTATAGATATGTTTACGAAAGTCCTATTGATTCGAATATTTCCGGTGGCCTTTCATCTTGAGAGAAACAACTTAAGAAATTTACAAGTTACAAAGATGCAAAGCATTGCCCAAGGCTACCTTTCCTTAATTTTCCCCAGATGATATCCTCTGGTGCTTTTAACCGATATCACCGGAATCGCATTAAATCAATCGTGCCCAATGCCACCGATGTCGTTTTTCCGCACGACAAACTGCCCAGCCACTACCGCATTAAAAGTTGCAGGTAAGCCGATGGAATGGGGCGATACGATGCGCCACCAGCACCCATATGAATGGAGGCTGTGAAATCTTCAGATAAAAATTTACCGTTTGTTTTGGTCTTAATTGGGTCCGTGACTGTTTCGTCACCCCGGCCAGGCTCCATTGATTTTTTCGCATTATCAAGCAACACATTGCCCGAGAAATTCGTCCCGGCCTGTGACGACCGCTAAATTTTTTTTTTTTGATTAGCGAAAATCATCCAAAAACCGCGCGCACTGGTCCATTTCGGGTACAGAATCAACAGAAGCAGGAAAGTGCTCGTGTGTGGGACTTAATCTTGACTTTTAATTACTCCGGCTATCGCCGAATCATCGTCCTGTGCGCGCGATTCGCAGTAATTTGCCCTCCAGCCAGAGATGTTGGCGAGACAACAGAAGTGGGAGACGGGGACGATCGTGCAATTTATCTGGATTCGAGGCGCACTACTTGCGATTTTTAGAGCCACAAAATCGGCTGCTGATGACCAACAGCAATTTTTTGGAAATGCGCCTCTTCGCGAATTTCTTATCTGCGAAATTTTCGGAGATAACTTGTTCGGTACGATGATGGTCTGTAGCGATTTTTCGCTGTTAATTAGCATGGAGCCAGACGATGTTCGCATCTTAGTATGACCCCAAGACTTCCGGGAATTTGGGGTAACTTGATCTGTGACTGGACACAAGGTCTGGTGATGCATGATTTTGCTCCACCGTACGCGTACAGGTGGAATACCACTGAACGTGCGGGAGCGAATCAATAAATCGGTTGGGTCTTGGGCGATATCTTAAATTTGGTGTTAACGAAATGTTATCTGACTGGTGGAACAACACCAATAAAATTTGATATTTTGCATGAAAAGGTTTCGACAATGCCCGCCCGGGAAAATGTGGCACACTATAAATTTTTCGCGTGATAGTTTCAAGTGTACAAGTACGCACGTCTCTGTACCCTCGGGGATACCAGCCGTGGTTCAGTATTAGCGAACAACGACCGCACTGGGTCCCAATGTCCACAGTATGCAATTGATAAAATCAAAATTTGGCTCATAAATTAATTTGATTGGACTAATTAATTTTGTCCCCGCGATTGAATGTCGCCTGGGAGACTCGCCAGTCCGTATAGATCTTAGCGTGCTACGTTTATCGGACCAGGGCACTTCTCCTCCGCCTCCGCTGCTATGTGGTGCTTCGCACTAGGGCACTTTGCGGGTCTGGTCAAATCGATCGAATTGAGTCCGGTGTGTGTCCAGCAAGAGTGCGGCCTTTTTCAGAATTTACTGCGTCGTCGTCGTAGTCGCAGCCCGCTAGGATACGCCGTGCGCGCACTGTGCGGCAACAGAATATATCGGTGCGGCCCATTCAGGCGTGCTGGGGTGAGCAGCGCGGATTATTCATTATTTTCTGCGTTTAAAGGAATTTTTAATTGGCCATTTAAACTGATTTATGGCAGAGAGCACAAGGTGAACATTTCGCTTTGCAGTTCCTAATCTAACCGGCCTCAGGTTAGTTGGGCTGGGGCGGCAGCCTGTGGGGATATTTCTGGTATTTTGTGACTTTTTCGCGTGGGCGACACATACAGAAAACACCCGTGTGCCCCGCTTACCGTACCACCGCACCATCATCATCCACCACCGTTGCCGCCAAAGATACCAAGCGAAATTGTCGATTGCAATTACTTTTACGAGAAAATATTTTTAAACCCTCGTCACACCGCCCGCTCCACAAAAAAAAAAAATTTGTATTTGTTGGGTATACCGCTGAATTATTTCGAATTCGATGAAATAAGAAAACTTGATAAAGTCGAGACGACGCACCATGTGGGGAATTGGTCCAATTCACTTGGGAGCAATTAACTTTAAATTTTGCCTGTTAATTCTATCTGATCTTGTACCTGGCCCTGATTCCTTTCTTGCGATATACGCACTATTTTTCGTGGAACAAAGCAGGCATTCCAAATAAACCAGAAAATTTATTTTGCGATTGAATCTACATTGCAATTTAAAATTAAAGGCGAGGTATGACTGAATAAATTTGATTTAATTGAAATCAGTATTACTTAAGTAAAATTTCATATTTGAGCCATTTATTTTGAAAATGGTTTAGGAAAGTAGAAGGAAAAGCTCAAAATGTTATACGAACGGTTTTATCTTACAAGAATTTGTTTAGAATCAAAGAACATCATTTGACCTTCAGCTAAAGATGTTAAGGGGTAAACGCACAATATATCCCCCTTCAGAATTTCGGGAATGGGTATCAACAAAAATTTTTTCACAGGTGTAGGAGGATTAGTTTTTCAAAAAACTGAGCAATGGCATCGCATTGCAAGAACATAGGGAAATTTTTGTGATAATTTGGGCTTTACCCACTTTCAAAATAAACAGCTCGTTTATGCGTTAACACAGATTTTAATCGTTTACGATAAGAGAACACCAAAAACTACTTAAGTATCGTTCAATAATTAAGTAAGGATCATTTTCGAAATTTTGGAGATCTCGGCCCCCTTTTATTGCATTGTATTTGACTTTCCAGCCCCTCTCTACTACTGCGACCAAAGACGATCTCTTGTACTGATCATTCTCATTAATCCCCGTTCACCTTAAGCTCTGTATAGAAGGCTATTATGTCACGGGGGTTCGCCTTTGGTACTTCCTCTGGGGTGCTAAAAGCAGCCCCTAGGTATGTCAGCCGCTGTTGATCAAGGGTTTTACAATAGCAGAGAATGTGTTCTGCTGTCTCGTCTTCCTCAAGGCAAGAGGTACATCCTTCTGCAGACTGTGGTTAACTCAAAGGTATGACATCTGGAAGTCGCAGTTCCAGTCCTCTCATCATCTTTATTTAATTTGAGGTCACAAATTATAAAATGTTTTTCTATTTTTATTTTACAATTTTTTGAATTTAATTAATTGCTTTCTTTATTTTCATTGAACTCGGGAACTAAGCCCATATGGCAACTTTCTGTTTAAATTTTACTTTACTCTAAAAAGATTTCTAACAGAAAAAGACTAAAAGATTTCTGAAAATAAAGAAACGCGTGCTTGTCATCGTCGATATGTCGAATAAGTTATTTCCCTTAATACGTTTATTTTGGGAATAGTTTTCATAGCGCCGTTAAAACTTAATTTAGAAATGTAATTAAAAACTTCAACAGTCTACTGGGTATAGGGAAGGAACCCTTTCGTGAAATAGGATCGTAGATTGGAATTACCCAAATATATCCATACATAGTCCTTATACTCGCTTCAAAACTCTTAGAAATATTTTAATTTCGCGAAAATCCCGCGACTGTGTCTGATCCCTACGATTAAGAAATTTCACACCTTTTACACTATGCGCAGAGCTCTTGTACCCAAACAAGCCCAATGGGGCTGGACGATTTATCGCTGGAAGAGGTGTAAAACTGTAGACCTGCGCCTGTTGCCGGAGAGTTGTTAGGTGGTCTCACTGGCGCAGGTAATTCACGGTTACTACAATTTAGGTTAAGTGGCTTCAGGCAACTGAATTATGGGCAATTGTTAGAGATTTATGCGGAACTAGGGAGAATTTATTATTAACGTCACTTTCTAAATTAAACTATATTTCGCCAGCCCCTCCCCCTGAACCCTCCACACGACCGCCTTAAAATCTCCCCTTATCTTACTGAGTCTAATTTCTTCCCTTCCTTAGTCTTAGATTTCATTTAATTTTGATATTTTTTTATATTTCTACCATTTCTGACTGTGAACACATTTGGTACTGGCTGCTGCTGGATGCTGCAGCAGGGCTCGGCTCGTGCGCTTTCTGATTCTGTCAGGTTCAATAAATGCCAGCACCCATTGCCGTAAAATTACAGAGAGCATTTTTCGATTAGGGCCTTCGAGTTAATTTTGATCGATGAGGTGCTGCGATGAGATTCGCCCACTTTGTTGTTGTTGCTGTTGTTGTTGTTGTTGTTTTACTGTTATTTTTTTTCTCAGGTATTTTTTTTGCACCAATTCAATACGAAATTTATTTTGGTCGGAGATATGAAATTTTACAAATTGGCAAAGGGTATCGGTAGTGCTCTTGAAAGGTACAATAAAATTTAATCGGTTTCACAGAGAGAGAGTGCAGCTTATTTGTAATCGAACCGGCGAATAAATGAGGTGGAGTCGAGTTTTGATGTATTATTTTCAAGTCTAAGTTCACTTGATTTTAAATTGTGGTTACCATTGGCATAAGAAAATACAGTTGCATGGTAGTAAAATTATGGAATTATTGTAAATATAAAGTCAGTTATAAATTCATTTCATATATCGTTTTGGTAGACTATCTGACTGAATGATACTTCGATAGGGAAAAATGCGTGGCACTCTGTTTGAAGTATGTTTAAAGCTAACAAGTCTTTTAATAAATTATGGAAAAATTCAAACAAGTACCATCGAGAAATACTATCAGCAATTTTAATAATACACTGCATATCTGCATAGTGCGTTAAAAATTTTATGATTAGAACTCATATAGCGGGATAAATGGTCCCGAGTAATGAGTAAGGTAATAAATATAAATTTGAATTTAACATGTTCACATACATAGTACAAAATTTTTTGATTAGTAAAGCGAAAAATTACACTTATCTGTAGTATGCGACCATTATAGACCCTTTAGCTATTAGTAAACAAGTGCCAGCAACTGAGATCACATGAGGTGCATTAACAACAGAGTGCAACGCACAAAAAACCCGACCTACACGCAAGTCCAAGTCGGCAATAAATCACCCAGTTAATGAGAACCGAATGTGTGTCACATCAAACAGAATAATCCCGGTTGACTTCAGCGAAGTGCAGCATAAACAAATAGCACGTGAGGTAACAACGATCGCGCGACCCCAAAAACAAAACGCTGTACATGGATCAGTAGAAAGTGTCGCAACCCTAAGAATTTGACACTCTTTATAGATTGGGAGTGTGGACATTTTATGTAATTATGGTATGGGAAATATTTTGTATAAATAGCATAAGAAATTTGAAATAAACAGGGATTGTTACACTGACTTTTGACTCGGTCACTTGGTATGAACTTTTATAAGCGGCACTATATAATTTTCCCGAGGAGCGCTGCTCTAATAGTTTTCTCCTCCAGGAGTTCTATCTAAAGGCTGGCTCCGAACCCCCTTTTTCCCTAGTAATCTAGCTTTACTCTGAGTAACCCTGGAAACCCATTTTATACCAGTTATTTATATACGACCAGTGAAGCGAACAGTTTAAACAATAGTAAGACTTTAAATTTATTCAACTTTTAATTTAAATTAAATGCACTATCAGAAGTATTAATAAATAAATAACAATGATACCATCTTTTTAGCCCTTTGTGTACCCTGGGGAATTTTTCATTCATATTTGAGAAATATTAGACAATTTTAAACAAAAAGATGCATGTTTATGAACAAATACTTAATACTAAAAGCATGTTAGACTTCTTTTATTACTAACTACCTTGTCTGTCCCAGGCTCTGCTCAGGATGCGATTTATTTAGTTTAAATGCGAAGATTACTTCATCGTATATTGCCTTTCTACTCTTATTTGGATTAATTTGCCCAAAGTCATTCATCAATTATAATTCTAAACATTCCTCGTGAATGAGTCTGTTTAATCGTTAAAACAGACCTAGTACCTCCTACTAGGAGGTACGGAGAAAATCGCAAATAGACAGACATAGACGCGGTAGGGGGAGTTTGTTTTATTAACTGACTACCTTTTAAATCTTGCGAGGACAAACGTAGACAGGCTGAACTTTTATTTATATAGATAAAATCAAAAGGAAAATGTTTTCTACGACGCGGAACATATCGATTGATAATTTGAGATCTTCTGTAACAAACCCCATATTTACGTATTGTTTAATTTACGAAAGGTCAAATATTAAAATAAGTTATACAAAACTAATAAAATAAATTTTAATTAATAACGACATTATGAGTGCTCCAAATCCGAGCAATTATTTAATGATAGTCAACTCTAAAACTGGAGTGAGAAGAATGTGAATCGTGTACACCGTTCGCATCCAGTTAAGAGTGAAATTGCCCTGACTCATCATCAACCCATTGAGTGAAACAGAAGCAGCACTTAATTACTACCTAGGGAAAATGCTACTAAAATTTTTTTTTTGTTTTATTTTTCGTGTCAGCTAAACTCCTATAAAAAAGTTATCATTCGGGGGCATTGTCAGGGATTTTACAAGTAGCGAAACAGCTAGCAAAGTTACGTTGCCGTGTCGCTACCGTGCAAAAAAAATTTATAAAAAAAGGTATGGGGCGACAATGCGACGTTGCAGACGTTTGGATGAAAAATCAAAAGACAAAATTGAAAGCGAGCAACTTAATTTGCTGTGTGTGTGTGTGTTTGGTGCCCCTTTTATTTGCGATATCTGCACGTCATTATGCTTAGAGGAGTCGAAATGAGTTGGGGCCCCGTAAATCATAAAGGGAAAATGTATGCACTCTGGAAACCTTGTCTTTTCACCATTGTCTCTGGCCAAACGAGGAAATTCCACTGAACACAGAGTGCATTTTGTGCAGATCAGATCCATTAATGTTTGGCGCGGACGCGGTGCTACCTTCCAACCGGAGCGCGGCCGCCAATTGAGCCGGTACTCATGGAACAGCAGCAACGGCCCGGCCGGTATACCGTGCACCACTCCGCAAGCCCGGCAATGAATAATACTCCTCTGATTGTTTTTTTTTTTTGTTTCTCCAGCGTGATCGTCCGCTGTAAATTCCCTATCAGGGCAGAGTAATTACTCAGTGAACCATAACAATTATTCCGCATCCAAGTACCTGATGCACAGGTAGTGTATCTGAGTCAACTGGCGGCCCAGAGATGCTTTTTGATTTGATTCACGACGACAAGGAACGGTGCACATAGCACAAGTGCTTAATGCATTCCGTTGCCGCCGAACGCGACCATGATCAGAGGGGCCAGGTCGATCGCTATGGATCGGTTCGCCGCCGATTGAGGAGGAAAATTGTGTTTTTCGCGACGACGATGACGATGACGACAACAACGACAACAACACACCGGTGAAAGGCTCTTCAAGTGTTCTTAACATCCCCGTAAGCGATATCCACCTCTTAAAAAATAGAACTACTTTCGAAGCAATCTACAGACAGAGATCATTGCCTTTTTCCGCCTTTTTCCGCCTTTTTCCGCGACTTTTTCGTAACTTTCCCTAATGAGGAAGCCCAAACAATGGCGCAATATCTTGTTTTCCTACAGCACCATTGATTTGGGTTTTGTAGCGAAAAAATAAAAACAAATTTTTATGAATTAATTAAAATCTACACGATTTACCTGGGCTGTGTCCTGACCTTAATCTTTAATTTAAATTTAATTTTGATTTAACCACTGAACGGCCAACGAATACCCCTATATCTAACTTTAGCTTCCAATCCTCCATATAATCGATCTCATCTCGTTCAATTACATTAATCATATTCCATCAATCATCTCGTTCTACCGATTCGATCTCAAAACAATAGCCAAACGAACGATAATTATCGATCGTTCTATAATCGATCACGTCGGTGATATTGTGAACCCTAAGCCGATCGATCAAATAAAGATCACCTTCATGAACAGATTCGCGTTATCCTCAAGTTCCTGAAACAAACGTAGAAGACGATGATGATGATGATGATGATGATGATGACGACGACGACGACGATGTTGTTGTCGTAGATTTCGACGACAACAACAGCGGCAAGAGAGGAAAATATGCTTTTCGGTTCCGTGATGGGTCATAAGTCCGATCTGTGTCCGTTCGATTACCAATCCGCTTTATTGCGAAATTGGAAGCTCGCTTATGAGGGTGGTCACGTAAAGCCAGCATCTTGGTCTTATATTAAGCAGTAGTTACCTATCAGCGAGCCCCTATAAATCACTATACACCTTCTCTCTAACTTTAAATTACTTCTACCAAAAATTTTATGAATGGTTTTGATGGCCCATCAAAATATTAACTAAAGACTAACAACATATTAAAAAATTTATTTGTGCTCTGCTATTAAAGCACTTCTTAAATCCAAAGGTGTTTATGTTTCCCCCCATATTTGCACGTACGAGTATAGCTTTCTCGTCCAAATTTAGCGTTTTATTCTTTAAGTATGATTTTCGGAATTGGATCAAGATGCGTGAATTTTAATCCAATACATTTCCAAGCCAAGATTACGGGATTGTATTGCAATTATACAGGTACCAAAAAAAATATATAAAAGAGAAGTTCCACTCATGTATTTCCATGTATTTTCTATCGCCGAAGAAGATACCGTGTTTAGATTTTGTCCCAGAAATTTTATAATTGCAAAAAAATATATAAAAAAACAAAAATTCGACAAATAAGCAGTTACAGACTTTGCTATTGCTTAGTTTTTATGCATTTAGTTTAAAAGTTAATAGTCTCTGACCTACGAGACCCTAAGACCGGGAATTTAGGGGACTTATAAGGTAGCCCCTTAATAGACTGGTTCTGGTTTTTGTGATTAGGAGTTTTATGATGAAAAGTAGTTACCAACAACATAACTTTAAATTTTCTACCCGATTTTATCTAGTCTGCTAAATATTTGATATTGTTTGATTAATTCTATAAAAAGCCCGACAATGCCAAAACCTCTGTCTGATTCGGCTGATAAAAATCTTTGCAATCAGCACGATGTTCGCGCACTCGTCAGAGGAGCAGCTCGAACAAATCAATTGGCACAAAAGCAGCCTCCGCCACTATTCGGTGAGGCCATTTGTCTTCGCGTAACGTTACGAAAACGTAACCCCCGGCGATGTATCGCGCCGGTAAAATTTGATTGAGATGTCAATTTGCTGGTCTACCCAATTTCGGACAAAAGGCGCATCACCCTGATGCGCCGCCGTATCGTCCCTGCTCCGGTCTTTTGCGGTCCCATCACGGCCGGACCATCTTAACCGAATCGCACCGTACCGCATCGTCGCGGCCGCACAGCAATTTCTCTTTAGTGCAGCGTGCTGCTGTTATCACTTTTGTCGACGTTGATGTTGTTTTTACCTGCAATCTGCCAGGACCGGGCATAATTTATAATGTGCCCGCGAATGGCGTCATAAATTATTTCCCCGGTGTACGCAAGCGGACAAGTGTACAGGGTTTTTTTTTTATTTTTATTTTTCTGAGTGCACATTATCAAAGGGACCTTCGATTTTTGTGGATCCCTTGTGATCGCTGCACGCGAGCGGTAACTTCTGCAAGGTATGCTTTTTTTTTAAAGTTTTTTACGGGCAATTTCACTGAAACCCGAGCACCCTTTTCTTTAGATTTTATACACTCCTCATTGGGGCCCGGAGGAGGTGGTTGCAGTTCCATTGCAGCACCATCAAGGGTACCAAAAATTGCATGGGGTATTTATCTTAATCTCGCACACCAAAAATATTCGCATATCGCGAGAAGGAGGGAAATATTCTTTATGGAGATTTACGATGTGTTTTTAATTCGTAAATTTGCCCCGAGATTGATGGCCTCTCCGTTATGCGATAAGTGCACCGCAGGTCAAAAGAGACGCCGCCGTAATTGCACTGGACCTGTGGTATGCTCGTTGTTCTGCGAATTTCGAGCAAAAGAGCCTTGAAATTCTGTTTTTTTTGTATTCTTTTATTTGAATTGATTCGGCGATATCGCTAAAATAGCGGAGATCGTGGAATCTGGTTGGAAAGATCTCGCCTAATTTAATTTCGTGGGATCACGGAGATGAGGTACCACCAGTTTTAAGTATCAGCCAGAATGCCAAGCAAATCTTTTCTACTCTGCTTGGGCACCTTATGTAACCCTAAAAACCTTGTGCCTAAGCCACGGAATGAGGTTAAGCACCTGCAGTGCGCCAATCTGGCTTTTTTTTTGCAGAATGAAACAAACAGTTCAATTCAAGGCAGCGCCATGTACCCGCCTTGGTATCGGCAACCAAAATCAGAAATGGCGCTGTTACAGGAAGGGTTCTGAGCTCTGATCGCGAGCTGCAATTTAATTAATTGAAAATGTGCAAATTGAAAAACGTTTCCTTTTTTTTTTTTTTGTTATCCTCTCTCAAGATTTTTCGACGTTTTGCGAATTGAATCGTTTTAATTAGCGCCTATCAGCCGCTCCATCCGCACGCCTATTATCAATCAAGTTGATCGGAGAACATCGATCGAACCGCGCCGCAACCTCCTTGTTGCTGCTGCAACAGATCGCTCGTTCGCTCTAAGGCCCAATAAACAGCTCAATTACCCCGCAAGCATTCATCTACGTGAGTTTCAGGTTCGTCGCCTAAGTCTTTTGTTTTGAAGTGTCCCATTGGCCGGGCGATTGAATGGACGAGTGTAGGCGCTTTGTTGAGCTCAGAGTTTGACCTATAAATTATGTTGGCTGCCATTTCTGCTGTATGTTAAACATAATTTAATCAGGTGGTCAAGGGGCGGGGAGGGAGGGAGGGGAGGAAATGCAGTAGAGGAGGGGAGCAGGACGGTGGGGAATTTTTTTGGTCGGCATTTTCTTTAATGAATAAATTAAGCAAATCTACGGTTGTCGGTTTTTCTCAGAACTGGCGAATACACACCCGGCTATACCGGCATCAGAGTCCTCTTTTCTTTCACATTTTTTGTATTTTTTTTATTTCTTTTTTCTTTTTTGTTTTACCTACAACATCAAGATTCTGACGAGATCTTGGCGAATAATTAAATTCATAAAACCACTCGACTATGACAGCAATTCTGGGTTAAATCGCTCCACTCAGCGGTGCTGGGTCCCGGTGATTGTTTTTATTATTTCTATTCCATTATTTTTTTTTATTTAATGCCCACTTCGATTAAGTCATTTTCGCTAGTCTTTGCTGCAGTTAGTTAACTTACGAAAAGAAAAAAAAAACCTTAACATTTTTCGACTTTACGTGATGTGAGGATATGCAGAAGCGGTGAAGTTGCATCGGAAATTGCTCAGATAACTTTGCGAGTTGTTTGGTAAGTTTTTTTTTTCTTCTATTTTATTACTCCATCCATACACACGCTCTTTGGGGAGTTGTTATTGCTCTTTCGGAAAATTATTTTCTTGTTACAAATTTTTCGCAATCATCATACCTATGAGGGGTTTTTTACTTTGTTAATTGCCACTATAATTGCAATATCTATATCCTTCTGAGGGGCATGATTTCCCCAATTAACTTTCGTTTTCAATTAAAAAATTACTTTCCAAACAGTTTCCCCTTTTCGGCTAAAATGAATTACTTGTTAAAAAAAGTTTACAATTTTCCAGATCGGGGCGTGTTATGATATTTGGTGTAAAATCAACTTTTTAGTAGCATACTGTAAACATTGTAATTAATTTGTTATTTTACTGTTTAATATTCAATAGACGAGAGCTTCTTTTCACATATACAATTTCAATTTCAAGGACAATCGAGGAATAGGCGGTTAAAGAAAGACAACTTCTCGAACTGACCGAAGTATCCCTAAGGATACCGAAAATGTTTTTGATGTTTTGTAGTTTGCATCAAGAGTTACAAGGCGAAGGGATTGAAATATTTCCAATAACGCTAAGGAGACCTTTATACGAAGCCAACCTTAAGGAAAGAAGTTCTGTGAAAGAACCAAAACTCAGTTCGAGAATGCGTTGCGCTCGATAGCGGATTTTAGAAAGGCATTTGACATGTTTAAACCGCATTTACCTTTTTAAAATTATCACTCAGAAACAAAATTTTCTTAAATATTTTGAAGGAGGTCAAGAGAGCGGTATAATGAAGAATGCGTAAAACATTCACCATCCTCATTGATATATCTCCGCCGATAGGCCTCTGGACCTCTGGACCTCTGTTTATTGTCGATAGGATAATAAACCAGGATGTGTACAGAGAGGTCATCGAGGACATTCTAATACCGCTGTTTAATTATTTAAAATTTTGTTGCGACCTTTCTGAGAAACCTTTAGGATGGTATACCCTGGCACGTTACCCAGTCAATACCCACAATCTTCCAGTTTTATCTTTGGCAAGGGAATTCTAGCGATTTAAATGCAATTGAAAATTTAAATCAAAAGTTTATTCCCTTTTTAATCCTACGCTAACTATCTTAAAGTAAAAAATTACAGATGTTTTGGGAAAATAGTAACGCAACTAACGAAATTATAGATTAATGCTATGAAGGGTTTTACCAACAAGAAAATAACGAATTTCAAGAAAATTCTGTGTAGTCCTAATTCAATGAACAGTGGGTTTAAAGTAATCATATAAGACTTAGAAAAATTGAAAATAATTGATTAAATGTAAATTATTATTGTATAATTTTTTTATGCTTGTTCGAAAATCAAAAGTTGTAAAATATATCCCTATTCCTTCTTTGAAGTGTCTTACCCAAAAATTATAGTCTGTTTGAATTCTGTTTAAAACAAATTCAATATTATTTGAAGTAAATTTTATACACCTTGAATTGAGACCCTACTTACATTTTTCGCGTAGGTATCAAAAGTTCCATTCTGTAAATCTTTTCATTCTCAGCATAAAAAACCTTAAAGATTTCACCAAATATATCCACCTGGAATCAATTTAGTTTCGAAAAAAACGCAAAAAACATATCCATTACTTTTAGCCTTTCACTAACCCCCAACGATTTTCATCCTTTACAAATTGCATAAAATCTCATCGGTAAAATTAATCTTCTGTGAAGCTGTAAAAATCTCGACCCAGTCCGCTAAGTATCCCTCTTAAGATCTCAATAAAAATTCCATTTGCAGAGGAAATAATTCAGCGCTCAACGAGCACTCATATATCACTTACTTGTTAGGGAGGGGGAAGGGGTGGGGGAGGGGTAAGAAGCTGACCCAACCAGCAGCAGTTCCATCTGTAAAAAAAAACCCTCCAGAAAAAGAAATAATAATAAGAAAAATGTGAAAATAAAATAATAAATGGACTGTGGGCATGTTTGCAGGATGGTCCCGGCTTCGGTGCGAACTGTTGCAGCAATACTCGTCGATATTTTCAGTATTTTTTTTTTGCCCCCATCGCGATTTGATTGCAGCAGAGCGACGATGTTACAGCTTTAAAATTAATAACTCGACAGACCCATAACAATAAATTTCCTTGGCAAGTCGCAGATTCTTGGAATGGTGACGGTACTGACGCTGAGGCGAAGGCACTGGACACAGTTCAGGTCGTCACCTACTTTTACATCGCGGTGCTCCAGTCATTAAGCCGGGACATAAATTTTAATCCGAAAAGTAATTTGAAGTAAAGCTGATGGCTCCCAAGTGCGCTGCAACGTGGACAGAATCCACGTACAGTGCCCGCGTATCGATTAAATCTTCAATTTCTCATTTCCCAATCGATTTCCACTTATGCTGTTTGATTAAGCGCTTTCAATTAGCCGATTGCGCACCGGACTCGCACTGGCGGTGGTGGTGTTTTCAGCCCGTAGCCGGGAACAATGCGGGGAAAAAAAATCGCCGATGATCAACAACCTTTCCTTCGAGTCCACTTCGCTGTGCGCGGGTTGAAGATGGGACACGTTGAATGCGACTTTCTTTTGGCGCTACATCGCACACCTTGCGCACCTGCTACGCTCCAAAAAAGAAAAGTCATTTGCGCTGACGCACAAGTGAAATACACAACTAACCGCCAGTGGGCCGAGGAGGCGTACAACAACTTTATTAAGTCCCCCTGTCGCGGCGGTGCGGTGACGCCCATGCGAAAGGTGTTAGGACCAATGCTTTTTTAAGGAGGTGCTGTTACGCCTGAGCAGGTTATTTTGGTTTTTTTTTTTTAAACGCGGCTCTCTCTCATGAAATACCGCAGATTCGATACCATCGAATTGGCTGCGACGTCGCTTGTCGACGGTATGGTCCTTTTCGGTGGGAATTCCTCGTACACCGAGGAGAGTGAGAGGCCCCACGAAAAATGGTGATTTATTCGCGGACTGATAATAAACAAAAAAACTAACCAGGTGAAGTATTAAAACTGGCCCATTGCCGCGTGATGGATGAGCTGAAGACTGTTTTGGGAGGATCACAATGCGGAATAATTTTTTTTTAATAATTCATTTTTACCGCCTTTTTTCTGGTGTGATGATACTCCCAAAAAAATATAACAACTCAATTTCATTGGAATTTTTCTGTTATTTTGTTTACTTTTTTGTTTTAAAGGCGTTTCCCAAAGAGGAGTTGCAGAAGTGCAACAATCTTTTAAGATAAAAGAAAAATTCTCGTTAGCTCCGGTCATACTTCTTTCACACAACAAAAAAAAAAAAATATCTAAAACAAGAAAGAAAAGAATTTTTTTGCTTTAACATTAAAGGAAATTTTTACTACACTGTTATGTTAGAAATGTGTTACCATTCTACCAATTCAAAAAATTAACGAAAAGAAAGGTGGAAACGTATGTTGGAAAAAAACACGTTACTACACGAAAATCTAATTAGGTCTAAAAAAAACCATCATACTAAAAATAGCTAGAAACAATGCTTTAAGTGGAGAAACTCATTTCTCAATTATAGGACAGGAAAATAAAGAACTTTTCAATTAGGATATAACAATTTTTGTCATTTAAATAAAACAGAATAATTGAGATATTGGGCTCAAATTTATTCCAGTACACATTTAACATATGACCACCCCGAGCACGTTTGGAGCCAATATTTCACTACTCTTTCACACATATCGCCTGGAAAGTTGGCAATTTCGCTGTCGATATTGACCCTGAGCTTCTCTAACGTTATTGGCTTGTTGCCATATACCAACGACTTAACGTAACCCCATAAAAAGAAATCCAATGGCATTAAATCGCATGAGTGAGGTTGCTAATCGACTGGATAATTTCTCGAGATTACACTGATACCGAATTTCTCCTTCAATAGATCAATTATTTTATCAGCTGTGTGGCATATGGTACAATCTTGTTGGAACCACATATCACTGATATCAAGTCCATCTAATTTTGGACAAAAATTGTCTTCCAAGATGGCATGATAGCGAACTCCATTGACCGTAACATGATGATCATTTTCATAGACGAAAAATTATGGTCCAATCACACCTCTGAAATGAAATCCACACCATACGGTCAATTTTTGCGGTTGTAATGGAGTCTCTTCAATTTTTTTACTTTTGTAAAAAATAAAAGAAAAATAGTTTTTCAAGTAATAATTTTATGTACTACCCTGCAAAGGGTTAGCACTATTTATAATTGTTTTCCTAGTTTGCTCTTCGACCATTGTGATATAATATTTTCTGGTTTTGGCATCACATGTTAGGCATGAAGTAATTTCTTGCAGTTATTTAAAAATTAATGTGTTATTAGCAAAACGATTGATAGTACAAACCTTTTATATACCTACACTTAATTTAAAACTCTTCCCATTAAATTGTTTTATTAACTTTATGAAGTGTTGCGCTGTAGGTGACTTAAGACCTTTAGGGAGCAATAGTGTACAGGGTTAGTGTGTTTGTATTTTTAGATATTTAAGAAATCACTGAAGAACTCCTGTGCTTCTTGATAAAATTCTAAAATTTTGTTCAGCGCCGTAAAATTTCGGTTTTGTTTACTTTAAACTAATTAACTTTAAAATAAAATGGTCAATAATTAAGAAATGCTTACAATGTACGCAACATCTATCGATATAATTTTGAAAATTTTAAAATTTCTACCTACCTTTAATTTTAAAAAGTAAATTTTTTTATTTCTTATCGTAATTAAATAGCTACGATAGTATGGGACTTTTATCCTTGTAGCTACCGCACTACGTCGATTAAAAAAAATTTATTTTTAGTACTACTCGTTCCCAAATAATATGAATTTTTATGGAAAGTGGTCAACATTTTGGCGCTTACTTTCAAAGGAATTTTTAATTACTCCAAAGATATGGATCAAAAAAAAAAAGAGAGAAGTCCAACACTTTACCTGGTAGTGGAAGTGAGAAATTTAAAATAAACGATTTTTCCTTTTTTTTATTCGGTTAATTTTCTGTTTTCCTCCAGGGCCATAAAAGAGCACTTTTGCATTTAACAACGTTTTTGGTAATTAAACGCTTACGAGCCTCTCCTCAGTTAACAATCACGGAGAGGTCTTTATTTTTCTGCGCAATGAGCGTGTGCCGTAAACAACCCCACGAAATAATCGTAAAAAAATGTCGCTCCGACCTCAGACAATGTGTAAACAGTCGGGACGATAATTTTCGCATGAAGGAAGCGCATAGCGTTAATTGTAAATAAAAAAAATAAAAATAAATTAAAATAAAAGTAGAGAACAAAAAACAAACGATTTCACCTTTGTTAATTTTAAATCAAGTTAAAATTTACTACTGTACAATTTTACGGGGTCTCTTTGTGGTTTCTGTCTTGCGTGATTATTTTTTTTAAATTTTTGCAAGGTGAGTGGTGGGATCTTAAATATGAAGGCAACGACAATTACTCCAGTTAAGAAAATGTCTCACCATTTCATAAAATCACAAAATTAACATAATTTTTTTAGAAATATATGAGAGAAATATCGCGGTATAATAAATGAAAGCTGGAAAGTTATAATGGGAAATTGAGGGACTATAGATAGACTTTAGGCTCTAAATAATAAAAAGCCTAAAGGTTGTTTAATTGTGTTTTCATTTAAATGATAAATATAGGACCAATTTATATAGCCATCACCGGTTCAGATTCACAATTAGGTCTGTTAGTCGAGACGGAATGTTGCCTATGTCTAGAGCACGAGAAACAACAGCTCACATTCTGTGTGGCTCTGTCCGACTTTGACACGGATTAGAAGTAGAACCTTCGGCAAAGGGTACTTAACCTCAGCTGAGGACCGTAATTCTTCTGTGGGTGACCTTCTACCTTTCGTTAGGATAGCGGATCGTCTACTCCACTAACCGGGCTTTGGTACAAAAGACCGTTTGGTCTCGTGGCAACTCTATACCATTTCACGATATTTAAATTCCGATAAGAACTTAAAAGAGGTATTCGAACATACAAACCGATCGTTAAAAAATTCATTAATAGCGAGTTTTAAGACTATACTACAGAAGAGTTGAAACTACTCAGTAAAAGTTTTGTTGAATTTTATTATTGTATTACTTTTTTTTATATATTGCAATAGTACAAATTTATTAATTCTAGTAATATCACAAACATTTATTAAAGGGTTCGTTCATTAATTAACTGCGTAAGGTTTGTTTTCGAAAATGTTGAGATCTTCTTTTGTAAGGTTTAAAATGATTTCGGCGAATCTCTTCTTAGGTAAGATTTTTTAATTTTTTACTTATAATAAGACGTGGATTATTTTTATTGTACATACATTGGACGTTTTAAGCAAAGTAAGCATATATCAATGCAATTTGATGCTCTTTTTAAAAAATTAACACAATTTCTCTATAAATAA
Organism: Philonicus albiceps; assembly: GCA_963969385.1. Classification (NCBI taxonomy): domain Eukaryota; kingdom Metazoa; phylum Arthropoda; class Insecta; order Diptera; family Asilidae; genus Philonicus; species Philonicus albiceps. The sequence goes on along the minus strand of OZ017772.1, from coordinate 1,292,905 downwards.
CCATTCCTAAATTTCAATTTGATACAAAAGCTGGAAATGTTAACCTATATATCATACCTACTATAGCTAGTACCTATTCAATACCTAGTTGATCTACTTAGTGTTACCTAATTAAGGGATTGTCTGAGAGTGATCAGCTTTCATAAAATTTTTCTGCTAGAGCTAGGCTATTGTGTAATTGGTGCACCGAAAACCACCATGACAGGTTGTTAATCAATTTTAGTAACCTATTCTTCGAAATCTGAAATTTATTGGTATGAAATTTTGCAGCTTTTACTACAGGGGAGCCCCGTATAGCAATTACTGCCTGTAAAATCATTTTTAACATTACGATTTTATTACATAGACTAAGTTTAGATCTAAAATTGCTCTTATACTTGTGATATATCAAAAAGTTGCAAATCTTTTATTGGTATAAGCATACTTTATATTATTTTACAAATTAATGAAAATTTGTAAACTGTAGAGCCGATTCGTAATTTTTTCTTTAGTGTTATTAACACAAATTGCATGGGGTAGACTGTGATCACAATGGTCCAAAAAAGTACAAATGTTAAAAGTGAAGAACTCTAATCTCTGTTGCGTAATAGACAGGAGTGATTTACATTCTGCGACTTTGAAGGGTATGTTTTATTGTTTACCCATTTTGACAATTATATGTAATTAATTAGCCAATCTTTAATTTATAAATTTAATTTCCTTCACATCTATAACATCCGTAAATTATCAAATTGACTAGCATACGAAAAATCTAAATATGCCCACTACACGATGTGTTAATAACGAACTTAAAATTTTTGAAAATAAACTAAAAAGTTGTCTGTCTGATATCCTGAAAAATTTTAGATTCTGAATATCTGGTAATCTATTGAAATTATTCTATTGATATTTATCCATCACTTATGCTGTGATATGAAGTAGTATAAAAAAATTGTGATTAGTATTTATGAAAGTGGTATAATTTTGCATAGTTTAAAAGATAAAAATTTCTATAAAAAATGTGCCTTAGAAATATTTTTTTTATCCTAAAACCTTAATGCCATTGTATTAAAATTCATCAAATAGAAATCAGGCAATCCCCTAACAAGTCGCATACCACTTGATCACCTATGCAAATTAACGATAGACGGCAAAGTAATAATATATCCCTCCCCTAATAACGTTCAATCAACCGGATGGGTAATAAAATGAAGAACTCAGCACCCAACCCAAATCGGCTTTTCGTTAAATTAATAACCTCCGGGAAATAATCCAGATATATCCCCCCAGGAGGAGTTCGAATGACCACAAATCATGGTACTTTTTCTCTATCGTAAAATCAATTGGCCTATTTCGAGGGAATGTAAATGGTGGCAATAAATCGATGTCGATGCGTGTCTTAAAAGAAAACGATGCACCTGTCCCATGCCCGGGAGGCGGTATCTTGCGTATATACCTTGGTTAAAGGAAATGCACATTTTAAAAAAGACACACATTGTACTACGGTAGCCGCAAGATTCCGACTGATTAAGATCACACGATCTATCAGAATCGCATTAAAATGATGGAACGTGTCCTCGAATCGAAGCCGCACAATGATGAACACACTTTGGTCTGCATCGGCACCATGCTACAGCAGTTTATCAATTTAAGTGACGCAATTAATACCTTGTACAGGAAATGTCCAGTGTATAGCTAAGACCCGTCGACCGCCCCCTCTAAGCGGAGCACCTTTTCCCAACATCGATCTCCGGCAGGCGGCAATTCGACTTGCATAGCAATTACAGTGACATTTAATTGGCTGCATATTGCCAAGATGATGCTTTTCTAATTAAGGAGAGATTTAAGTGTGCTCGTCTTCACCCAGCGCACCCAGAGTCGTAGAAGTTGCGGTTCGCGGTTTATGGATCGTAGTTTAGACCGAGCCAAGCACCCCCACCCACACGACTAAGAGTTAAGAAAACATTCGATCACTTACCTTTTCTGCAAACCTCTCCTGTGAACAGATGACCACGGCCAGATCATTGGACTGGCCGAATAATAAGACGCCTGCAAGAAAATAAGAAAAGATGAAAAATTAAAACGGAGCACCTAAGGAAAAGACAAGAAATTATTTTTTCCGCTCTATGTCCAGTGAGTAAAATTGCGAAGACGTGAGTCTTGGTACTAGCCTCGCACACTTAGTCCCACATACCCCCCATCCGTAAGTTGTCTTTAATAGTTCAATTTGGTGAGAAAAGAAAAAATTAAAGGAAGTCATCTTGCGGGAGTGGCGTGGGTGACTATGTTTAGAATGGCTGAACAGTCGATGGTTACCCCTGGTATATTTCAAAATAAGACTTGAATTATGACTGCATTCTTGGGGCTTAGGTGCTCATAAATTGGAGGTATCTTTCTTTTTCTGTGTATGGCCGATGATTGAGGGGGGGCTATTGACTAATAGCAGGGGTTGTAAGGTCCCAATTAAGATGTTTGGTAAGACGTAAATATGCCTAAGATGTTTCTGGCCTCAGGGGAGAAATGTTTTCATGCTTTTTAACTTTATGGCGGTATGCTAATTTAAGGGGGAACTAGCCTTAAGAAAAATTGTTTGAAAAGAAATATTTGTATAGATTTTCTTAATTTGGCACGAAATTTTTTGATGTTTTGTCGCCGGAAGGAAACAATTAATCTTCTTGATAACAAAAGCTTTACTCGTTTTTATTGTGTCTTATGGATTTCGAGAAAACCAATTTTAAGTCAATATATTTTGCCTTAATGAACGAAAATTAAAGAATTATAAGAAAAATTAACATATATTTTGGAATTTTAATGTATCAATGCTATAAATAATTTTTACACAATATATTGACCCATAAATGGGAATAACATTTTACAGAGTGTGATTTTTTTCAGTTTACCTCAAATATTTAAAAAGGAAATAGACAAAATATCTTTAAAAAACGCTACCAAAAGTGTTAATTTTGGCGGTGAATTAGCCTAATTCTTTTGTTAGAATAAATCCGATTTCATCTTTGTAGTGCTTTCCTAGATCATTAAAAGATTAAATATTAGAAAATATGAGTCTTGTGATGTTTACTAGAAACGATAACAGCAGGATATCATTAATTTTAAAGTTAAGCGCCTTTGTAAAAATTTGAAATTTTAGTGCTATTCACTATTCCCGCAAATGCATTTCCCATTACTCCTCGGTTATTTTTTATCTGGTGAACCCATCTCATGAGTTAGTTCCTTACGTGATTTAGGCGTTATTTATAATTTTCGTTTTTATTTTGATCATATCGTGAACAAAGCGAACTACAGTCTAAGAATTAAATCAGTACGATAATATTACGATTTAGTCTTAAATTTTTCTGAGTGTAGCGTCTATAAAAGCTAACCATCCCTACCACTTAGTAAACGATAGCCCCTAGCCTCTAACAGGGATTATCAGGACTATAACTATAGTATCAGGTCTTGTTAATACTTTGAGGAGGTGATATCTAAAAAAATATTTAGTATTGCTACTTTTAAGTAAAAGGCAATTCATATCTTTATTATTTTAAAGTAGATCCCCGAAAGTCAACAGGTGCAATTTATATAAGTCGTCTAGATTAAAAAATTTCGTATCACAACAATATAATGCTTCTTCCCAAACACTTGTCTGCAGTATAATTTCGAATAAATCTAAGCTTTTACCGGGCCGAAAAACTAAAAGCTATCCTATCAGAGATTGCATTGCTGCATTTGAATTGCATACGGATTGTAGCAAAGTGATCTTCGTTATCGCCATAATTGATAACAGCGACAAAATAGCACCGGCTTTCGTAGCCGCCCCCCATCTCGTAATTGAGGGCGAGGGGACGACTGTAGACAGTATAGAGCGTGACTCTTTACAGTGGAGCTCCATTCGAACACAATTGTAATTGGGAGGCATTCAGATGTCACATCCGAGATCCATATTAGCTGCGAAATGGGAGATTTATTGAGGCGGCATATTCGCTTAACAGAGCCCCCCCGAGCCGCCCTCGTCATGGTCTAGGGGAGTGGCTGTGGCGGCAATTCAAGCCACATAGCGAATAATATCGGAAATGATATCATTAGGATAATTGCGCCGGGGGTCGTTAGGGAAAACACCGGGAAGAATGGTTGCTGCGGCACCTGTGCCCATTTTACCTATATGAAAACAATGTACGAGATTTGCTTTCTTTTCGCCATTCAAATCGCCCGAATATGGGCGATGGGGCGGCTAGAGGATTTTTTTTATTTATTTTTTTTTTGGAGGTCTTTTAACGGTCTGAGGAGATGCTCCATAAATTGGAGAAGGTGGCCCTAAGTAGTGGAAGCCGTCGCGACTACTCCTCTATCTTAATTGGCCTGGAAATCTTCCAGAAGAGCGAGTGGTAATTCTTGGAATGCGGACTTGATCAAATTCCGAGCAGGACGCAAATCCTGACCGAAATCGCTAAATCTCTCCGGCTACGAAAGCTGAATACCTTAAGACGAAGATCTCTTAAGTGGGTTTATCTAGTGCAATAAAAACTAAGTCACCGCCGCCGTCGTCGTCGGAGCCCCGGTGCGCTCCACCGAATTTTAAAGCTCCCTGGTCTGGGGTCAGCCTTCGTTGATGTCTTTTGCTGGCGGATTGTGACTAAAATCGCTAATCGCCACAGTGATCGCTCTAAAAATCAGTCTAAAATCCGGCCTGGGAGTTTTGCAGTTCTTCTTTTACGTTACGGCCTGCATGCGTCTGTTACGGCCCGTTGTGTGGTGCATTGACCATCGTTTTTAACCCCAAAACAAAAAATAGATAGAAAAATCATGTTTTGATTAGAATATCGAGCCAATACGGTCTCCGGCCCCGAGGGAAAACGGAGAAAAAAATTTACATTTCATTTGAAATTGGCGGGACAATCACTGGCGACTATAAAATGGTACGATTTTGTGAAATTTTAGCATAAGACATGGCCGATAAATCGCCCCGAGGTACTGTGACTTGAATTCGGAAATCGTTCAAATGACTCAAAATGCACTGTCGGCGAATTAGCCTCTGTCCGTCTTCTAAGATTGTCTGTAGGCACAGCTTTTCGCTAGATTTTGTCCCACAGCCAATTAAATTGCGTTAATAGCCTCGCTTAATTGTCTCGCGGCCACTGAGAATCGCTTGGCCCATCCTTGAAAGAGTTGCTCCTCTGACGAGCCAACAGTTTCTTTGGCTTTTTTATTTAAAAAAAAAGGCAGTAAAATTAAGAAAAAAAAATAATCAAAATAACTGGAAATTCGACATTCATTGTGGGCGTCATAAAACGGTGATATATAGCGGCCCGGTAATTAAGTCGGCTGTCGTAAAACAGGCCACAATCAAGAATAACAGTAAAAAAAAAATAATAATAATAAGCGGCCTTAAGTAGAAACCTGGCCATAAAGACGTACATCTCCTCCTGCTATGATCTTTCTGCTCAATTTCCTTGATAATAATTTTCTCCTGGCATTAAATTCCATGTCTGAATTACGTTTTTCGAGTCGTCATTGCGATTTGTTGCGTTGTTGAAGAAAAGTGCTAAATTTCTGACTTCCTTGATATTTTGATTGCCTGGGGACTTTTTGTGAGATGCAATAAAAGTTTTTTACTGAATTGTAGGATTCTTCGCAAATAAATGAGACCTCACAGACTACCTCTGTAGCATTTCTTTCTTTTTGTTTTCTTCAGGGAATAAAACTAATCCATAATTTTAAATTTTTGAGAAATTTATGAAGTACACAGCCACAGACCGCATTATATTTAGACGTCATTTTATGTAGACTGCGTTTAAATTAAAACTGAAAATTTTTAACACGTATTTTGTCGATATATTTCACGTTATTTTCATTAAATTCATGAAAAAAGGTAGAAAAACGCTGCTAGCAAAAATATATAAAATGATAAAAGGAATTTCCGCGCTATGTACTTAGTTTAATGAAAAGCATGTTTAAAAATATTTTCCTTGAAAAACTAAACACAAATGTTTAAATCTCGACAACTGCGCCACCAATCGGGTCCAAAAGTAACCTATCTTTCAAGCTGGAATTAACCATTCCCACTCACAAAATTTCATTAAAATCGGTTGGACGGTTTCGGAGATTAGTGAATACGAACACAGTGACATGTGATTTTTATATATCAAGATTTAGAATTTAACTCTCAAATTGCTGCGTTCACGCCTGCGATATGCAAAATGCGACTTGCAAATGTGAACCACCGGTGGTAGGTACATGCCGGCGTTAATGGATCATATTCTTTAAAAAAGGGAGCAATAGCTCCGACTCGATTTTTGTATAGAAAACCGAGTTTTAAATTGAGATCGAACTCGTTTTTTTCCATATAAAAATTGAGCCTGAGCTTTTGTTTTACTTTCTTAGTATATGAGCCAATGTCTTAAAATTTCAGTTGTTCCAAAAATTCTTTTTTAAAATTTTAGGTATATTAACCAAATATTGTTTAACGCACAATTCAAACAACACTTTGTTTAATTATCCAGTGAACTTGATTGACCTTAAATCATCAAAGTGAAATAAAAGCACGGTAGGCTGGAAATCTACTAAGTATTTGGTAATTTTAAACCTAATTTTTGTTTCTTTTCACTAATCTTTTTACTTAGTGCATATATGTGGGAAAAGTAGTTATTAAATATAAAAATGTTTGCGAAAAACTAATTTGTATAGTTGTAATTTTAAAATACATGTCTTTTTGGACTCAATTAGTTCCTCTTTGGAAAATGAGTGTTATGTAGGAGCTGTTACATTTTAATTATATTATATAATAAAAGATATTTACATATACACAAATACCATTAGGAATAATCAGACAACACTACATTTGTTTTAGAGAGATCATCTGAAAGATCTTCGAGGTGCTACTACTAAAAAATTGCTTCATAATTTTTGCTTTAAATTATTTTTTTTCGAATAGATTTCAGTAGCTATAACTAAGCTTAAATATGCAAATGAGCCGAAGAGGTCTATCCGGAAGGCTTAATTATTCCATTTTCAGTATAAAATGACAATCCATGGTTGAATGCTTGCGATTTTTATTGGTTTATTGCCTGAAAGACATTATAGTAATTTTCTGATCGACCGTAAAATTGGGAACCAATCACAGATCCCACTCAGTTTTGTTTAATTTAAAACAAAAAGGGACAATTTGCGTATCTTTGATGTTTTAATGAGTTAATTAGAAAAAAAAATAGACATTAGCACCATCTGAACAAAAATCTTAATAGGGCCCTATAAGATGCTCCCATTTGCCATTGTTTTAACCAAAAGTTCGACTGAATAGCGAACAGCGACAGAAGAGTATCTCTTCGACTGTATGTTTTGGAGAAAATCTCAAAATAATATAATAAAAAAGACTATTCGAAGATGGTAGTTCCCTCCGGGCCAAAAAAAAAAAACTTGTCGATGGCAATCTCTTGTGGGATTTTCATTTTTATTTTTTTTTCTCTTAGATCTCTTCCTTATGGGCCCCCAAGCCGCCAACCGCGCCAGAAGATGGCCTGGAGCCTATTTGTGGGCCCATTGTTGCCGGATAATTAGCATTTCATGAGTGCAACTGAAATTCAGCAGCAGCAGCGAACAGGAAACAATTCGAAAAGCAACAGGTAAGTAGCTCCAACGGCTGGGGCGAGCAACATCTTTTTCAGTTGAGACTCTCTAGACCCTATATCCCCTCCCCCCTCCCTTTTTCAAAGTACCCCGATTGTTTCGATCTTGTCCGGGCTCTAAGAATATTTTCATGGAATATTCCGTCTTTTGGAGGCTTTTGTTTTAAGTCATCAAAAATATGCGCCTCGTCGAAGACGCCGCCAACGATGATGTTGACCTAATTTGAACGCGAGAATGATCTTTTAATTAGCCTCCGGTTATGAGGAAGGTGCCGCCGCTGAAGCGGTTTTGTTGGGTCCCCCAAGTGGATGATAAATCGTTGTGGGTGATGGGCCCCCTTTGGACACACGCGCTCTTATTAAAAAGCAATTTGCAAGGCTTGATCGTGGGGCCGCCGTAGCCACCACTGTACCCGGAGGCTTCACATCATTTCCGGCCGATTTTCGCTAAACACTTTTTAGACCCTCAAAATGAAAAAAACGAAGAAATTTCTGTACCATTGCCGCCGTACATAGTCAGTTTTTACTTTACCTTTAATCAAAGGTAATTACAAATGAGCGGGCGCTGTAAGGGCGGTCGATTTGGACCCCAAACATAAGATGTCAAAATAAACATGTGCACCGAAAAATTAATGATGTTTGGCTATCCCAGCCACAAATTCGAATATCAATCATTCGCGATAGTGTCGGAACGCGGCAGAGGGAATACCGTGTGTATGTTTGTGGCTCACCGGATTAGTTTTAATGACCCTAGTGCAATTTGTTATTGCTAAATTAATGATTTTCCGATCATGGGTCGATTCGCGTGAACGGGCCTTTTGGTTTATCATTTTTATATTTATTTTTTAGTTTTTTAACCTTCCTTGCAATATCGGATCGGATAATCTGTGCCCACGAATGTACGGTGTGGAACCCCGCAATTTATATTGGCCCAATAGAGTTTTGTTAATTAGAGCTTTATGTCGAACAAAGATTTATATTAATTGAGGCATTAGTTCAATGTAATGTACTTTAGAAATTACACTATAAAATAAAGGATTTATCTATCAATGAGAGGTAAATTTATCATACTGAGCACGTACGGAAAAAATTCATAGTAGATAAATCGGTAGAATGATTTGTGTTTTAGAGGTGCATAAGGATGAGACAAAGAGAAGACGATAGACAAACGTAATGGATAAGTAGATGGACAGTTGATAGACAATGGACAAACGATAGATAGAAGACAGATACAAGCAGGAAAATGACATCAACAACAGATAAATTCAGAGAATGATAGGCATACAATTTGATAAATGACAGAATAGTCTGAAAAGAGGTGGAAGTTTGGAAAGAAAGTCTAGAAATAGTCTAGAAGTTTGACTAAAGGAAATGGAGTTTCTTTCCTTATTATTCATTAAATAGCTAAACTAAATATGAGCCGAAGTTTTAAGTCTCAATTATACAAAAATTTATTTAACATAAAATCAAGAGATATGAATCTATAAAAACAGATAAACAATGAATTCAGCAATTCCAAAAATTCTATAATAACAAACACATATTGTGGCTTTGAAGAATACCACAACCTAGCAATCTACGCAGCTTTAGGGTAGATTCATTAAGCTTGCGCCTTTATTGTGATTGAGGGTAAATATTTGAACACACAGATGCCCGATTAGTTACGGGGTTAGTTGAATGTTTCCAGCTTCATGTTGAGAAGTACCACCTAAATAAAGTCTATTATTATTATTATTATCAAAATAAAAGTAAGCACGATTTACAACGTTTGCATTATCTCGGATACATAATGTCTTCTCTGGTACAATGAAAAACAAAATATTATAATCAATTTTTCGTTTACTGTATGTAAACATATTTGTACTTTTAGTTGTTAACGATTTTATTTTTGTAAATTATGAAATAATGAAATAATCATTAAAAAGTATATACGAGGTCTGTTCAAAAGCTATCACGAATTTTGAATTTCTGCGGGCTACGTATATTCAGTTTTCGTACTTTTTATGGCGTTATATTGGTAATGATGTCCCTCACTTATGATGAAAAGCTCGACTATTTTGAATGTTCTGTTAATTTTTGACAGCTATTTTGCTTGGACGTGCTTTGACTCGTCGGGAACCAACTTCAGAATTTCCTTATTTTCGCCAATACTCAGTATTAGAAACGTGAAAAATCTATCAGTCGAATGTGTTAAGTCATAGTTTTGGTTTCAATAAGTGTGGCATGTGATCCAAATTTTTTGAATCCACAAAACCATTCAGAGCTATTTTTAAAATTTATAACATTTCTGCTTTTTGGGTATATGAAAATGAGTAGAAGGAATTTTTGCATCAACAATTAGGTTTTTATTTAATTTTCGTCCACAACGATGTAATAAGTCTCAAATGGTAGTTGATAAAACACTTAAATTTACTCGCAACGTCTTCCATAGCTTTTATTTCAAATCTTCTTAAAATTTAAGTTTTTATTGCATCGTGCTTAAGAATGTTTTTAGGTAAGAGAAGATCAATAATAAATCGTACCCTTTTTTTGTCGGTATTACGATTATTTTTCTTCCCAAATTAACCAAGCGTCGACTAATTTCGAGCGTATCTCCTTTTAGACAATTTTTTAACCGATGAACCCGATACTGTTAATGTTTACAAATCGGCGTGTTATTAAATTTTATCCAATTTGAAAAGACAAATCGGAAACCTCAAGATAAAATTTGATAAGGTCATTTAAAATATCTTGCAAGATCACCGACATACATTTCGTCCCCCAAGTGCCGAGATCATCAGTCTGAGTAAAAAAAAAAAATATATATAAATACATGAAAAAAAATATCAAAGAGTTATTTTGACCGTAAATTATTCGCCGGTCCGATTATCGAATCGAGCGAGAGGAGTCATCAACCCATTAAGTATGTAGCCGCTCACGGAAAATCGGCTTGAATTAATTCCGCCGAATAAGCTTTCCGCTAATGCGGCCCGAAATATTTATAAGAAAATTATAATTAATTTGACACGATCCGCGAACCGTGCATCGATTCATTACCGAGGCGTTTTCATCCTCTCGCATATGCCCCCTTAAAGAGGATTCCCTCACCGCGAAAAAGGGTTCACCTGTCGTTTTTAATAAAAATTTTATTGTAGTGACAACATCGCTACGATGCAATTCCTTCTTCCAATGCCAATACCGTCGCATGTGCATTTTTAAATCCTTTTTACCTCTGTCTTGAGCGATTAAATCAAATTATAATCGGATTTAGTCCACTGATGTTTTGAAAGCGCACTTATTAGGAAATGCATACAAAAATTAAAAAGAGCCTCGACAACGGAAAAACTTTTATTCGTCCGTTCGTTATTAAAATTTTATTTTAAATAATTTTTTATGTATAGACTTTTTTTCGTTGGTTGCAAACACGACCGCTAATTCAAGTTTTCACCCAACCAAATTATCTTGTTATGCCTGCAATTAATCATTTCATCTTGTGCAGTCGCGGGATATGGCTGTAGGTAATCTGGTGACATATAGCCTACGATTCAGATCGCATCTGGAACAGTTGTCTACAATAGTCCCACAAAGAAAAAAAAATATATATAGAAAGATACGAAATAATACAGCAATTTGCGGATTAGCGAATTATGCAAGCGTTTGACATTTGTAATCAGGTCCCAATGTCAATTAGGGTTGGCCTTTGCGGATTAAGTGACATGCGCATGCGCAGAGGGATTGTTTTTTTGTTCATGATTTTAGATGCTTATTAATAGAGGAAATAGTGCACATTTTGAAATTAATTTGACTTTAAGCTTCAATTGCGGAAATTTGAATATCTATTTTCATTCTCTGTATATCTACAAGGTTTTTGTTTAATAAATAAGCACTATACACTGTAAACTTAAAATAAAATTCAATTTTAAGCCTTTAACAATTTTTTTAACTTTGTAGCTCTTAAGTAAAGATGTACGAGGGTCATACAAAAAGTAAATATTTTTATTTTATTAAAAAAACTATAACTTATATTAGTAAAATTATTTTATTTTCCGATTCTTCAATTCAAAAATAATTTGTCTATATAATCATCATTCTTTTCTACACACTTTTGTAGCCGTGGCAATAACGTTTTTAGTTCAATCTCATTGTCCGTATCATTCACATATCATATAAATTTTCTGATAATTTACTTTGAATAGGTACTTTCTAGCTTTTTCTAACATATGACAATTCGGTGTAAATATTTTTGAATACATATTTACCAGATCGTCTATATGTAAAATTCAAATTTTTCTAATTGGTAGATAGTAAAGGTTAAATAACTTGTAATAGTTTAAGAAGTCACTTATTATTCTGCAGTTTTAATTCTATTAAAAAATCTTCACATAATATCATACTTATATACCATATACCATACTTAAGAAATTCTAAATTCTTAAAAAATTATTTTACCCTGTAATCTTCAACGAAATATCATGATAAAAATAAATAAATAAAAAAAACATGGAAGTTTATACCACAGCTCAATTAAAAGCCTAAATCCTAATCTAGAATATATCTTAGGTCTACCGGAAAGTTCTAACCGTTTTTGAATTAAAATTTTCGAATATGATCCGAAATGTTTTGTTGTTTTGAGTTAAACTTTTTCATAATTTACAATAGACAATATTGTAAAAGGATCTTCTTGTATAATGCCCCTAAGGATATTATCCTCGATCAGAGATGACCTCCTAGAGCGTGGCTAGTTCATATGTATTGAAAATTGAGCATTTAAGTTTTCTTATACTCGTATACTAGCTTGAGATATAAGTTTTTATTTGCAAATTTTTTTAAAACTGACCAAAATACGACATTTTGTAGTTTTTAACTCTATTTTGCAATTGCGTATTTCCTTTTGCGATTATGAAATCTATTGACGAAAGCATATAGAAATTATGCTAATTGTTTGGCCGCAAATTTATTGTTGATCTGTGTAATTGATCACAATTTCTAGTGTAAGTAATCGCGATAACTCATTACCTGCCTATGACTTTGTCATATAAATTCAATCGATTGTATAGCGTAAAAAGTAATCGATGGTAATGGAAATAATGCATCACGATTTTGCTCCAATAATCATTACATTTCCTCTTGGGCTAATGAATGTGCGACAAATTCACATATACTACGAATTGAAATTTATGTCTTCAATATCTAGAATATTTCTTTAACGCATTGTATAAATTTAAATAAATAAACTAAAATATATAAAAGGGTAAAACTGATTTCACACACGGAAAACATAAGCCTTTTCTTGTTATAATAGACAAATAATTAAGAATTCGTAATATCGTTGCAAAATACGATTAAAAAAATTACCTGGAATCAAACGAGTTTCTCCTCACTGTATTCATGTAAATTATTTTATAAGTAATAAAAAAAAAGAATAGAATTGATTTGAGGGTAAAACCGCGTTCCAATTGGTTTTCTAATGCAAATAACGACTATCTACGAATAATGCAGAAATTGTCGTCCGTAATGAGAATGACCAATGCTTTGACCATGACCACAATCAATTATCGATCATACGGCGTCCTTGAAAGAAATTACAAGAAATCAGCAGCAGCAGTAGCAGCAGCAGCAGCAATAGTGCAGCGCACTGCGACAACAGAATGCGGTTGGCTGTGTGCAGCAAAGAATTGGCCTCTAAAAATAATTATCGCGTGCCTTATGAAGTTCATAAGCAAAAAGGCATGCGCACTCGGCTCTTAATGAGAAGCAATTCAAATGTCGTAGCCCGACTACTTATTAATACAATTTCCTTTTGCCATTAGACATTCAAATTGAAACGGCTCAACGGCACGACACCGGGCAATGCGAATCGGTACGGTTCGACGGTTGTGACGATGGTGCGGTAGCGGTTCTATTGCGAATTACACGGTATTGCTTGCCAACTTTACCAACCTCTATCGACTCAATCTGCTTAATGAGACTCATTCAGCGCTCTGTCGATTTGTGTAATTTCTAAGAGAAAAATGAAAGAAAACAAAAATCAAAATCATTTGCCGCGGAGTTATCATTTTTCTTGAATTTATGCTGATTTCACACATGAAATTCGAAAAAAAAAAAACATAAAATTTCTATGAACAGTGTGCTGGAGTCGCCACAGTCGACAATATCGCAACATCGAAAAATTCTAGACTAGCCCAGCGCAACAAATAAGTCCGCATAGTCATAGGACGTGATTGCTGCTGCTGGTTTTTGCAGCCGCTGCTGACGTCGCCGCCGTCGTCGCCGTTGGCTGGTAAGTCGAACACGTACAATACCGCGCGTTGCGAAATTGACAATTATTTTCAAAAGTCGATAATCAGCAGCGAATACAATTTTCCTTAATTACCAAAAACACTTAAGGCCCCCAATCAGCACACCGACACTTGGCGCGGTGGCTGTTCGCTGAAGAACGCGTCAGCGCAGCAGCAGCAGCACCGTCTAACACCAGGACAGAAGCACTGGTGCCAGAAGTGAGGTTTGTGCTACAATTTTAGATCCGGTACACGACGACCACCTCAGCACCAAGGTACTCCGGTGGGTATACCAGCGGCGGTGAGGTGACCGTCTCCCCCACCCCGGAGAACCCATTCCGGAGTACGCTCTGGGAACGCGGCTGCCGCGTCAGCTCTGGGGAATAATTTATATAATGTTGGTCGCACACGCACACACCACACCGTGCACAACACCGTGCGATCGGAGCGAATAAAATAAAATTTTTTGTTAAAAAAAAAAATAAAAGACGAAAAGATAAAAAAAGTTCAAACTCACAGCGCACTCTAACGAATGCATAATAAAACGCAGCAATGCGACCAAAAAGAGGCCCAAAAAGTCTCCGTAAGGTCTGCAGCATGAAAGCTATGAGCCGATTGCGCCGATAGGCAAATCTGCGCAAGAGCAGGAGGAACTTAGCTGCGCGCGTCGCACTCTACGAGCCGGGGCTTGCCGCTATAGAAAAGAGCGGCAGCACCGTACCAACAACAAAAATGCTAAAATCGTGACTTGCTTGAGCTATTGTACAAGAATATGTTATTAATGTTGGGCAAATAAAGCGATAAACCGAGCAATAAAAAAATAAAAAATAAAAGGCCAAAGCAAACCGCGGGGGCCCCCTCTAATTCGAGCACCACCCGACGGTGGCGGAGGAGGCACGAGGCACAAAAGTTGAGCTCTCTACGCAGCAGCGTCCGAGCGCGCGCACAATATCAACAAATCCACATATCGATCCAAATTTTACACGCACACCTCACACGCATTTATCTCTCCCGCCCAAAGCGAGCCTAGATATTTGGTGTGGCGGTATTTTCACCTAATCAAAAAATTTAAAGAAAATAGAGATAGAGTGTAAGGCGACCAAAAATAAAAAAAAAAATATGTCTGAACAGGTCCCAGCGAGACGGCTGGCACAATGAAGAGTGGTGATTTATCCGCGATAAGCAGATGTAATTCCCTAGGTTTATTAGAGTGCTCGATCTTGCTGGTTCCCCCAGCTGCTTATCACCGTCCATCAATCTGAGTAGGCTATGTTTGGTGAAATTAACATGAACGAGTGACATAAGACCTCCCGTGGAAGATGGATTATCGCACGAGCCGCATGCCATTCTTTGGAAAAATAAAAATCAACGTAGGATTTCTCTCTACGGGTTTCCTGAGTTAAGCGATAGTCAACTCTAGCCCTCTAGGGAAATAAGGGAAACTACTAAAACTCAATTTCTATCCTCCAAAACTAGTTATTATGTCTTATTGTTACCCTAACACTTTTCTGAATTTTTTTAAAACACAACCCATAAACACATACCCTTTCAAAATTCTGTACAAATTTATCTACTTATACCCAGCTCTTCTATTTCTCATATAAAACGAAAGACTTAAACGACGAACCTGAATTTTAAATGTGTAAAAATGTTGACAACTTCCGATTTTTATAGACAACTATTTTTAAGATTTTATAAATCTTTCAAATCTTTAACTATGTGGAAATATGACTACATTTTAAAGCCTTAATTCCATGATAACATTTCCAGGAATTATTAATGAAATACATTAGAAATAAAGCAACATTTTTTTATTAAATTATTATACTTTCGCTGTATTATTACCACAACAAATTAAGTAATTTTCATAATGAAAATTGATGAAATTTAAGATAACGATAACTTTCTTTTTACAATAATTACACAAAATTATGTTGAAGAAGTTCTGTAACATAATGATATAAGTTAATTAAAAATATTTTCATTTCTTAGCCATAATGCCATAAAATACAAAAATTAATAAACTTTCTCCTTGCTTGACATGTTTTAGCAATAGCGCAATTCTTAGCCGTAATTGATCATTATCTTAATAATGTTTTATTTTCTAGCAGAAGGATGTTTTCTAACATTTTATAGATAGAGCGAAAAATACATAATTTCTGTTATAGGTAAGAATTTTTAGCCTAAACATAAAATAAATTTAATAATTTTTAGCTTTTCCCGCTCTTATAATGGATAAAATTCTAAAAATAAAACTGAGCAAAAGCTCAGATTCGATTTTTGTATAGGAAACAAAGTTTTAAAATGAGATAGATCTCGGTTTTTCCATATAAAAAACTGACTGAGCTTTAACTCACTATTTTAGCATATGAGTCAATATCTTTTAGAAAAACGAAAGACTTAAGCGACGAAACTGAAATTAAAACATGAATAAAGAATGCAGCTACGTAATGCAATTTATGAATTATCACTCAAACGGTAAATAATCGTAGAAAATTACAGTTATTTTATAGAATAAAAGTAGAAAATATGTAAACAAATTAAGTTGAATTGTAAATTAGTGCTTAGTTATTGCCTTGACACTTGCACAGAAGCGCATGACGTTGCAACGGATTGTGTGCTCACGTTATATAGAAAATTCTAAGTAAAATGCACCTGCAATTAGCAGTAAATTCAATCAAATGTAATGAATTCATCGAGCCGCCTTATTAATCTACAGTGTTTCGATTAGACACTAAGTGGCAGCGGGCTAGAGAAAAAAAAATACGCCAAGTACGGTGTTTCATCCTGCCCGATCAATTGATTGAACGATCGCGTTCCACGTGCGCGGTTGGTCGAAGATTAACTTATAACTCACCATAGTGGAAGCTGCATTTTCGCTTCTTTCAAGAACAGTTGCGATTTCAATGGCAAGAATCAAGGCCTATGCTCGGAAGAACATTACAAGGAACTTGTTTTCTGGCTAGGCCTATTCACGGATTCGTATAATTGAGGAGTGATTTAAGAACGAATCGGCCAGTCTTTCTAGGAAATAAAATTAGGTGATTTTGTTGGATTAAAGAACCCCCCCGCTGGTACTTGTCTCATACTTTTCACCACTATTCCCATCGACTATAAATTCAATTTTAAGTATTGGTTACAAAATCACATCCAGGAGCGCATGGGAAGTCTTTGCATTCATATTATGAAATTACTGACCGAACTTACACACAAAAAAGAAAAGTCCAGCAATTTTGCTCATTAAAGCGAACCTAGCACGGTAGTTAATCCAACCGATAATGGCATAATGCAATATTTAACAAAATAATTTTTCCTTCCCCTCGCTTAGCGTCCCGATGTCCGCTATTAATTCTTAATACATAAAACATACCTCTTCGGTGTAATGTGGAAGCGCAATACCGTGTCTTACGTCTTTCCACATATTTTATTGATTCATTTCGACTTTGTTGGGGCTACGTTTCCCTTTTCTGCATTGCTTAAACGCACCGTATGGCGAAAAATTGTCTGGCCTTCAGATTCGATGCAGTTTAAGTGTTTTAACTGACTCAGAGGCGTTCCGGCTGCGAGGAAACAAATGAGCCTTTAAGTGAATTCCCATTATTCATCTCAATCTGCCTCCGAATACCCCCCGCGGTCTCACATCCAAAATCACTACGAATTATGGACTGCATTATTCTTGGACCTCAGCGACCAGTCGTCACCGTGTTCAAATTTTATTGTTTAAGTCAACCGCCCTGATATCGTTTTCATTTTGCAAATTGATGAAAAAAATAAAAATAAAAAAAACAAAAAAAAAAATGTTATACACTCGCAAAAGTAATATAAAAGCCACTGCGGTCACGTAAGAGTCGGATCAACGTGAAATTAATTAATTTTTTGATGTGTGCCCACAGAACTAGGGAGCACCTGAGGGCAAAGAGGTGAGATTTTGTTGAATAACAAGTTTCACATTTGCATAATTTACCGAC
Organism: Philonicus albiceps; assembly: GCA_963969385.1. Lineage (NCBI taxonomy): Eukaryota > Metazoa > Arthropoda > Insecta > Diptera > Asilidae > Philonicus > Philonicus albiceps. The sequence goes on along the minus strand of OZ017772.1, from coordinate 1,275,082 downwards.
CTGCTTGTCGGGATTTTAGGTGACTAAAAATTTTAGCTGAATTCTTTTTTTTTTTGCTTTTAAGTTCATTTCCATCCATATAATTATGGGAGATTCTGGTGCTGAGTGGTCTCAAGGGCATGGGGCTTGGGTTTCCTGTAAATCAACCAATTGTCCAATTAATGCCAGGATTAATTCACTGTGGTACAGTAATTGGTACAAGATTTAACCCATTCTGATCTTTGTGTTTGCTTTATAATCGTATTTTTCGTATTTGATGGTAAATCGAATATTTTTACTATTTTATACGCGAAATAAGTGGTTTAGTGGTCACCTTTAATTACTTGATTATCATTCAAGTGAGAATTAATAAAAGAATCAGAGGTTTCTTGGAAAATGACTTAAGTGATTCATAATTCAGATGAATCAGTATTTTTACATAATTATCGAAATTCCCTGAAATATTTTCACTATCATACATTTTAAATGATAATGATTATTTTAAGTTAATAAATTAAAATATGAATAATTCCGATAGATTAACTCTAGTGAATTAATTTTATACAATAAGATAGAGAACGAACATTATGTACCCTTTTAAAAATTATATCATCAAAAAGACGTTAGTAAAGGATGCAAATAAATCATACTTTATAATGTAGTCCCATTTAAATTTACTAAACTATTCAAAATTATCAAAATACGTATACAAAAAAAGCATCTGTAAAGACGACTATGTCTCATCTTTTACGAATAGCACACTAAATATATCGTTAGAATAAAATATTAAAATTAAATGCACATATTTATTTAAATCTGTCCATTAGAAAATTCCTACTTTCCTTCTTTTTAAAATCTTTTTTAAATCTTTGCAAACAACAGAGAACAGAGAATAGGTAAAATATTTTAATACTCAAACACGGGAATAAATATCAATCGAATTTGGTGTGAAATCCAACAAATATTGCTATTGATTTTGTTTCAATCGAAAATTTTATTAATTTAATACTTAGTGTTATTTCTAAAACGATAAAATTAATTAAATTGTGTTACTGATGCAATTATAAATAAGTGATACAGAGGAAAGAATTTGATCCATGTGGGAATTACTCAAAAAAGCATGGACCTTGAACAGGGGTCAGGGTTTAGACTTGTGTTCTTCGAATTCACTTTTCGATGTTCTTTAACCAACTGAGCTATCCTGTGTATATCTGTTTTTTAACATCTTATAGTTATTTTCTTGGTTTAGCTTAATTTTGATATTCTCCATTGTTTTGTAGCTTGTATTAAGCAAATAAATAAAGAAATAAACCTGGCCAAACCACCCCTACAATAGCTCGTCCCTTCATCCACTTCTTTTGCTTATTGCAGCTAGTTTTTAGTCTTATTTTAGTGTTAGTTTTAAGTTCTATTGAATCTTGCACTAAATGAAATGTAAATAAATAAATCAAATTAATTTATTGGGGTCCTAATAAAATTTTATTCAAATTAAAGTAAAAGATTTCCTCAATCAATTCTTTTAGTTTCCTAAAATCAGTAAAATATTTATAGTTCTTCATGTTAAATTTGCCATATTATTGTGAATGGAATGAGTATATGATGCTATAGAAATCTAAAACAAATAAGTTTACCTATTTTAACTTAGAAGTTTAGAAATGGTTTAAATAAAATGCTCTTGATTTTGTAAAATGATGATGATATGTTTAATTTTTGAAAACCTAAAATTTAGAAAATTTTACTAATGTAAAATTAGTAAATTCGTTGAATAGATTTTAACAACTCATTTCTTTCCGCGTAGATGATCTATCACTTGAATGAAGAAAATAAGTTACTGGTTTTTCAGAAAGTTAGAGAGGAGACCCTCTATTGAATTTTAAAAACTTATCCAACCGATGGGATTTTCATCCCTCAGTTCTACGTATATCGAGATCTAACCCCATACTCGTATTATAGACATGTGTACGAGGTATGTTCAAAAAATACTCTATTTCCCGACAGTAGATATCATCATTTGTCGATTACCTATGTAGTTTTTAGTGAAATGCGTTGGATTTCAGAATGAATGTCCTGAAGGAGCAAGGACTTACTGTGAAATTTTGTTTAAATCTTGGTAAATCTGGGATTGATGTACCTCCCACAAGGTTCCATAGTGAACCAAACTTACTACACTGAAGTTCTGAAACGTTTGAGATACGCCTTTCGTCGCAAAAGGCCAGAAATGTGAAGGAGTTGTGACTGTTTTTTTTATCACGACAACTCTCCAGCCCATTCAGCAGTCCTCACAACACTCGATAACTGTCCTAATATTGCTGTTTGTGAGTTTTTGTTGTTTACCAAACTCAAAAGACCCTTGAAATTAAAAAGATTTGAGATGATTCCTGATATTAAGGCAAATGCGACGAAGGAGCTGAAGGACATTACAAAAGAAGCGTACCAGGACTGTATAAACAAGTGGAAAATATCGTTGGGATAAGTTTGTACGTTGGAGAGGAGAGTAATTTGAAGGGAACCTAGATGTTACTTCTAAATAAAGTACATCAGCATATTTTTTGAATAGACTACCTGACCTGACCTGACTTTTATTATTTATGTATTTTCATATCAGTGTTATTGTTAACTAAGGAAAGGAGATAAAGTTTTATAGTCTTGAAGTGTTTTTGGCCTAAAAGTCGCTTATTGTAAGTTAAAATAATTAATAACAAAACCAAATTCTAATCAAAATCAATAACAATAATAAAAAATTTTGCGAATTTCATTCTAATCTTCTTTCTATGGTTTTTGTTTAAGGAAAACCAGAATTTTATGATCTCATTTCACATGTTTTACTATTAACTCCGATTTTTGAATTTTGTGTAAAAACTATCAGTCCTTCGGATCAAATGAATGTTTAAATTCGTTTATAGCACAGGTGTTTTAAATTTTCATCTACCACAGAGACAAGTCGCAGTTTCTTAAAAATTTTAAACAATGACTGGTACCATATACCAAAAATAAAATAAAGACCTGGAAATTCGAGATTTTGCCGCAGCGTTAATACAATTAAAGGTAATAAATGTGATTACAGTTGAATTTTGAGAAACCCATGGAACTCTGGCTAATTATACCCCTTGCCATTTTTAAACAAACAAAATGAGGCTGAAATTATGTAAAAATAAAACTCGCACTTTTAGCAAATGTGGCAATATTCAGTTCGTTCAGTGACGTAAGCGGAAAGCGAAATAAAAAAAAAAAAAACCCTAATCCATTGGTGTACCACAATTCCACAATTACTCCTTTCCTGGCCCGCGACGACGTGTAATTGCACTGCAACGGTCGTAAATTTTTATTGTGCTTAAATTTCGAATATGTGGATTTCGCGGATAATGCAAAAATTATAGTGATTGCGAACTCGGAATAGGCCGCGGTCAGTTTCGTCGATAATTGCAATGTACTACACTGTAGCGGAGCGCAGTGGCGCAGTGGCACAGTGTCTCAGCCCCGCAGGGGCGACAATCCAGTGCAGTTTTTGCGTTTCTTACCTGCGATCCGGTATAACATTTATTAACACCCCAAATGTTTGTCACTCCAGGTGCACTGTAGCTGGTGACGGTTGTCGCACGGTTCGCAAGGTTGCACCAAACCTTCTTTTTACTCTAATTTTGGAGGCGTAAGCGGGGCAAAATGGTGACAAAAAACCCGGAGCGGTAATAAAATAGCGCACGGAATAATTTGTCACCTTACATCACCTTGAAGGTGACAGTGCTCGGGGCAAATATTGTCGCATAGAGCACCACGACTTGGACTGGGAGGGTATCTTACAGATAGCTTTGCTCCGTGTAAAATTAAACAAATAAATTTTAATAAAATGTAAAATTTTTTTGTACAGAAGCAATAAAAGTCTCACGGACGTGGACGCGAACGCATGCATTGTGCGAGGGCCATCGTCAACCGTGCGACGCTACCGTCGTCTGTGCGTCCAACGGACCGCTGGCATATTTCGTCCGGCCGCCTTCCTTTTCCTTTTCTTCCGTGCCGCTGCGTCAGGTCGCGCTTATGTTTTACACAACAAATTTACGTTGGCTGCTTAGTGTTGAGCGTAACGACATCGTAAAATGAATAATTGCGGCAATTACTGTCATGCCTTTTATTTTCTTCTTTTACTGAATTTATTTCATGAGACACACCGAATACTGGAAACAGTCCGTTGCGGTTTGCGCCGCCGGGGCTTTCTGTGCTTTTCGTGGCCCTCGCTAGCATAACACCACCGCTTCAAGACTTAAAACTAATTAGAAGGAAAGTCACGGACAATTCCCAAAGCAGGAGATGAATGAGGCGGGAAACCCTATTTCTATAGTCTTCCGCTAATTTACGAAAATTTGTGGTGATTTTTAGAGCACTAAGTTTAGGTTTTATTATATTTTAATTTAAAAAAAATTATTAGCTTTACTTACGACTACTAACTTTTGGTATCTGGCTTAATAACGCCTCCCAAAAAGTATAAAAACAGCAGATCTTACACTCAGAAAAATCAGACTTGCTAACCAACTGAGTTTCCGGATGTTGTGGTTACCAAAATCTCGTTTTATTATATTAAGTGAAGTCCTAAAATTGATTAATTAATCGCCTTTTATGCTCAAACAAACTTTTCTTAATATTTAGAAATTCATTTTTAATTTTGGTATTTTCCCTACTAACTTCATATTTGAATTGCAGATTTTAAGCATTCTCCTCCTTACTCACATAAAAATCAAACATTTTGATGAGTAATGTTTAGTTTACCTCTTAACTTCCTCTTTGTAACTTTTAGAATGAGGGTTTTAATTAAATATAGATGACTTTGGTGAACATAAAAGTTATTCTAATTAACAATCTGCAATTAAGTAATACAAAATCTGTTCATTTTCCCACATCATCTTTTGAAAAATGTCCATGAAAAGAAATTTATACTTCCTTCACACAGCATATTTTAAAATTTTTATCTTACTGTGTATTTTGCGTATCATGTTTGAGACTATGTTTGCTTATTTTGTTTGTTTTTGAATCAACATTTACTCCACGGTAAGCTCATCTCATTAATCAAACGAAATTAGACAAAACTTGGATACTTCTGGGTGCGAGCATCGGCGTATGCATCATTTCCCACGCGGCTCTATGAGCCTTGATAAACACGTTTTGATACAAAGCCAGTAAATTAGAGGGCTATGCAATGATAAACATGCAAAATTTATGAAGTATCTTAAGTCGCCTAACGGACTAATGAAAATGCGCGATCATCTTGCCTGGTAGGATAGTAGCCAAACAGTTTGCATGGTCAAAAGAAGAAGTATCTCTCGTACAATTTTTGTTTCGAATGAAGACATGATTTGAATAAATTGACGAGATCCCTAGAATGTTGCAGTATCTTCCCGCAGGATTTTAATACCGATTCAATAGACACCATCACCAGACACCAGGTGGGATAAATAAATTAAAGGGAAAATGGGGAAAGCGGTTATTTATCCGCGTGCGGATTAAGACGCAAAAACTAGCAGCTATGAGCATCATTAGTGCGATCACCTGTAGATTTAATAGCGCAATTTGTGGTATACGCGATATCGCCAAATGAAAATTTATCGTCTCCCCCTTGATAGACCACTGTGTTCTTAGAAGCGGGTTTATGTTAGGCCTTACTCGCGTGATATATTGGCGATCATTGGGGCTCTCAATCGTCGACGGTCAGAGGCGACTTTCTGTAATTCCTTAATTAATAGTCGTTCACGGTGTGTCGTCCTAGTCTAAAAACTTGGCACACCTGCTTTCTCCCTAATTAAATGTTTATTTCGAAATAAATCCGGATAGTAGCGATCTATGGGGGTAATAAAATCGCTCAGACGCATCCCATGCAAACCTTTCAATTTTATACATTGAATAGGCCAACAATTAGCAACAAATTGCGCAAAATTTTGTATACTATCAGATGGAAAAGTTGAACGCTATTTTATATCTTAATCATCGTCTAACGGCCGTTCGATAGTAAAACTGTCTCAGACGAGACCTCTATAAATTTCGTCCCTCATAGTTGAGTCCCTTCTAAACTCACATTCCACGATTGTATGGCCTGATAGTAGTGGCGCAATCGTTGGATCACCCAAGTGATGATTAATTGCCTCGTTGTCGGTGTTATGATGTCTGATTAAATTATGATTCAATAACTATCACTGAATACGCCGTCATCGCACAATTTTCACTGATCCGTCCCCAACATCGTGGTGACGGCGGCAATATACCGCATAATATAAAATTTAAAATCACTGATGCCGGACTGACCGGTCGGTCGATGGCAATAGTGGGCTGATGATGATCTAATTTTCTAGCGAATCATTCGTCGCACGGTTGCGTTGGCTTTCTTTCGTGGTATGTTTACAATGTCGCGCGAGTTCGTTTTGCTCGCCGCAGGTTCCATTTAATTACTATCGCTACAAAATCGCGTTTGAATCGCTCGAAGAGCAACAGTTCGAACAGCAGCTGCTACCACTGTCGGCTCGTTTTAGTTCATTTTTGCCGCCACTAATTCGATGGCTGGTTTTAGCTACTGTTCAAGTTGCCGCATTACGTTTTGCCGTGCTGCTTTTCCTACTGCAACTATTCAAGTTGTTGTTGTTGTTGTTGTTGCTGTTGTTGTTCTTGTCGACTTGTCTTTGGCGTCATCGTCGTTGCAGTCGATGGGGCTCTGCTCGACCGCCCTTGCTCAATGGCAAGGTTTCACCATTGACCGAGAGAAAATACCTTTGAAAGAATTTTTTTTATTTTTCGCTTTTTCCTACATTGGAAAATTATGTTCTTCGATGTTATTCATTAGAAAACAATGCCCACTGTGGTGTGAAGCAAACAAGAAGTTTTAAAAGAGATAAAATAAAAGGTCTAAACGAGAACATCGATAATCGAGAAATTGTATAGTAAAAAATATTACGATTACTAGACATATCTAGTAAAATTTTTTAAATGTTCCTTTTGTAAATTACACACAAAAACCCATAGTAATGAAATAATTTTAAATAAAGCTATAGTAAAAGCATATTCAGTTTCAATCAACTAAAAATTAATCGAACCAACTACATCTATCACTAAAAACCCTCTACTATTACCTAATCGCCTCAAATATGCTAGAATACAATTAGTGTTCAGAATTCTAGATAAATTCGATTTCCTAGCAATGTTGCTTAAAAATTTAAGATAAATAGTTTCGTTTTCCTTTAGAAATTCTTTATAAAAACTTTAAAACTTAAACGTATTGAATTTGTTTTTCAGTTTCCACTTTCATTTTGAAAATTAGCTTCATTTTTAAAAGGGATCATCTCAAAAGATATAGTGCAAAGTCTTCAAAATGTTAAACATAATTCTAATAAATGCTTTTACTTTCCTAATATATCTTTTCAATCTTAACTTCAATATTCCCTGAAATACCCAACTACCAATTTAAACTAGTCAGTTTGTGTAGAAAAATTTGAAATATGGTAATTTTAAAAGTTTATTTGATGAGGCTTCAAAAAATCTAATAAAGTATTGTTTGTTGTGGATATCCGACAAAGGTCTCAATATTTTACGTCTATCTATTTTTAATACTAAAATACCAAAAAACTACTTGACATAAACGAGAAAGAAATCTAGTTTTTATGGTATATTTTAAAATATAGTTGTAATATCTGTACTTTTATGACTTAAAGCAAGCCATTAGGCAATAAATCGATTCTATAAATCTTAAAATGTCGATGTTCGCCTATTTTTGCAATATACAGGCTGCAATTAAAATTCACCCAAGCAAATTGCCTTATCCAGAAAAAAAAATAAAATAAAAATAAGTAAATCAGTGCACGATGGAAAATAATTCATCCTTCGAAAGAATGCCAGCCCGGACAGGTTTCTGCATAGCCACACACACTCTACTTCTCCGGTAACTCAGGTTATTTTCAGTTGCCAATATATCAGCAAGTAATGACTATTATTAAATTGGAATAAATTATTAAGAGCCTCAATACTGGTGAAAAAATTTTACCGGAACGGTAGCAGTAAGACACAAAAGTCTACACTCCTCAGAGTACATAAACTGTGGGCTGTCTTAAGGAGGAGTGCCAGATTTAGTTCGGTATCAGTAAAAACGCGGAAAACTTTTTTTCCTCAACTAAATTGACTCTTCGAATTTACAATTGGCATATAAGGCAATAGTCGGGAATTATTAGAAGTAGTAAGTTAAGAAACAGCCGAAACACTTCAGTAGATGATAAACAGCCGCATAAGTCTCTGCGCGCGCAGCTCAAACCAATGACACGGTGCACCAGCGCGCCGGAGCCATTTGCGCTGGAGCTGATGCTGCTGCTGTTGCTGCTGCTGCTGTTGCTGCTGCTGCTGCTGCCCGGAGAGATTTATCTCGTCCAGTGCGGGCTTAGCGATGCTAAGGAGCTGCTGCATGCAGATTTAGCCAAGAAAGCGAGCTAAATTGCTCTTTGTGCTAAACTTAAAGAGCTTTAGTCCATGGTATCTTTTTTTTTTGTATATACGAGTATACGTTTTTTTGCATCAATGCTAGCTGCTAGCGTGATTTTTGCTGTTGCTGTTTTATAGAAAAAAAAAGAAGAGATATACTATGCATTGCTCAGACGTACAACAACCGTTAATCTTTCGTCCTTGAGGTGTCCCTGCTTTGAAAACGTTTCGTACTTGTTCGCGTCGAGTGAGATTTTCTTGTTTCGGCTGTTTCACTGAATTTTATCCGGCAAAAAGACTTTTGATGGAGTTAAAGCCATTAAAAAAACAAAAAAAAAATAAATCGCTTAAAGTCACGTTTTATCGCTAGCCGTACCTGTACGGGAACCGGGCTATACTTTTTGTCTGCTAAGAGGGTAAGACGTTTCAACTATCTTTTCTGTCTTTCTTAGCGCACCGCTCTGTGGGGCGCTCCTGCAATTCAATTGCTTGACAGACTGCACTCGGTTATGGCTCAAGTGAATTTTTGGGACTTAGTAATCGGTCAAATTTTTGACGTACAGTACCCAAAATAACGCACTTCTTTGATAGTGCGTTAAACACAATAGATGAGCTCTGCCACGACAGTTGATTGGAAAATCCATAAATCACCTTCCGCATAACAAATTATTTTTCCCTTGACCATTTATATGGGGTATATGAAGGCAAAATGACTACCCACGAAAAGAAATATATCAAAATTGTATAGTAATGTTAGTAACATTTTGAATTTATATACATTTCTTTAAAACATTTCATTTTTGCAAGTAAATTAGTTTTATGAATATTTTGCTATAGACTACCCTCGTTATTTTATTAAGACGTTATGGAGAAATATATTTTTAAAAAAAATGTACATAAAAACAGATAAAACCGATTCTTGTTTTAGGTAATATTTGAAAATTTAAAACCAGTTGTAACTCTAATGAAAGTTTCAATGTTAAGGTAAAAGTATAACTCAAATGAGCTTAAATGATAAAATAAATAAAATTTCCTGGAAAATTAGTTATCAATTTAACTTTCTAATCTTTTTAAAAACTTACAAAAATCAATTACATTCCATAGATTACGAATAAAGTTATCTGGTGATATTTTATAGCTGCATTTCAGTTATCATTTTTCAAATTTTTTAAAAATTTCCAAAGTACAATTTAATTTTAACTATACGGCCAAAAACTCGACTAAATTTTTGAAATTTTTTCCTCAAGAAATAAGAAATAATAGTTTTATTTAAAATAATTAATTTAAAAAAGAGTGCTTTGTAATCTTGGGTTGTTAATTAAAGTTCAAATTCGGGATTATAAATATTTGCCATTGCCAACCTTACTTTCAAAGAATGTAAAAGTACAAATTTTACGGTGTTAGAAGTAATTTAAGGGGTCTATTAGAAATTAAATAAAACTTAAAACTATTATAAAAAGTATGTTTTGAGGACGAGTGATCGGTCAGCAATTTTTGACGGGATATCATAAGCAACAGCCTACCTTTTTTGATAGAGCGATAACACAATAGAGGAGGTTTGCCCGGCAGGTGACCGGGAATTTCATAAATCATTCCTATGCACCTAATTAATTTTCCCATAACCATTTTTGGTGTATGAAGGCGCTATACCTGCGGGAGCCGCTCAATACGCGACACAGCACGTGATATATGCACGCACCTTGGCCCATTCGATTCATCACTTTCTGCGCGGCCAAATAAAGCGCGATCTTAGCGAGGCTCTTCCTGCTTCCATTGTTATCGAAAAAAACAAAAACAAAAACAAACAAAAAAACATTTTCAAATTTGTTTTTGTGCTGCTAAAACTTTCATGTTACCTGGCAGCTGCTGACACGAAAGTGTTTGTCTTGGGCTCTCTCAAAAGGTACCCAAGATGCCCGTGCCCGATAACAAAAGACAGGCGCTACACGCCACTGTGGCCATAGTCGCACGCGGCGTACACTATGCGTCCGTGCCGCGCGGAGAAATCCAAAATGGAAATTAATTATAAATTCTCCGCTGATTGGAATGCAACCGCGTGCACACGCGGTCAACAAAAATTCTGCAAGTCCGGCCGATTAGACGCGAACACGCGGCCTATGTGCAATGAAGAAGCGCCTCATGATGATCATCATCATCATGTTTTATTACCGGAGAGATGGGTGCACAAGAGGGGGGAGGGGAGCGAGGGGAGGAAAGAAAAAATACACGATGAAAAATTTTTGTAATCATCTCCCGTACGCTCAAGGAGAAGAATTAACTATCTTGCTCACAAGTCACAATTCCTGGCGAGCATCTTCAATTCAATAAGTTGCCCATGTTTGGAGTGCTATTTATCGAGCCGGGAGCTGCAGACAGCCCCATTCTGGATGCTGGAGCTGTAGCAGAAATGTCGATAGAGGAAAAAAAAGAAAAATAAAAAATACATAAAGTCTAGGACTTTTTTTTCTCCAATAAAATCCTCAGAAGGTATCCCCGTGCACACGCACAAGGAATACTGGGGGCATAATCGCGGCTCTTTCATCTCACACCGGCTGTCGAGCGAATATTTGCGCACGACAATGCATCCGCACACACTGCATAGAAAAACATACAAAAACATGCAATTGCCATTTTTCTTAAAAAAAAAATCACATGTTTTTTTTCGTTATTTTTGTTTTTTCAAATTACTTGAAATTCACGCTTCCCGTTCCTCTAGCTAGGGTTCCTCCTCTTTGTCCAATTAGCAGCGGATACCAGAAAATGTTTGTGTCTGTTATTGCAAGAAAATCTTTAATTAGTCGGATTATGTAACACCGTGCGTAGTAGTTGCATACTACGATCGATGCGATCAAATTCAGACACGAATAAATTGAGTGGGGTGCGCGTGCGTAGTTGCATAATCTGTTCTATTCGCAGGATTTTTGCAAGTCCGGACGGAGGTTGGGTCACTGTTTTAGCGCTAAGATTGCGATGTAATTGGATCTGCCACCGGTGCTCCAGGGAATAAATTCGACGAGAATTAATCGTTGTACAGAGGTTAATCGCAGCTAAGACTACAGGTAATTGCCTTGTAAGTGAATTAAACTATTGACCGCAGCTGACATCTTGATTGGTCTTTTCTTTTTGCCCATTGGCTATTTGGTGATCTTAATTGAGGAGATTGATTAGATGTTAAGACGGATATTTAATTACCTAAAATCTGTTAGAAGGTTTTAATTAAGAAAAGTCTCAGGCAGTAATATTAAGAGACTAAATACAAAATCTAAGAGTATTTGAGCTTAATTCGTCTTCAATTCCGAATACCTTCGGTTGAAGAATTATAAATTTTAATTTTAGCAGTTTTACACTCAGTTAAGATAAAGTAAACCTTTCATAACTTATATAGTTAGCGACTGCTTAAAAAATAATTAAATATTTTAGGTATAATTGCGAGAATATTCTCGAATTGCCATTATAATGTAAGTTTTATATTTCTACAATTGTTCTTGAAAAAAATCATTGGCTTTCTAAAAATGCGTTCAAAAATTAAAAACTTATTTTCTACAATAATTTCAGTGGTTACTTCAGTAAAACCACTAGACTTCAATTTTTTGGGAAAATTAAATTGTATTCAATTTTAAATCCTTGGACAAAATTTAAAAATCGCGGTAGATTGATTATAAAAAGGGTGAATAGTTTCATTTTCTTTAAAATAACTTAAAATTATTTACATAGGCTGCACTCTAAAAATTGTTCTTAAATATCACTTAAATAATTGAAGGCAATTGATTACCTACAAGTCTGATCATCACCAGGTCCTCGTCAGTTCGATTGATTGCCCAGACCTCCTTCGCAGCATATCCCTTAATACTAACCCCCGTAACGTTAGATCTTTCCCTACCTTTCCTTATCTTGAAAGTCGTCATTCTAACTACGGTCACTTCGAACCCTTTATCAGAATGCTGCGGATGGTCAACAACTCTGCTGCTGTCGATTTCTATCTCACTAAAACCTCTATTAAGTATGCCCTACACTTGCCTAACCTACAACCCGAATTAATTTAGTTAATTTAGTTAATTAGGTTTCTTTTATTTATATTTCTATCTTGTATTAAGCCAAATAAATAAATAAATAAATTGTAGTAAATTTTAACAGTCAACTAAATTTAAATTATTAATTTTCGTAAAAGATTAAAACATAACATGAATGTGGGAAATAAAAAACAAATTTGGCTAGAGGACAGGGCTCGAACTTGTGACTTTAGAATTGGCGCTTCATTTCACTAACCAACTGAGTTAACCATGGCCCTTGCAGGCGATGCCTTCTCGAACAATTTTTGTTCTTACGCTTTTTTTGGTTACGAATAACAAGAAATATCTGTATGAATTTTAATGGAATTGATTTTCAACAAATTTTATGTAAAAATAGAATAGAATTTAATTGGGATTTACGTCACACTAATAACCTTTTAAAATGTTTATTTAAATTCTTATTTTAAAATGAGATTTTAAATCAAATGTGTTTTGTTTTCCTAGTGCTCTCAACTTTTTGCTTGTGGAGTTATCGATTTGGCGATGTGTGAACCGCTCATATATAAAAAGCAATTGTTGTTTGTCTGAATTGTATAAACTCCGAAACTACTGGGCCGATTCAACTCAAATTTTGCCAGTATATACGCTTCGAATCCAAGATAGTTTAGGGTTAATAAAAGGTTTGAAAAATTTCCGATAGAGGGTGCGTCAAACACAACTAATATTTCTTCTATTCACTTGAACAAATTACACAATTAGTGCATATTGTGAAGTGAATATTGGCACATGACATGACTAATGACATGACACATGACATGGTAAATGACATGGCACATGACACGGCATATGACAAGACATATGACTTGACGTGATATATGACATGATAATTTTTAGTGTATTTAATTCCTTGAAGTTAATAAATTCACTGCTAAATTCAAATTTGAAAAAAAGGACACATTTTCTTGCATCGAAACAGCAGAGTGCACAGGGTATTTGTGGCTAGTTGTTAATAAAATGTTGATTTTTATTTTAAAAAACCATCTAATAAACTTCAACAGATGAAATTTAAATAGTATCAAATTTTCTTCATGGATTGAACTAAATCTCAATTTAGTTTTTAGGGTGGAGTATTCATGAAATTAATTTTGCAATATAATGCATTTTAAATTTAAGTTGAGATGAAATCGCCTACTACAAAATGCGACTATAACTTTTTAAGTATAATGTCATAAAACTAAATTTAGCTAAATATTTTTAATTTAAATTTTATACAATCCATTTGCATAAAATCATACAAACATCATCATAATTTTTTTTTAAAGTTCCCTAACATTTTGGGGATACAAGATCCATCCAGATAGTGACCTTGATTCACAGATAAACTGGGATCTTAATCTCAAAATACGAAAAGGTCACCTCTAGCCGGAGGGTACTAAGAATGGTCTTCTTAGGCGCGAAAGAACAAAGCTAGGAAAGAGCAATAAACACCTTCAATTTGCCCCAAGTTACAGCATTCGCCTGTTGTCGCGGCACTATTTTATTGACCGCCAACAAAATCCAGTCGACTGGCGTAATTATAGCGTTGAACGGCACTGGATATTACCAGGGTGTGTGTTGTTATAATTTCGCCCGAGTTCCGGGTACGAGTTTCCAATGTCGTTGTCTTCAGAGCCGGCTGCTGCAGCAGCACTACAACACCATGGCACAGGCATCTTTTTCGTGTCGCTTATCCGCCGTCGCAGCTTAATGAATAAACATCGCACCATCGGCCGCATTCAGCGGGCATCGTTAAGCTGGCGGCAGAGACTCCCAATCATAAATTGCCGAAAAAATAAAAAAAAAAATAAATAAATAAAAAAATATCTGCTAGATACCGCAGCAGCCGGGTCCGGGTTTTGAAATAGATGCGGGGACTCCCCGGAGGAGATGTGGGGTCCCAGGGAGCAGGTATGCCACCGCTCTTAATCACGGGTAAGATTCGCATATAACCGTAGAAAAAGATTAAAAAAAAAGTGCACATAAAAATGGCAGCTCATAACGAACTGGCTGGACCAGTTCTAGTTTGAAATCGGTTTAGACCGCGCTCGTGAGCATTTCTCAGATTTCCAGTTATCACCCACCACCGGAGCGGTCCATACTGTGCCCCAGCAGCCGGCAAATCAAATGCCCCTTCCCGCCCCACAATCCCATAGTACACTACTGCCTCCCCCTGCCCCCTTATTTGGCCGCAGGGCATCTTAGCGAATAATCTTGCGTAGCACTTAATATTCAACTGCTCCATTAGAGGCTCCACATTCCTCCCATCTCTCCATTTCGATCTTTGAACGCGCGCCCCACAACCATCCAATGCACCATGAAATAGCTCTTGATAGTGCAGCGCACCTTGTGTCTGCTCCACGAACTAACAATACGAGTATAGCAATAGAGTGAACTATTAAAAAAAACTTGCATCAAATCGATTTCAGGTTTTGGTGTTGGGCTGTAATTTTTTAAAATTTCCTCAGTTCCACATCTTTTTGTTTGGTCCATTTCCAGATGCTGTACGGTGTGTGTACGATGGATTCAAGTACGGCCCGTGCTCGGCCAATATTCACCTCATCATGTCGTGAGGTGTGCAGGTTTTCTTTCAGTTTTTCACTTTACTGAAAAATGAAAGTGTACAAGGTATGGTTGGACGGCCGGCGTGCCGAAGGCAATGCGATCTCAGCGACGACGACTAAAGACGATCGAAGATCGACATGAACATCTGGAAGATGTTGAACAGCGAAGGCGGCATGCAGTAATGCAGCTCCTCTTTGGAGGAGACTTTCAATATATTCGCCTTCGCGGTTGCGTACAATTCCTGTTCTAGGTACCTGTGGCCCGGTCACGCGGTGGTTTTCTTATATATTTTTTTTTTTATACATTTTTTTTTTATTTTTTTATCTCCCAGCAGTCCATTGTACGGACTGGTGATTATGCCCCAGAGCACAGCATCACTGTACCAGGGCGCATCCGTAGGATGAAATTGGATGATTCTCGGGGATGGGTCCAGTAATGTGGGTCATTGGGCCGAACTGACTTTCCTAGGAACAGGTTTGAATCATTAGGCCTGTTAGCGAGTTATAAAATGCAAGAGATACTTTAGAGACGGGTCTCCGGGGCATATACAACGCAATTTAAGTGCGTTACGTCCGCCTTTTCGTTGATTTCATTACAAGAAAGGATTTGAAAGCAATTTGAAGGGGGAAATTTTAATTTTGTTGTTGTTGTTTTTTTTTGCCCAGCATTTGATGGGCAATCAGCCGGCTAGAATATGTCGCTGAATTTACCCATTAATTTTTATTTTATTTACAAAATTTTACAACCAATTCTAATTTAATGGCGACCTCCATTAACTCATCCCCGTGCCGTGTACCGCCGGCGCTACTATGATACTTTGTAGCGCACGTGACAAACATTTCTAAGGCTCACAGATCGCGACTCTGTAATCTTTCCGTGATGATGGCAGGTCGCAGACCTTCCATTACATCTATATGGGTAGTTTATAGTTTCAGTTTTCTAGTGGTTACCGTGATTATATTAATTTCAATTTTAATGAACGCGGCATACTTTTGTGGCGGCCTACTGTCGAACACTCTACGCAAACATAGAGAGAAGTGCCAACATTCGTACCACATTGTTGCAATTTAGAGAACGCAATGCGCAATTATCGCAAAACTCAAAAATAAGTATCTTCAACAAATTTCAATCGTTAAATGGAAAAATTTACTCTGGGGTTGTTAACGAGGATATTGACGATAATGTAAACGATGTCAGCGGTAAGGTGAATGAGCCTTTCTTTTGCGGTATTACGGTCCATGCTCTGGACACAGGTGGATGGGTTTCGGAACCTTTTTGATCTAACCATAAATCGGGCATTGGGTACCGTTTGGGGGAACACTAACCGCAAAGGGGGTAATTTTTACTTAAGACCGGTTTTATTTATTTTTTTTTTGTGTTATTCCCCACAGTAATCACTGACAGGTTTACTGTTTATGTCACAATAAATTTAAAATTCTCTACCTCAATTTTCCGCTGATCCAAAGTCTGTAAAGGTGTAAATAATTTTTGTTTTCCTGATTTCTACACATATGTGAAACTAATTGCAACAGTTAAACTATAGATCAGTTGCTATTGTTGTGAAACTATTAATCTTTATCATCATATTAATTTTGCATAGTAGCCCTGTTCATTTAGTACGGTTCATAAATTTTATTTACATATTGCAAACCTGTCTATGTTTATTTGCGCACACAATTTGTTACAAATCCAACTAATATTCTATTCGTGAATTACGTAAATAACCCTCCAACATAATAATTACAAAATAATTAAAGGATATATTCGTATTTTCGTAAGATGACAGAGTGTCAGGTGAGTATATTTTAAAAATTAGTACTATCCCAGCACAAACCTTTTTCATTATTATAACTATAAAAACATGCCTGCATATACTTTTTATTTATTGTTAATATAATTTTTGCATTGCCCTTAAAACCTTTTAAGACAATATTCTATTAAAATTAAATGTCGCATAGCTTTAAGTATGGCTTTTACTACACTTTAATGGGTTAAATAAAACGAGGCGGCTTCATAAAATAAAATTGTTTAAAAATTAGAGAAAATTTTCCGGAGCAAGGTAATTTGAATTATTTAGCATTTTATTGTTATATAAGAAAAACTAAAATAATTTTTTTTAAAGATGGGGTTTTTAACTATTCATATGTTTCGAATTCTACACCTAAAAGTGTAGCAAAAAAAAAAGCTATGAGCATTTTGCTCCTAGTGGCACGTTCCTTTCTTTCTATTTTTTATTTGTTCATTTTGTTTTCCAAATATTTTAATCATTTTAAAATTTACGAATATATTTGAATTTTTACAAAAATTACAATTAATATAGCCATGATAACAAATTTTTACGCAAGATGATTATAATCGTCATAACACAATATATTGCCATTTATCCATGACGAGTATAATCGTCAAAAACAGTTAATTAGTTAATAGAAATTTGAAATGTATACGAATACTAATTCCTTCCCCTGCCCAGTCCTTAATTTGAAATTTATTTTAATGCATGTAAGTTAAATTGACTCATTACATATTTTTAAATTTTGTCGTGTTACACTCATTTCTGGTGAATAGAAATTTTTTGTGAACAATCTGATGCGAGGATTTTTAACAATACTCAAAAGTCATCAATTTTACATTAAGAAGTCTATTGCAAACTTTTGCATTTAATATTGTGAAATTCTTTGTTTCAAGTCTTCCACGAGACTATCCAACATACCTACAAAATATTGAAAAACGGTTGAATTGTCAAGTTTAAGTATCATGCTAAATGTAATAAGAAAATATGTTTCTGTTTCCTTAAAAATCTAGTGTTACTCTTAAAAGACGTCTTAAAAGAAGGTCAACTCTCGAAGTCTAGTAAATTATTTTTATTAATTTATCAAACTAATTATAGTTATCATCTATAAATCACTGCAACTCTTCGGACTTCTAAGGACTTCTAAGGACTTCTATTTTCGCTTCCACATCAAGCAGGGATAGAAGTTGTTATTTACAATAAAATAGACATATATTGAATGATTATTATAGAAAATCAAATAAAATTACAGATATATATGCTGGAGAAGAGAAAAGTTTAAGTTTCCTCACGAATTTTGAGGGTTATATAAGACCTTTGTAACTCTTACAGTTTGTAACATTTCCTGCTAGAATTATGAGTACTGCTTCACTATTGAACATTTTTCGCTTTTTGGGATCGCTTTTAAAATAACTTCTCGCTTTGAATGAGTTAAAAAATCGAACTCTATAATTTTACAAAAATTCATCTTTTCATTTATAGTTTGAACTAATTTAGTGAGTGGGGTAAATTAGGGTACCTCATACATTTATCTATGACTGCAAGCCATAGTACTTTACGCATTTTGTCGTTATAGTTCGAGTTCGTCGAATTCGAATTTTGTATTAGGTGTCTGTTACGAAAAGTTTAAATAATGCTTCAACAATTGTAACGATTTCCTTATTTTGAAAATGAGATTACAATTTAAAACGAATGATACCCTCTAAAATTGAATACTTTCGCTTAAAGTTAAATATGTAAACATACGCATTGAATTTTAAAAAAAGATTAAAGAACACACCTCAAATATATTTTTGAATATAAAAATTATTTTGCCAAGCAAAAATAAGATAAGCCCTAAGTGCCCAGCATGGGGGTCATTCATAAGATTTCCTGTGAAATTGAATGACTCTCCTGACATGAATTTGGTGATCATAACCGTGAGGGAAAGTCCCAACCCCAATAAATTCGTCACTTTATGTGTGTAGTGAAAAAAATAAAATAAAAAAGAAAATCCAGCGACCGAAAGAGTCCACTAAAGCGCATCCCACAACAGCAGTTGCGTCCACCTTGATTGGAATTTATGAGCCCGCGGAACGTACACCGCACCAGACCCATACCAATTTCCCATCTAATTCCGGCCAAGATGTTGGCACGGTTGTATGTTACTCATTAAATTTAATACCTGGCTGTGCCCGGGAACTATTGTTTCTGTGCAATTGAATTGGTCAGAGAGGCCGGTACGCGCCGTGATTGAAAAAGTACGGTACCACCAAAAAGCAATTAGCCACCTGCCTAGCACCAGCGAACACGAAAGTTGGTGGTCAATTGAGACCAAGATTGGGCCTCCCTCTGAGGAGTTTGCGAGATCACCTTAAATATTTAGCCGCCGTGTTCTAAGGCGGTAGAAGCGGTATAAGCGGAGGTATAAGCGTTAAAATTGCTCACGCGGGCTTGTCTCGATCTTTTCTCATGTTTTTTGCCTGTTTTTGTCTTTTTGATACCCGCGGATGCTGCGACGTTGTGTCGCACGGAACTTAGTCATCACCCAATTTACGAGGCCATCAAGTATGAATGCAAAAAAAAAAAAAAAAAAAAAAAAATGGGTCCCTCACCTGCCCGAAAACGGTTTTCGGACCAATAACCTGTCATGCGGGCGCTTTTCAAACTTTTCGATATGCAAATCATTTGCCGGCACCTATTTATCATCAAGTAGCTGATGCATGGCAAAGGATAGATATCGGATGCTAATTTAGATAGATTCGAAGCATCTACAGTCATTTGATCAGTTACAAGTTCCAAACTCTACTCTCTGAGTGTTTGTTAATTTTTTTTTGTTTTATTAAAGGTCCCAAAAAGACCCCAAGGTTTAGCTCAACCAATGGTAGCGGGGTCAACTTAAATAAATAAAAAAAAAATAAAATAAACGAAATGAATCTTGAAAATCTCATGCAGGAGGAGAGCAAATTAATCGGTGGACTCTTTAATTGGCTGCTTGATTCACGGTCCCGTTAGAACCGAATAGTTGGTCAGCTTAGAGACTTTGATTCTTCTTTTATTTTTTTTTTTTTTTTATTATTTTTTATTTCGCGCGTGTGCGTTCAAGATTCAGTCGAGAGACTCTGCACGGATTTCGGGCCAGATTAATCCGGCGCGGATGGTATTTTCTTTTTTTTTATTTGCTGGCTGATGATGATCTCCACCGCCACGGTCCAGCCGTGGCTGCTGTACAGAGATTCCCAAAAAGAAAATTGTTTCCATGACGAAGGTGAGTTCAATTTTTACTTACCAGAATGATGTGCCGCAAGAATGTTGTCGTGATGAGTCCAGCCGCCGGATGGATACCTGAAATGAGATCACAAGAATTTTTTCTTAGTTTTCTGACACTATATCGATTTTTTTTTTTTTTGGTGTGGGGGAGGAAGCTGGATAATTGCGAATTAATAAGTCATCGATGGTGATAATTGCCACTATGTCCGACTATAACGTGGACAGAGTCGAGGAAAATTTATCTAATTGCTGGGAGTGAACCGAACGGGGCTGGGTCATTTTATTTTTGGGTATCTTTCACATCTATGGCATCTTTAGCTATTTACTAGACAATTAGGTCAATGATACACACGTCGTAATTGCGTTTTTTTTATGTCTAGGTCCTATGAGTGCTTTGATATTGCCTAAAAACTGCGAAAAAAAAGAGAACTTGTGTGTGCTGGGCAATTTGTTAAATTGCGTTTTTGTTTAGATGATATTTTTCCCAATATAATCGCTCTTTGGCCACCTGCTGAAATTGCTTGAGGTGCTTAGGGGCCTTTGTAAAAGAAAAAAATAAAAAAATTATAGTAATTCTACCATCAAAGAAAATTAATCTTTGGCTATTCTCACTATTTTTTGGAAGATTTTGATTGCGACTTTTCCATTTTATAAATTATTGGTGCTAGTTTATCCGTAGAAAATTGAGGTATAAATCATGGACTACTACTTTAGTACTTGTTCTTATATTTAATAAATTACAACTTAAGGAAGTTCTCTTTATATTCTTAAATTTTTATTGACTATTTGTAAAGTCTTAAACCTAGTGGAATTTTAGCTAAATTTAAAAGTTTCAACTCGATCTCCTTTAAGCTGCCGAAATTATTCAGGTAACCTCGCTCCTAGATCTTTATAATTCTACTAAATTTCACTAAGTAATAATAAAATTGATAGTTTTAATTTTATAAGACATAATCGTACTTATGACAAGATAATAAAATTTTACCGCCAATTTTCAGTATTCGTAATTCCACAGGGATCAATTTTTTGGCGTTACTTTATCAGTTGTATATAAATAAAATTCAAAATGTTTCCGGCAAAAATACTTAGGAGGTGGGATTATGCGTAACTCCAAAAGGCAGATGTATAAGCGCAGGCCGCTGTGGAGTCAGTCTTAAGGCAGTGAAACGTTCTGTTGTTCCAAAATTGAAAAAGCCAATCTCAAAAGTTAAGATGATTGGAGGGCAAAACAATGGCAGAGTTCGTATGGTTTTCTTTAGGAAGCCAAAGGCCAATTACCCAACAAAGGCTCGAGTCAAGAGGCGCCCTTCGTGTAGGAATTTTAGTCATCATTCACGATAAATTCGCCGTTCGTTAAAACCATGGACGCGTGCTCTTCATCCCTCTAGCTGGACGGTATCAGAGGAAGCGTGTCATCTGGATTGCTTCTTGTGACTGGTCCATTCGGCATCAATTCCTGGCCCCTGAGGAGGATTTCACAGAGGTATGTCATCGCTTGCAAGACTAGGGTTGATCTTAAGAAATTAACTATCCCTGAGCACAAATACTTTAGTCGTAAGCTAAACAAAAAAGCTAAAAATACCGAAGGAGATATTTTCGCTAACAAAAAGGAAAAATTTGTACCGAGCGAACAGCGCAAAAAGGACCAGAAGGACGTGGATGCACCATTCAAATACCTGACGAAGTACTTGAAGATAGTAAAACTTTTAAAATTTAGAAGGGCTTAATAATGGAGAAGAAAACTATGGAAGATGAATATAAATTTATCAGGAGTTTCCTCGAATGTAATAAAGGTTGTTTTTTTTTAGTATCCCCACTACTTTTAAAACTTTTATTATTTTTAGTCTGCGCTGTGTTATTTATGTATGTTTTTTGTATTTAACGTCAACACTTCCTGAAAACCAAAATAAGAAGAACTATTCACTCCCTTTATTTAAAATGATATAAACTTAGTATCATTTAAATTCTGCTAGTTTTCTGTTAGTGCAAATTCCGTTATCACACAATTTTGTAAGAAAACTACCTTCCAGCACGAAAATTAGATAAGTTCCAATTGTACCCGTACATACATATGTAAAATCAAATTGAAAATATACCAAATATATAAATAATTAATAGTTAAAAACATTGTATCATTCTTCTTGAAACATCTTTTATAACTATACAATTATTAAAGTTTTTTTCATTACTCTGCAATTTGAGTATTAAAACTTTTACGATTCGATACGGCAATTGGCGCTTACCTATTTTACATATTTATTTTATAATTGCATAGTTTATTAAAGAGCATGTACCAACTAAATCTCTGTTACTATGTTATGCATGTTAATTTTGAAAGTATAGTAAATTCCTCGACAACAAGTTAACGAAATATTTTCTTTGAAATTTAATTATCCAAGGTAGGCGCAATCATGCAATTTAATGTAATAACTCTGGTAGTTATTTTTAAAGAGCATAATCCAACGATAGTTGTTTTGCTGAGAAATTTAATATGATGGCAATTTATGATGTATTTGAGTGTGAAGACTAAAATTGAATGCCGGATCCTTATACAAAATTAATTGTTTAATAAAAATTCATTAGGTTTTATGTTGAAAGATTTTCTATGAGAGGATCTAATTTCCAAAAATCGATTTCTTTCTAACTAGTTTCGTTTCTTTTGGAATTTAAAAGAAAAATGTAATTGCAAAGTATTTAAGCATATCGAATGAAGTTGTTGTAGATTTGCATTATGCAAAATCTTACGATTTCCGAGATTAGAGGCCTTGAAAGTTTCAAATGTAAGTTCTGTTGATAGTGCGGTAATATTTTTGTTTTCAAGATATTCTTTCTTCTAATAGTAATCTTAGTTATATTTTACTAAAACACTTGTTAACTTTAAACAAGACTTTATTTTTGATTTGAGTACGACATGTTTTGCCCTATTGACCATTGATCAGGCCACCTTAGTTAGTACTATTAATTCTGATGATTTAAAACTTTAACTAAATGGATAATTGGTATACTAAAAAGTTATCTTAAATCGAAATTAAGAATAAACATCTCTTGTTATCTTCCTCATAATCGTATAAAATCATTAATATCAAATCTTTTAACATTTTACACCTGAAAACGGAAATTTTAAAAAAATCGCCAGTATACTTCTAATGTTTTTTTTCCTTTCAAAGATATCAAAACACTACAGCCAGCTACAGTGAACAAAACTTTCTCTGAAGCTATAGATACCCCTCGCTAAACGTTCCACTTACCTGATCTCGGCAATTCTGGTACATTACCTTGCAGTTCTCGATTTTAATTAGAACTTCCTGCTGTTAACGACCAGAATTAGTCGTAGCAGTGTGCCTATTTACAGATCGATGATTATCGGCTATTCGAAATGTATACGCATATATAATTGAAATTGTTAGCTCTATTCTGGGAGCCCGATATTAAAGTAATTTTTTATTAAAAACGTGTATGATTATCCCGCCCAAAATATCCCCCGATCAGTTAAACCAAATGGACTTTCTCACGGTCTCATTAAGCCGCAAAAATTGATCTACGAAACTATATATACCGTCCAGATAGAAAGATACAAGTGCAGTGTAATGCCGAAGCCTAGATTTTAGATATTGTGTACGAGTGGCTAACTTACTGTGAGGGGAGAACCTCGCATAAAGTCGCCCAAGTGGGCAAGCTAATCCAATAAAACTAATCTAGCCAATAAAACGTAATCAAGCCCAGCCCCGTTTTTATTAATCCGCACTATAGTTACGCTGTACCGGTCAAATAAGGCGGCAAAAAATATTCCCAAAACGAAGTAAAAACAAAAATAAAAGACAAATATAAAATCGTGCAAATCAAGCAAATCAGCGACACAAAAATAAAAGCTTAAATAAAATTCATTCGTGAAACGACCATGCCATCAAGGTGGTAGTGAGGCTCACCTTTGGTAGCACCAGCTAAACTAAACAAATTTGCATAACAAACAGCAAGGGAATACGGCGCAGAGCACAGAAAGGTGCGCAAACTCCCGCGACTTACGTGAGTTACCACCAACAATTACCGTAAATTAATTTTAGACCGTCTCAGGTGAGTCGGGACTGCTGTTCGTTATTTTGCAGCCAAAATATCACCTTCACAGTTCAGTTGGATGCTAAGCATCCGACTGAGTGTTGTCGCACAGAAGTACCACTAATTTTTATAAACCGCAACGATGTACCTGGCTCATAAATCGTGGCACCATCCACGGTATAATTTAAAATTATTGAATTTTAAGTAAGATCCAAATATTGACTTTGCTCGGCGGGCGCCACTTAATTCAGTGGACACCCTTACTTTTTGTTTTTCTTGGAAATATACCAAAAATCGAAATAAGGAGCCAGGTAACTCGCATCACATCAAACAGTACAACAATACCAAAATGCGCGGGCAAAGAGAGTAACCGTAACGACAAACACAAAAAAAGAAAAGGTGGTAAGATATAAAAAAAAAAAAAAACTAAAAAAAAATTAAATAAATCGAGCCAAAGCCTCTGACGAACTCGACGGAATGGTTGTTGAATTGTGACCGCAAACAATCAGCGGAATTCTTTTGGGGCTCTTTCATGAGCCAACAACAGGTGCCCCGAAACAGAAACAGGTGAGCTTACCATCGCCAACCTGACGTGAAAATTAAGTGGAAGGTGATAATGCGATGCCGTGGGAAATGGTTCGTCTCTCTTCGCTCGGAAGGTCACCGCGGTGCGGGGGGCAAGGACGAATGTGATGATAATTCGAGCGGTTTTTTTTCCTCCACTCTTTAAATAAACCACGGCACCAGATTACCGCCTTTTTATGCCAGGTAATTATCAATTATGGGTTAAGTGATTAAGAATCGTTTGCCCATAATATAAAAATTTTGATAAACGCAAATACGGAAGTTTCAGGGTATTTTTGGTTTTTTTTTAAATATCGACTTATCAAGGATTTTTATAAGAATTTTATGGAATCTGAGGGTCAAGAGTCGAAAAGATCTAACATACGTAGAAATTTCGAATCTGTTTCCTACAGATTACAATCTGGTTTTTGACCCTAAAGTTTTAACCTTTGTTTTTAGGCTTCTTTCTTGTCTTATTTTTAATTCTACTTGGCCTTGTAATCAAAAATTTGGGATTTATATCCGTTTATAAAAAGCTAATCTTCATCATTGAAGTAGTTCAATCAAAAATAGAGCAACTTTCCGATCCTACAAAGTCGACTTTTAAGAAAGCAATTTAAATTACTAATTGGTGATGAACACACATTTTAAGATATGTGAAACTTAAAACACCTATGCCGACTATTATAAAACATCTTATAAATTTATAAACCCACTGTGAGAATGACCGTTTGTTTCTATTTCGCTACAGAATTTTGAAACACTTTCTTGCATAAAAATGTTTTACTTAAAAATGAACCATTGGGGATATAAATAAGTTTTGAGGGATTTACAAAAGAGAGGGTATCTAGCTAAAAAACATACCTCCTTTGTACTTTAACCATATCAATCATTGTGTCGACCAAGCACGATTAGAGAGAAACGATGCTTTTTTGTTTTAATTTGAAGAAAAGTGCAGCTGATAGACATCGATTGCATCGATTAAAGCATATGGGCAACATGTTCCATCAATAAAAACATTTGAGTATTGGTTCCGGCGTTTTAAAAGTATCGATTTTTAAATCAGCGACAAAAAACATGAAGGGATACCAGTAAAGTTTGAAGACGATGAGTTTAAGGCGTGGACCAAGATTCATGTTAAATTTAAGAGGAACTCCCTGAAATCTTGATAATGATTCAACAAGCGATTTCAAAGCGTTCTCAAGGCCATGGGTAGAGTGTATAAAAATAAGGAAATTTTATTCCGTATAAACTCAAGCCAAGAGTCACATATTGCAATAGTCGTCAACGAAACTTTCGAGGCGTTTAAATGTGATGTCCTACCTCATCCGCCGTATTCACCAGATATTGCTACTTTCGACTACCACTTGTTCCGATCAATGACTGGACCTAGCCGAGCTGCACTTCACTTCTCATGGAGAACACCAATTTTTCTTGGATCGCCTGAAAGATAGGAAAAGTGGTAGCTAAAGACCAACAATACTTCAAATAAAATACTTGTACCAATTTCTCTAAATAAGGCTTCAAAGCTACAAAAAAATCCTCAAAACCAATGCAATGAGTTAATTTAAAAAAAAAACTTCTCCTACTCCTACTTCTTAAAAAGTACCATCAGTGCTCTGCACATTTCACTTAGTTGTCCAATAGTCAAAGGTAATGTTTCCAAAAATAATTCGTCATTTCATAAATTAGAGTTTTTCGATGATTCCCGAAACATTTTGAACAAAAATCTGAATTTAAATATATCCAAACAAAAAATTATTAACACTTATCTTAAGTTCCACAAAAACTTGTATTAAACATACCAGAAATGTCGCTTCTCTTTTTTTTATATTTGCAAATATTTACAAATTGAAAGAAATTTTACGGCGGTCATTTGACGACATCTAAACTAAGTAAAATTAATTTCGTTTGGTTCGTGTTTAACATTTTCAGTTAGTCACGCAAAATAAAAATGATATTTTAAAACATCAACAAACCATTTGTCTAGTTGTCTTGTTTAACGCCATTTGAATTATTTAAAATTACTACAACCCATCCTAAAATACCATCAGTTGTAAATGTTTTTATAAAGTGTAATTCAATATCCTTATTTGTGAAAATACCTCATGTTATATGTAAATTACCTGTCAACAGATTTAAATTAATGAATTAAAAATATATAAAAAGAAAACGGTTTGAATAAAAAAAACTTCTTTTATTGGATGTTGCATTTAAGCTTGTATTTCTTTTTCTTTAAAACGGTTATAGACCTGATCTTCTACTAGGGAAATATAAAATTTTTGGTGAATATAAAGAAATTGAAATTGATTAACAGATTAACACTTTCTTTTATATTAATTACATGATATCATCTTATTGTTAGTTTTAATCAAGTATTACTTAAATAACGTAGAGCTCTGTTTGTCTACCGGTTATTTTAATAACTAAAACTACACTGTATACCATGAGTTCGAATACATGAAGTATTACATTGAAAGCCAATTTAAAAAGGTAAAGTAATGCTAATTAAAATAAAATATCTTAAGAATTTCCGTACAAATACTAAAAGCATTCAATTTATAAATGCATTTTGCCATTAAAAGCGGCATTACTAAAAGCCATATTAAAGTTAAACGAAATCAGTTCTATCGCTTGGAGCATTTCCTAACGAGATACGGAAATAGAATGCTTATGAAAAATATTTACGCTAATCGATTGATAAAAATCATATTTCTATTTTACGCGCAAGTGGTTTCCACTACCAGAGGTCCAGTAACACATAGGCACACACAGCCAGAAAAACAGTGACTACAGACACAAATCTATTGATCGTGCACCGAATAATTCTAGGTCAAATACGCCTTCCAATATCGGGTGCAATTTAAACGTATGAAAATTAATTAAAGGCGGCTAGCCAATATGGTCCAAGCGGTAATATTTCATTAGACTGACAGGTTTTTGGATCGCTTTAGCTTCATAAAGCGGTTCGATGTAAATATTTTGCATTAAATTCATTAAGATAACATTAAATTAAATTATGTAACCGGCTGATAAACCCGGCTGAGACCCCCTTCATAAATTAAAAATTTTGCGGATTGCTGCGACAGTGTCTTAATGCGGAACATACGGTTCCTTTCACAAAATTGTCCCATTAATTCGCTTTATTGGCTAATTTGACGCTAGTTTATTAGAAAATTTTAATTTGTCCGCCTCTTTATATTCGATAGAGACGTATCCCAGTAAAGAAACAACTGGTGGTAGATAACATAGAAAAAATTTCCGTAAGGTCAATAGAGCTAATTTTTGGAGAATTTAAGAATTGCCAGAATAACACCGGCAAATTTAATGCCAATAAATTTTCCACACTACGGTGTACTCTTCGACGGTGGGTAGTTGTGTAGTTGCCCTTAGAAATGTTGCCCTGTTAGCCAGACTATGCCAATTTGCAAACGTAATCAGCATGAATAAGCCACTCCCTGCATTCAGAAGTAGTCGCAAAGTGGACTCAGATAATAAGCCAGCGATGCGGGGCTTCAAGACGAGCTACAGCACAGGGGGCCCCATAGAAAAAGCAGAACAACTGCAAGAACCCGGTCATAGCCGGTGCTGGCCAGAACGGATGCCGAATTTTTGGTCGAATAAGAAACAAAAACGAGATTTTGAACAATTTGGGGATTTCCAGCAATTGTACTGTTGCAAGGTTTTTACCTCAGAGCCCTTTTTACCTTTACCACCTTTACCTTTTTACAAATTTCTGTTGTCTGATTACTAAAAATTGTACTCTCCAAATATTGTAACCCACTTTTATTTATATTTTTTTATATCTACAAGTTTAACGTCTCTCCCATATTTTGTTTTGCTAAAACATCTTCGAGTTTCCTATCAATTTTTGGGATATAGATCAACATTTTAAATGATATACCCCTACAAAAATGCATCATTATATTCCCTTTGAATTATACTGCATGATTATAAATTGATAAATTCTACTAAAGGTCGAGAAAGGTCAGTTTTTAGTTCGTGCATTTACTTTGCAGCTAGTTAAATTTGAATATAAAATTTTGGAAAATTTGTACAACAACGAAAAACCTGAAATTGTTTAGTTTATTCGGTCTAAGGTCAACTGCAGGGTCTATCGAAATTGTCATAGATACGCTAATGCTTCTTAGTACAGTCTACGGGAATTCCGCAAATTTCCCGTAATCACCGCTAGAATTCGCGAATCTCATCCCCAGACACCAAGAGAGAGAGTTCCTCGCTTAAGTCTTTCGTTTTACAACCAGAGTCCGGCCAACGAACCGAAGTTTTTCTTGATTTGTGCTCCCAAGATTTTGTTAGCTTTTTACCGCCGTCGGGTTTTTAACTTTTTAGCCGAATCGCATCCCAAGTGATTTTTAAACGGTCGCCGATTTTTTTGTTTTTTGCACCACCCTAGCCAAAAACGGTAGAAAAAAAGTTTACAAGAAAGATACAAAAAACAAAAAATATACGCGAAAAAAATCGCGAACTAATTCAGACAGAGTTTTGCGGTATCGACGAAAACGCAATCGAATATGACTTCAAGTTAGCTGTGTGCGGGGGAATTGGTGGCCCGCGAGATGACTGTGCCTAATTTTTGGTAGGTAAAAATTCAATTTTCTGGAGGTGCTAGCAGGTAGCCTTGTGGTTATCGGGTGGCTGAGCTGATTGTTTCAGTTGTTTCGGGGTTCATTAATTGATTTTTTGCTTATTAAGCAGGATGACATGGTTTTTGGCGGGACCCGAACAAAATGCTAATTGGGAGCAGTTTCACAGTGAGTAACTTCTCTGTGTTGTGCCACCTTAAGAAAATCTTGTTGTCTTTTGCATGGGATTCAGGAGGGCTCGAAAGTGTCGAATTTTGTTAGCTACCTTTAGGTGGTACCGTGAAAATATGCAATTAGCCTGCTCAACAGGCAAGTAGGCGTCTGGAATGTTTCGCTTAAATGTCCAATTTGGGGAAACCTGCCACAAAACCAGTCGCAACAGACATACATATTTCATTAGCCGATTCTCAGAGACATATACATTTCCGGCAATTAACTGGTCCCTTAGGGGTGCACTAAGTTCAGTTTCTTTACCTAGCATTTTCTGTAATTAGTCTCTCCAGGCGAATTTGATTTCTCACACCTGATTTGTTTTAAATGGCCTACTTCGGTGCATAGCCGGAGAAATTTTATGGAATATTCAATCCGGGCTTATATATATATAATTTTTTTTTTGTTGTGTTTTTCCCGGCTAGACAAAGAGCCGGGGCTCATTATTTGCGCGCGGCCTTTGTCCAGTTTCTGTTGGCGAAATTATCGAGACAATTTGAATTCAGGCCTTTTTTTACGAAAATTGGAACGCACAGGCAATCAGGTGCCATTAGTTTGCCAATGGTGTGTTTTTGCGTCTGGCGGATTAGTCCGCTAAGCTCAGTCAGCTGACGGCGATAAGTGAGGCTTTCCGTGATAATTGCGTCAATTTCTTTGCTACGGTTGGTCATTATTGCGATTTTTTTTTTCATTTTATTTATTTTACAGTGAAATCAGAATTTCGTTAGATTTGTATATAAAAACGATGCAAGGGCAATTTCGAATTTATGAAATACCGGTAGAAAATAACTGAGACGAGTCCTGTTTAAATTTATTTATTTTTTTTTATTTTTGAGAATTGATTAGCTTTATATCTAAAATGTTTGGAGTTTACTAATTAATAAAAGAATTCTTTAAAAAATGCTATCCATTGATCACTTCTACTGAAAAACCAAAAGTAGATGATGCAGACCCCATTTACACTATCACGGGTATGAGTCAATTTCATGAGCATAACGTCACCACTTTTGGAAGAAACACAGGCGATGCAGGGGATGACTCAAGAGTCAAATAACATTTGGGACTGTTTGATACATGCCTGTGAGCAGAAATTGATTAAATAATCTTCTACAAAATCATTTCTTATTATTTTTTATATGAAAACGCTCATGAAATTGTCTGGTGCCCATGGTAGTGTAGAATGGCAGAAAGTACTCATAAAATTGACCCATAATAGTGTAAACGGGGTAATAGAATAAAAATGGAGATAGTAAATATGAACGTTAATTTTTCCATCTATTGGGGAAAGTATTGTATAGTGTAACATTGATCGCCTCTGTTTTATTTTTAAAAATCTATTTTTGGTATTCTTAATTTAAATTCCATCAATCCGTGCTAAAGATGTAGTTAAGTTAAAGGTAAATTTGTAATTTATAATTTAGAAACGTAATTTCTATCTAATCTACAATTTAACAAACGAGAAACAATTGCCGGCCCTTTTTTGATTAGATTTTATTAGATTACTATGATGCATCCACACTATTGGTTAGTTTTACATCAAAACCTATTAAGATCCAATTTACGAACCTCGTGGTCCAAATAATAGAACTAGTCTGCTGTTATTGGAACAAAGCTCGGAACTTACATTTTCTTGTACTGAATTTAAGTAAATATGAGGTATATGTTAAAAAGGAAAATATAATTTGGACAGCCCATTATTGTAAAATTTTAAAAGTATTCAAATAGGCGGACGCAAGAGTGAATTTATAAAAATTTAATTTATTAGATAAAGTGAGTCTTATAACAGAAAAAAATTAGTTTTAAATAACTATGAGACTGGCGAAAAATAGCTACAGTCTTGCTTTTATCTTTAACTCAATATCCTTAAAAAATTCTAACCATTTAACATCGTTCAAATAATTTGAATCAAAAGTTGGAAAAAAAATTGACCAGTAGCAGAAAAAGTTATTCAGATAAAATTCACGCCAGGTATTAGTTTTTGTGAGTTTTCTTAAGGCATTTTTCGTACTCTTCATGATACTTTTCTGATGTGTTTTAGTGACGGTTTAATAGTAAAATACCTGCAATTTTAAATAATTTTCAATGTACACCTGGCTATTGAGTGCAGAAACTGAAAAATTGTATATCGTTTACGATGCACCTTGAGTAGATGATGTAAGTTACTCGATGTTTATGCAGCTTTGTTCTAAACAGTTAAATAACTCTTATAATATATGGTAAAAATAATTAACCATATCTCTGCCCGATTTTACCTACAATAAATGCAGAAGTTAAATTATTATCATACCCGATGCACATAATTCGAAATGAAACAATTTAACAAAGACATCTTAAGTTAGATCTTCAAGGCCTTTAACTCAGATGCAAGACTAAAGCTAATTAACCTAAATTTCTTTCTTACGTTTAAGTCTATACAAGAAGCGATTAACTCGCCAAAAATTGCTTGCAACTATGAAATTCTTTTTTTATTTTTTGTTACCAGTAAATTTTCTGAACGAACTTAATTCCTCTATTTCACGTCTTTTTAATTTCAATTATGACTACTTTAACTTCTATCTTTTGTGATGGGTAAGTTAAAAATATGCTCAGTTTAACTTTCGTTAACTTGCTTAACTTATTTCAATCTGTTCCTTGTTTTTTCTTTAAATTTTTACATACCTCTTTAATATTTAATTTGTGTTCGTAATCAGTTTCTTAGTGAACTGTTAAATTAAAACAAAAGTAGTAATAAGTGAAAATTGGTTTAAAACATGATAAAGCATTTTAAGTTACTTGAAATTTCATTTTCGTTTTATTTTTGAATGCATTTCGATTTGTAAGAAAAATTGTGATGCGGAACATATTAGACCAGGGTATATGCATTCTCTAAATAATGAAAACCTAAAAATATATAAAAGAAAAAAAATCTGGAAAACCCCAACATTGATCTTTCCAGCTGACCGGTAAGATTTTTTTTTTCATAAACTTCCCGCCTAATGGGTTTATGGGTCCAAAACGTTCATGACTCGTCTTTGGAGTGCAAAATACTTTCCATGTGCAGTGTACCAAAAATCGATTCGTCAAAGCGTATATAGTCCAAAAAGTCGCATAACTTAAAGAAAAACCTTCGAAAATAGAAGCTAACAAAAACGTATCTAGTGTAAAAAAAAAAATCTGAAAACCCGAAAAGCATTAAGCAAACGTGTAAGATATGCATCTTCCCGCACTTTGGACAGATAAGATGCGCGCACCGCAGACAAGATTTTTCCTCAGGTTTGAGGTAAAATTGTGAGTGCGTTCAGGTGGCAAACACAACCGCTAGCGGGGGAGAAATTTTCGATAAAAGAGTTTCAGTTAATGAGAAAAATCAGCGCAAACAATGAAATTTCAGCTAGTTTTTGTTTTCTTTCCTTTATATCTTTTTTCAACCGAAAAATGGAATGAATATATACCCTCTCCCCACAAGCAACAGGCCAATGTAGCACTAAAGAGTGCCAGCTACGGTGCGCCCCAGTGCGGCCCCAAGCTGCATCCATCCCATTTATCTTTTGGCGGCGAAAAAAAAAATTTCGTTTTGCTTGAAACCGTGGAAATAGGAAATAGGCGAAATATTTATGTGAAGGTGAATCACCGTCAAGTCGCGCCACCTATAGACCCCGTCGAGTCAAGTGAAATTCACTTCTTTTCTTTTAATCAGAAAATTAAATCTTCAGCGCGCAAAGAAATTTTTTGTGTTCATGATGCTTTTCGCCAATTTAATGGCATTCGCAGGATTTTCTAGTGGCAATGTTTGTTTGTTTTTAAATTGTTTCATTTCATAAATATAAAATTATAGTTTTTAGAAATCATAAAGATAACTGGTACAATATAAGCGTAGAAAATATAGTCAAAATATAGAGGAAAGTACTAAACGAGCTAGTTGTATTAATTTAGGTAAGAAAATTAAAAATAGGATATAAGAGGTTTATTGGTTCGATGTACGATTCCCACCTTGACTCTCTCCCTTTATTCTTCTTACGCAAATCGTTTAGCGTTCATCAGAAGACAGACATAACACTGTGGCTGATTCGCCTCACACTTCGTGGTTAGATTTTCATTTGCTATTAATAGGCTTAAACCTATGTGCTGTAATTAGTTTTATATAATATGAGCTAGTTATATAACATAGGTAAATTTCGTACTTAACAGTCATTTTGTTCTATAAGTTCATTTTTTTTACCGCATAAAGAGTGAATCAAAGTTACAACTGCTTACCTTGTTTTGTGTATGTAACAAAATATCACCTACTATAATACACCCAATTTTATTTTAAGACGAACTTTTTTTGCACGATTTTAATTTAACCCAATCGACCTAAATATTAAGAAGAAAATTTTGATTTACTTTTATTTTTATAACTTCGACATTGAAGATGGGGATTTCCATTTGTAAGGTAAAAGATTCGATGATCTATGGTTTGAAGATACCGATTGATAAAACCCTAAGCGAAAATGAAATAATAGAGGCTATCCTTAAGACTCCTGATCTCAAAGAATTTTCAGATAAAAACTAAAATCCTGTTCTAAATGTAAATTTAATTAAATAAGGTCTTAAACTGGCCAGTAAAATGTATGTTTTTCTTATTTACACGATTTTGGTAATAAGAAAAATGTAGCAAGACGATCATTAACGTTTGTAATACGATAAATTGTAGATTGTGTTTTGATACTAAAAGTTACAAAGCAACAGTCATAATAGATTTCTTAATGTTACATTTAAAAATGACTATTTCAAGTAAAATCAAAGTAAAAGGCCAGTCTTGGTGAGAATTTGTTGTTTTCTATTCAAGAGGTTTAAAAAGTTTGTTGAATCTAAGCTAATCGATTCATTTTATTAGTTTATAACTGATATACCTCGTGAACTATGTTATTTCTTATTGTAGTATGAGATTTTTGGTAGAATTATCGATTAGGTAAGATTAGACCTTTGAAAAAACGTCTCAAACTATACTCAAACTGTTCAAAAACTTGTTTAGTTTCCTCTAAATCAAAAGGATTTAGTTCAAACCTCACTTTTAAGAAATGAAACGATTCAACATCCTGTGATATTCCACAAATTAAAATTAAATTGAAATTATCATGGGTATCCAATAAATATTGGGCAAATTGCCTAAGCAATTCAAGTGAGGGATTAAATCCCAAGAACTCTGTCAGCGGAACAAAACGAGGTGAGGGCAGTGAGCGAATATAATAAAAAAAAACAAAATATATACCAAGAAATGGCCAAGTGCCCGAATGCGTGCATGAAATTATAAAGTATAAAAAAAATTTTTCACCGTGCAGATCTGGGGCTCTGATAAGGTGGCCCGACGCGCGGTCTACCATTGGTCGAACCGTGACAGTCTCTGCTGACATGACAAGCCTAGCCAATTTCTAATGATCAATAATTGGCTTTGCTCAGCAGGCTGCCGTATCGCATAAATTGGTAAAAGTCGTGTGGTACATGAAGTCTATACGAGGGACTTATGTCCACCAGGACGGCTTACGATCAAAAGCGAATTATAGCCAAATTTTTGGCGGAATTGTGACAGGTCGGCACTTTTGTAGACTTCAAATAGTTTCACGCCCTTTTTTTTGTTAATGATTTCGATTTTAACAATAAAAAAAAAGTTGCTAACTTTAAAACTAATCCAGGTGTAGCACAGTAGAACTATGATAATACCAAAAGATAATCTCCAATTTAAGGAAATAGACCTCAAATTAGAGTTATTCATCATCAATTCCATTTAGATAATCCGAAAAGATTACAAAGCTAATCTTAAAGCTAATCAAAACTTGAAAAAAAATCATAAATGTAAAATTTTAAATAGTAGCCAAGTAGCATAGGAAGATATTGGACACCCGGGAGTGGTTTACAGAACAGACTGATTATCTGGCTCATTTGATTATGTCCAATTTATAAATAAAATGCCGGATAATGGGTGGTCGAATAACACTAACTAGTCTCTGATGATATTCAGATCCGCACTCAGATTCTATCCAACCTCTGGAAATTCAAGAAAATCTCACACAACTGGTTCTCTACTGCTTTAGCTTAAGTGGATGCGATTTGTTATGTTTGCCCAGTGCCGTTGATATGCGGCACTGCCAGAGGAGCAACAGAGGGACTAGAATAACAAAACATAGCTAACGCCACAATATCAAACCAATGAATTTACCTAACCTCTGTATAGTCTCTAGCCTCTACCAGATCAAGGTAAGATTGAACTCTTGTCGGATCCCTAAGATAGAACAAGTTAGCTCGATTCGCAATATTCTCAAGGATCTATGTCATATCGCGCTGTACATTATGCGAAATTTATGCTCTCTCTAATGACCGTAGACGTTAGGCAGATTAATGCTCAGGATCCCATCCAAAGTATTGTTGGAATATACCTGGAAGCAGATTATCTTCTGTTATTTCCCAAAAAATAAAGAAAGAAAACGATAATAATAATTGTGAAGAATGCCAAACGATGTGCAAATATCTTCTGGTACCCATTTTAAAAATCATTAACTAGTTGAACTCTTAATGGATCGTAAAAGGTTTCATGTTTGAATTTATGACTGTATTAAAATAGCGGTAAAAGGTTTCT
Source organism: Philonicus albiceps (assembly GCA_963969385.1). Lineage (NCBI taxonomy): Eukaryota > Metazoa > Arthropoda > Insecta > Diptera > Asilidae > Philonicus > Philonicus albiceps. The sequence continues at coordinate 1,238,989 of OZ017772.1, read as the reverse complement.
TACTAAAAGGTAGTCAATCCTATCATATATTTCCATTTATGTAAATTATTGCGTAATAATCAAATATGCTACTGATTGTATTGATTTTATAGTCTAGATAACTATGGAACATACATTTTCCGTAACCAACTTGATTTTTTATAATTATAAATTATTTTAATGAATAACAGCTTAAACGTTTTAAATATTTCTAAATTTTAACTTCATTTCTCTGGCTAATTTACGAATTTTTGATAAAACATTTTAAGGTCATTCACGGAAGTAAGTTTTAGAAATTAAGAATTTTTAAAAGCAATTTTCTTGTCTGTTTATCGTGTTCTTTTCAAAATATAAAACTGAAATTATTTTATTATTTTAATTATTATATTTGGTATAGTTTGATTTTACATATGTACATACAGTAAAAACCTATTTTATTTAGTGCTGGACAGTAGTTTTCTTCATTCATCGAAAATATTGCTATATGTCTCTAGCCAAAATTTAAGTTAATATCATACTTACTATCTTACTTCCTACTTACTGCATAATATAAAAAATTTGTAGTTTCTTATGCTTATTAATTCAAAGCTTAACATGACTACGATTTTAGTAAGCCTTTAGTTTCAGAGTAGACCAAACAATTTTGTGATTTTTGGGATATTTAAGTTTTAATTTAAATTTTGTTAATTTTAGATACAGATTCATAAAATCCATTAACCCACTAAAATGGGTATGCCCTAACTTAAAAAAAAAAAATATATATATAGGCAAAGAATTTGAATGTTTTAAGAAAAAAAGATCAAATTCAATTTCTGTGTCAATTTTTAAATTAGGGCAAAAGATCTTTACATCACAAGCAAATGTTCGATTTATGAAATTCCATTCAAATTTCCAATAGAAGAAAATTATCAAATTAGTCCAATTTTGTTTTTTGTCTTTCGTCACTAGAGATAAAATATTTATCAATTTAAATGTAAATGACTTTAATGTTTTAGCTCTCCTATAAAGTGAATGTTGCGAGATACCAGATAATAAACAAAATTAACTTGCCAAATGTGACTGAATTAAATTTGATATAATTTTAAAACAAAAATATCTAAAGTATGAAGTTGAAGTAACAAAACATAATTTTAAAAAATTAACTCTAAGGTATTTATTTATTTATACACCGAACCTTACCCTTAAGGGTATCCCTTGCGTGGTGTAAGATTGGTATACGAAGTTCAATATTTTAGTTATTTCCTAAAACTTCTTAAAGCACATATGTTCCTATTATAGCTATAGTACTCCTTGTTGCCCAACCTTCCCCTACGTCTCGTTCCTTTTATTTAAATATTACAAGTTGGATTTTAGATAAGTTCAATATTTGATATTTTCAAGTTTCGATTCTAGGTCAACTAACATAAGCTACAAGAAAAGAAAAACAAGTTTAGATTAAGTTAGAAAATGTAAATGTAAAAACTAAGCTTAAAGACTATCACTAAGACTAAAACTAAGGAATAGGGAATACGATAAGACCGGAAATGAGACGAGAATGAAAGCTAGAAAATGGGAAAGAACAGGGTAAAGGGTTAATAGATAGTAACAGAAATAAGTTCTAAGAAAGGGGTTCAGGCTGGTAAAGGGAGTACTTCAGAGAGGCTTTATGCAAATTAAAAATCGTAGAGTCGTTAATTTTACGGAGCATTCTTATGAAGGATTTTAAGTGTTCGTAGTTGGTGTGGTGAGTATCAAGGCGAAAGAGTGGAAAGGATTTAACGCTACGAGGATTGGTGTTGATAGAAATGTGAAGTAGGAAATTGAGACAGTCAATAAAGCCAATAAGAACTTAATGGACGAAAACAATAGACTAGCCGGTCATTTTGCCTAAAAATCAATTACCTAACCCACTGATACTTGTGTTGAATGTAAATAAACTAAAACTAGCTTTAAATTCAATTTTTTGTCTTTAAAAATTTATGTTTCCTCTGTATAAAAGGTAACTAATTGTTATTTCTTTAATTATACACCAAAAAATTCAAAAACGTTGTACACACTATTTAAAATAATTAAGTCTACTAAAAAATCTAGTTTAATATGAAATTCTTTAATGTAAAAGTAGTGCGAATGGTAAAATTCACTATAAGTAAAATATAAAAACATATAAAATGAAAATAACAATTTAGAATAGTAGAGTTAACTATTTCTGGTAGTATTCTAAAATTTTCTGATACTGATAAAATATTTGAATTTAATTTTTTAATATGAAATCTATATGATGTTGGTATATTTAAATAAAATTTTATTTTATATCTAGCTTGCCAGCACCCAGTGTTACTCTATATGACAATTATTTACCTTAAAATTACCTTAATAGAATGACTAATTAAAATGATTGTTCTCAAAATAATTAAACCTTTAACCAAATTTATTTCCAAAATTTTAAATTTATTTAAATTTCATAAATTCTCAGTGAAATGTTTGAGCACAACCGTATGGCAAAGCTGTTAAACGATAGATAGTAATCCGTAAACCTAGTGTCTATATAAATGATGTTAAGTGCGTTCCAAAAGAAAACCCAAATTTTAATTTTTTTCAATTTTCCCGCTTTTCCTTTGGTTGTTTCCGAAATTTCTTTTTTCGTAAACCACCCCACTATTGAGACCAACAAAACAAAAAACAGGAATCATCCAAATCGGTCAAGACATTTTCGAATTTTTACTACACTAAAGCACAACAATTGATTTTTATATATAAGAAAGAAAATATACGAGTACATGGGGAATTACTCGAAAGAAGCTACGACTTTAACCAAGGGGCAGAGTTCGAACTTGAATCCTTCAAATTTTAAGCTTCAATGCTCTCTAACCAACTGAGCTAACCATGGCCTCGCAGCCGATGATTTTTTGAGCAATTGACCAATCAAATAAATACCTACAGCGACAATTACCAGACCAGACTTACGCTGAAATCATTCTGATGCTGTCCTCCACACATGCTCATTTTAGACAATTTAATTTTATAATTTTAAAAAATTTAAATAGTCGAACTTATAAAAATAGTAAGATTTAATAATTTCTCTTTACATTTAAATAAAATGTAAGTTAACTTCACTATTTATAAAGTGTTTTAGTAACTATTTTATATAGTTAAAGTTTACTCTAAGTCTTTTTAAAATTATGTTCCCAAAGAAGTCTTGAAGGTATTGTACAAAATTTGAAATTGTAAACTCTATGTTTATCTTTAAATATTTGTTAAATGTACATACGTACATTTCGTACGACATGATGAATTTTATGATTTTATAAATTTTATGATAGGAATTAATTAAAATCCAAAATCGATAGAGGGGATAATCAGAGAAATTCCCATCTAGCCTATAAGTTAATTCAAAATAGAAAGTAAAACGGCCTAAAAATTTACTAAAATACCATCGGAGGAAGCCTACCACCAAGAATGCATTCGGTTTGATTGTAAAGAAAAACACAATCTATGAAATTCCATCGTCTTCGCTTCAACGAAATTACATAATAAAAAGTGTGCTCCGAACAAGCAAAACAATGCCCACTGTGCCGATACCATAGGGCGCCATAATAAAGGTACGGCCACACATACCGGGCATTGTGGAAAATTATATTATTGAATTAATAAGCGCAAAATGCCAACAGCACTAGGGTATGATGCGATTAAAATCGAACAGAGCGAGAAATAGCAAAAATTTTATATATTAAATACAATCGATATCCTAGGTCGTTTCCACTATCTTTATAAATCTAAATAGAGATTCCCATATTCAATGCCGGTAACAGTCGAAAGAAAACAATTAAAACACTGAAAAAAGGCGTTGTCTTCTACCGATGAATTCATAAATTCCAATAGGGTTATAAGCATTTTTTCTGGTTCGTCGCTTGTGCCGCATTTAAGTCTTTCGTTTTCTCTTTAAGCAAGAAGCGGTTGAATTTTTCAAGTTTTTCAAAGTCGGGCAGGGCATTTGCATAGAAAACGAATTTTTGTGCATAAAGGCAGAAATTTTGTATATCGTTTATTTCGCTCCATTTGAATTATACGGATAGAATATTTATTTTATTTTTCAGTTCAGGAATAAATAACGACTATATGCCGGGGTGGTAGTGATAGTGGTGTGAACCATGGAGATTTATCGTACATTGACTTACCAACTAGTGAAGATATTTTTTATTCAGTGTTTTTTTTTTTATATTTTCGGTGCGATGAGAGAAAAATTATAATTTTTGTGCGATTTTAATTTTTCAATTCCGTAATCCTTGGCGACGATGTCTATTTTGTTCTGCTATCGTTGAGTTTTACACAAAAGTGATTTATGTATACGTTTTTTTTTATATATATTCGGTGTTCGATCAGAATAGGTAAAAATATTGACATAAATCTTTAAGTCATAAAATCCGACGGGAACTAATTTTTACATATATACTTTTTTTTACTTTTTATAATTTCTTTTCGGTAAAGAAACGTTTTTTTTTCCTTTCACAATTCTCACAATACACTTGAAGTGATTTTAGTCTGATTTACTTGATGGCTTGATAAGCCAACAAGAAATTCAGGTGTTGCATTTTAAATGATTTAATTTTATTTGATTTATCAAGTTATCGCGATCACGATAAACATTGCACAAAAATTATTATAAAACTTTAATAGAACCACAAAACACACTCATGTTAAACTTTGTTTAAACAATTTTTTATATTACGACGAAAATCTAAAGAAAACCACATAGATAAAGAAAACTTTAAGTAAAAAAAAATACACTAGTGAGGTCGGCTTCACTATAACAAAAAAAAAAACGAAACCGTGTTAATTTACCTTTTGTATCTTTTTCGACTATTAAAACAAGATTTTTATAAAAGTTCATTAAACTAACAAAATCCACTAGACCTTAAGTCTATTCCAGCTAAGATACAAAGATTAAAATTAATTATGCCGCGTTACTAGACCAATTTCCGCGTAGTGTGTCGCTTGTGTCGGTATTTTTAAAACAAAACAAAAAACTAATAATAATAATAAAATAATATAAAATATTAAAAACAAATTAAAAGTGTAACAAAAATTAAAAACTTTATTGTAAAAAAAAGTATCTTAAAATACAAAAAGGATGAACCAGATAGACGAATTTGAACGATGATTTTGAACACGAGATGAGGAGGTATCAACACAGTCAGACAGACGTACATAGACTGCGAGAGGATACACAGCTAAGGCACCTCTAGACCGACTGACCGAGTAATACACTGTGGCACTGGCATCTGGTTGGTGCTTTGCGATCAGTTGCGGTGCGCGGCACGATCGTTTGTATGCGCAACGGAATGGCGACAGCACCAGCAGCAGCGGCAGCAGCAGCAGCAACAGCAACAGCAACAGCAAAAAGCAGCAGCAGCAACAGCAATAGCAACAGAAACTACCATCAGACAGACAAACAGAATGTGTTTTTTGTATAACGTTACGGCGGTCCTGCTCGATGATATGCGCTACTTTTTGTTTTTAGGGAGCGAACATAAAACCGACACAAAAAAACACACACAAGTTGTCGGAGACTGTAGAAGTGTAGCGGATCCAATGCAGTTTTACAAGATTGCCGTGAATACAAATAGAACCGTTTTGCGGGGTAAGCACGTCAGCGGCTAGAGTTGGTTCAACCTGAGACCCTACCGTTTGAGGCGCAATAATCACAGGCGCACGTATGTACGTAAGTCAAAATTACCATTCTCTTTGGGCGTAAAATCTCTTTTGTGGCACCGGTTCAAAAAACCGGCCATATGAGATGGTAGGCACCTCTTCTGATCGATCTTACCCACCATCAGGGAACGAAACTCTTCTGGCAGAGCCCCCAGAGTTCCAAACTTGAAGAGTTATACTCTTTGCGATACCCGTGGGGAGACTCAATATGCAGTATCATCTAGACAACCTCCTCGATCGGAGTGTCTCCCCAGCCTCTACGGTATCTGCGTCTTTAGCAGCTACTACAGCTCGTACAGTTCGTACAGCTCATACAAAATCCTCTTACTACTTCGGCCTCTGCAGCCTCGAACAGCCACTTAGTCCAGAGATTAGATCTTTGGGTTTGGTGTGCTCACATTAGCCGCAACCACATATAACCTGATGCGATCCATGAGACTAAGAATGGTAGTGTGATCGATCGGGCCAGGTATATCCGTACGTACCCGGCTCGCATATCGGCTTATCGCCTTTAAATCTGATTTGGAAAAATTATGCAGACCGCAGATGGATAATTACGCGTTTCCTTGATGCCAATTTTGTCGCACTTCAGACAACTGGCGGCGATAGTGTCACCGCGCTTTGTCGCTGATTATCGTCATTCTTGATGGTGGCATACAGCCATGCACTATACAAAATTTTAAAAGACAAAAACTCATTAAAACTTCTACGCGATGCATTGATACTCTGGGCTTTTTGGTATGGGGTACAACTACAGTACGGAAATAGTTGAAAGTAAAAGATTTTCACTTCATAAATTTAATTTTCTTTTAAATTTCCAAAAACCAAATTAATTTTGCTAGGCTACACTTGAAATATCAATAGGGGACTGAACTTAAATTCTGGCTCTATTTATAAGATTTTTACTGTATAAATGATCTCTACATCATCTTCTGAAATATACCTATTTATTTATTTATCTAAAAATCAAAAACAACCCTTCCGCAAACATCGGAGTCTATTTTAAGCCTCACTCCTGTGAAGCACTTGTAAAATAGCATTAGAGTTCCTGCAACTAGAGAGAAGTCAGGATGAGTTACGTGATGACCACTATTTTTGTTATTCAGTTTAAGCATTGTAAGCTGGTCACTAAGTCGACGACTATTTGTTAGTTCCCCTTTTATTGTTATGACTTAAACACATAGTGCAACGAGAAAAATGGAAGTAAAAAAATACAGAAAACCGTAGTTTGGGTATTTGTGAAAAATTATTAAAAAATAAAATTTCATTATAGAAGTTCTATAATGTCACTAAAAGCCTGAATCTTAATTTTTTTAAATTTTGTTGTATTTTTTAGCAACATTATAAGCTCCTGGATCATTCCGATAATTTTAAATGATTATTCAAAAATTGCCCAAAATACGGCCTTTCTAAATCTAACTCTATTTTTCTTGAAAACGTGATGTGATGGATTTTTATTTATGAATTCATAATCTACCTACTAAATCTAATTGAAATGATTTGCCAATTCTTTAGAGATAAAGCTGACCAGTGTTATTTATTCACCTTGCATCGCGAACTTATTGATTTCAACTTATCTGCTTCTCAATTGAGGAATCGGCTTATGCAAGTCTTTAAAAATTAAATTAGAACAATTTTTATTTAATTTCTCAATTTGGAAATGGTTCCTTGTAGTAAAATTTATTTTTTTTTTTTGGGAAAAGAGCATCAACTTGCATCAAAAAATGGATCCAATAATATTTTAAATACAAAACTTAAAGTTTGGATGGGTAAAAATCATTACAATTTGATTTAACGTTTGCAAAATTTTAAATTTTGCTATAGGTAACAGTTTAAAAAATTCAATTCAGTACAAAATTCCAGATCTAGATTAGATCATCAAAAAAAGAAAAAAGTACATCTAATATCAACATAAAACATAGTTACTAAATCAAAAGTACATCAGCTCTATTGAGTTACTAAATTTTTATTAATTTATTTGATCTAATAAATCTAATAATTACAAAGATCTATAGTATCCATTTAGACTATTTATAGCATTAGAATAAATTTTAAAGATTGCTTAATTAACTTTCTAGAGATGCCTTGTCAACCAGTTCCGTAAATCCATTCTAGTTTTAATAAAAACTTTGTTTATTTAAATTTTGATCCTCCCCGTTACCTCGTAACAAAAAATTATGTTTTCATAAAAAAAGAACACCTATAAAAGCTTGTTATGTTTAAAAATTAGCCAGATCATTTTTACGCAATTAGTGTGATCTTACTGATACGCTTTTTATAAATCTTTTACTTACTGAAGGTAGGATAGATAAAATTAATTAAACAAAAACTGTAAGAGCCCAATCAGCAAAATTTCTTATTCATTAGAACCTATTCAAAAAATAAAAAGAGGAGATATTTTGTTCTCTGAAAGAATTTCATTATGCAGGTCAATTGGTGACTGTAGTTTATGTGTGTGAAAATTAGATATAGACATGCTGTTCAGAAAATATCATTGGTTTTACTAATTATTAGAAGCTAAATTAGGACTCTATTTTAATTCTTTTGTTTCAACTTTTCCCTCTTTTTCCAAAGAGATTAAGATCAAATCTTCAAAAAGATCAATTTTGTTACAAAAAAAAAAGAAATTGTTAAGGCGCTGCGCTTTATTTCACAGTTTTTGCTGTAGCTTCGGCCAACTTGTTCCATAGCCTCATCAGGCCTCGACGTGAATTAAAAGTCGTCGAACCTAGACAGATAAATTTTTTTTCCTCTATTTATTTGGTCATTTTTGCCGCTTTTTAATCAAAACCGAAATATATAGAAAAAATTTCAAAAAAACAAAAAAAAACAGAAGAAGTTCGCGCGCGCTATTGAACTGTCGTTTTGCTTAAAAATTTTGCGGGCTAATGATGGGTTTTTGTCTTGAGGGGTATTCGGTGGTCATTTGCTCTCTGATTTATAGAAAATATTTGGATCACGACGCTATTCCGCTGCAAATTCGCTTTATCTATGGAACACTTTTTTTCTTTTTAAAATCCTCAAATAAGCCTCGAAGCCAAGCAAGCGCACAGAAGACGGCAGATAAAAATAATTTCGGGGGGATAAGTAATGGATGGGTATGGGGTAATTGATTGTTTCACGCCAGGAGCTCACGCTTTGATTGACTTTAATTGGACGGGAATGTGGGACAACCAGATAGGTGGTTAGTGACACTTTTCGCATTGTAACGGAGAAAATACATTTGATTTTGTTGTTTAGTTCACAACATTAATGATTAATCCGGTTTTATATTCCTCTAATCGAAATGTAGTCGATTCATGAGGATTTTACATTTAAAGAAATCCTCAATTGAAACTATTCGGAAAGTGTCAGATCATAGATGCGATCAGTGTTGGCAGATTGAGATCTGAGACAACTTTTCAAGTTACAATTTCACTTCGAGGACAACTGGTTCTATTTTGCTGCTTATTTTCGATGTTTAAGCTTCTATCCAACTAGTAAATTAAACTTTTCCTTTCTTTACCTGATACTATTATAGATTTATTTCGTTGTTTGAATACTTTTAAAACTTCATTTAATCAAAATTGGTAAAACTTTATTAAAATAAAAATAAAGAAATAAATCGTCTTATAATTTTAGAACGAACGATCGTTCCGATGTATAAAAAGACGTTAGGTTTAGTCTATAGAGTAGATGTTCATTCTGTAAATTTAGAATTCCAAGAGAGAATAGAGAACTCAGGTAAAAAAATAAAATAGAAGGCTTTAAAGATAGTCGGGAAACGATCGTATGTAAAGGCAGAAATTCATAGACGAAAATCAGGCAGAAAAGTGATAGAAAGTGGGCTAGCTGGCAAAAATTATGTAATGGGTAACCTGTACCCTCACCGAAATAGACTATTCCAAAAATAGGTTTTCGTTTCGAACCAGCCATTTTTTTTTGTAGTTTTTTGCTAAGTTCAATATTTAACAAATTTCCATCTGTTTTTCCGCCTATGTTCCGACTGATTTCTCAGTATTTTCTGTCTAAAATTCAACTTTCAGTCTATTTTTTGTCTATTGAATTTTATTGATCAGGATAAATTAGGATGAATAATTATGAGTGCAAGAAACATTGTATAAAACTTGGAAAATAAATCCGCAATTGGTATTTTTACAATCTAACAATTCATACCTAACTTAGTCTCCAAAACTTCAATGTTTCGTCAGTCTTGAATTGTTTTCTTATAACACTACGTTCACTATTTGAAAACACCACTTTATATATTAAATGTATGCACTGTGTTTTCTTTATATTCTTGTTATCACTGCACTACATTTTGCTATTCTTAAATAAATTTACGTACTTATTATTATTTCACTATTTTTCACTATACTCTAACATAAGTTTTTAAATATCACCTCCGAATATGGTATCAATTAAAACTCATATGTATAAAATTTACATGAATACGCTCGCCTCCTTTTGAAACTAGTTACCATACGAATTAACGATCGTTAATTGATATAAGATTTTTTAAAAATTCGCAACCGACAATAAAATTTATATGTATTTAATACCAAAAAACCTTAAGCTTTCTGGTTCCTTTTTACTTTCATTTTAAAAATTTTGGTAGCTTATCTAATGACGTACAACTTGTGTATCAACATTACACAGATGTAGTGGCTTATAAAAAATCGTAGATTTGCGCAAATTAGTGTAAATATGTTAACAGCAGGTATTCTTTTTTTCCCATTGGTTTTTAAATGGCATCAATGTTTCTAAGCAGTTAATACGTTTAAATCACTCAAATATTTCTAATTTTATACATCACTTATTAACTTAACAGTTTTTGTTTATCATACATCCATACATTCATAATAAAATAAAATATTATGGAAACAATGCTTTTTATGTTTATTTTAGAGATATGGATATGGATTTTTGCTAGCTAATAAAATTATTTGAAATTTGAATTCAATAATCTTTATTTTCTAAGAGTCATGATAATTTTGATATTTAGTATAACTACAGAGTTTTTATGTAAAAGAAGAAATTAGTTATAGTACGAGGAGAGTTTGATAAGTCAGTGACTTTTTAAATTTCCCGCGCAATAATTTTAAATTCAACACTGTTACCGTCAGCTGCCATCTATTAATAGCCTACCATCAAGTTTTAAGAAAGCTTCGTCATTTAGTTTATGTTTAACAGCTATTGAAAGCAGACAACCTTGTGAATTTTATTGAAAATGGAAAAAATGTGAATTTCGTATGATTAAGCATTTTGTGTAGCCACCATAACAAAATTCCATAATTAGGACTAAGAACTGCTCCCCCCTTAAAAAGTCACTGACTTATCAAACTGCCTCCGTTTTATGCATGCCATAAATCGAAACGAAGATTACGAGATTTGATAGAAAAATACACTTCATCTTGTAAAAAATATCAAGGTTTGTATTAATCGGAATTATTAATTTTCGTAATTAGAATTAAGAAGTTAAATTGAAATTACAATAATCGTCAAATAAATTTTGTATTATCGTTTTCTTGGAAAAACGTATAATTTTGATATAAAGAAAGATTTTTACATAGAAAGAATAGACAAATTTTATATAACTAGTGATGATATCCGTCAAATTACTTTTCGTTAATTTTTTGATTAGACTTAAACTGACTAAATCATGTTTATATTTCTGTATCAGAACAACATTACAATTCGCGGGAAATAAAACTAATCAAATTTTCTTTTCAAACCGCCACAATCTAACTCATCAGCCTCAAAATAAGGTTCAACTTAATTGATAAGCTATCACCTTGAATCAACTCTCTCCGGAGTTATACTATAAAACCGATACTGCCAAAGACTGGTTGTAAAAGAAATCAATAAAAAGGGCCATAAAAATTGATTTTAATATTGAACATTTCAAAAAATTTGTTAACAAGAATCTAAAAAACAATTAAAACTAACCGGAATTGCCCTATGATGCATAATCAGCAACATTCCTCTTTTATTATTTGACTTAACAGTTAACACGTTAAAATACATGGAAATAAACAGCTCTATCGCCTTAAGTTATTTACATTGCACCCTAATTTGAAATAAATTGGAAAAAGAAAATTCAAGCAGTACAACAAACGAAAAAGAAGCCAAAAAAAAACAAACTTCAACCTATGCAAAGCACCCAAGAGCGCAAGGTCATCACGAAGTTAATTTCGAATCGTCGACCTCAAGACCAATTGGCATTCAGCGGGCTCTTGAACAAACTGTGGCGGGCATTTTTAGTTGTTTCATCAAAACATTAAAACAAAAAACGAAAAACAAAAATGTATTTTTTATGTTGTAGGTCTTAGGCCAGGTTTAATTAATTACATTTTTTTTAATCGTTTTCTTGTTTTACAAATATTTGAAAAACAATTATTAAATTATAATTAAAACTGCTGTAGAAATCGTTAAATATGTTAAGGTATGCGGTAGTTCCGGTTAAAGGGACTGTTACCAAAACAAAAAACAACTAGATCACTTTTACCTAGCCCATTACCTCAACCATCCTGTCTGAGTGCGGCGGACAAGTGTAATTTTCGTAAATTGAATAAAAATTGTATTGCAAAACTTCCTCAAGACATGTCCAAACATGAAAAGATACAGATACTCTGTAACTTCACTGTTAAATAACAGAATTAAGTCTCTTTATCTGTTAAAAGGCAATCTCTTAAAATGTTTCAAACATCTTAAGATGCTCAAAGATTTGTTGCTCATGGGAAGCCTATCTTAAACTTATACTCAGGTATTTTTCACTTACACTACTCTTTCTCTCTCTCTGGGTATAAATGTGACTCACCTGTATAGAGTTTACCTGGTGAAAAGCTTGCAAGCTTAAACCGGTCCACTGTTGAGTGTGAATGTCTTTTACAACAAGAACCGTTGCTTTCTGGGAGGTTTATGCCACGCTCCCCCATTTACCTGTATGGTACAAAGAGAGGACGGATCTTTAAAGACTCGCACCTATGCCGTATACCTCGCGATATGTTCAGGTATTTGCTCAGGTGGAGCTTCGGTTTACAGTCCAATGAAAAAAAGAATTTTAAAAAAATTATATATATATATATAAATATATAAAAATAAAAAAAAAAACTATAGTCGCAGCATTGGGCTTTCTTCAGCTCATGAGTGTTGCTGGAGAGATTCTGAGATGCGAATATAAAACTTTATTTTGCCTTCAATTGAATTGGCTAAAAGGAGAAACGTTACAAGTGATCGTCCATCCAAAACGTCTCACTCTATAACTTTAGGTGAGACGGTAGTAAATTTTCTGTTGAGAGTGGTAAATGCAAATTAATCGCATTCCTGAGCGATTCAATAAATTTTGCAATCGCATCGAAATTGCCACCCATCAGAATTCCACTAACCTCAAGATGCCAAGATCAATCAACCAAAAACAAAAGACTTAAATGCCTCACAGTGCACTTAGTACAGTGAAGCGACGAACCCTAAAAATACAAAATAAAAAATCTGACGATAACTTTTCAGTTTTAAATTTGAAAAGATAAACAATTGCAAAAAATTGCATCTGTTCTTCGGTTTCGATTAGTTCCATTGTTGCTGCCTGCGCGAATTACAACCATTTTATTCATTTTCACATAAAATTTAATAACATTTAATAGGATCTCGCAGTGTGGGGGTACGTGACGAATTACTCTCTCTTTCGAGTACACACCTCGCGCGGCAGCACAGTAGAATTACGTCGGATTGCACATTACCACTGTAATTATCTGGCGTGTTATATCACGCTCTCGTGTACCCTGTCGTCATTCCGGTGGTGTATGCTGCACAATCTGTGGCGGCGAGAACTTAAAACTTTTGGCTCTGATCTGAATCATGAATATGTTCAATTATTTTTGCCGCTTTTGATTTTATACCTATTTAGTCGGCTTTTTGCATCCGCAACTGCTAAGTGCCTGATGCTGATGAGTATTGGACGAAAAAATCGGATGCAAAATATTTTTATAAAGTTATTATGAGCTTGGTAGAATTTTAAATTTTGTATAATTAGATTTATTTTAATTTAGCAATATTATTAACTCCTGAGTAAAAATATTTAAAAATTTTTTGCATGACCATAACGCGCCCAAAACTCGCCCGGATATGGGTCAGTTTTTAAGCCTGCAACAGGCACGATTGTGGAACAATCACGCCCGTATCATCACCGCAGCAGATCCGAATCTCTTTAAAATATGCCCGCAACAAGTCCAAATTTTTATAAAACAGACCCATATAATCCTTTCGCTAGTTATTTGTACTTTTTATGTTATAATTTATAATAAAATTCTTAATTGATTGGTAAGACAAGAAAAGTAACAACAACAAGGTCAATGAATGAATTATTGGGTAGAATGAAAATAAAGAAGACAACATGACGTTAAAAATTAAATTAGTTGTGGTTTAAAAGGCAAAAAGAGCCTACATCTATTGCCTTAATAACATTTGAATGAAACAGGCATATTGCAGGCATCTCTATGATCATATTCCTGATACAAAATATAATACAGGCCTGATTCGGGCGTATATCGGGTGATTAAGTGAATTCTGGGCGTACTACAGGCCTATTTATTTTTACTTGGACTGGCTTAATCATTTTTTATACAAAAAGTAATATTCAGTAAGTATTAAGGTAACTTTCCTGACTTTATGCTAAACGTAGGTAACTACAAACTGATTAAAAATAAGGAACTATTCTATCATCTACTTAATTTGCTCGAATTAAGTTTTATTATTCCTGAATTTCAATATACTTGTTCTAGTGAATGCTAATTTATGAATTGCATCCCTAAAGTGAGAATACGGAAGATTGTCGAAATATGCTTCAATGGTTGCTATTATTCCCCTTTTTTTGATGAAAATCGCTTTCCACGAATGAATTTTTTTGACAACAAGAAGTCGAAGGTATAGGGCGGATGTTGCAACAGTGCGTTCTTTAAACTCACTGTTCACTTCCTGTAAACTCACAATTTCAGCCAAAATATTACTCACACTTCCTCTAATTACATGCCTAGGGCTTCTACTAAATCTCTCTAGGTGGTTAATCGATGATCTTTCATAATCACATTCTGTAGTTTTGCTATGTTTTCTGGTGTTGATGCACCTTTTTGGGATATCTTTCACGTGGATTGTCTTCAAGACTTGTATGATGCCCTTCTAAATGCAGCTACCCATATTTCTACTGTTCGAATTGCAGGTGAATAGTCCTTATATACTTTTAATAATCATTCATGAATTTGTTTTGGTGCTATACCTTCCAGAAATAAGAATTTTATTACTGCAAGTTTTTCCATTGCACAAAAATAAAATAAACAGATTTATAAACGTTTTATGTTTGCTATACCCCCTTGTGAGAAAGCGCTTAAAAATTAATAAAAAATTTCTCGTTATTTATTTATAAAACCATTCGATAATTTTTCTTATTCCTTCCACACCCAGTGCATTAAATTAAAAAAACAACAAAATTAAACCCCGATTTTCATTTAACATTTGAGTGACTTTTGGAATTCGATGAAACTGATTCAAAAATTAAGACCAAAACTACCATTTTTAATGGGTTTTACATAAAAGCCAATTAACCGGCCTTTAATTACTTGAAAATCTTCTTTTCCTCGCATTGTTTTTTTCTTTTTTTTAGATATAATTCCTGAAAAACTTCTGGACAAACGAACCCTTTGCGGTTAAAATAACCAGCAACATGACTCGTTAAAATTTAACCAAATTTGGGCGCTTCATTAAGAGGCGGTGAATTGCGTTCGATAAGTGCTTGCTGGCACCTAAATCGCCTGCCTGGCGCATAACCCGAAAACCTTCTCGGAATGGGCAGTTTTCAGACTTCTTAAAGAAAAAAACAAAAAACCTTTCATAAAAATTAAGAGAAATCTCCGAGGAGTTCCACCTTAAGGCAAGTTAACTGATAAACCCCCCCCCCCCCCTAAAAAAAAAAAAAAAGAGCACACGTTTACGTGAAATTGTCAAAAAATTAAGCGCACGCAAACTTCCGTGTTACTGTAGAGGGAACTCTGCCACAGCAGTGGGGCGGCGACGGTGGCTAATTCCTTTTAATCGCACGGCTGCTCAAGATTGCACCTGCGGTAATCTGGCCTACTTCTCACAAATTGGCTCAACTGATCTTCATCTAAATCGCAAAATTGCTAATACCTTCGCCTGATAGTGGCGCGTGTCGTGCTCTAGGATGTGATTAACCTCGTCGCCGGTGCCTGCTCTAAAGGCCAAATTGTCTACGGTCGCGGAGGACCGGTGCCGTGATAAAATGAAAACTTATTTAACAAAAATTCGTTCCAATCGAAAATTGCTGCCATAAAGCGAATTTTAGATTTTGCGATCGCAGATGAATCGCAAGATCTGTGTTGGATCAATTTTAAGACCAGTGTTGTTAAGTCCATTCACAATTTGTTTCCCATCATAGATCGTAGATTTTCCCTTTTTTAACTATTTAGTGGATTTATCTCATTATCTCATTTGTGTTAGCCCTAATTGCGACACTCCTTGGTAGTATAAATAGAACCTTCTTTTGATAATGAGATCGTTATAAATTTATCTGTTGAAAACCAAACATCATCATGTCCGCCGATTCAATTAATTTTAATGAAAGAGGCTGTAGAAAACCATTTTGAGGGTAAAGAAGAGGGAGACTTTTCTTTTATTTAATACCTTAGGCCGCGGACATATCAGCCGCCCCTCGTAGTAACAATGCCTAGAAAATGGTCAAATACTTCACAATCTAGACTAGAGTGGCTATTTTATTTTATTTTAATTATTGATTTCGCTTAATGCAAGCTACAAAGAACAAAAACGTAATCAAATTAAATATAACCAAAGTAACTAAAACTAAGACTAGAACTACATAGAATTACATGAAAAGATTGAGCTCAAGTAAAGAGCGAAGGACGAGATTATAAAACTTGTAAAATTAAATTGAAGTTTTCAATTGAAGCTGTCGTAATGTTAATTTAAAATGTAATTGTTATAAATTAACATTTTACACTATTAGGAAACGAATATTTTAATGCCCTTCTGTTCTATAATGCCCCTCCTTGCTACATTTTCTATTTAGAAGTTTTATTTGTTTAGTTTTAATGCTGTTCTTTTATTAGTGTTTATTATTTTTTTACTATTGTTACTATTTCGGCTTCTATTCAAATAAAAAAAATTTACTTTTTAATGTGGTCGAGTTAAAAGAAGTTTTGCATTGTGCTAATGCTTAGTATGACTAAATTACTAAAAAATGATATTGCATCAAATAGAATGGGAAATTTTCAATAAATTATGATAACAACACTGCCCCACTGAGGTACCCAATTTCATTGGCTGCAAGTTCAGCCCACTTTCCGTTACCATTGCAATTTTTTGGACGCAGCTCATTTCGATATGCGCATTATACGGAAATTATGCAGTTCCAAGCCGGTAATTTTTACCAATAAGTGAAAATTTATGTACTGCCTGCTCGCAGTGAATTGATTCTCATTTTTGGCCCGGGCCGTAACCCTGCTTACTTCCCTGCCCCCCCCCCCCCCCCCCCTTGAGGCCGGAACAGCAAAGAAGCAACAGTGGCCAGTAAATTGGTTAAAAATGGTCCTCGTGATATAAAAACGACCGAGCAAAACTTAATCTGCACACGGTGGACAAGTTAAAACGAAAACCCTCAAAAAAATTATAAAGAAAAGAGTTTAGGCGATGATGGGTCCCCACTGCTAATTACTTTACCAGAGGCTGTGGTACTCTGAGTAAAATTTGCAGTGGTAATTGCCACTCAATTGCGCCACCTCCTTTGCCCTGCAACACCCAGAGATCGGTCGAGATTTCTTCGTTGTTTAATTGCCGGCGCGATCTTAACTTCCTAAATGGATTTTGGTAATTTTCCCTGTTCCCCTCAAATACCGATCTTTTTGGGAAAGGAGAGCAGCAGCCCTCTGATTAAAACAAAAAAAATTCGATGCGGCAACTTATGACGATGGCAGGAATCATGGACGAATAGCTGCCGCCAAGATAAACTGGCTCCCCGAAAAAGGCGGCTGCCCCTAATCTCGGATGCCCTCGATCGCCTTCTTCAGATACCAGCCACGGATGCTGTTCGGAATTTACTTAGCGAACCTTGACAAAGGCCGAAAAACGCGCGTAGCGGACCATCGGATGCATCGTGCAAAAAAAACAAACAGTACAGTGCACCGATTAAAAAGTGTTCCATCAGATAGTGCGGTGCACTTACTAATCGAAGAGGTCTTTCGCTAATTAATAAGTCTGTGGTCCGGGGAGCCGCCAACGGAAGTCGCCCAGACCAGAAACGATTTTTGCGATTTTTGCGATTTTCGCACGACTCTGTGTCACGACGGTGATTTGTTATATCTGCAAATTCAAGTGGCGGGGCGCATACAAATAACAAAAATTGGGCAAACCGACGAAGAGACGCTTTTAACCTTTTTTTACCCAAAAAAAGGTTTTACTGGTCGCGCATTGGACGCGTAGTTAATTAAAATCGTCGTCGTCGTCGTCTTTGCCAGCGCTTGTTTCTGTTGCAAGTGATTAAAGGCTTGTCAGGATTTTATTGTTATACTCCCGGATCTTCAGGGATTTAAGAGAAGTCACGGACCAAACGTACTCTCAGCAACAACTACACAATTAGCCTTTTTGCTTAGTTCGCAATTAATTTTAGCATTAATTTAGCAATAGCATCTGCTTATTCTTTACCTTTTGTGGAGGTCATCTTACCTTAAGTAATGGGTGTAAAAATTCCAATTAAATTTGCAATTTTTGTTAACGCCCATTTACGCGGGTATGTTTAAAACTTGAGAGTGTTGAATATAACCCTGTAAATCTTGTAGTTATTTTTGGTAAGAGTTGTATATAAAATGAAGGTCAAATTAAGATTCTGACAAGAAATGATTTATTACATATCCGAAAATATCTGCATACAATCGCGATTTTTAACTTCATTTCCAGATTGCCGTTCACTAAGTTTTTATCGTCTTAGTGACCTTATGGGTGTAAATAAGACATGAATTTTACTAATTTTGATTTTTCTACACTACCTGCTGGCATTTTATAATTGTCTTTAATTTAAAATTGTCTAGTTGACTTTCCCACATCTTGTCTTAAAATTTAAACTAACATTTTTGTATATACAAAAATTACACAAGCAATTAAAACAGGCGAAGTTTTCAACGGATTATTTAAATCTAATACAAATATCGTCTATATGAAACTAGACTCAAAATTATGCTACTATTAAATTTTACCTTAATTTACCACGGAAACAGAAGATAAGTAGTAAAAATTTTGTTTAATGTGTTAAAGCCTACTCATATTGCAATATACGTTTTATTTTTGTATCAAGCCTAAGTTAAGCTTAATTTTAGCTTAAGAGCTTTGATTTAAGATAAGGTATACCGAAAGAAAGATATTGTTGATCATGCTATAAAAGAATGCAAAATTACCTATTTCATTTTCAGTCAACCATTGTTTAATAAATTTTAGTAAAGGGTGTTTTTTCCAAAAGTATACACATTTAAAATTAAATAAAATCATAAAACAAATGTTTATAGCCATGGTATTACATTTATATATATACATTTATTATTACATGGTATTATATTTATTTAAAAGATATATTTATTAGTGTTTAATGACTTCGGGTATACAAGTGTCACGGCTGTCTCAAATGAAGCGTAATCGGAAAGTCTAATTTTCGAAAACGTAATTTCAAGAAGAACTCATTTAAAGGTTTTATTCGATAATTTTTAGACTTAACTGACATATTTCGACTTACTTATTACCTTAGTCTGCCATTTGTGATGAATACTGCAAGTCTGTAGCTTCAGCCAGACGCTGTAATATTTTTAAATTTAGCTGAAATGTAAATTGATTTTACTACTTACCAATTCTCTTAGTAAATAGCTTAGCTTAAAGTTACTAAAGTTTTTCGCTTAGTGTGAACTATTCAATTTCGTTTGATTTTAAACGGTTGTAGCTTCTTAGTTAAAATTTGAGTATTTGTAAGTATATCTTTGGTATATACCTCTGGTAGTTCAGTTGTTAGCGTGCTGTATTACTGTCCCAGAGGCTGTGGGTTCGAATCCTGCGAATAATGATGGTCTCCTGCGCTACGAAGTAATACCTTGGGCCAAAATTGGCCTAAATGTGCCTTTCTAGGCAGCCACAGCAACCTAACCTAAGCACACCTTTCGGAATTCTGAGCTTTGTAATATTTTCTTCAAAAACATCAAATAACTCTCAATATAAATTAAAAATGATTATTATCCTACTGACTTTCTTTATCTAAAAACCTGATGAAACTTGAAATTATAAAAATTCCAAAGAAATTAGGACACTGATTATGAGTTGAGTTAATAACGAATTTCCAACCGCATAATTTCATTGCGATGCATAATTTCTTTTTTCCAGAATATGACGAACCGCAGATATCTTTTTCAAAATTTTCCGCAATATGTACTTTGTATATAAAAAATAAAAAAAGTACTCATTCAAATTAGCCAGTTCGAGCACCAGCCTCTGATTACATCTTGTAGACATTTATAATGAATTTCTTACCCAATAAACCAGCACCAAAGTCTCTGTCGCATCGCATCGTTATTCAGGTTCAGACAGCTCGATCTTAAGATCCTTCTGGGGCCCTCAAACCCTTTTACATTTAGGTAACATTAAACCTTGAAATGGTGTGTAGGAAAAATCGTAACCGCAAAACCTCGAGAAAATCACTGGCGTGAAAGCCGATGAAGAAGCGGTCAAAAAAGGCGAAGATAAGCCGACATTCGAGGGCCATCCTCCGATGGATGGTTTTGATAAGGGTTAAGGGCCGGCCAATTGTAGCACCTCGTAAAAGCAGTGTCTTTGGTCGAGAAGGGCGCGAAATGCGTAAAACGAGGCCCCGTTCGAAACTGACCGCGTAGCCCTCAATTGCGTCAATGGCACTGGACTAAAGTCAGTATTGGCCCTAACGTCCAATTGCCATGTAAAAGAGCCGTTCGGAATCACTTGGACGCGGCGTTATCGTTCCAATCGAACAGCCAGGGTCCCGGTAGTTACGTGAAGCGAAAAGGAAGAAATTTTCGCATCGAACACAGTAATTACCCGCCAAAAAACCCACAGATCTGGCCATCATCACGCCATAAAAACTAAAAATAGTCGGAAAAAAAAGCGCCAATGCTTCGAACATCAATTTGGCCGGTTGAGAGGGCCCAAATGAAGGGCTAAAGGCGGTGGGACTGCCGATGCAAGTTGCATTGCGCTTTAAGTGCTTAAGTGCACACATGACTGAGACCCAATAAAGGTCCCAAAAACAAAAACTAAAATCGCATTGCACGGAATCACTCGTCCATTTTGGGGTCTGATGGGACCTAATTAAGTCATTAAATTCACGTTGGGCGAAAGTGGAGAAGGGTTCGGGTCTGGCGAGGGAAATGCCACACCGCTCTTTAGAGGGGGCTAAAATTAAGAAATTACCAGGAAAAGTTAAAAAAAAACAAAAATACAGTCCAGCCTAACCGAAGCTGAAAAATACACCGCGAGAATATCTCTGACCAATTGCATGCGACGGCTGCCGCTGCGTTCGATGATCACAGACCAGACGCACCCGAAGCGCAACATCCGGGCCCCATTGGACGCAATCGACTATCGATCGATCGATGAAGTCATTTTTTCTCATCGCGCAGATTTATTTGCTGGGCGCATGCGGGGACACGCACGAAAACGTTCGAAAAACATTTTTTTTTGTATATTTTATTCTTTTGGGCGGAGCCCTGCCCCCAAAAAAGAAGAGATTGTTTGGGCCGAACAAGTGCATGCTGGGCCTTTTTTGAAATATTTTTTTTAATTTGCTTTTATTTTACTTTGATTTTTGGGAAGTTTTTTTCTTTCATAAAGAGCTGGACCACTCTTAATGTGGAGCAGCAGTGGGAGCTTTCCTTTAGAGTTCACTGTCTGGACCGGCGACTGGTATATGGGGAAAAGGTGTGAAAGTTCGCTCATTATCGGGTTACGCTCACTGGCAGGCATACAAAAATAAATAATAATAAAAGTCCGACCCAATTCCTTTTGGGAACCAGAAAAAAAAATAAAACTGGACACCTTTTGGAAATCCGGGGTGAAATGAGTAAATTTATGAGATACACCGAAATAATTGCGTTCCTGGGTGATGTATGGCCAACGCATTCACTGGATCATTGAGCCAAGATTATGCGCTCGATTTATGACCGATGTCGGTGTAATGCGTTTTCCTGCAAATCCTGGACGCAATAAAATTTTCTTAACAAAAAAGCAAAAAAATCTTCATCTCGGTTTATTGTGATTGCTTCGATTTGGCTTTTATTACTTTCAATGGTATGCTACAATGCAAAACAGTAATCTGCGCCCTATCAATGGACATCGATCGATCGATGGTCAAATTATGGCTCATTGCAAAAGTTGTACGCGAAGGTTTAATGACCATATCCGCAAATATTCAGTTTAGGAGGAGAGAGAGAGTAGTGACTTTTTGGTAATAATAATAAAATCATATATGAAAAATTCCACATAAACTGAACATTAATCCAATTTCATTTCATTAATGTGGTTTAATTTATGGTAGAAAAATTTTAAATCATAATTGAGCCGTTCACTGCCCTTTGATTTAAAAGCTCGTTGTGCATTGTGCATTTAAACTTTCTTAAAATTTATCACTTTTACGTAAATTTATTTCCAAAATTAAAACCTAAACTTGTATTAGGTCTTAATCTTAATCTTAATACTAGATACAGACATTTTCAAAAGTGGAGTTGATCAGTCTGGCCTATCTACGGCCAAATTAACAATTTGTGGCATTCTATAGAAGAGAGAGTCGGTTAAATTGAACCACGTTTTAGTATCAGAAAAATGTTAAACCCTACGAATGGTATCAAATCTCAAATGGGTACTGTTTTGGTCAGTAGTCCACTGGTAAGGGTAATACAGCGACTGAAAAATTAATGCATATAACGCTTCGTCCTTGTTGATCAATTACTCCAAGGTCGCATCATAGTGAAATTGGTTAAAGAACATCTAACAAATCCACAAGTAAAGATAATAAAAGGCAAATAAGTCAAATAACCGATGATATGGAGCATATTACAAAAGATTTGATTAATTAAGTTTACTACTTTATTCTTTCCTTAGAGGAATTATTCCATGTAAAGTCATTCCACATATTAGTGAGGTTCGAAGGTTCGTATAGTCTCATTTGAAAGCTAAATGAAAGTAATTTCTCAATAATGAAGCACAAATTGTAACGATTGTGTTCGGAAATATAAGTTTACTTCATATTTCTTACGATTTCCTATCGAATTAAATGAGTTTAAGTTTTTGTGGACCACATGACCTCTTATTTTATAAAATTCTATGACTTAGGCTTGTTATATAAAATCAATAACCATAAAACCTTCAAAAATCGTATTTTTCGAACTATAGGGATGCCCAAATCCTGATATATTTGCTAACACAAACACAGTTTCCTATATTAACCAAGATTTTGTAAATGAGACAATTTACGACTAATGACTAATGACTAGAAGCATACATCAATAGTCATTTAAAAATGAACGAATTGGAGGTAAATGTGATCCCAGAGGCCATAAATTTTGATTATGCAACAGTGCATAAAATGAATAGATAACTTTATTTCATATATCAATTAAATAAGGGTATATGAATTTATTTTATTCCTTTTAAAGCACATAAATAACGTAAAATAGAATAAAAATTTTCAATAAAATCCAATAACCCAATCGAATTAGCCGATATCTACCGTACCTGAGAGCAATAAATTTCCCATTTGAGTCACACTATTTTCTATGTCACTTGCATACAGCACACTTCAGCTAATTGCCATCAATTTGTGGATAAATTCCGTGATCAAATCGTGATCAGCTCAACTCAGCCCAAAAACCCCTATAACAAGACGGCAGTGATACAGGAAAAGAAACATAAAAGAGATTTTCATTCGCCTGATTCTGACCTTCCCCACTTTGACTTGTAAAGTTTTCTTTTTTTTTGTTTTTGTCAAACAGAAAAGAAAACCTCTAATCTCTAAATAAAAAAATTTTTTTTTTGCGCGCTTACAGGTAAATTTCACGTCGTCGTGACGGTATAAAAGAAAACGTCTTAAACTTGCAGAGCCACCAGCAGCACCTTCTAAACAATTTCTGTGTTAGACAAAGCCATATAAAGATAAGAAAAAAATAATCGCGCGCCACACCAAGCTGATCATCGGTCTTCGATGATATGAAAGAAAAAAACATAAATAAAAAATAAATAAAAGGAAGAGTAAAAATCAAAGTACAAAATTAAACTCAACCGATCAAGAGGTACCATCATAGGCGAAACTGGGATCGGCCCGTGATTCTGCTCTATTACTTTGTTAGTTTGCTACTCAATCGATCGGCGAGGGACTCATTCAGCATCACGGCTGCGATGCAGTTTGGACTGCTCTAGCCCCCCCCCCCCCCCCCCCATTCCCCGCCTCCCCTGGGATACTGCGATGCCGTCGCGACTTTGTTAGGGATGGGCTTGTTAAATCCATTGGCTTATGAGCAGATTATGATCTGGCCAATGTTCACATATTCCCATTACCCGATAGTCCCAATAGACCCAATAGACCCGCTAGACCCGCTAGACCCGATAGAGACCATTCGCTGTGCACTACGATTACCTGAGGAAATGAGAAATAGGAAGATGACATTATCCGGTAAGGTATTTCCTGAAGATTAGCGATCGGGATAAGATTTCGGTACTGACAGCCTTTTTGATGGGCTGACGATGATGAAAGATTTTAAATTAATTTAAAATTAAACCTCCTTTTTTGTCCGGAACTCGATTAATCAGCAACCTCCAATATCCGGAGAGTAAATACTTTAGAAGAAAATACTTCTAATGTCCTTACATAATGAAAGTGATTAGGCTACCCTACGATGCGCTGATGTAATAAGAATGGAAGACTTCAATTCTCAATTTCTATCTGATGTTCTTAGTTTCGTCAAAATGACTAAAAAATTCGGGTAGGGTAGGAGACGAGTGCAATGGACCGTGGTCTGAGCGCTCGAGGCTGACACCTCTCCCTTTCTTTCTCTTTCTAATAATAATAATAAAACCTAGTTTCAAGCCTCATTTAACTAATTCCAAGTAATTTTATAAATTTAATACTTAGGACATTACTTAAAATAGCCACTCGAGCTTCAGTTAGGGTTAACTTTTATCACTAATCAGTAGGCTAAACTCTAATCTCTATCTCTGCACTAATCTGAAGTACACTACAGTACAGCTGTGCTATACTTAGCTTTATACCAGCACACTGTATAATTTTATATGGTACTGATCAGATAAATTTTCTTATATTAAACATAGTAAATAAAAATGTTTAATCAACTCTCGTTTTCAAGAACTAATATAGTTAAAAAAGCGTATTTTGTCCATTTTTGGAAAGTAATTAAAAAATAAAGGTCTATCTTATAAAAAATGACTAGAATCTTAAAAAATTCGAAAAGTAAGCATACTTTCTATCTATTTAAGATGCCCTATAAAGAAAGTCGATATACAACTTCCCCTTACCTAAGTTCATTTTTAATTGAGATAAGAGTTGCAATTTTAATTACTGCCCCGTGGAGTTGCATGAAGTGAGCACAAAATAATTCATTCTCGATGAGAGTAAAAACGAAAAACATTTCCGGTGCAACTTTCCTGTAGTCCCATTTAAATACAGTCGCCGCCGCAGCAGCGAAAAAACAAATTTAAAAGAATGCCCTCCGACTTTCTCCCATTTTTAATTCCTGGCAATTTTAAATGTGAAAATCAGTTCAAAAACTTTTATCGGCATTTCCCCTTTTTTTTAAATATTAACTGTCCAACGGATAACATGAACATAACTGCGACACATGCTAAAATCAAACTATAAAATTGTCTCGAAAACAAACTGCTGCCTGGGAGGCATATCAAAAGATCTTTTGGTTCCACCATACCAGTGGTGTAGGGTACTGTAAAAAAATAAAAATAAATAAATAAATAAACATATAACACACTGCTAAGTGTTATCAGTGATCGCAAATCATTTGGTAAATAAAAAGGAAAAAAATAAGGTAAAAATAATTGCATCCCGCCAACATGCAAAAATTGTCAGAGAAATGTTAACAAGTACCGTGCGGTTCAGTGCGGGACCGCACTATCACCGAATATTTCATTCCGCGCCCAAATCAGAGCACTCTGGCGGAGGCAATTAATAACAGGGGAACAAAAAAAAAAAAAACAGAGCAGCGAATTGCCGCTGTAGAGAGTGGGGCGCAATGATCAAAACACAGGTAAAGAAATAAAAATAAAAATAAAAATAAATAAGAGACGGTTGCTCTCCAAAGACAGGGCGGCAGTGTCCCGGCCCCAGGTCGATCGATTGTCGCTGATACCTGAATTATGCCATAAAATTTTATTTTTATTTTCAATTTACCCCTCGACTCTGCATAAAGCGCAAAAGTTAATGTGCGGGTCCCGCAAAAATTTTCGCCTGTTCCCGCAAAGTATTTTATTTTTTTTTCCAGCCGATGATCGCGGTCATTATGTGCGATGATCGAAGGGGCCCAGAACTCACCTCTTTGATCGATACTGATCCTTGGGACCCTGGTCTTCAGGTTTCTCGCATGACCATCAATTTGGTTGCGATTCAGACCCGTCATCGTTGCTGGTCGTCATATCGGCGCATTGTCTGAGACACGGCGCCCCCCCCCCCCACTCGATCCGCGACCGAGCCATACAAAGGTGAAAATCAGATGGATCGAGTGATCTGATTGTGATCACCATTAAAATTAAGAAATTACAATTTAATGACAAATAATGACATCTGCCGAGACAAGCGATGGTCGAGCTCGGCCTTAAGCAGGTCATTTATTAGCCAGGGGTCTGTTGTCGTCTTTTTAGGTGCTGCTCGTTACCGAGTAAGTGGCTGCTCTGAACCGCACGTTGTAATTACGCTAATATTTGCGGGGTGGAGGAGGAAGAAGGGCGCCCTTTAAGAAAAAATATAAATAAAAATATAAAACATAAAATTCCGTATTTTTTTTCTTTTTTTTTTTTGTGGTATAAGGCCAACTTTTTTAACCGCTTAACCGCCCAAAACAAGGCCCTCAGTTTTTGCAGTGCACAAGGTTCGATCGAATTTTTGGGGTCCCCGTTTCTGTGGATTATTCAGGGCAAAATTGAGTTGCTATCACCTTATCATGTACCTCTTAGGTTTTAATTTACAAAATTGCCGGGGAATTTGTTTGATGGGCTCGTTACATGGATGGGCTTGATGAATGGATATTTAAGGACTGGAAAACGTGATTACTTCTTCAAAATATTCGGATGCAGCCAGGGGGCAATTTTTATACATTGAAAAGAATGGTTTAAAGCGTTTTCATCTTAAGCGGTGGGATGATTTCATTTTAAGGGGCCACCTCTCAAATTTGATGATTTTAAGGTACAAAGTTGTAAGTTGTATACACCCAAAACGTGCAAATCATCAGCTTATTTTGAATATAAAGGCATACATGATTTTTACACGCAGCGATAAATATCTATAAATTCATATAATAAGCTAAAAATAAGTACTTTACCTATACCTCTATCATTTGGCAACTCGGAATACCAAAAACTATTTTTCGATACCCGAATATTCAATACCCATACTTTTTTTAATACCCTATACTTTTGCTTATACCAAAACTTTGTATCGTAAACCAATTTATATTAACTTTGGTTTGATGAAAATCTCGAAGCTACCATCAGTTTGAATTCGTTAATCGTCTAAGAAAATGTATGGTACCCTCTTCTCTTACTTTCTAGATATTGCGTCCAATTATAAAATATTCTTAACATAACGATTAGAGGAAAATTAAGAATAGGTTCGTAACTTTTATAGTTTTCAAAAAAATTAGCAATTCTTTACTTGCTTCTTTACGCTCCACAGTCCTTGGAGCGCGAAATACTTAAGTTTTGTCGTTGATTTCCTAAAATAATTTTATTCTATACTACTCATAAATATTTATTCGATACTGTTCGATAGTATTATTATTATTATAGTACTACTAAAATATCGATAGTTTTGATTCAATTCCACCTACCTATCTACATATTTTTAACGTAATTTTACACTTTATATAATATAAGGTTATTTTTTAAGAGGGTTAGAACTTTATAAATACAAAAATTATACAAAATGATTAATTTTATTCAAAATCTTAGTTTTATTTAAAAGTTTATTTTATGACATTAATGTTTGAATATTACTACTAGTGAATCCAAAGCAAATATCTCAACGTTAAATTTTTCAAAGGTTAAAAGAGAGATGAAATACCATCTACATATATCCTGTATACCCAAATATGCGTAAATACCCTTAATGCCCTCATAAACTTCAAATACATGAAGGATTAACCCAATTTGAAGAAGTTCCTCTTCCTTTATTACCTTTGTATCTTGTTATAGGCCTCCTGAGGCTCCTCTTTAGTGCCAAATCGAATTTTAATGATTGCCCTCATTACCTGCCTGCCTGGACGATACAGCCCCAGAGCCTGTCCAGCTGGTCAATTCGATCCGACATCGATTGTATTTATTTCACTTGAAAAGTAATAAAGTTGCCACCGAACTTGCATAATCGCCACGAAGTGGCCGGCTTCCCTGATGCACTTGTAAAGTGGAAATTCAAGTATTCAAGTATTTTGGGTACACACTCAAAGATGACGCGAAGAAAGCCACTAATAGCCCTCGGATTGAAGAACTAGCCAGGCATGCAAAACCAGTGTAATATCTGCATGCAAATGAGCTAATTTCATCTTAAAAAATGTTAAATATGAAGAGATTTTTCAAATTATAGCACCCACAAGTACTAATGATCTCTCAACTATTGGTTTAATAATAATTAAATTTAATATGATGTGATTATCAACTATATGTAGACCATATGTATTAAATTCAATACAAAAATAAATTTACTTTAACCACAAATTCTTTGTAAAATGTTCTCAAATTTGAGGTCTTATTTTAATTTTAATAAATTACTACAATTCTTCTTAATACCTTCATTTAAAATTAAAGTTGAAATGTTATAGTCAATAATGGAAAATAAATCAATACATGAAAACTTCCAATAGAAGAAAAACACATCAGGGCTATTAGAAACCTATAACACTCCTAAAATCGATACTTTTAAATGAGCCTAAATCGTATCAACGTTGTAATTTTTAAAGCCAATACCAAGCCTATTTCATATACTTTTATAGGCCTATAGTGAGGCCATATTAGACATTTTTTGGGCTTACAGTGATCCCATGTGTATATACCAAACAAATTCACAAAAATGCCACCGTTTCGATCCGTGACATCAGCCTAATTTCGTCAGTCTAGATACACCTTCTACATACACCACAATCGAGCGAATTCAACGCTTTGGTTTAAAGACCAAGTGTGAATTATAAACGAGGCAAATTTTATAATACAAAAACAAGTTTCACAGCTTTTGGACCTTATATATAAGCGTTGCTGTTCAGATTCGTTATTAAAGATTTTGAATCCGATATTGGACTCATATAGACGTAGTGTTGCTTTAAGGTAAGTTTTCAACAATTTTGGGCCTAATATAGACGCAGTTTATTCTATAAAATTTCTAAGCCTCATATAGGCATGGTTTTAGCTTAAAATAAAATTTTTGACCTACTATGGGCATCTGTTGGGGCCTCTGGTAGTTCAGTTGTTAGCGCGCTGTCCTACCGTCCCAGAGGCTGTGGGTTCGAATCCCACGAATAACCATGGTCTCCTGCGCTACGTGGTAACACAATGGGCCAAAATTGGCCTAAGTGTGCCCTTCTAGGCAGCCACAGCAACCAACCAACCATGGGCATCTGTTAGAGCCGTAGCAGCCGTCAAATAGCTTCTCAAAACCAAATTTTTATTTTTATTCGGGTAGTTACATTGTATGCGCCCGTCTTTAGTCAGCGTGCTGTGTGTCGCCTTAAGAAAGCGCCGCAGGAGCCATGGTATCCCGGACCTTCCCACACAAATTTCAATAACTGTCGGGAGAGAAGGACGAGAGCCCCAAATATGGGCGAGATCATAAATAATACGGGACACGCATATTAGCCATAAAACTCCAATCTCACGTTACTGATCAGCTCATAAAATTTTCTTAAATGGGCCAATTAAGAGCAACACGTCGTCCTCGGCCATCTTCATCATTAGTAGCTCTCGGCAGTTCGATGGATGCCGCGCGAGTCCCTCACCGGTCCACCATCGGTTGCGCCGTATGTTCGAAACGTGAAAAAAAAAAATTTGTAACACGCAGGTCGAGAACCTCGCTTACACCGGGTCCCCCAATAATTGGCAAGGGACATCGGAGACCCAAAAAATTTATGATATCAGAGAGGATTGTGTGCCGTGGGCAAAGGGCTGCCCGCCAGAGCTGGGGCCGCACCATCAGTCCATAAATAATGCGGCGCACAGGCTCGCGAACCTCGCTGCGAGTGTATGTTTTGATTATGTTTTTATATCTCACTTAGCTGCTTCTGTTCTTATCGGAGATGAGTAATGGGCGCTGGGGCTGGCCACTTGGCAAACAGCCGTGGACAACATGGACACACTGATCGGATGCGAGCCGCTGCCGCCGTCGCCGCCGTTGCCGTGACCATGCGAAAATTTTTCGCCCAAAATCCGAATGTCGAGGGGTCATGTAACAAAATCCAAGCAATTTCGTGCAGGAGATAATCAGCTCTGGCATCTTATTTTTCAGCTTAAAAAATTCTGTTCACCCAAATCCCCCCGGGGTAGGATAGGAAGGGGATAGATCCGGGATGCGGGCCCCCGGACGGCTGTGATGCGCACAGCCTCCGAAAGGGCTGCCTGTCCGTTTCGAAATTTTGGCGTCGGCTGATTTTTGATTTAACAGCTTCAGGCCTCATTGTTTTCGGCTTAATGTGTTTTCGTGTTCGCAGTGTTTCACTTTGCAGTTTTGCAATGATTGCACCTATACACGCCGAGGGTATTTTGGGTACTTTTCGGCATTCTTGCGTTGCCCTGGACTTTGAACAGTGCCCTCCCCTCTCCCCTCCCCTCCCCCGTACCGTCACAGTACCCTTTGCTGCCAATGAGAAAAAAAGGATCTCTGGGAAGCATAAGTGAAACAAGAAGATCACGGAATTTCTCATTGGCATTTTAAAAGGAAGTGCCAAGCGCATCGTCAAGAATATTTTCTGGGGATAAATGAGTTAAGAGGGGAAAACGGTAATACGTATATAACGGCACCTTACGACCCTTATATTATGTAAAAGATAAGTTACATTCTTTAACATTCACCGACATTTTCTTGTTTTCCTTTCTCACAGAATTACTCGAAAATCTTTAACTTTATAAGAAATTTAAGTAAGCCTCCTTTGACTGTATCAACCAATTTTACAGATAAGTTACATATTTTGTATCATTCAAAAGAATTATTTAACATAAAAACAAGCAAAATCATATTATAAAGGTTATATAAAGCTTTAACTTAAACTAGAACACAAAATAATTCCTTTAATTTTTGTGTTATTTTCAACTCTTTCCATATGCCAAAACGAAAGACTTAGGCGCAAAACCTGTATTTAATTGAATGAATAAACGTGAAGTAATGCTGCAGTCTTTGTTTAAATACACTGAGACAAAATTATTAATAAACATAAAAGAATTTGTATTTAAATCTAAGTAAAAGCATATATAAGAAAAAAACACTTCAATTTTATTTAAATTTCAATATTGAAAATATTCCAAATCATAGCCAAGTCTAAATGCTTTAAATGCTTTTTTATATTTAAAATGTGAACAAGCAACACAGACATTATTTAGAGATTAAAGGCAATTGTATTATTAAAAGAATTAAATTTAAAATGAGATCCTTCACTTTTAAATGAAAGTAAACATTTTTAGCTTAGAAAATATTCAATAATTCTATCAAAAACTTTTAAATCAAACATTCTAATTTCGCTCAGTTTGTACATTAGGACCGTAGACAACTATTTCAATATGATTTTCCTATCATCTTAATCATTTTTCCATCTCTAAGTCCCATCAAATAAAATTTAAAATTAGATAGATGCCCGAGTTGAAATTTTAGACTCCTATTAGAACCTGTTTTGATGTTACTCAGCTACTAATTTTATCCCCTAACCCATCCTTATATTTTGCTACTTACAAAGCCTCTAGCTCCTACTTTGAAACTTTTGTTCCTTATTCTCAGAGGAGCTGAAGATAATGCAACAGTAGATCTGTTCAATGTAAAATAAGATCTTATTTCCCTTTTTTACTTAATAACTTTTCTATTTAAATTTTGATTACATTTCTTGATGATGACACTTATTCATTTTTTAGAAAACAGTAGATTACTACATTTTAATTTTTTCTTAGTTTTATTCTTTCGAAAATTGAATTAAAATTAACTAATTAAAATCTCTAATTATCTGTTAATTTAATAAGTGTATGCCCTTTTAATGAAAACCATCAAGACATAGTCCATTTTCACTAATAATTAGTTATATGTAAATATACTACTACTTGAAATATGGGCATTTTTACAAGAGAAAATTCTTTAATTTATTTTTATGGAGTATTAATTGCAGTCATCGTCTAAATAGGATCTAATATTATGTTAAATTTATGCCTATTTTACTACTTTCATCTCTCCGATAGTATGGAGTAAAAGGTTCAAAGTATGCTGAATAATTCAACTCTGGTACCTAGTTATAATGCCTATTATTTTAGTCGTATGAATCATGAAAGTTAATTATTAAAACCGATGAACGATAGCTAACACTTTTATTTATCAAATGACCCCGTGTGGTCATTTCAGTAATAAATTACCTGTGCGACTTAAGAAAATGTTATTTATTTGCGCTTTAAGGTGTGTCACCATTGTAAGATATTCTTTCATCGTGCGACTAAATAGCTTTCCATACCTTTTGTTAAAACGATATTTATTACAAACATTTAGCACAGGAATAGTTTTATTTAAAAGTTATTTTTTCAGAAATCAGTTAAGTATAAATTTGGTTTTTCACTACAAAAATTTATTATTTTGTGGGGGCAGTTTAATTATGTTTAAATCTACCAAACCATAATATTAAAGTAGCCAAAACGACATAGCAACAAATTATTGATAAGAAAGTAGGCGTTTCTTAAAAAAATAATTTTTTTATTATTTTCGGGGAGAGTTCAGATTCTACAATAACTTTTTAACTTTCTACATACAAGCAAAATCGATCTTACAACATTTTGGAATTATGCCACTTTCAAAATAAATGGATCATATACTGATGACACTCTCTTACTATACTGAAGAAAATCAGATACGGAATTAGAATGTGGCATAAACCTAGACTTTAAAAGGTATGAGCATTAGCTAAATGGTAATAAATTGGTAATAAATACACAAATGACAAGGTGTTGTAAATATTCGGATAACTATCAATGGAACGGAAATCAATAGAATCAATAGAATATTGAATAAGTACCTAGGAATGAGTGTAGAGGATCAACTGACTTGGAGAAGACATGTATAACTCTATTAGAAGGAGAGTAGCAGGAATTACTGGAGTAATAAGAAGTAATAATATCGAAAATTAAGAACTTAATTTATAACGCACATATATTACAACTAATAACGTATGGCTTTAATTATATGACGCCAAACTACATTGAGCAACCTTCAAGCTATTTCGAGATTACTTAATAAAGCAATTAAAATAGTTCACAACCTTCCACAGCCTCACAATGTAAACCTAACCAACAATCTGAACCTAGATCAGATTATAAAGGTGGAAAAAGCTAAAGCAGTATATCAAATCTCAAAATACTACTCAAAATGAAAAAAATAAACCTTATATTAGCAAGGGACAGTCATCAACACGGAACAAGGAGTATAAGTAAAGGCTTAAGGTATTATTTCAAAATGTTGATATTAATACGTTTTAGCTTAAAGTTGAAGGTTTTGTCAGTAGCAAAATAGGACGATGGGTTAGGGGATAAAATTAGTTGAATAACATCAAAACAGGTTCTAATAGGAGTTTCAACTGGAATACCTATCTAATTTTTATTGATTTGAGTTAGGGTTAAAAGATTTTAAAGTGTTTTAAAATCGATACAATGCTAATTAAATGTTTAAACTTAGACTTAGAGTGGAGATTTCTGCTTTCCATTATCAAGGATGAATCGGTTAAAACGAGATCCCATTCATTCAGTTGTTGATTTCTTTAATTTACTAACAATAGAAAATAGAATTCCCGAAATATAGATTACAAATAAGATTAAAATATAATGTAAGAATTTACCACTGAATTTAAATAAAGCAATTACCTAAACTGTCTGCCTATAGTGCAATTCTTATACCAAATTAATTTTTGCCTAGAGAGCACTTAGTGGACTGAAACTAGCAATGAAGACTTATGTTATTCTTGTGTAGAAACTTTATAATAATAAATAAATAAACAAATATTACACCTTTAGAGAGAAATCTCTTTAAAAAACAAAATATAAATCCATTGATTAATCAAGATAAAATAAAACAGTAAATTGTAGTCAATACGAAGGTCGTTATCGCTGTTCGTTATCATGGGCTTAATTTAAAATCGAATCTTATAAACCGTCTCTTAACATTTGAATAGGGCAAGTCTTATTTCAATCTGTAGCTAATCACACGAGAGCTCCCTGTTTGACCTCACTGGTCCCAATTATTCCCAATTCTCCCTCATTCCCACTTCCACATATATCAGTTTCTGGTAAGTAATCAATCTCTTCGCGGCGTAATGAAATAGCCAGGGGTCTACAAGGTCCATAAATCACATGTCATTTGATAGGAACATGCTAATCACAAAAATTCGCCGAACGGACAACGTATAAAAATAATTTATCCTGGCTGCTATCTTTGCTTTTGTGATGTTCCCCCATCGCGGACGATCAGACAGAATTGCATTTTTTTTCTGTATTTTACGATTATACTTTATTTTTTGTTTTTTTTTTCGCTGACATACATATATCTTCGACATTCGATCGAAATCGTATAAAATTTTCGCTATTCATTTCGCCCAGAGAATTTATTTTCCTGTCTTGGGTCAGCGAGCGAATTGACCCGGGCGTTACGACGACGACGTGGTGATTTTAAGAATTCTTGTAACGCCCCTCAAACAGAAATTGTAGATGTAATTAAATTTTGATTGTCGGGGAAAAAAGAATTTAAAAAAAAAAAACTATAATAATGCCCGGTAATATCCGCCTGCTCCCCATGCACCACGATTCGACTCTACTATGCGATTAGGAGACCCAAAATGTATTTATGACTTACCTTTCGCATCTTATCCGGAATTCTAGGTGAAAAATCA
Source organism: Philonicus albiceps (assembly GCA_963969385.1). Classification (NCBI taxonomy): domain Eukaryota; kingdom Metazoa; phylum Arthropoda; class Insecta; order Diptera; family Asilidae; genus Philonicus; species Philonicus albiceps. The sequence continues at coordinate 1,203,923 of OZ017772.1, read as the reverse complement.
GAGCAAAAACTTTGAAAATTTCCAATTCCAAGAGCCAACCAGTACCGATGTTTAAAGTCGGCGCAGTTTTTCTTTCTCCCTAAGATGAAATCACGACCACAGTACCGGTCCAGAGCTCCAGATATGTCAAAACTTTTATGGCATCGAATCTCACGACTATCGAGGCCCAATGGGCTGCGATTAATCAACTTTGGACCATCCAATTCCTTCCGATGGCCCCACACAAAACTTGCCCATTGAAGAAGAGCCGCCGCCGCTGCCGCCGTTGCCGCCGATGCCGGCGGCGAACATTTCGCGCGCGACGGACCTCTCTAATTGTCCCAGAGTAGACCCCAAAGCAAAAGAATTTTATGATCCGTTGGCTGCCACCTGCTGGGCACACCTGATCTATGTGGATCGCATTTTGTAAGAGAATTGCGGCGGCGCAGACTCGCGCGCGCCCATATAATCAATTGTCGGCCACAACTCAGCTTGGGCAATTAATTAAATTTAATTAACCGCAGGAATCTTCGTGTCTTTTCCCCGGCAGAATGGAGCGCCAGCAGGGCTGTCCCCTTCCCTTCCTGATTGTGATTTCCGATTCGGCACGGTTTTCCCTTCCCATTTGGCAATGAACTTGCTCAGAGTTGGCCGCCCTATCATCGCTTATGGGAGCGGTCATCCGGCAACAGAAAAACATAATGCCGCCACGCCGCCGTACCGCAGAGGTCAACAGTTGACCCAAATTGTTTGCGGGGCCCCGGATATTCTGGCGATTCGCGCTAGTCATTACCTGCACTCGGCACGGTCTCGGCTAGAGTGCGATTTTTAATTAAAACCCTGCTGCGGGGTGGCCCGGCTGAGTCTATGCGGGCCTCCTATAAAAATCAGTCGAAATTCCGCACATTTCGTGGACCCTAAATCATGCAGGCACACCTATAGGCTGATTTTCGAATTTCTTTCTCCTCAGAACCGTCATTATCAAGTAATCGCTAAAATTAAGACTATATAGTAACCTAAAAATTTTATATTTATTACAATAATAATTTTTTTATTTCTTCTTTGAATGTCTTGAACATTTTACTTTACTTTGAATATATTCAGAACAGAGGCGAATTTATACATTTGCCTGGTATAGGCTGTTAAATTTTTGCCGCCCTGGCACAAAAGACCATTTGGTCGCAGTGCCCATCATAAGGGTAGCCCCCCCCTCCCTACCCCCTTCAATTACAATTACCTGTACAATTGTCAGTTCCTAGATTTATTTTTATAATTCAAAATTTTGTTGAAATTGCACAAGAAATAGTTGTTGGGTATATTTCTGAGCTAATCAAAGTTTAATCATGTTTAGCAAAAACATCGATGATATCGTCGTAGGTAGTCTTCTTCATTAATTCTGACGCTATGCACAAAAGAACTAAAGCGTTTAATTTTTCTTGACCTAAGCTTGATCTCAGGTATTTGTTTATCCATTTTAGACAAGAAAAAGCTTTTCTTACCCGGCAATTTGTCGCTGGAGTACACAATGGCCATACAAAAAGTTATCTATGTCAAAATTACTTTGTTTTCTGCAAAAACGAAGATATACTTTCTAATGATACAAAATTTGGTTTTACTAAAATTCTTTCCAAAGAATTGTGGCTTTGAAAATTTATGCATTATTGAACTAAGTCAGTCTCTAAATCATTAGAAATACATTTCTTCTAAGGGAAGGGCTTTTTTTTTGGTAAGGGTTGATGATGGCAATTCACTCATTTTGGTCATATAAAGTGTGAGCAGAATCCTATTACTGGTTAGGGGCCACGAACTGGGTGTTTTACCATAGAATATGGAAGTTTACGCTACCATTAAATGTACAATGAAAAAAAAAGGCTAAATAAATAATTCATCTTAGTTTTTAGGCACAGTAGTACACTGAACTCGTAAATTACTATTTGAAAACATTTGTTTCTTAAATTTTCAAATTACTGAGCATGATTTCAGCTGTTTAACCTTCTAAGGGGTAGCTAGACTATTTGGAATTTATCAAGACTCGCCAAAAATTGGGGGAATCCCCGAAGTCCGAGATTCCAACTTGCTTCACAGTCTATTGGACCCCGGAACCGCTGAAATTCAGAGCTCAAAGCTTTCGTAACCATCCGGCATAATATCGCATTTCTCTCCTGCACGATAATTGCTAATTATTTTGTTTGCATTGCAATTTTTCGTTGGTAATTAAGTTTCTTCTGGTGAGCAGTTAATTTAGCGTGTTGGTTGCGCAACCGCCCCGCCGCCACTCCAACGGGCGAGAGATATGCTGGGTTTGAAATGTCGAAAATTTTTAAGCCTGTCAGGGGCTGGTTAAATAAATGACCTTTTGTGATAGACCGTCCTCTCTCCCCCCAGCCTCTTTCGTTTTTATTAATTTTTACATACATATATATATTAATTTTTTTTTTGCAACGCCTGTGCAGCATAGTTTTGTTTTGCTTTTTTTCGAACTCTGCATGTCGGCAAATATTTGAATTTTATTTTTGTCCGCACTCATGCAACTCAGCGATGAGATTAAGGTACCCTGCCGACGTCGTCCGATAATCATTAATCATATACGGCCGTGATACGCGAGATATGTCTGAACGATTTTTAGGACGAATCGATTGGTTTTAATCGGTTTTTAAGATCAACAAAATTTTTAATATGCCGGAAGCTCCATGGTAGGTGGTGGGGCCACTTAATCGATACGATCAGCAGTCGTCTTTTTCAAATTTTAATGTATTATTAGAATTCCATCCATAATGAGAGATCAATTGAAAAGAAAAAAATACAAAAACGATTATACTTTTCGAAAAAAATTGGGCGAAATTTTTTTCTTGCCTCTAATAAGATGATAGAAAAAAAACCTAGAACTAGGTGAATATCTAGCAGAAGAAACAACTAGAAAAATTAGATACAACTTAAATGTTAATCGGCATATTTATTTTTGATTTTTTAAAGAATAATGAACATGACCTTAAAAGTAAAAAACAATTTATGAGCAAACTTAAAAATGGTCATACATCAAGCTACATCAGTCATATAAATCGATAAAAACTTTGTTATTTACAAGGAAATGAATTTGAAAGGGCATTTTTGGACTGAATATAGTATTTTGACTTCAAATTTAGTAAATATCGAATAAATTTTATAATAAATGAATAATAATTTTAAAAAGAAACAGAAAAACTGCTCTTGACTTTTGTTTTAGGAAGAAACAAGGTTAGGTGGTATTTATTTTGAATAAAACAGTCATTTTAATCATATTTTTAATCAAAATTAATTAACATTTTTATGTTTTAGCATCATTTTGGGAAGTATTCATATTTTCCATAGTTCTTATCTGAATTATTTTCAACTAGATCTGGTCAAATTTTAATAGATTACTAATCGTAACTATTTAATCAAATAACAAATTAATTAATATTTTTAATTGAATAGCCAATCGATTTCAATGTTAGTTGGTAAATTGTTTTACCGAGGTAATCGATTAACTTTTTAGTTAAGCTTTACCATTGATAATGCAATCGATTACAAAAATAATCAGAATACAATTATCGTATTAGTCGAATGATATTTTTGTCGATTGTCGAGTAAAATATCACTGGATTAGCCAGCATATTGTTTGGCCATTTGTAATCGATTACGTTATCAATCGTAGAGCTTAACTAAAAATTAAATCGATTCAAATTGTAATCGATTAACCCAGTAATTTTGTTCTTCCAAATAAAATTCTAATCGATTTGATCTTCAACTGTGCAGATTAAATAAAATTTTAATCGATTACAATTGTAATTAAGTAAAAAGTTAGTTACACTAAAGATTAATTTTTTAATGAATTAAGCTTTTAGTCGACTATCGCTCAGGTCTGTTTTCAACATTTGCCAGGCCAACTGAAATTTGAATTTTTTACGAATTTATCAATAAAGTCA